>CM076846.1:97687263-98328891 GCA_039519185.1 Astragalus membranaceus | reverse complement strand
TGGACCGTGTTGTTAATAATTATGATTGTGGTTTCGTCATGGAGTCTCATGCATACATAAGGCT
The DNA here is from genome assembly GCA_039519185.1 of Astragalus membranaceus. Lineage (NCBI taxonomy): Eukaryota > Viridiplantae > Streptophyta > Magnoliopsida > Fabales > Fabaceae > Astragalus > Astragalus membranaceus. The sequence continues at coordinate 98,328,827 of CM076846.1, read as the reverse complement.
GCGGTCTGAGTTGTTAATTATGATAATAAGGCTGCGGTCTGAGTTCTAAATTGAAATGATAAGGCTGCGGTCTGAGTTGATATTATGATGATAAGGCTGCGGTCTGGGAAAATGGTACCACATGCATAACTGTATTGCATACATCCTCATGATAAGCATGCTAGTTGGTGATTGTATGGACTATGCTACTGTGTGACTGTGAGAGTGTGATGCTATGATGGAATATACTTCTTATTATAGTCTTTATTATGTAGTTGAGACTCACCCTTCTGTTGTTGTTTACCACAGGTAGTCCTGAGTGAAGGCTTACTCCTTTCACTCCCGAGTCGGTCTGCTCTGATACGTGACACCTAGGGGGTTGGATTAGGGATTTTAATGTTATTCATTTGTCGTTGAATTTTATATGCTTTGAGTTAATGATTTTTGATGAGCCTGTTGTTCGGCGTAATTTGGAGATTGTGTTATTTTCCGCTGCGAGACATCTAAATTACAATGTGTGGATCTTATTGGTGAAGTCACGTGTACCCTAAATTATTTAATGGTGTTGCGTATTTATAAATGTGTAACGAAGGCTTACACCGATTTGACCGTTGTTAGATTAAGCTTATGTGTAGCATTCCATTCAAAAAGAAATTTTGAAACTCTGATCTCTATAATAAATAGCCGGGTAGAATGGGGTGTTACATGAGTGGTATCAGAGCAATGGTTGGTCCGTCCGGCCAAGTCGTCGAGTCGTTGTGTCAGATAGTGACCAACTGTTGTCTTTCAGAGCTGACCATGGTTTATGTTGCAGGTACTCCAAAAGTTTCCATTGTTAAGTGAACTAGTGGGGGAGATGCCCCTACTAGTGCTGTGTGCCTTATTGTGCTTTCGGTGTGTGAATTGTGTTTGTTTACTGTAGTCCTTATTGTTGACCTCCTTACTGCGTGTTTCTGCATGGTATGCTCTGTTGTTTAAGTACTCACATGAGTTTTGGTTGGTATTGAGCTCGGCGTATTCCGCATCATATTCAAAGTAATTGCTGTTTGTTGTTAGATGTTAATTTGACATTTATTCGCATGCTCATGTGTTTGTAAGGTATAATATTACATGCTCCCCATCCTGAGTTTGGTTGCCCCTCGAGTGTAAACAAACTTGATGCGTTTTAAAATGGTAATTGCATCCTATGCTGTTTGTCTGGCCTCGTTACGTGCGTCTGCTGTGCCTGTATGCTATTGGCAGTTTACCTTGTTGCATGTTACTCTCCTATGTTGTTTTGTCCAAATCAAGTTATTGCCAATAACTGCCGTGGTGTTTTAATCCCTACAAGTGAAAACGTTTTCATTCTAGTGCTACCATTTTGGTCCTCAATTATTTCGGAAGTTGCAACTTGATATAACGATTTTAGCTGAGAACTACCTCATTGAACTACTATTTTAACCTGCCTGATTTTCTCAAAGTGTGATCTTGCATGCTTGAGTTTGATGACAAATCTTTTGGTCGTTACTTCTTGAATTGCGTCATGAGAATTTAAAAAGTAAGGGGATTTCTGAAACTGTTTTTGAATGACTGTTAAATAGCTTTATGGTTGGATACTGATTTTGGCATTGGAAAATTATTTTAATAAATGGACATTGAAAGTGTATAAAGTTTTACTATAGCATGATTTTGACTGCACGATGATGCTTCACGCTAAGTGCCTTGTGAACTGGTCGTGCCAATTATGTTTCGATGTTAGCATCCTTGACTGCCGCAAATGATAAAATTTTTGGTTTGAATACCACAACTGTTGTTTTCTCCTATTTCTACAAGCTACGTGAAATGATTTTAAAAATGGGTTATAGTTATGTCGTTGTTATCCCGGGTATTTTGGTGCATGGTGTGATTGTGCCTTTTCGTATATGTGCCTTTAGCTGTGAATTGTTGTCTCCATGGGTTGGCCCTTCTAGCTGTTTTAATGCCTTGACTGCTGTTCCATGAGTTGAACTATTTTTTTTCCATGCTGAACTATGTAGATGATTATCACTTACTCTAAAAGATTGTCATTATTGTTTTGGTGATTAGTGACTAATGTCACGGGACTTGGTTTTGATTTCCTGCTGGTTTGGAAGGTGTTCAATTTTCGAAAAATGTATTAGTTGTTGTCTTGGCAATTTAAAGTATTGCTATTTGCCAACTAAACGAGTTGCTATATTACGGTTTATTTTTTTTTATAGAATGAGTTGTTGTTTTATGAAATAAGTGTGGTGCGGTTTTATGAAAATGAAGCGCTATTTTTTCTTATGCTGAAAAACGTGCTGTTTTCGTAATAACTTGAAGTGCCGAGTTCCTAAAATTTAAAATGACGTTTGTACTCGTGTTTTAATTATAGTTGACAAGGTGTAATTGATCAATGTCGTAGTGTTAAGTATCCTACCTTCCTTTCTACAAGGCTTAGTATAACTACTTGGTGTTAAGTGTTAGAATCATTAGGTGTTAAGTGTTTGGACTTCGTTTTCCTCTGCCTTTTTGTAACCTAATCGAGTCTAGTTACTTCCCTTTTGTACATATTTAAAATGGATGTAAATGTTTGGTGTTGAAATTGGTGGAATTATGTTTTATTGAAAATTATAAGATATGATTGTAGAGGTGACTAGAATCAATGCATGCTTAAAAACTATTTGCGAACTCTAATTGTCTACAACTGATTTTATTGACTGATTCTGGTTGGTACCCCTTTAATTGTGTTACGTGGTTTTGTAAGTTGAAAATGAAGTGAGTTATGAGATTGTTTGTGAAACCCTAATAAACAAATTTTATGATTGGATACAATATTGGCATCAAACTTATTTTTAACACACGAATTCCTATTAGATTATTTCGCAGTTGTGCCAATTGTGTTGTGTGGTTTAATGAGTTAAATATGGGATGCATGTTAAGAAATGAATGCATGTTGGTATTATTGTAGATATTGTTCTTACACGTTTGCTTTTATTGAACTCCCAAATTTATGGTGTAAATTGAGTACCCTATGTGATATGCTGGTATGATCTTCATGTGTGATTAAATATTATTATTTTTGTAGAGATCGATTAAATTGAATTGTTTTGGGGTGCTTGTCGTGTCTCAGACTTGAATTATGAATATAAAATAATGTCGCTGCATTGAGGAATGAGTAAAAGAGCCAACAAGTAGTGTAACATTTTATGTTCGGAAATATTGTATGCTACATTAAAAGAGAATGCAAGAGGACTAGAGTTAGTAATAAACCTTATGTTGATATTTTGATGCTTTACTATTTGAACGAGAAATGATTACTATTGACGAACTTAAGAGTATAAAGAATTGTTTGGATTCGAATAACCAAAAGTGCAGGTAAACCATGTGTGTCCTTGTTACTATCTTCTTTATAATATGTGGTGTATGACTATGCTTTGATATCATTGTGATGAGCTACCTAACCTGTGACAAGTGAGAATGGTGCTTGTTTGATGTTTTGACTGCACTATGATTGTGGTTGTGATATGTGGTTGTGCGTGTTGTCATATGGAATTCTAGAGTCTGAAATTATATCTAGCCTGTGAGAGGCTGATATAATACCTTTCAGTTTGAGTCGTATCTAGCCTGTGAGAGGCTGATACGATATCGTTGGGTCCGAGTCTTGCTTTGTGTGTTGTGTCCTCAGTGTCCCTTGTCGATTTTCGACAGAGACCCTGTGGTGAATCTTACTTGCTGCCGTCGAAGGGGTTAGATGTAATCTCGAGTATAAACTGGTTAGAGCATAACCATGTCTAGGGTTAATTGTCGTAGTAAGTCGGTGAGTTTTGGGAGGTGATGAGTCTGGTTATTATTTCTGGAGTTACCTGGCTGAACAAGTAGGAGGGACGGCCGCCCCAATCACTTACCGCCGGTAATCAAGGAAATAATGATCAGCAAGGTGGATAGTGCTAGTCGTCTAGATGGTTATAGTTTGTGAGTGGAAGGGTGTTTAGTCTGCTGCCAAGTATGCGATAGATTATGGGAGAGGACGGTTAGAGATGGGGAAGAGATTTGGTAGTGTTTCGTGAGCTTGACTAAATTTTCGAGGACGAAAATGTTCTAAGTGGGGGAGAGTTGTAACGCCCCAAAATAACTAAGTAGTTATTAAATTAAATTACTTAGGTATTTCTTAGAATAGTTATAATAAAACAATAGGATGATGTTTAATTAAAAAAAAAAAGGGAGTGGTATCAATAATACCGGTATTGCAAGTAACGGCCCAAGAAGCCCAAGCCCGTTGGCTTAGGCGCTCCTTAGGCGCTAGGGGTCTAGGTTGCGCCCCAATTGTGCCAAAAGTGAGCAAGTGAGTCGAAGGAGAGAAGAGGAGAAAGAAAGTCGAAGGAGAGGAGAAGAGAAGGAAGGAGGCGACTTCTAGCTAAGGAGTTAGGGTTTGTGCATCTTGATCCTAGGTAAGGGTTCCTAGCCTTTTATGATTCGATTTCCTTTCCCTATCAAGTGCTTAGGTTTCGAATTTCCCTAACCCTTCCTAATTTTGATCAATTCGTGAATGGTCCAAGAGAAAGAGAGAGAGGGCGTGTTCGTGGATAAGGGAAGAAGAAGGAGAAGAATTCTTGTTGCGGTGGTTTGTCGGTGCTTCGGTGGGAAAAGCTCTAGTTCGTCATAATCAAGGTTAGGGGAGTCTCACTCTATAATAGAGAATATAATAGGTTGTATGTAAACCATAGGATCCCACTTGACATTTACTTGTTAATTGTTAGAATTGTTTAGGTTAGTTGAAATTGATAATTGATGTGGTTAATTCGATTCCCTATGCTAAGGTTTGGATTCCATGTGTTGATTTTGTGCCTTGATGTGTTCTTAATATATATATATATATGAGATTGAATGTTGTTGGTATGAGCACAATGTATTTTGTGAATGTTGTGGTGATTTGGTTTGGATAAATGATTAAGAATTTTTGGTGTTTTGGTTGTGTTGGGGCGCCTGGGCGCCTAGTGCTGGGGGGGGGGGGGGGGAATTGGCGCCCTGGGCGCTGTTTTCTGTTGCTGGGCGTGTGGGTGTTCTGGGCAGGGCGCCTGTGTTGTTGCCTGTGGCGCCTGGGGTGGCGCCAGGTTGCTGCCTATGCTTAGGCAAGGCGCATAAATCATGTTTTTGGGTAAACTCAGTTTCTGAGCATATTTTACCGAGCCAAACTTTGTATTCACCAAATCATATTTTAAGTACTTTGGCTAAAGAATTTCCAGATTTGCACTTGTGGTTTGAAAGTTGTCCTATTGGGCATCATTTTGACTTGTTTTAGGGGTGCCTTGTGCACACATCATGTTCTGAGCATATTTTACCGAGCCAAACTTTGTATTCACCTGACCAAATCATATTTTAAGTACTTTGGCTAAAGAATTTCCAGATTTGCACTTGTGGTTTGAAAGTTGTCCTATTGGGCATCATTTTGACTTGTTTTAGGGGTGCCTTGTGCACACATCATGTTCTGAGCATATTTTACCGAGCCAAACTTTGTATTCACCTGACCAAATCATATTTTAAGTACTTTGGCTAAAGAATTTCCAGATTTGCACTTGTGGTTTTGAAATTGTCCTATTGGGCATCATTTTGGCTTGTTTAAGAGGTGCCTTGTGCACACATCATTTTCTGAGCATAATTTACCGAGCCAAACTTCGTATTCACCTGACCAAATCATATTTTAAGCACTTTGGCTAAAGAATTTCCAGATTTGCACTTGTGGTTTGAAAGTTGTCCTATTGGGCATCATTTTGACTTGTTTTAGGGGTGCCTTGTGCACACATCATGTTCTGAGCATATTTTACCGAGCCAAACTTTGTATTCACCTGACCAAATCATATTTTAAGTACTTTGGCTAAAGAATTTCCAGATTTGCACTTGTGGTTTGAAAGTTGTCCTATTGGGCATCATTTTGACTTGTTTTAGGGGTGCCTTGTGCACACATCATGTTCTGAGCATATTTTACCGAGCCAAACTTTGTATTCACCTGACCAAATCATATTTTAAGTACTTTGGCTAAAGAATTTCCAGATTTGCACTTGTGGTTTTGAAATTGTCCTATTGGGCATCATTTTGGCTTGTTTAAGAGGTGCCTTGTGCACACATCATTTTCTGAGCATAATTTACCGAGCCAAACTTCGTATTCACCTGACCAAATCATATTTTAAGCACTTTGGCTAAAGAATTTCCAGATTTGCACTTATGGTTTTGAATTTGTCCTAGAGAGCGTGGTTTTGACTAGGTTTGTGATGCCTAGGGGCGAGCTGTGAGTTCTGAACATATTTTCCCTAGCCAAATTCTGTATTCACGTGACCAAATCCTATTTTGAACATTTTGGCTAGAGCGGTTTCAATTTTTAAGGTGGCCTACTATGTTTGTGCGTTTGGGTGTTGTGTGGGGCGCCAAGTGTGGCCGCCCAGGGCGCCAAGTGGGGCGCCCATGTCTTGTGTTTGGGTTTCGGATCTAATGGTGACAGATTGGTCCCTAAGTGTTATCCTAGTCCTAGGGACGTGATTGTGAGTAGAAAATAATGAGTTGGTTGATGATGAGGCCATGGGGGCTAAAACTAAGATTAATTAAAGATGTGATATGGGATACATGGACCGTGTTGTTAATAATTATGATTGTGGTTTCGTCATGGAGTTTCATGCATACATAAGGCTGCGGTCTGAGTTGTTAATTATGATAATAAGGCTGCGGTCTGAGTTCTAAATTGAAATGATAAGGCTGCGGTCTGAGTTGATATTATGATGATAAGGCTGCGGTATGGGAAAATGGTACCACATGCATAACTGTATTGCATACATCCTCATGATAAGCATGCTAGTTGGTGATTGTATGGACCATGCTACTGTGTGACTGTGAGAGTGTGATGCTATGATGGAATATACTTCTTATTATAGTCTTTATTATGTAGTTGAGACTCACCCTTCTGTTGTTGTTTACCACAGGTAGTCCTGAGTGAAGGCTTACTCCTTTCACTCCCGAGTCGGTCTGCTCTGATACGTGACACCTAGGGGGTTGGATTAGGGATTTTAATGTTATTCATTTGTCGTTGAATTTTATATGCTTTGAGTTAATGATTTTTGATGAGCCTGTTGTTCGGCGTAATTTGGAGATTGTGTTATTTTCCGCTGCGAGACATCTAAATTACAATGTGTGGATCTTATTGGTGAAGTCACGTGTACCCTAAATTATTTAATGGTGTTGCGTATTTATAAATGTGTAACGAAGGCTTACACCGATTTGACCGTTGTTAGATTAAGCTTATGTGTAGCATTCCATTCAAAAAGAAATTTTGAAACTCTGATCTCTATAATAAATAGCCGGGTAGAATGGGGTGTTACAACTCCTCCATGGCTGGTGTCACATGCTTGAGTGGTTTGTCTTCAATGGTGATGTCTGGGTTTATGATGTCTATTTTGCACTTTATCTGGTTCTTCTTCCAGTGCCTTAATGGCTCGTTTCCTACGTATCCTGCTTCCTTTAACGCCTTGACTTCCTTGTGGAACTTGCTTAGGAATGAGGGCTCCGTGTCTCCAATGTTGAAGAAGACCATTTCCTGGGTTTCTAGATATTCAGCTTCTTCCATATCTAGTTCTCCTATTGCAGCTGCAACCTTCTCTGCTTCTTCACTGGTGTTGATTGATGTGACATTTTTGTAGAATGTCAGTGTGTTGCCTTCAATTCTTAGTCCACCATACATGGCTCTTATGAAGTTGCATCCTAGCAGCATCTGGATACCGTCTAGTGTATTCATGTTGAACGCGTAGACAAGGGGTATCCTAAACTTGTTTTCTCCGATCTTCATTAATCCATGCTTCAATTTCCATTTTGCCTCCTGCTTTGCGGAGCTGATTCCGCTAAAGTGAGTGATGAATGGGTTGGGTTCCAGAGCACCTTCTGGGGCAGACCCAATGTTCAAACAACAAGATGTTGCTCCTGTATCTAGAATTGCCTGAATTTCAAATGGTTTTACCCCTGGGATTTCAAATTCTACGCCCAGGTTGTATAATTTGTTGGTGATCTTCTTGGGTTTTGGCATTTCTGCTGCCTTGAGGCTTTGTTCTTCCTGCCAAAATGCCATGTTTTCTGACCTTTCAATGACTTCTTCTGCTTCCTTTTGGATTTGTTGGTCAATCATCCTTTGAAGCCTTTCTTTTTCTGTCTGAAGGTGGTCCACATACTGGCATAATTCTTTGATAAGTGCATCTTTATTGCCCATATAGTTTTGCTGGTTGTTTGTTGTTTGGGCTTTTATTTTGTAGTAAAAGCTAGCACATAGTGGGCATATAGTCAAGTTGCAGAGAGTGCAACTCATCTTTCTTCCGGGACCAATTCTGTCTCTGCAAACCATGCAATGGTGCTGATCCCTATTGATTACTTCCTTAGTCCAGTAATGCTCACAATTTAACTGCCCTTCAGGGAGTTTGACCCTGCTTCTCCAGCCACAATTTTCTGCTCCGAGCATTAGGGCGAGCTCGTCTATTGGCAGTTCTTCTACGGCCGCTCTTGCGTTGTTTACCGTTTGTCCTGCCTCTCCTTCTGACATGCTGCAAATTGCATCACTATCTGATTCGTTCAGATCTATTGACACGACATCCCAGCTATCTGGTAGATCTAAGTCTTCCATTATTGCAGCCCTTGCAATGTTGCCCTGATTATTTCTGCAGTCTCTGGCGAAATGTCCCTCCACGCCACAGATGTAACATTTGCATTTCCTTTGCTTCTCTTGGTGTTTTCTTTTGAAAACCCTGATGTGGGATTCATGAGGTTTTCCTTTGTATGTTGTTGCTTTTCTCAGTCCGTACCTTTTTCGAGGGCTGTTGTAGTACCCTGGAATAGGTATCTGGTTACAGAAGGTTAGGTCCTTCAGGCTCCTTTGAACTGCAGCCTTTTTGCAGAGTTCTGCCAGGTATTGGTAGGTGAAGTGTATTCTTGGTAATACACCTATTGTTGCGCCTGGATATTTGACCTCATATGCTGCTTTTACCTCCTCTCCGATTAGGGGGGGTAACTTTCTGAAGAATTTTTCTGAAAGCTCCTCAGAAACGTATAACCTTCCTGACTTTGCTGAAAGGACCTTGAAATCATTCATGTATCTGATGACATCCTTCATGTTATCACATGACAGCCTTTCTAGGTCTCTGTAGGCTCTGTTTTGCTCCTCAGTGGAACCCTGGTATGGGTCTTCTAGCAAGAATACCCTTCTGATCTGAGAGATGATGTTTTGGGGGTCATCTGCTATATTTTCCAGTGTTTCATATTCTGAGGGGTAGGCCATTCTCCACTGCATCCAAACTTTCTTTTCTACTTCTCCTAGCAGATTTTCAATGAAGGCAACTTTGCTTTTGTTGCTTTCAAAATGTTTTTCATTTACTATGTTCAAGGTGATGGATTCCCATCTGGCTATAACATCTTCATACATCCCAATGTTTTCTGGGAGTACCAGCATTGCACCGCCATTTTGCTGTGCCGTTGGGAGATTCCATTGCTCATTGTTGTGTCCTCCTCTGAATCTTGCTATAGTGGGTTTTAGGCAATCAAACCTGGGTTGAGATGTGCCTGTGCCTGTTTGATCTGCTGGTGGGTAATTTGGGGGACCCATTATTGGTTCTGGTGGGGGTCTGTATGTTGATATTGCTGATGATGAGAATGCCCTTTCTTCGGCCTCCCTTAGCTTTGGATATGGCATGCCATCGTTTTCTTCCTCGGCTGTGTAGGCTGCCTCTTCCCACCTATCTTCTGAGGATGGATTCTTGGAATCCTGATTGGCCGGGTATTCGTCGTATTTGGGCTTGTTGACTTCTTTCTTGGTTAATTCTTCCAAATACTGGCAGTAGACTTCGAAGTTGTCGAAATCTGCGTCAATCATGAGATCCCCTTCGTCTTCTGAATTGTTGGTGGTGGCGCCGTCGTGGCTGTCCCATCCTGAAGGTTTGATGCCTTCCATCTTTATTTTGGAGCTTTCTGGTGCGTCATACTTGACCATGTAATCATACCTTCCGCTTGGTTCTCCGAGCGTGTCCCAGTTACCTTCTTCTTCCCATAGTACTGCTGCTATTTCCTCTTCTGCATTGTCTACGGTTTCCTCATCAAATTCGTTTACTGAATATGATTGCCGTGGTGGTAACTGATTATACTGGCCAAACCTCATTAATGTAGATCCGTCAGATCTGGGATCTATTCTGACATCGGTTGGCGCCTTGATACCTTGCTGTTGTGGTGGCTTGAGCACCCACCTCTTTCCTTGCAGCTCCTGGGCTGTGGTCCTCTTTCCTGGGATTGCTTTTACGCCTCTGCTTGCGAGGTAGTCAGATACATTTTGGACATTATATCTGAATGCTGCGTAGCTTGTATTTGTAAGCCTCCCGATCAAGGATCTAGTGATTAGGAGATTACTCTCTGCACCTTGCCAGTTTTCGTACCCATGTGTTTGGATAGCGAGCTGTATGTGGTTAGCAAAATCGTGGATACTAACCATCATCTCCGGTGCAATGTAGACCAGCTGAGTCCCTTTTGATAAGTCCATCTCCATTGATCCTATGATTGATCTTGCATCAGCCCATCTGGTGTCCCGTAAGACTATCAACATGTTAGTGCCTGCGAACCGGGCGTGAAGGGGCTGTATCCTTATCATCAGTAGCCCTAGGTGTATGTGCTGGAATCCTTCCCTTCTGAGCACCTCGTAACTAGCCTGGTTTATGAAGTTTAGATCTAGCTGTTGATTTTCTCCAGTTACCAGAATCCTTTCTTCTGATCTGTGCTGATACACCCTGTGTCTGGGTTCGCTCCATCTTGCGCTATACAGTACCTCTGCTGGTACCATCATGGCTCTCCTTCTTTGGGATAGTTCGAGTTCTTGATCTGGGTTTAGTTGGCTCTCGAGGCTTCTTTGGTAGCCATTCTGACCGAAGATCCTTGGGATCCTTCTCTGCATCTCGTATCTTAGCCTATTTCCTCTGCGGTAATCCCTGATCTGGTCTTCTTGTGATGGGTTCCTGTCCAGGTCTCCTACTCCAGAGATTGGAGGTAGGGTATTGGTAGTTGTTCTACTCATCTGGCTAGCCGTTGCAATCTGGATCTTACGAGTGCGTTTAACTTTCTATAAGCTTCTGAGAGTTCTGGGTCAGCTTCTTCAAAGTGTTTTGCTACTTCTTCTGTCCACCTTAGTTGTAACTTAACTTGGGTGATATCTTGGAAGTTTGGTATTAGGATTGTTGTATCTGGGATGAGTTTTCCTGCTGGGCTTCTTAGGAATCCAGGGACTTTGAATAAATTGCTCATGCGAAGCAATAATATAGGTAGGGGGTTATGGTTCATGCGCCACACGAAGGCTGTTCCCTTCCTTTTCCTTTTTGAAAATTTCCTTAGGATCCTTAAAGACGTAAAAAGGGCCTTTTTCTTTAGGCTCCCTTTTTGTCTTTCCAAGCGATAGCCCTTCAAGTTTTTGTCTTATGTTTTCTAAGACGTTTTCCAGGCCCTCGTCTACAAGTTCTTTGTTTTTCTCACGAGTTTGCTGGTTGAGTTGGTGAAGGTCTTCGGCACAATCTTCGAGTCTTTCACCAATACTGACAAGGAGTTGTATGATTGTGTTGTTTTGTTTGATCAGGGCTGCTACTCCTGTTGTAGCTCCTTTGGTGTGTTCTAATGGTCTTGCGAAGCCAACAGATGGTTCCTCGATGGATTCTGTGGATTTTACTGCTTCTTGATAGTGGAGGCTCTCAATAGTGAGTCTCCAGTTCATGAAATTAGAAAGCCGCGAATTTCGTTGATCAGGTCCTCAACTCTATTCAGCTTTCGTTGGAGTTCTTCTGTTGCCTTTAGGGCTTCTTGTTCTGCCCTCCTTGTCTGAGTGATATGGCTTATATTTGCTTCTAGTTTGTTAAGGGATTCTTGTAACTTGTGGAAGTGTTTTAGGCTGACTTTGGATAACAGTAATAAGCGATCATAAATCACAGAGATGTTGTTGTGTGTAACCTTTAGGTAGTCTATTTGCTTAGGGTTTGGTAATGCGAGGTCTAAGTATTCTAGGTTGGCTGTTCTGGAGTTTTCATACCAATTCTTCACGTTTTGCTCAAATTTCTCTGACATCAAACTCATGCATGGGTCACGGAATTATCTCTGAATTCAGTGCCATACCATGCCCTTTTGTTCTAGTCAGGTTAACTCTTGCAATACGAATTCATTAAATGATTGGCTCATGTGACAGTGTTACTCGCGTCTCCTGCACCAGGTCCATGCCACCCTTTTGCTTCTCATGAATGAAACCATGAAGATATAGCATGAAAACCCCGTACTAGGCTTCCCTAGAATAACCTTACTTTTAGTTAAGCATCAGAACTTTTTCAAGCTCTGATACCAAAATGAAAAGGTAAAAGAGAAGTTCTGATAACTATAAAACTCAAATACCTTTATTTATCAACAGAGTTTCAGAGTTTTTCTTACACTGGTGGGAGGTAAGATGACAAACCTTAAGGAGGAATTATAAGTTTCTGGGTTTCAGAGTGAAGGTGGGTGTGTGATCCTTCGCTTGCTCTGAAGAGAACTTATGAAACCTCTATATATAGAAAAAGAGGGGTGGTTGGGTGAGGATAACCGGGTACTCATTGGGCCCCATCGGTCATTATCCTGTCTGCCACCGAATCTTTTTCTTTTGACTTTGTCTTAAAATGACAAACTACTTTTGGTTGGTGGCTAGGCCACGTAACCCTAAATTATTACAAACGACTGATGACAGCGAATCTTTAAAGTGGACAGGACCCCACTTGAAAGAAACGACAAACTGCTTTTGGTTAGTGGCTAAGCCACGTAACCCTAAATTATTATAACGACAGAGCCTTCAAAGGTGGATAGGACCCCATTCTTTGAAAGCAGCCTTTCTTTAATTTTACAACGTACACGTGTGAGTATTTGGATTAGTGGGAATCTCTGTGGGACCTTGTTACTATAGCTTAGACTGTTGTGTTGCTGAGTTCGTGAGTCCATTGTTGAATCCTTTCCCTGATGACTTCCAGCTCATGTGTTGACCTTTCGATGCTTGGCAGCTGGCTTCCCCAATAGTTGTCCTTTGCAGTGTTCCTGAGGCACTCCTGTGCCCTTCTTGCGGCCATTTGCTGCAGTGATTGGATTTCTGCGTGTACTCTTTTTGCTTGTCTCTCGATGATTTGTCCTGCCAGGTGCCTTTTCCTTGCGGCGAGGTTGATGTCCTGGACTTCATGACTGGAGTCATATAGTTCTGAGAGGGTTTCCAGAGGTGCTGGAAATTCTTCTGAGTGCACATGTGGAGCCTTTCCAAGTACTGAGTCTGCTGTTGATGAGGTGTTCCTTCGAGTTCTTTTAGGGAGTCCTCCAGCAGTTGTAGGTCTTCCTGGGCTTGATGATCCTGCTCTTGACATCCTGCATAAGCTAATTGATGAGTTATTCTTGATAAGGCATCGGCTAGCACATTGTGCTTGCCTTCAATATGCTCAAATTTAACATCTACCCCTGAGCCACTAATAAAATCAGTAAAATTCATCCACCTAACCCTAGATGGTTTATTTTGGACTGATTTGTTGTAAAAACTAATAATGGCCTGGCAATCTGTTCTCAGGGTGATTTGCTGTTTATCAAGGTAGTGGATTTTAAAACTCTGCAGGGATTCCATGCATGCGTATATTTCGGCATCTATGGTGGGTTTTATTTTTTGAAATTTTCCAGATGCATATGCGCAGATTTTTTCTGTTGACTTTGAATCCTTTTCTGCCTTCTTCCATTTGCAAATACCTCCCCATCCTTCCATGCATCCATCTGTTTCGATGATGATGTAGGAGTTTTATGGTGGCAATTCCAGGTCCGGGAGGTTTTGCACCACTTTCTTAATCTTTCTGACTATCTCCCAGTCACTTGCTTTCATTCTTTTGTCTCCGTGCGGGCTTGTCTTTGCGTATAGTGGTCCAACTATGGTTCCTAGGTTAGGAATATAGTTTCTGGCATAGTTGAGCAGCCCTAACCATCCTCGAAGCCCTTTCTTGTCCTTGAGCTTCTCTTCTTTGAATTCTAGTATCCTTTTGATGATATGGGGTTGGAGTTTTATCTTTCCTTTGTGTAGTATTGCCCCTAAAAATTCGATTTCTGGTGTTGCAATCTTCATTTTTGTTGGGGATAGTACCAGCCCATTTTTCCTTACAATCCTTAAGAGTTCTCCCAAGTGTTTGGCATGCTCCTCTTCGGATTCTGAAAATACCAGGATATCGTCTATGTAGACTGCTATGAAGTTTTCTGTTCCCTTGAAACATTCATCCATTTTTCTTTGAAACACTGCTGGTGCGTTCTTCAGCCCAAAAGGCATAACGAGCCATTCATATAATCCTCCTGGGACGATGAAGGCTGTCCAAGGGATCGACTCTTCTTCCATGGCTACTTGGTGGAATCCTGACTTGAGGTCAAATTTGGAGTAGATTTTGCTGTTTCCAATCTTCTTTAGGATAGTGTTGATTCCTGGTAGACTGTATTGGTCCTTGTGTGTGTTGTCGTTTAAGGTTCTGTAGTTGAATACCATTCGTTCTTTCCCTTTGGTCTCTTTCCCAGTTGCCAGGTTGACTTCTGTGCCTGAGTTGACCATCATTGCCATTGTCCTATGCCTGCTCTTGCTTTGTCTTATTACTCCTATTTTTAGCAGTGCGTCTATATGTTTTCTGAAGGACTCCTCCATGGCTGGTGTCACATGCTTGAGTGGTTTGTCTTCAATGGTGATGTCTGGGTTTATGATGTCTATTTTGCACTTTATCTGGTTCTTCTTCCAGTGCCTTAATGGCTCGTTTCCTACGTATCCTGCTTCCTTTAACGCCTTGACTTCCTTGTGGAACTTGCTTAGGAATGAGGGCTCCGTGTCTCCAATGTTGAAGAAGACCGTTTCCTGGGTTTCTAGATATTCAGCTTCTTCCATATCTAGTTCTCCTATTGCAGCTGCAACCTTCTCTGCTTCTTCACTGGTGTTGATTGATGTGACATTTTTGTAGAATGTCAGTGTGTTGCCTTCAATTCTTAGTCCACCATACATGGCTCTTATGAAGTTGCATCCTAGCAGCATCTGGATACCGTCTAGTGTATTCATGTTGAACGCGTAGACAAGGGGTATCCTAAACTTGTTTTCTCCGATCTTCATTAATCCATGCTTCAATTTCCATTTTGCCTCCTGCTTTGCGGAGCTGATTCCGCTAAAGTGAGTGATGAATGGGTTGGGTTCCAGAGCACCTTCTGGGGCAGACCCAATGTTCAAACAACAAGATGTTGCTCCTGTATCTAGAATTGCCTGAATTTCAAATGGTTTTACCCCTGGGATTTCAAATTCTACGCCCAGGTTGTATAATTTGTTGGTGATCTTCTTGGGTTTTGGCATTTCTGCTGCCTTGAGGCTTTGTTCTTCCTGCCAAAATGCTATGTTTTCTGACCTTTCAATGACTTCTTCTGCTTCCTTTTGGATTTGTTGGTCAATCATCCTTTGAAGCCTTTCTTTTTCTGTCTGAAGGTGGTCCACATACTGGCATAATTCTTTGATAAGTGCATCTTTATTGCCCATATAGTTTTGCTGGTTGTTTGTTGTTTGGGCTTTTATTTTGTAGTAAAAGCTAGCACATAGTGGGCATATAGTCAAGTTGCAGAGAGTGCAACTCATCTTTCTTCCGGGACCAATTCTGTCTCTGCAAACCATGCAATGGTGCTGATCCCTATTGATTACTTCCTTAGTCCAGTAATGCTCACAATTTAACTGCCCTTCAGGGAGTTTGACCCTGCTTCTCCAGCCACAATTTTCTGCTCCGAGCATTAGGGCGAGCTCGTCTATTGGCAGTTCTTCTACGGCCGCTCTTGCGTTGTTTACCGTTTGTCCTGCCTCTCCTTCTGACATGCTGCAAATTGCATCACTATCTGATTCGTTCAGATCTATGGACACGACATCCCAGCTGTCTGGTAGATCTAAGTCTTCCATTATTGCAGCCCTTGCAATGTTGCCCTGATTATTTCTGCAGTCTCTGGCGAAATGTCCCTCCACGCCACAGATGTAACATTTGCATTTCCTTTGCTTCTCTTGGTGTTTTCTTTTGAAAACCCTGATGTGGGATTCATGAGGTTTTCCTTTGTATGTTGTTGCTTTTCTCAGTCCGTACCTTTTTCGAGGGCTGTTGTAGTACCCTGGAATAGGTATCTGGTTACAAAAGGTTAGGTCCTTCAGGCTCCTTTGAACTGCAGCCTTTTTGCAGAGTTCTGCCAGGTATTGGTAGGTGAAGTGTATTCTTGGTAATACACCTATTGTTGCGCCTGGATATTTGACCTCATATGCTGCTTTTACCTCCTCTCCGATTAGGGGGGGTAACTTTCTGAAGAATTTTTCTGAAAGCTCCTCAGAAACGTATAACCTTCCTGACTTTGCTGAAAGGACCTTGAAATCATTCATGTATCTGATGAAATCCTTCATGTTATCACATGACAGCCTTTCTAGGTCTCTGTAGGCTCTGTTTTGCTCCTCAGTGGAACCCTGGTATGGGTCTTCTAGCAAGAATACCCTTTTGATCTGAGAGATGATGTTTTGGGGGTCATATGCTATATTTTCCAGTGTTTCATATTCTGAGGGGTAGGCCATTCTCCACTGCATCCAAACTTTCTTTTCTACTTCTCCTAGCAGATTTTCAATGAAGGCAACTTTGCTTTTGTTGCTTTCAAAATGTTTTTCATTTACTATGTTCAAGGTGATAGATTCCCATCTGGCTATAACATCTTCATACATCCCAATGTTTTCTGGGAGTACCAGCATTGCACCGCCATTTTGCTGTGCCGTTGGGAGATTCCATTGCTCATTGTTGTGTCCTCCTCTGAATCTTGCTATAGTGGGTTTTAGGCAATCAAACCTGGGTTGAGATGTGCCTGTGCCTGTTTGATCTGCTGGTGGGTAATTTGGGGGACCCATTATTGGTTCTGGTGGGGGTCTGTATGTTGATATTGCTGATGATGAGAATGCCCTTTCTTCGGCCTCCCTTAGCTTTGGATATGGCATGCCATCGTTTTCTTCCTCGGCTGTGTAGGCTGCCTCTTCCCACCTATCTTCTGAGGATGGATTCTTGGAATCCTGATTGGCCGGGTATTCGTCGTATTTGGGCTTGTTGACTTCTTTCTTGGTTAATTCTTCCAAATACTGGCAGTAGACTTCGAAGTTGTCGAAATCTGCGTCAATAATGAGATCCCCTTCGTCTTCTGAATTGTTGGTGGTGGCGCCGTCGTGGCTGTCCCATCCTGAAGGTTTGATGTCTTCCATCTTTATTTTGGAACTTTCTGGTGCGTCATACTTGACCATGTAATCATACCTTCCGCTTGGTTCTTCGAGCGTGTCCCAGTTACCTTCTTCTTCCCATAGTACTGCTGCTATTTCCTCTTCTGCATTGTCTACGGTTTCCTCATCAAATTCGTTTACTGAATATGATTGCCGTGGTGGTAACTGATTATACTGGCCAAACCTCATTAATGTAGATCCGTCAGATCTGGGATCTATTCTGACATCGGTTGGCGCCTTGATACCTTGCTGTTGTGGTGGCTTGAGCACCCACCTCTTTCCTTGCAGCTCCTGGGCTGTGGTCCTCTTTCCTGGGATTGCTTTTACGCCTCTGCTTGCGAGGTAGTCAGATACATTTCGGACATTATATCTGAATGCTGCGTAGCTTGTATTTGTAAGCCTCCCGATCGAGGATCTAGTGATTAGGAGATTACTCTCTGCACCTTGCCAGTTTTCGTACCCATGTGTTTGGATAGCGAGCTGTATGTGGTTAGCAAAATCGTGGATACTAACCATCATCTCCGGTGCAATGTAGACCAGCTGAGTCCCATTTGATAAGTCCATCTCCATTGATCCTATGATTGATCTTGCATCAGCCCATCTGGTGTCCCGTAAGACTATCAACTTGTTAGTGCCTGCGAACCGGGCGTGAAGGGGCTGTATCCTTATCATCAGTAGCCCTAGGTGTATGTGCTGGAATCCTTCCCTTCTGAGCACCTCGTAACTAGCCTGGTTTATGAAGTTTAGATCTAGCTGTTGATTTTCTCCAGTGACCAGAATCCTTTCTTCTGATCTGTGCTGATACACCCTGTGTCTGGGTTCGCTCCATCTTGCGCTATACAGTACCTTTGCTGGTACCATCATGGCTCTCCTTCTTTGGGATAGTTCGAGTTCTTGATCTGGGTTTAGTTGGCTCTCGAGGCTTCTTTGGTAGCCATTCTGACCGAAGATCCTTGGGATCCTTCTCTGCATCTCGTATCTTAGCCTATTTCCTCTGCGGTAATCCCTGATCTGGTCTTCTTGTGATGGGTTCCTGTCCAGGTCTCCTACTCCAGAGATTGGAGGTAGGGTATTGGTAGTTGTTCTACTCATCTGGCTAGCCGTTGCAATCTGGATCTTACGAGTGCGTTTAACTTTCTATAAGCTTCTGAGAGTTCTGGGTCAGTTTCTTCAAAGTGTTTTGCTACTTCTTCTGTCCACCTTAGTTGTAACTTAACTTGGGTGATATCTTGGAAGTTTGGTATTAGGATTGTTGTATCTGGGATGAGTTTTCCTGCTGGGCTTCTTAGGAATCCAGGGACTTTGAATAAATTGCTCATGCGAAGCAATAATATAGGTAGGGGGTTATGGTTCATGCGCCACACGAAGGCTGTTCCCTTCCTTTTCCTTTTTGAAAATTTCCTTAGGATCCTTAAAGACGTAAAAGGGGCCTTTTTCTTTAGGCTCCCTTTTTGTCTTTCCAAGCGATAGCCCTTCAAGTTTTTGTCTTATGTTTTCTAAGACGTTTTCCAGGCCCTCGTCTACAAGTTCTTTGTTTTTCTCACGAGTTTGCTGGTTGAGTTGGTGAAGGTCTTCGGCACAATCTTCGAGTCTTTCACCAATACTGACAAGGAGTTGTATGATTGTGTTGTTTTGTTTGATCAGGGCTGCTACTCCTGTTGTAGCTCCTTTGGTGTGTTCTGATGGTCTTGCGAAGCCAACAGATGGTTCCTCGATGGATTCTGTGGATTTTACTGCTTCTTGATAGTGGAGGCTCTCAGTAGTGAGTCTCCAGTTCATGAAATTAGAAAGCCGCGAATTTCGTTGATCAGGTCCTCAACTCTATTCAGCTTTCGTTGGAGTTCTTCTGTTGCCTTTAGGGCTTCTTGTTCTGCCCTCCTTGTCTGAGTGATATGGCTTATATTTGCTTCTAGTTTGTTAAGGGATTCTTGTAACTTGTGGAAGTGTTTTAGGCTGACTTTGGATAACAGTAATAAGCGATCATAAATCACAGAGATGTTGTTGTGTGTAACCTTTAGGTAGTCTATTTGCTTAGGGTTTGGTAATGCGAGGTCTAAGTATTCTAGGTTGGCTGTTCTGGAGTTTTCATACCAATTCTTCACGTTTTGCTCAAATTTCTCTGACATCAAACTCATGCATGGGTCACGGAATTATCTCTGAATTCAGTGCCATACCATGCCCTTTTGTTCTAGTCAGGTTAACTCTTGCAATACGAATTCATTAAATGATTGGCTCATGTGACAGTGTTACTGGCGTCTCCTGCACCAGGTCCATGCCACCCTTTTGCTTCTCATGAATGAAACCATGAAGATATAGCATGAAAACCCCGTACTAGGCTTCCCTAGAATAACCTTACTTTTAGTTAAGCATCAGAACTTTTTCAAGCTCTGATACCAAAATGAAAAGGTAAAAGAGAAGTTCTGATAACTATAAAACTCAAATACCTTTATTTATCAACAGAGTTTTAGAGTTTTTCTTACACTGGTGGGAGGTAAGATGACAAACCTTAAGGAGGAATTATAAGTTTCTGGGTTTCAGAGTGAAGGTGGGTGTGTGATCCTTCGCTTGCTCTGAAGAGAACTTATGAAACCTCTATATATAGAAAAAGAGGGGTGGTTGGGTGAGGATAACCGGGTACTCATTGGGCCCCATCGGTCATTATCCTGTCTGCCACCGAATC
This sequence comes from Astragalus membranaceus, assembly GCA_039519185.1. Lineage (NCBI taxonomy): Eukaryota > Viridiplantae > Streptophyta > Magnoliopsida > Fabales > Fabaceae > Astragalus > Astragalus membranaceus. The sequence goes on along the minus strand of CM076846.1, from coordinate 98,308,866 downwards.
TTTTTCTTTTGACTTTGTCTTAAAATGACAAACTACTTTTGGTTGGTGGCTAGGCCACGTAACCCTAAATTATTACAAACGACTGATGACAGCGAATCTTTAAAGTGGACAGGACCCCACTTGAAAGAAACGACAAACTGCTTTTGGTTAGTGGCTAAGCCACGTAACCCTAAATTATTATAACGACAGAGCCTTCAAAGGTGGATAGGACCCCATTCTTTGAAAGCAGCCTTTCTTTAATTTTACAACGTACACGTGTGAGTATTTGGATTAGTGGGAATCTCTGTGGGACCTTGTTACTATAGCTTAGACTGTTGTGTTGCTGAGTTCGTGAGTCCATTGTTGAATCCTTTCCCTGATGACTTCCAGCTCATGTGTTGACCTTTCGATGCTTGGCAGCTGGCTTCCCCAATAGTTGTCCTTTGCAGTGTTCCTGAGGCACTCCTGTGCCCTTCTTGCGGCCATTTGCTGCAGTGATTGGATTTCTGCGTGTACTCTTTTTGCTTGTCTCTCGATGATTTGTCCTGCCAGGTGCCTTTTCCTTGCGGCGAGGTTGATGTCCTGGACTTCATGACTGGAGTCATATAGTTCTGAGAGGGTTTCCAGAGGTGCTGGAAATTCTTCTGAGTGCACATGTGGAGCCTTTCCAAGTACTGAGTCTGCTGTTGATGAGGTGTTCCTTCGAGTTCTTTTAGGGAGTCCTCCAGCAGTTGTAGGTCTTCCTGGGCTTGATGATCCTGCTCTTGACATCCTGCATAAGCTAATTGATGAGTTATTCTTGATAAGGCATCGGCTAGCACATTGTGCTTGCCTTCAATATGCTCAAATTTAACATCTACCCCTGAGCCACTAATAAAATCAGTAAAATTCATCCACCTAACCCTAGATGGTTTATTTTGGACTGATTTGTTGTAAAAACTAATAATGGCCTGGCAATCTGTTCTCAGGGTGATTTGCTGTTTATCAAGGTAGTGGATTTTAAAACTCTGTAGGGATTCCATGCATGCGTATATTTCGGCATCTATGGTGGGTTTTATTTTTTGAAATTTTCCAGATGCATATGCGCAGATTTTTTCTGTTGACTTCGAATCCTTTTCTGCCTTCTTCCATTTGCAAATACCTCCCCATCCTTCCATGCATCCATCTGTTTCGATGATGATGTAGGAGTTTTATGGTGGCAATTCCAGGTCCGGGAGGTTTTGCACCACTTTCTTAATCTTTCTGACTATCTCCCAGTCACTTGCTTTCATTCTTTTGTCTCCGTGCGGGCTTGTCTTTGCGTATAGTGGTCCAACTATGGTTCCTAGGTTAGGAATATAGTTTCTGGCATAGTTGAGCAGCCCTAACCATCCTCGAAGCCCTTTCTTGTCCTTGAGCTTCTCTTCTTTGAATTCTAGTATCCTTTTGATGATATGGGGTTGGAGTTTTATCTTTCCTTTGTGTAGTATTGCCCCTAAAAATTCGATTTCTGGTGTTGCAATCTTCATTTTTGTTGGGGATAGTACCAGCCCATTTTTCCTTACAATCCTTAAGAGTTCTCCCAAGTGTTTGGCATGCTCCTCTTCGGATTCTGAAAATACCAGGATATCGTCTATGTAGACTGCTATGAAGTTTTCTGTTCCCTTGAAACATTCATCCATTTTTCTTTGAAACACTGCTGGTGCGTTCTTCAGCCCAAAAGGCATAACGAGCCATTCATATAATCCTCCTGGGACGATGAAGGCTGTCCAAGGGATCGACTCTTCTTCCATGGCTACTTGGTGGAATCCTGACTTGAGGTCAAATTTGGAGTAGATTTTGCTGTTTCCAATCTTCTTTAGGATAGTGTTGATTCCTGGTAGACTGTATTGGTCCTTGTGTGTGTTGTCGTTTAAGGTTCTGTAGTTGAATACCATTCGTTCTTTCCCTTTGGTCTCTTTCCCAGTTGCCAGGTTGACTTCTGTGCCTGAGTTGACCATCATTGCCATTGTCCTATGCCTGCTCTTGCTTTGTCTTATTACTCCTATTTTTAGCAGTGCGTCTATATGTTTTCTGAAGGACTCCTCCATGGCTGGTGTCACATGCTTGAGTGGTTTGTCTTCAATGGTGATGTCTGGGTTTATGATGTCTATTTTGCACTTTATCTGGTTCTTCTTCCAGTGCCTTAATGGCTCGTTTCCTACGTATCCTGCTTCCTTTAACGCCTTGACTTCCTTGTGGAACTTGCTTAGGAATGAGGGCTCCGTGTCTCCAATGTTGAAGAAGACCGTTTCCTGGGTTTCTAGATATTCAGCTTCTTCCATATCTAGTTCTCCTATTGCAGCTGCAACCTTCTCTGCTTCTTCACTGGTGTTGATTGATGTGACATTTTTGTAGAATGTCAGTGTGTTGCCTTCAATTCTTAGTCCACCATACATGGCTCTTATGAAGTTGCATCCTAGCAGCATCTGGATACCGTCTAGTGTATTCATGTTGAACGCGTAGACAAGGGGTATCCTAAACTTGTTTTCTCCGATCTTCATTAATCCATGCTTCAATTTCCATTTTGCCTGCTGCTTTGCGGAGCTGATTCTGCTAAAGTAAGTGATGAATGGGTTGGGTTCCAGAGCACCTTCTGGGGCAGACCCAATGTTCAAACAACAAGATGTTGCTCCTGTATCTAGAATTGCCTGAATTTCAAATGGTTTTACCCCTGGGATTTCAAATTCTACGCCCAGGTTGTATAATTTGTTGGTGATCTTCTTGGGTTTTGGCATTTCTGCTGCCTTGAGGCTTTGTTCTTCCTGCCAAAATGCCATGTTTTCTGACCTTTCAATGACTTCTTCTGCTTCCTTTTGGATTTGTTGGTCAATCATCCTTTGAAGCCTTTCTTTTTCTGTCTGAAGGTGGTCCACATACTGGCATAATTCTTTGATAAGTGCATCTTTATTGCCCATATAGTTTTGCTGGTTGTTTGTTGTTTGGGCTTTTATTTTGTAGTAAAAGCTAGCACATAGTGGGCATATAGTCAAGTTGCAGAGAGTGCAACTCATCTTTCTTCCGGGACCAATTCTGTCTCTGCAAACCATGCAATGGTGCTGATCCCTATTGATTACTTCCTTAGTCCAGTAATGCTCACAATTTAACTGCCCTTCAGGGAGTTTGACCCTGCTTCTCCAGCCACAATTTTCTGCTCCGAGCATTAGGGCGAGCTCGTCTATTGGCAGTTCTTCTACGGCCGCTCTTGCGTTGTTTACCGTTTGTCCTGCCTCTCCTTCTGACATGCTGCAAATTGCATCACTATCTGATTCGTTCAGATCTATGGACACGACATCCCAGCTGTCTGGTAGATCTAAGTCTTCCATTATTGCAGCCCTTGCAATGTTGCCCTGATTATTTCTGCAGTCTCTGGCGAAATGTCCCTCCACGCCACAGATGTAACATTTGCATTTCCTTTGCTTCTCTTGGTGTTTTCTTTTGAAAACCCTGATGTGGGATTTTGTGCATCATGTCATGAAACAATGTTACCATAGCCCTTTGATAGGTAGCACCGGCGTTCTTCAACCCGAATGGCATGACCCTGTAACAGAATGTTCCCCAAAGAGTTGTGAAAGTTGTCTTCTCCATATCCTCAGGAGCCATCTTGATCTGGTTATACCCTGAATACCCATCCATGAAGGAGAACAGTGAATGTTGCGCCGTACTATCCACTAAGACATCAATATGGGGCAGGGGAAAATCATCTTTGGGACTAGCACGGTTCAGATCTCTGTAATCAACACACATTCTAACTTTCCCGTCCTTTTTCGGAACTGGCACGATGTTGGCAACCCATTGCGGATACTTGGCTACCACTAGGAATCCAGCGTCAAACTGCTTTTTCACTTCATCCCTGATCTTTAAGGACATTTCTGGCTTCATTCTTCTCAGTTTCTGCTTTACCGGAGGACATTCCGGCTTGACTGGCAACTTATGCACCACTATGTCAGTATCTAAACCCGGCATATCTTGATAAGTCCATGCAAAGACATCAACATACTCACGTAGGAGTTCAATTAGTTTCTTGCGCTCGCCTTCCTTCATTGAAGTACCCACCTTTACTTCCTTCTTGCTGTCCTCTATTCCTAGGTTAATTATCTCAACGGACTCCCCATGTGCCTGAATAACCTTTTCCTCTTGTTCAACCATTCTCATCAACTCTGGAGGAGTTTCCCAGTCATCCTCAACATCCTCCTCAGCTTGGTTAACGGGGTGATCAAAATTAACATATGAACCGTTGGCATCGTTATTCTCAAAGATATTCATTTTAGATCTGCATTTGCGGGAATAGAAAGAAATGAACAAGCAAAAATAGAAACACACGATGGAGACGTATGATAATGAAAAGCAAATTTATTCATTTGAGAATCCAAAACAACATTTTATTGATAGATGATATTTGAATGAAAACATGCATGCCCTTATGGAATATCCTAAGGCCTTAGGCAGAGCCACATAATTTGCATTACAAAATCATTACTTTGGAATGAAAATAACAGGGAAATCAATGATCATCCAATTATCAAGCTCTTTATCTGCAGCACTGCGACACACCAAGTCCACGCCTTTGTCTTCCACAACTGATTCTTCCTCAATGACGGCCACCTGGTTGGGATCCAGCATACCCGCATTCCTAAAGCTCCGAGAGAGATCATAGATGGGAATCTTCTTCAAGCCTGGTTCCCGTCCCTGAAGCTTAGCTAGCCTCCTTTCTCGCTTTTCCTCAGCCATTCTCTTCTTGTCAGCCTGAGTGGGCCAATATCCTAACCCACGCCTATCCTTGTACTCTTGCAGCTGAACCGGCGTCAAAACTCCTTGCTCGTACTTTCCCAACCCTTTTTCGATCTGGTAACCATTTTGCAGCATGACTTTGGCTACCATGATAGCAGCGTTAGATATCTTTGGTACGGGCAACGGGGCTTCTTCCCCCACAAAAGCAGCATTTGCAATTTCTAGTGATTGAAAGGCAGATTCAAGTGATTCTTCTGCAGCCTCAATGTATTGAGAGGGATGGGGCTTGCTAACGATGAACTCTTCTTCTCCAAAAACGACTATCAGCTTGTCGTCGACTACAAACTTAAGCCTTTGGTGGAGGGATGAAGGAACAGCACCGGCAGCATGAATCCAGGGTCTCCCCAGGAGACAACTGTAGGATGATGCAATGTCCATGATCTGAAAATTCACATAAAATATTTCTGGCCCTATCTGCATCTGGAACTCCATTTCTCCCATAACCTCCTTCTTGGATCCGTCAAATGCCCTAACTAGTGTTGAGCTAGGCTTCATATATGAACAGTCTACATTTAATCTACTCATAGTAGATTTGGGCATGACATTCAAAGAGGATCCATTGTCGATGAGGACCCTGGAGAGTGTATATTCACCACATCTAACTGAAATGTGAAGGGCCTGATTATGCCCCTTTCCCTCAGGGGTGAGCTCATCATCGGTAAAAGTAATATAATTGGATGCGACAATATTCCCTACAATGCCATCGAGCTGGTCAACAGTGATGTTCTGAGCTACATGGGCTTCATTCAATACTTTCATTAGGGATGCACGGTGAACCTCAGAATTGAGCAGTAGGGACACGATAGAGATCTTTGCAGGAGTGTGGTGCAGCTGGTCCACCACTTTGTAATCACTCTGACGCATGATCTTCAGAAATTCAGTGGCTTCTTGTTCTGACACTTTCTTACTTTCCTTGGGTTCTTGCATTTTGCCTTTGCGAATTCTTTCCTCCTCCTCCTTTGAGGGACCTTCTTTCAGGACTTCAGGGACATAAACACGTCCGCTTTTAGTGACTCCGCTGCTTCCCGCAATGTTGGTGACATCGGGAACAACCTGAGGCGTCTGAATTGGAACTGACACCCCATAGCTCCATGGAACAGCATTGTTCTTTTGATGAGGAGCTGGGACAGGAATCACAATGGTCTTAAGTCTCTCCTCGATCGGCTTTTGGCTATACGGGATCTCAATGGGTTTCTGAACATTTATATTCCTATTTGATTGGAAAGTCAGCACATCCTCCTCTTTCTCTTGCACACCTATTTGGATTACATGACGATCCAATAGGTCCTGCAAAACTGTCCTGAAAGCCTCACATGCCCCATCACAATTAACATCAACACAGACTTCTCTCTGAGTACATCCTCTCTCAATGACCCCGAACTTGCATAGCTTTGCATGAATAACCTCTAAGGGTGTTTGGATGCACTCCACAGTTCTGATTAAGGATTGACTCCCCGTATCATGGATGGCATTGGTTGCATGTTTCTGATGACCAGGCAGCGGATTAGTTGTGATACTCGGGTCTTCTTGTTTGAAGGTTGTCCCTTTGGCATCAATCAGATCTTGCACCACGATTTTGAATGCCTTGCAGTCCTCAACAGCGTGTCCTACTGCCCCTTCATGAAATGCACAGGTAACATTGGGATTGTAGCCTCGGAAGTAGGGTGGTTGAACTGGTCTCATGGGTCTGGTATTGATGAGTTTGTTTGTAAAAAGATAGTTGAAGAGGTCAGTATAGGACATGGGGATGGGATCAAAGGTGGTCTGTTTTTTGTCTGGGTAGCTTTTGTGGTAGTTATTTTGTGGTGGAAGGGTTGGTCGTGTTTGAGCGGGGACAGGGATGTTTTGTGGTTGATAAGGTGGGCTTATGGTGATGGCGTTGGTCTCTCCTTCTTTCTTCTTTGAAAATCCGGAGAATGGCTTTTTCTGGGTAGTTATGCCTGTGGAACCATGGGCAATCTTGCCGCTTCTCATCCCGTTTTCTAGTCTTTCACCGATGATTACCATGTCTGAGAAATTGGAAGACACGTTACCAATCAAACGATCGTAGTATAACGGCGGCAGGGTTTCCATGAACATGAAGACTAATTCTTTCTCTAACAAAGGAGGCGTTACTTGTGCAGCCAAAGCCCTCCACCGCTGGGCATACTCTTTGAAGGACTCATTATCTCTTTTTGCCAGACTCTGCAACTGTGTTCTGTCTGGCGCCTTATCCGTATTGTACTGGTATTGTCTGAGGAAAGCATCAGCCAAGTCTTTCCAACAATGGATATGGGATGGTTCTAGTTGCATGTACCAATTGAGAGATGCTCCCGCAAGGCTCTCTTGGAAGTAATGGATCAACAACTTGTCATCATGAGAATGTGCAGCCATTTTTCTACAGTACATGGTCAGATGGCTTTTAGGGCAAGTCACGCCTCGGTACTTGTCAAAGTCGGGCACTTTGAATTTGGGAGGTAAAACCACATCAGGTATGAGACACAGATTACGAGCTTCTCTTGCTCTAGAGCCCGACCCTTCAATCATTCTTAAGCGCTCTTCTAACATATGATACATGTCTCTAGCTTGAGGAGCTTCAGCAGGGTAGTTCTGAGGAAAACCATTCACACCGTAGTGAGGATTACTCATCGCCACTACGGCTGGGTTCACGTGTGGGTCACGTGAGTGAGTGATATTCCCAGGAATTGGTCCCTGAATTGGGGGATAGACCGTTACTGGTGAATGAAAGTCAAACGGAGTTCCCGGCGGAATAGGAATCTGAATTTGGCCCTGAGGCGCTCCCGCTCCTCCATTGTTTGTGGCTGAGACGGGTCGGACTTGTTCTGCAACCGTAAGGGGATTACTTCCCGCATTAGCCTCGGCTCCCGGAGGTGTGTATCCGGATGGGAGTCCCCAAGGCATCCCATGCGTAATTGGTTGGCCCTGGTTATTGGTTCCTGAAGTATGAGCAAAGGTGTTAGTCTCGAGGCTCGGAGGGGGAAGAGTGACAGCAACTCCGGTAGTGACGGCGAGACTTTCAGCGGCAGTTCCATTCCTCAAAGCTTGTAGCATGCCCATCATTTCCGTCATCTGTGTTTCTATTGCCCCGATTTTCGTTCTCAACTCCCGATTCTCTTGAGCCAATTGCTCTGTATTGGGAACCTCAGCAGAGGTGTTACCATGGTCTGATTCCCCACTTCCTAAGTCTTCAATAATAGGACGGTGTAACGCCCCAAATTAATTTAATTATTTATTTAAGCTATTTAGGGCTTACAATAATTATTTAAGTGAATTAATTAATTTGGGGTTTATGTTATTTAGGGCTGTTGATTTTCTCCAGTGACCAGAATCCTTTCTTCTGATCTGTGCTGATACACCCTGTGTCTGGGTTCGCTCCATCTTGCGCTATACAGTACCTCTGCTGGTACCATCATGGCTCTCCTTCTTTGGGATAGTTCGAGTTCTTGATCTGGGTTTAGTTGGCTCTCGAGGCTTCTTTGGTAGCCATTCTGACCGAAGATCCTTGGGATCCTTCTCTGCATCTCGTATCTTAGCCTATTTCCTCTGCGGTAATCCCTGATCTGGTCTTCTTGTGATGGGTTCCTGTCCAGGTCTCCTACTCCAGAGATTGGAGGTAGGGTATTGGTAGTTGTTCTACTCATCTGGCTAGCCGTTGCAATCTGGATCTTACGAGTGCGTTTAACTTTCTATAAGCTTCTGAGAGTTCTGGGTCAGTTTCTTCAAAGTGTTTTGCTACTTCTTCTGTCCACCTTAGTTGTAACTTAACTTGGGTGATATCTTGGAAGTTTGGTATTAGGATTGTTGTATCTGGGATGAGTTTTCCTGCTGGACTTCTTAGGAATCCAGGGACTTTGAATAAATTGCTCATGCGAAGCAATAATATAGGTAGGGGGTTATGGTTCATGCGCCACACGAAGGCTGTTCCCTTCCTTTTCCTTTTTGAAAATTTCCTTAGGATCCTTAAAGACGTAAAAAGGGCCTTTTTCTTTAGGCTCCCTTTTTGTCTTTCCAAGCGATAGCCCTTCAAGTTTTTGTCTTATGTTTTCTAAGACGTTTTCCAGGCCCTCGTCTACAAGTTCTTTGTTTTTCTCACGAGTTTGCTGGTTGAGTTGGTGAAGGTCTTCGGCACAATCTTCGAGTCTTTCACCAATACTGACAAGGAGTTGTATGATTGTGTTGTTTTGTTTGATCAGGGCTGCTACTCCTGTTGTAGCTCCTTTGGTGTGTTCTGATGGTCTTGCGAAGCCAACAGATGGTTCCTCGATGGATTCTGTGGATTTTACTGCTTCTTGATAGTGGAGGCTCTCAGTAGTGAGTCTCCAGTTCATGAAATTAGAAAGCCGCGAATTTCGTTGATCAGGTCCTCAACTCTATTCAGCTTTCGTTGGAGTTCTTCTGTTGCCTTAAGGGCTTCTTGTTCTGCCCTCCTTGTCTGAGTGATATGGCTTATATTTGCTTCTAGTTTGTTAAGGGATTCTTGTAACTTGTGGAAGTGTTTTAGGCTGACTTTGGATAACAGTAATAAGCGATCATAAATCACAGAGATGTTGTTGTGTGTAACCTTTAGGTAGTCTATTTGCTTAGGGTTTGGTAATGCGAGGTCTAAGTATTCTAGGTTGGCTGTTCTGGAGTTTTCATACCAATTCTTCACGTTTTGCTCAAATTTCTCTGACATCAAACTCATGCATGGGTCACGGAATTATCTCTGAATTCAGTGCCATACCATGCCCTTTTGTTCTAGTCAGGTTAACTCTTGCAATACGAATTCATTAAATGATTGGCTCATGTGACAGTGTTACTGGCGTCTCCTGCACCAGGTCCATGCCACCCTTTTGCTTCTCATGAATGAAACCATGAAGATATAGCATGAAAACCCCGTACTAGGCTTCCCTAGAATAACCTTACTTTTAGTTAAGCATCAGAACTTTTTCAAGCTCTGATACCAAAATGAAAAGGTAAAAGAGAAGTTCTGATAACTATAAAACTCAAATACCTTTATTTATCAACAGAGTTTCAGAGTTTTTCTTACACTGGTGGGAGGTAAGATGACAAACCTTAAGGAGGAATTATAAGTTTCTGGGTTTCAGAGTGGAGGTGGGTGTGTGATCCTTCGCTTGCTCTGAAGAGAACTTATGAAACCTCTATATATAGAAAAAGAGGGGTGGTTGGGTGAGGATAACCGGGTACTCATTGGGCCCCATCGGTCATTATCCTGTCTGCCACCGAATCTTTTTCTTTTGACTTTGTCTTAAAATGACAAACTACTTTTGGTTGGTGGCTAGGCCACGTAACCCTAAATTATTACAAACGACTGATGACAGCGAATCTTTAAAGTGGACAGGACCCCACTTGAAAGAAACGACAAACTGCTTTTGGTTAGTGGCTAAGCCACGTAACCCTAAATTATTATAACGACAGAGCCTTCAAAGGTGGATAGGACCCCATTCTTTGAAAGCAGCCTTTCTTTAATTTTACAACGTACACGTGTGAGTATTTGGATTAGTGGGAATCTCTGTGGGACCTTGTTACTATAGCTTAGACTGTTGTGTTGCTGAGTTCGTGAGTCCATTGTTGAATCCTTTCCCTGATGACTTCCAGCTCATGTGTTTACCTTTCGATGCTTGGCAGCTGGCTTCCCCAATAGTTGTCCTTTGCAGTGTTCCTGAGGCACTCCTGTGCCCTTCTTGCGGCCATTTGCTGCAGTGATTGGATTTCTGCGTGTACTCTTTTTGCTTGTCTCTCGATGATTTGTCCTGCCAGGTGCCTTTTCCTTGCGGCGAGGTTGATGTCCTGGACTTCATGACTGGAGTCATATAGTTCTGAGAGGGTTTCCAGAGGTGCTGGAAATTCTTCTGAGTGCACATGTGGAGCCTTTCCAAGTACTGAGTCTGCTGTTGATGAGGTGTTCCTTCGAGTTCTTTTAGGGAGTCCTCCAGCAGTTGTAGGTCTTCCTGGGCTTGATGATCCTGCTCTTGACATCCTGCATAAGCTAATTGATGAGTTATTCTTGATAAGGCATCGGCTAGCACATTGTGCTTGCCTTCAATATGCTCAAATTTAACATCTACCCCTGAGCCACTAATAAAATCAGTAAAATTCATCCACCTAACCCTAGATGGTTTATTTTGGACTGATTTGTTGTAAAAACTAATAATGGCCTGGCAATCTGTTCTCAGGGTGATTTGTTGTTTATCAAGGTAGTGGATTTTAAAACTCTGTAGGGATTCCATGCATGCGTATATTTCGGCATCTATGGTGGGTTTTATTTTTTGAAATTTTCCAGATGCATATGCGCAGATTTTTTCTGTTGACTTTGAATCCTTTTCTGCCTTCTTCCATTTGCAAATACCTCCCCATCCTTCCTGACTTTGCTGAAAGGACCTTGAAATCATTCATGTATCTGATGACATCCTTCATGTTATCACATGACAGCCTTTCTAGGTCTCTGTAGGCTCTGTTTTGCTCCTCAGTGGAACCCTGGTATGGGTCTTCTAGCAAGAATACCCTTCTGATCTGAGAGATGATGTTTTGGGGGTCATCTGCTATATTTTCCAGTGTTTCATATTCTGAGGGGTAGGCCATTCTCCACTGCATCCAAACTTTCTTTTCTACTTCTCCTAGCAGATTTTCAATGAAGGCAACTTTGCTTTTGTTGCTTTCAAAATGTTTTTCATTTACTATGTTCAAGGTGATGGATTCCCATCTGGCTATAACATCTTCATACATCCCAATGTTTTCTGGGAGTACCAGCATTGCACCGCCATTTTGCTGTGCCGTTGGGAGATTCCATTGCTCATTGTTGTGTCCTCCTCTGAATCTTGCTATAGTGGGTTTTAGGCAATCAAACCTGGGTTGAGATGTGCCTGTGCCTGTTTGATCTGCTGGTGGGTAATTTGGGGGACCCATTATTGGTTCTGGTGGGGGTCTGTATGTTGATATTGCTGATGATGAGAATGCCCTTTCTTCGGCCTCCCTTAGCTTTGGATATGGCATGCCATCGTTTTCTTCCTCGGCTGTGTAGGCTGCCTCTTCCCACTTATCTTCTGAGGATGAATTCTTGGAATCCTGATTGGTCGGGTATTCGTCGTATTTGGGCTTGTTGACTTCTTTCTTGGTTAATTCTTCCAAATACTGGCAGTAGACTTCGAAGTTGTCGAAATCTGCGTCAATCATGAGATCCCCTTCGTCTTCTGAATTGTTGGTGGTGGCGCCGTCGTGGCTGTCCCATCCTGAAGGTTTGATGTCTTCCATCTTTATTTTGGAGCTTTCTGGTGCGTCATACTTGACCATGTAATCATACCTTCCGCTTGGTTCTCCGAGCGTGTCCCAGTTACCTTCTTCTTCCCATAGTACTGCTGCTATTTCCTCTTCTGCATTGTCTACGGTTTCCTCATCAAATTCGTTTACTGAATATGATTGCCGTGGTGGTAACTGATTATACTGGCCAAACCTCATTAATGTAGATCCGTCAGATCTGGGATCTATTCTGACATCGGTTGGCGCCTTGATACCTTGTTGTTGTGGTGGCTTGAGCACCCACCTCTTTCCTTGCAGCTCCTGGGCTGTGGTCCTCTTTCCTGGGATTGCTTTTACGCCTCTGCTTGCGAGGTAGTCAGATACATTTTGGACATTATATCTGAATGCTGCGTAGCTTGTATTTGTAAGCCTCCCGATCAAGGATCTAGTGATTAGGAGATTACTCTCTGCACCTTGCCAGTTTTCGTACCCATGTGTTTGGATAGCGAGCTGTATGTGGTTAGCAAAATCGTGGATACTAACCATCATCTTCGGTGCAATGTAGACCAGCTGAGTCCCATTTGATAAGTCCATCTCCATTGATCCTATGATTGATCTTGCATCAGCCCATCTGGTGTCCCGTAAGACTATCAACATGTTAGTGCCTGCGAACCGGGCGTGAAGGGGCTGTATCCTTATCATCAGTAGCCCTAGGTGTATGTGCTGGAATCCTTCCCTTCTGAACACCTCGTAACTAGCCTGGTTTATGAAGTTTAAATCTAGCTGTTGATTTTCTCCAGTGACCAGAATCCTTTCTTCTGATCTGTGCTGATACACCCTGTGTCTGGGTTCGCTCCATCTTGTGCTATACAGTACCTCTGCTGGTACCATCATGGCTCTCCTTCTTTGGGATAGTTCGAGTTCTTGATCTGGGTTTAGTTGGCTCTCGAGGCTTCTTTGGTAGCCATTCTGACCGAAGATCCTTGGGATCCTTCTCTGCATCTCGTATCTTAGCCTATTTCCTCTGCGGTAATCCCTGATCTGGTCTTCTTGTGATGGGTTCCTGTCCAGGTCTCCTACTCCAGAGATTGGAGGTAGGGTATTGGTAGTTGTTCTACTCATCTGGCTAGCCGTTGCAATCTGGATCTTACGAGTGCGTTTAACTTTCTATAAGCTTTTGAGAGTTCTGGGTCAGTTTCTTCAAAGTGTTTTGCTACTTCTTCTGTCCACCTTAGTTGTAACTTAACTTGGGTGATATCTTGGAAGTTTGGTATTAGGATTGTTGTATCTGGGATGAGTTTTCCTGCTGGGCTTCTTAGGAATCCAGGGACTTTGAATAAATTGCTCATGCGAAGCAATAATATAGGTAGGGGGTTATGGTTCATGCGCCACACGAAGACTGTTCCCTTCCTTTTCCTTTTTGAAAATTTCCTTAGGATCCTTAAAGACGTAAAAAGGGCCTTTTTCTTTAGGCTCCCTTTTTGTCTTTCCAAGCGATAGCCCTTCAAGTTTTTGTCTTATGTTTTCTAAGACGTTTTCCAGGCCCTCGTCTACAAGTTCTTTGTTTTTCTCACGAGTTTGCTGGTTGAGTTGGTGAAGGTCTTCGGCACAATCTTCGAGTCTTTCACCAATACTGACAAGGAGTTGTATGATTGTGTTGTTTTGTTTGATCAGGGCTGCTACTCCTGTTGTAGCTCCTTTGGTGTGTTCTGATGGTCTTGCGAAGCCAACAGATGGTTCCTCGATGGATTCTGTGGATTTTACTGCTTCTTGATAGTGGAGGCTCTCAGTAGTGAGTCTCCAGTTCATGAAATTAGAAAGCCGCGAATTTCGTTGATCAGGTCCTCAACTCTATTCAGCTTTCGTTGGAGTTCTTCTGTTGCCTTAAGGGCTTCTTGTTCTGCCCTCCTTGTCTGAGTGATATGGCTTATATTTGCTTCTAGTTTGTTAAGGGATTCTTGTAACTTGTGGAAGTGTTTTAGGCTGACTTTGGATAACAGTAATAAGCGATCATAAATCACAGAGATGTTGTTGTGTGTAACCTTTAGGTAGTCTATTTGCTTAGGGTTTGGTAATGCGAGGTCTAAGTATTCTAGGTTGGCTGTTCTGGAGTTTTCATACCAATTCTTCACGTTTTGCTCAAATTTCTCTGACATCAAACTCATGCATGGGTCACGGAATTATCTCTGAATTCAGTGCCATACCATGCCCTTTTGTTCTAGTCAGGTTAACTCTTGCAATACGAATTCATTAAATGATTGGCTCATGTGACAGTGTTACTGGCGTCTCCTGCACCAGGTCCATGCCACCCTTTTGCTTCTCATGAATGAAACCATGAAGATATAGCATGAAAACCCCGTACTAGGCTTCCCTAGAATAACCTTACTTTTAGTTAAGCATCAGAACTTTTTCAAGCTCTGATACCAAAATGAAAAGGTAAAAGAGAAGTTCTGATAACTATAAAACTCAAATACCTTTATTTATCAACAGAGTTTCAGAGTTTTTCTTACACTGGTGGGAGGTAAGATGACAAACCTTAAGGAGGAATTATAAGTTTCTGGGTTTCAGAGTGGAGGTGGGTGTGTGATCCTTCGCTTGCTCTGAAGAGAACTTATGAAACCTCTATATATAGAAAAAGAGGGGTGGTTGGGTGAGGATAACCGGGTACTCATTGGGCCCCATCGGTCATTATCCTGTCTGCCACCGAATCTTTTTCTTTTGACTTTGTCTTAAAATGACAAACTACTTTTGGTTGGTGGCTAGGCCACGTAACCCTAAATTATTACAAACGACTGATGACAGCGAATCTTTAAAGTGGACAGGACCCCACTTGAAAGAAACGACAAACTGCTTTTGGTTAGTGGCTAAGCCACGTAACCCTAAATTATTATAACGACAGAGCCTTCAAAGGTGGATAGGACCCCATTCTTTGAAAGCAGCCTTTCTTTAATTTTACAACGTACACGTGTGAGTATTTGGATTAGTGGGAATCTCTGTGGGACCTTGTTACTATAGCTTAGACTGTTGTGTTGCTGAGTTCGTGAGTCCATTGTTGAATCCTTTCCCTGATGACTTCCAGCTCATGTGTTTACCTTTCGATGCTTGGCAGCTGGCTTCCCCAATAGTTGTCCTTTGCAGTGTTCCTGAGGCACTCCTGTGCCCTTCTTGCGGCCATTTGCTGCAGTGATTGGATTTCTGCGTGTACTCTTTTTGCTTGTCTCTCGATGATTTGTCCTGCCAGGTGCCTTTTCCTTGCGGCGAGGTTGATGTCCTGGACTTCATGACTGGAGTCATATAGTTCTGAGAGGGTTTCCAGAGGTGCTGGAAATTCTTCTGAGTGCACATGTGGAGCCTTTCCAAGTACTGAGTCTGCTGTTGATGAGGTGTTCCTTCGAGTTCTTTTAGGGAGTCCTCCAGCAGTTGTAGGTCTTCCTGGGCTTGATGATCCTGCTCTTGACATCCTGCATAAGCTAATTGATGAGTTATTCTTGATAAGGCATCGGCTAGCACATTGTGCTTGCCTTCAATATGCTCAAATTTAACATCTACCCCTGAGCCACTAATAAAATCAGTAAAATTCATCCACCTAACCCTAGATGGTTTATTTTGGACTGATTTGTTGTAAAAACTAATAATGGCCTGGCAATCTGTTCTCAGGGTGATTTGTTGTTTATCAAGGTAGTGGATTTTAAAACTCTGTAGGGATTCCATGCATGCGTATATTTCGGCATCTATGGTGGGTTTTATTTTTTGAAATTTTCCAGATGCATATGCGCAGATTTTTTCTGTTGACTTTGAATCCTTTTCTGCCTTCTTCCATTTGCAAATACCTCCCCATCCTTCCTGACTTTGCTGAAAGGACCTTGAAATCATTCATGTATCTGATGACATCCTTCATGTTATCACATGACAGCCTTTCTAGGTCTCTGTAGGCTCTGTTTTGCTCCTCAGTGGAACCCTGGTATGGGTCTTCTAGCAAGAATACCCTTCTGATCTGAGAGATGATGTTTTGGGGGTCATCTGCTATATTTTCCAGTGTTTCATATTCTGAGGGGTAGGCCATTCTCCACTGCATCCAAACTTTCTTTTCTACTTCTCCTAGCAGATTTTCAATGAAGGCAACTTTGCTTTTGTTGCTTTCAAAATGTTTTTCATTTACTATGTTCAAGGTGATGGATTCCCATCTGGCTATAACATCTTCATACATCCCAATGTTTTCTGGGAGTACCAGCATTGCACCGCCATTTTGCTGTGCCGTTGGGAGATTCCATTGCTCATTGTTGTGTCCTCCTCTGAATCTTGCTATAGTGGGTTTTAGGCAATCAAACCTGGGTTGAGATGTGCCTGTGCCTGTTTGATCTGCTGGTGGGTAATTTGGGGGACCCATTATTGGTTCTGGTGGGGGTCTGTATGTTGATATTGCTGATGATGAGAATGCCCTTTCTTCGGCCTCCCTTAGCTTTGGATATGGCATGCCATCGTTTTCTTCCTCGGCTGTGTAGGCTGCCTCTTCCCACTTATCTTCTGAGGATGAATTCTTGGAATCCTGATTGGTCGGGTATTCGTCGTATTTGGGCTTGTTGACTTCTTTCTTGGTTAATTCTTCCAAATACTGGCAGTAGACTTCGAAGTTGTCGAAATCTGCGTCAATCATGAGATCCCCTTCGTCTTCTGAATTGTTGGTGGTGGCGCCGTCGTGGCTGTCCCATCCTGAAGGTTTGATGTCTTCCATCTTTATTTTGGAGCTTTCTGGTGCGTCATACTTGACCATGTAATCATACCTTCCGCTTGGTTCTCCGAGCGTGTCCCAGTTACCTTCTTCTTCCCATAGTACTGCTGCTATTTCCTCTTCTGCATTGTCTACGGTTTCCTCATCAAATTCGTTTACTGAATATGATTGCCGTGGTGGTAACTGATTATACTGGCCAAACCTCATTAATGTAGATCCGTCAGATCTGGGATCTATTCTGACATCGGTTGGCGCCTTGATACCTTGTTGTTGTGGTGGCTTGAGCACCCACCTCTTTCCTTGCAGCTCCTGGGCTGTGGTCCTCTTTCCTGGGATTGCTTTTACGCCTCTGCTTGCAAGGTAGTCAGATACATTTTGGACATTATATCTGAATGCTGCGTAGCTTGTATTTGTAAGCCTCCCGATCAAGGATCTAGTGATTAGGAGATTACTCTCTGCACCTTGCCAGTTTTCGTACCCATGTGTTTGGATAGCGAGCTGTATGTGGTTAGCAAAATCGTGGATACTAACCATCATCTTCGGTGCAATGTAGACCAGCTGAGTCCCATTTGATAAGTCCATCTCCATTGATCCTATGATTGATCTTGCATCAGCCCATCTGGTGTCCCGTAAGACTATCAACATGTTAGTGCCTGCGAACCGGGCGTGAAGGGGCTGTATCCTTATCATCAGTAGCCCTAGGTGTATGTGCTGGAATCCTTCCCTTCTGAACACCTCGTAACTAGCCTGGTTTATGAAGTTTAGATCTAGCTGTTGATTTTCTCCAGTGACCAGAATCCTTTCTTCTGATCTGTGCTGATACACCCTGTGTCTGGGTTCGCTCCATCTTGTGCTATACAGTACCTCTGCTGGTACCATCATGGCTCTCCTTCTTTGGGATAGTTCGAGTTCTTGATCTGGGTTTAGTTGGCTCTCGAGGCTTCTTTGGTAGCCATTCTGACCGAAGATCCTTGGGATCCTTCTCTGCATCTCGTATCTTAGCCTATTTCCTCTGCGGTAATCCCTGATCTGGTCTTCTTGTGATGGGTTCCTGTCCAGGTCTCCTACTCCAGAGATTGGAGGTAGGGTATTGGTAGTTGTTCTACTCATCTGGCTAGCCGTTGCAATCTGGATCTTACGAGTGCGTTTAACTTTCTATAAGCTTTTGAGAGTTCTGGGTCAGTTTCTTCAAAGTGTTTTGCTACTTCTTCTGTCCACCTTAGTTGTAACTTAACTTGGGTGATATCTTGGAAGTTTGGTATTAGGATTGTTGTATCTGGGATGAGTTTTCCTGCTGGGCTTCTTAGGAATCCAGGGACTTTGAATAAATTGCTCATGCGAAGCAATAATATAGGTAGGGGGTTATGGTTCATGCGCCACACGAAGACTGTTCCCTTCCTTTTCCTTTTTGAAAATTTCCTTAGGATCCTTAAAGACGTAAAAAGGGCCTTTTTCTTTAGGCTCCCTTTTTGTCTTTCCAAGCGATAGCCCTTCAAGTTTTTGTCTTATGTTTTCTAAGACGTTTTCCAGGCCCTCGTCTACAAGTTCTTTGTTTTTCTCACGAGTTTGCTGGTTGAGTTGGTGAAGGTCTTCGGCACAATCTTCGAGTCTTTCACCAATACTGACAAGGAGTTGTATGATTGTGTTGATTTGTTTGATCAGGGCTGCTACTCCTGTTGTAGCTCCTTTGGTGTGTTCTAATGGTCTTGCGAAGCCAACAGATGGTTCCTCGATGGATTCTGTGGATTTTACTGCTTCTTGATAGTGGAGGCTCTCAGTAGTGAGTCTCCAGTTCATGAAATTAGAAAGCCGCGAATTTCGTTGATCAGGTCCTCAACTCTATTAAGCTTTCGTTGGAGTTCTTCTGTTGCCTTTAGGGCTTCTTGTTCTGCCCTCCTTGTCTGAGTGATATGGCTTATATTTGCTTCTAGTTTGTTAAGGGATTCTTGTAACTTGTGGAAGTGTTTTAGGCTGACTTTGGATAACAGTAATAAGCGATCATAAATCACAGAGATGTTGTTGTGTGTAACCTTTAGGTAGTCTATTTGCTTAGGGTTTGGTAATGCGAGGTCTAAGTATTCTAGGTTGGCTGTTCTGGAGTTTTCATACCAATTCTTCACGTTTTGCTCAAATTTCTCTGACATCAAACTCATGCATGGGTCACGGAATTATCTCTGAATTCAGTGCCATACCATGCCCTTTTGTTCTAGTCAGGTTAACTCTTGCAATACGAATTCATTAAATGATTGGCTCATGTGACAGTGTTACTGGCGTCTCCTGCACCAGGTCCATGCCACCCTTTTGCTTCTCATGAATGAAACCATGAAGATATAGCATGAAAACCCCGTACTAGGCTTCCCTAGAATAACCTTACTTTTAGTTAAGCATCAGAACTTTTTCAAGCTCTGATACCAAAATGAAAAGGTAAAAGAGAAGTTCTGATAACTATAAAACTCAAATACCTTTATTTATCAACAGAGTTTCAGAGTTTTTCTTACACTGGTGGGAGGTAAGATGACAAACCTTAAGGAGGAATTATAAGTTTCTGGGTTTCAGAGTGAAGGTGGGTGTGTGATCCTTCGCTTGCTCTGAAGAGAACTTATGAAACCTCTATATATAGAAAAAGAGGGGTGGTTGGGTGAGGATAACCGGGTACTCATTGGGCCCCATCGGTCATTATCCTGTCTGCCACCGAATCTTTTTCTTTTGACTTTGTCTTAAAATGACAAACTACTTTTGGTTGGTGGCTAGGCCACGTAACCCTAAATTATTACAAACGACTGATGACAGCGAATCTTTAAAGTGGACAGGACCCCACTTGAAAGAAACGACAAACTGCTTTTGGTTAGTGGCTAAGCCACGTAACCCTAAATTATTATAACGACAGAGCCTTCAAAGGTGGATAGGACCCCATTCTTTGAAAGCAGCCTTTCTTTAATTTTACAACGTACACGTGTGAGTATTTGGATTAGTGGGAATCTCTGTGGGACCTTGTTACTATAGCTTAGACTGTTGTGTTGCTGAGTTCGTGAGTCCATTGTTGAATCCTTTCCCTGATGACTTCCAGCTCATGTGTTGATCTTTCGATGCTTGGCAGCTGGCTTCCCCAATAGTTGTCCTTTGCAGTGTTCCTGAGGCACTCCTGTGCCCTTCTTGCGGCCATTTGCTGCAGTGATTGGATTTCTGCGTGTACTCTTTTTGCTTGTCTCTCGATGATTTGTCCTGCCAGGTGCCTTTTCCTTGCGGCGAGGTTGATGTCCTGGACTTCATGACTGGAGTCATATAGTTCTGAGAGGGTTTCCAGAGGTGCTGGAAATTCTTCTGAGTGCACATGTGGAGCCTTTCCAAGTACTGAGTCTGCTGTTGATGAGGTGTTCCTTCGAGTTCTTTTAGGGAGTCCTCCAGCAGTTGTAGGTCTTCCTGGGCTTGATGATCCTGCTCTTGACATCCTGCATAAGCTAATTGATGAGTTATTCTTGATAAGGCATCGGCTAGCACATTGTGCTTGCCTTCAATATGCTCAAATTTAACATCTACCCCTGAGCCACTAATAAAATCAGTAAAATTCATCCACCTAACCCTAGATGGTTTATTTTGGACTGATTTGTTGTAAAAACTAATAATGGCCTGGCAATCTGTTCTCAGGGTGATTTGCTGTTTATCAAGGTAGTGGATTTTAAAACTCTGTAGGGATTCCATGCATGCGTATATTTCGGCATCTATGGTGGGTTTTATTTTTTGAAATTTTCCAGATGCATATGCGCAGATTTTTTCTGTTGACTTTGAATCCTTTTCTGCCTTCTTCCATTTGCAAATACCTCCCCATCCTTCCATGCATCCATCTGTTTCGATGATGATGTAGGAGTTTTGTGGTGGCAATTCCAGGTCCGGGAGGTTTTGCACCACTTTCTTAATCTTTCTGACTATCTCCCAGTCACTTGCTTTCATTCTTTTGTCTCCGTGCGGGCTTGTCTTTGTGTATAGTGGTCCAACTATGGTTCCTAGGTTAGGAATATAGTTTCTGGCATAGTTGAGCAGCCCTAACCATCCTCGAAGCCCTTTCTTGTCCTTGAGCTTCTCTTCTTTGAATTCTAGTATCCTTTTGATGATATGGGGTTGGAGTTTTATCTTTCCTTTGTGTAGTATTGCCCCTAAATATTCGATTTCTGGTGTTGCAATCTTCATTTTTGTTGGGGATAGTACCAGCCCATTTTTCCTTACAATCCTTAGGAGTTCTCCCAAGTGTTTGGCATGCTCCTCTTCGGATTCTGAAAATACCAGGATATCGTCTATGTAGACTGCTATGAAGTTTTCTATTCCCTTGAAACATTCATCCATTTTTCTTTGAAACACTGCTGGTGCGTTCTTCAGCCCAAAAGGCATAACGAGCCATTCATATAATCCTCCTGGGACGATGAAGGCTGTCCAAGGGATCGACTCTTCTTCCATGGCTACTTGGTGGAATCCTGACTTGAGGTCAAATTTGGAGTAGATTTTGCTGTTTCCAATCTTCTTTAGGATAGTGTTGATTCCTGGTAGACTGTATTGGTCCTTGTGTGTGTTGTCGTTTAAGGTTCTGTAGTTGAATACCATTCGTTCTTTCCCTTTGGTCTCTTTCCCAGTTGCCAGGTTGACTTCTGTGCCTGAGTTGACCATCATTGCCATTGTCCTATGCCTGCTCTTGCTTTGCCTTATTACTCCTATTTTTAGTAGTGCGTCTATATGTTTTCTGAAGGACTCCTCCATGGCTGGTGTCACATGCTTGAGTGGTTTGTCTTCAATGGTGATGTCTGGGTTTATGATGTCTATTTTGCACTTTATCTGGTTCTTCTTCCAGTGCCTTAATGGCTCGTTTCCTACGTATCCTGCTTCCTTTAACGCCTTGACTTACTTGTGGAACTTGCTTAGGAATGAGGGCTCCGTGTCTCCAATGTTGAAGAAGACCATTTCCTGGGTTTCTAGATATTCAGCTTCTTCCATATCTAGTTCTCCTATTGCAGCTGCAACCTTCTCTGCTTCTTCACTGGTGTTGATTGATGTGACATTTTTGTAGAATGTCAGTGTGTTGCCTTCAATTCTTAGTCCACCATACATGGCTCTTATGAAGTTGCATCCTAGCAGCATCTGGATACCGTCTAGTGTATTCATGTTGAACGCGTAGACAAGGGGTATCCTAAACTTGTTTTCTCCGATCTTCATTAATCCATGCTTCAATTTCCATTTTGCCTCCTGCTTTGCGGAGCTGATTCCGCTAAAGTGAGTGATGAATGGGTTGGGTTCCAGAGCACCTTCTGGGGCAGACCCAATGTTCAAACAACAAGATGTTGCTCCTGTATCTAGAATTGCCTGAATTTCAAATGGTTTTACCCCTGGGATTTCAAATTCTACGCCCAGGTTGTATAATTTGTTGGTGATCTTCTTGGGTTTTGGCATTTCTGCTGCCTTGAGGCTTTGTTCTTCCTGCCAAAATGCTATGTTTTCTGACCTTTCAATGACTTCTTCTGCTTCCTTTTGGATTTGTTGGTCAATCATCCTTTGAAGCCTTTCTTTTTCTGTCTGAAGGTGGTCCACATACTGGCATAATTCTTTGATAAGTGCATCTTTATTGCCCATATAGTTTTGCTGGTTGTTTGTTGTTTGGGCTTTTATTTTGTAGTAAAAGCTAGCACATAGTGGGCATATAGTCAAGTTGCAGAGAGTGCAACTCATCTTTCTTCCGGGACCAATTCTGTCTCTGCAAACCATGCAATGGTGCTGATCCCTATTGATTACTTCCTTAGTCCAGTAATGCTCACAATTTAACTGCCCTTCAGGGAGTTTGACCCTGCTTCTCCAGCCACAATTTTCTGCTCCGAGCATTAGGGCGAGCTCGTCTATTGGCAGTTCTTCTACGGCCGCTCTTGCGTTGTTTACCGTTTGTCCTGCCTCTCCTTCTGACATGCTGCAAATTGCATCACTATCTGATTCGTTCAGATCTATGGACACGACATCCCAGCTGTCTGGTAGATCTAAGTCTTCCATTATTGCAGCCCTTGCAATGTTGCCCTGATTATTTCTGCAGTCTCTGGCGAAATGTCCCTCCACGCCACAGATGTAACATTTGCATTTCCTTTGCTTCTCTTGGTGTTTTCTTTTGAAAACCCTGATGTGGGATTCATGAGGTTTTCCTTTGTATGTTGTTGCTTTTCTCAGTCCGTACCTTTTTCGAGGGCTGTTGTAGTACCCTGGAATAGGTATCTGGTTACAGAAGGTTAGGTCCTTCAGGCTCCTTTGAACTGCAGCCTTTTTGCAGAGTTCTGCCAGGTATTGGTAGGTGAAGTGTATTCTTGGTAATACACCTATTGTTGCGCCTGGATATTTGACCTCATATGCTGCTTTTACCTCCTCTCCGATTAGGGGGGGTAACTTTCTGAAGAATTTTTCTGAAAGCTCCTCAGAAACGTATAACCTTCCTGACTTTGCTGAAACGACCTTGAAATCATTCATGTATCTGATGACATCCTTCATGTTATCACATGACAGCCTTTCTAGGTCTCTGTAGGCTCTGTTTTGCTCCTCAGTGGAACCCTGGTATGGGTCTTCTAACAAGAATACCCTTCTGATCTGAGAGATGATGTTTTGGGGGTCATATGCTATATTTTCCAGTGTTTCATATTCTGAGGGGTAGGCCATTCTCCACTGCATCCAAACTTTCTTTTCTACTTCTCCTAGCAGATTTTCAATGAAGGCAACTTTGCTTTTGTTGCTTTCAAAATGTTTTTCATTTACTATGTTCAAGGTGATAGATTCCCATCTGGCTATAACATCTTCATACATCCCAATGTTTTCTGGGAGTACCAGCATTGCACCGCCATTTTGCTGTGCCGTTGGGAGATTCCATTGCTCATTGTTGTGTCCTCCTCTGAATCTTGCTATAGTGGGTTTTAGGCAATCAAACCTGGGTTGAGATGTGCCTGTGCCTGTTTGATCTGCTGGTGGGTAATTTGGGGGACCCATTATTGGTTCTGGTGGGGGTCTGTAACATCCGCAAAATAATCCATAGAATTATTTGGGTGTTAACCCAATTAAACCAATTTAGTACTTGACGGGTAAATTTACTGAGTGCTAAAATTATTTATTGGTCGTCATCGGATCGTTAACCGGATAATATGGACCAAGGAAGTTTTGGAATCGAAATAGGAGATTTCGATCGATATGGTAATTTGACCGCGTTACAGCTTATATATTAAATAAATATATATATGTGTGTGTGTGTGAGAAAGGAAAGAATAAAAAGAAAGAAAAGAAGGAAAGAATGCAGCGAGAAACAGAGAGAAAAGAGAGGAAAAAGAAAGAAGAGAAAAGAAAGGGGGAGGAAGAAGAAGAGGAAAAAGGGGGCAATTCCGCTCATCAAAACGACTTCCGTCCAACACGAAAAATGCTCAGCGTTACTTCCTCTTCGATTTGGTACCAAGATTTTCATCATCAACTCACTCTCTCTCATTTTACCATTTTCGAAATTTGGAAGAAATGGAGGTTTGTTGATGGTTCAAGCTCAAGGATGGCTTGGGATGGAGTTTGGCGCGAACCCAAGGATGATGGATCGTTGATTGAGGTTCGATTGAAAGATTGGAAGCGAGTTGGGTGATTTGGGGTTTTGTGAATAGTGATTAGAAGTTGGAGAAGATGATGAATAGTGTCCGTGGAGAATTTCGGGGAAATCGGTATTTCGGTCAAAAGCGGTTTCGTGATCGAGTGGGAAGCTTTGGAAGCGGATTGGGTGTCGTAGGAGCGGGGAATGTTCGTGTGGTTACTCGGTGATTTCGGCTCGATCGTGGATCACGCGTCAAAGGTGAGTTCTACTCACGTTTAGGATTTTATGTTTCGAATTATTAATTAACTGTTTTATCGCTTTCGCTGGACTGGAATATTGTCTGTTTCGGATTAGGAATCGATCGGAGCGAGTCTCGGGTTGCGTCGCGTTAAAAAATGGAATTTTTGGTGATTTGATTCGAGAGATTTTGATTTAAAACCGTTATTCGGAAAAATATGTCGTTTTTGATAAAATTCGTTTTGATTGAGTTTTTGAGTTGATTGATTGATTGTGTGGTATTGGTTGGATTGGTTTTGCTGGTTGTCAAATCTGTTTTCAGTCGGAACGAGAATCGGAATTGAGCGGAATAGCGAATTTCGTAAGAAAACGGAAAATCTGCATTTTCTGCAAAGGGTCGCGTCGCGACCCGTCCCCTTCGCGTCGCGACCTGGCCCAGTTTTGTTACGCAAAATGTTTCTGTCGTTTTTCGCGTCGCGACGGTAGCAATTCGCGTCGCGACGTTTTGCAGATTTTCAACAGTTTTTCACTGATTTTGTTTTCGCGATATCTTTTGATCCGGGAACCCGATTGAGGTGTTCTAAGATGCGTTGGAAAGCTTATTCAGAGGCCTAACTGAATATTCTATTTTTAAGGCAAAATGAACTGTTTTTGATATTGAAAATTATGTTGAAAAGTGTCGAGTTAGTATGCGAGAGCGAATGTGGACTTAATGTTTTTATCAAAAAGAAAGCGGACTATGAGTCCTATGTGATATTGTATAAATGACGCGGGATGATTGTTAAATCGTCTAAACCGGTCTATGGTACGTTCTATTTACTGAACTATGTAATTGACGCGGGATGTTTATTAAGTATTCATCTAAACCGGTCTATGATTCTTGATATATGTATATATTATATCTAGTCGAGGTGACGACCTCTATGAAATAGTGTAACAGCCCAAAATAATTAGTTAATTTATTTAATTAATTATCTAGGGTTTGTGTTTGAGAAAAATAAAATAAAATGATAGGAATAATTATTGAGGGATTTTATGTGATAGAATATTAGAAATAATTAGTTGTTAGTATATGTGGATAGGTGGTGGCGAATTAGAGGTGTTAGTGGAGGCCCATGATTAAGTCATAAACTAAGAAAGCCCATGATTGGTTAAGTGAGCCTATAAATAAGGAGTTTTTAAGTTAGGGTTTCATTAGTTGAGAAAATTAGATTTGTGAGAGAGTGAGAGCTAAGGAGTGGCGGCCAAGGCAAGGATAAAGAGAGGAATTTCGTGGCTTCCATAGAGAAAAAGAAAGAGAGGAGTTCGTGACCAAGAAAGGAAAGAGGAGAGAGAAGAAAAGCTAAGTTTTTCAAGGTTTCTAAGCCTAAGGATTCGAGTTCTTCAATAAGGTAAGGGGGTTCTCGTTCATAGTTAATAATTTATAAACCACGAAATCATGGGGACTAGGTGTTAGGAGTAGTTGTTTAAATTGTTATTATGTTTGAATGAAATAGGATGTTTGAATGTGTTGTTAAAGTCGCTGGTTGTTAAATTCGTTTGATGATTGAGGATGTTTAATTGATTGATTTGGTGTGTATTGTTGTGTTTGTAAAATGTGGAGATGTAGTGCGTAACACTGTTTCGGTTTTCGTGAAACTGGGACTGTTCGGCCAGTCCAAAAATTTCGTGTTTAACTGCTCTGAAAATAGATTTCACGCCGGTCGTTTTGGTGCCGGTTTCGTTCGATTTGGATTTGCGTAGCTCTAGTTATAGGTTCCACAAGTTAGGGTAATATTCTGGAAGCATTCTGGACATAGGTTCGGTATTTTTAAAACTGGGAACTTTCTGTTCGTCAAAAAATTATGAGACTTTTTTTTTTGTTAGAAAACAGACTTAATTTTGGTCACTTTGGCACTGGTTTGGTTAAATTTGGAGTAGTGTAGCTCGAGTTATGAGCGTCCCAAGTCAGGTCAAATTTCTGGACTTAAACTAGGTATAGGTTCAGTGTTTCAGGTCTTGTGTCTTCAATTGAACTCTGATTTGAACGATTCTTTTTCCATTAGAAACTATACTCAAATTTCTTTTGTTAAGGCTAAGGTTTTGTTCCATTTGGTCAAGTGTAAGTCAATTTAGAGTGATTTGAAGTGGAAGGACAGAATCTGTCCAGTCTGGGAACCATTCGGGTTGTTTCTAAAAACTGTACTAACTGGCTCATTGTTTTGAAACTTTAAATATATGTTCAGAAACTACACATCTGTAGCTTTCCAACGAGGGGTCTTTTGTAATTTTCCGATGTCGTTTACTATTTTAACTAATTCGCCGAATTCTGGCTGCCGTGTTCGCGTATCCCAGGGTGTCGCTGTTGTTCCCAAATTTGTTTTCTAAATATCTTTTGACTCGGGTGTCCAAATTTGATGGTTCAAAATGCGTTTCGAAGCTTATTCAGGTGCCTACCTGGATATTCTACTTTCAGGCAAAAATGCAATATTTTCTGATGAGCGAACTGATTTCCAAAAGTGAACTGTTTTGGGTAACCTTTTCGGGTCGTTGGCGGTTGTGGCTGAGTGGGCACCCGTGTGGCTGTCCCGGATAGCTAAGTGATGTTTGAGTGTCTTTACGAAAATGCCCTTAGTGGCCAACGTGCGAGTGTTTTTGGTGATGTTTGGTGAGCTGAATATTTGTTAAATGTTGGTGAGCTGAATATTTGTTAAATGTTGGTGAGCTGAATATTTGTTAGATGTTGGTGAGCAGAATACTTGTTAAATATTGGTGAGCTGAATTAATTATTGGTGAGCTGAATTACTTATTGGTGAGCTAAATAATTACTGGTGAGCTGAATTGATGTTGGTGAGTGTGATAACCGTGGTTATGGTGTTTTTGTGTGTGTATGTTGCATGGTCCTAGAGTCTCATGATCATGTGCATATTTTGGTGAGCAGAAGGCTTCGGCCTTATTATAATTATATTTGGTGTGCAGAGGCTTCGGCCTAATTTTGAAAATTGGTGAGCAGAGGCTTCGGCCTAGTTATTTTGGTGAGCAGAGGCTTCGGCCTATCTTGGTGAGTGCCCTCAAGGCAAGTTTTTGGTGTTGATGGATCCACATGCATATGCCCAGTGGAGTTTTGAGTTGCATCTCATACATTGCATACGCGTCCTGTGTTTGATTGCGTCTTCTTGAACTGTATTCTGGGTGTGACTGTATTTGGTGTGACGGTACTTGGTGTAACAGTATTCGGCGTAACTGGATTTGGTGTAACTGTATTATTGGTGTAGTAAATTGATGGTATCCCTGGTGTGCCTATTATACTGTGTTTCTTGTTTTATCTATTATTATCTATGTAGTGAGACTCACCCTACTGCGTCGTGTTGCCTCGTATGTCGGCAACCTGCAGGTGACGGTGACTGAAGATGGCTAGAGATTCTTCTTCTAGTATGGTCGAGTCGGCTCTGATACGTAGCACTCGGGAGGGTTGTCCTTGTGTCTTTCCTTATGTGTTATGTATATGCCTTTCTAAGTTGTAAACCTTTTGAAGTATGTTTGCCAAGTTAAACCTTTTGATTTCCGCTGCATGTTTTTGAAAAGAAGTTAGTTATAATTAAAGTACTCTGTTTGCGCAGTGGTTTTCCGGTTCGAAAAATGTGACACTCTTTTGGCGCGAAAAACTCTGATATTTTTTTTAATAACCGTTGGGTAGAAAAAGGGGTGTTACATTAGTGGTATCAGAGCAATGGTTGGTCCGTCCGGCCAAGTCATCGAGTCGTTGTGTCGGTTAGCGACCAACTGTTGTCTTTTTAGTGCTAACCAATGTTTGCGTTGCAGGTACATCAAAAGTTGCCAATGGTAAGTGATCTAGTGGGGGAGACATCCCTACTAGTGTTATGTGTTTTGTGTATCCTTATGTGCTGTTGTCTGGTTTGTTTTTGACCTTCCCTGCTGTGTGAACTGTGTGTGATTGTTAGTGGGAGAGTGTTAGTTTTAGCGGGTAAATTTCGAGGGCGAAATTCTTTTAAGTGGGGGAGAGTTGTAACAGCCCAAAATAATTAGTTAATTTATTTAATTAATTATCTAGGGTTTGTGTTTGAGAAAAATAAAATAAAATGATAGGAATAATTATTGAGGGATTTTATGTGATAGAATATTAGAAATAATTAGTTGTTAGTATATGTGGATAGGTGGTGGCGAATTAGAGGTGTTAGTGGAGGCCCATGATTAAGTCATAAACTAAGAAAGCCCATGATTGGTTAAGTGAGCCTATAAATAAGGAGTTTTTAAGTTAGGGTTTCATTAGTTGAGAAAATTAGATTTGTGAGAGAGTGAGAGCTAAGGAGTGGCGGCCAAGGCAAGGATAAAGAGAGGAATTTCGTGGCTTCCATAGAGAAAAAGAAAGAGAGGAGTTCGTGACCAAGAAAGGAAAGAGGAGAGAGAAGAAAAGCTAAGTTTTTCAAGGTTTCTAAGCCTAAGGATTCGAGTTCTTCAATAAGGTAAGGGGGTTCTCGTTCATAGTTAATAATTTATAAACCACGAAATCATGGGGACTAGGTGTTAGGAGTAGTTGTTTAAATTGTTATTATGTTTGAATGAAATAGGATGTTTGAATGTGTTGTTAAAGTCGCTGGTTGTTAAATTCGTTTGATGATTGAGGATGTTTAATTGATTGATTTGGTGTGTATTGTTGTGTTTGTAAAATGTGGAGATGTAGTGCGTAACACTGTTTCGGTTTTCGTGAAACTGGGACTGTTCGGCCAGTCCAAAAATTTCGTGTTTAACTGCTCTGAAAATAGATTTCACGCCGGTCGTTTTGGTGCCGGTTTCGTTCGATTTGGATTTGCGTAGCTCTAGTTATAGGTTCCACAAGTTAGGGTAATATTCTGGAAGCATTCTGGACATAGGTTCGGTATTTTTAAAACTGGGAACTTTCTGTTCGTCAAAAAATTATGAGACTTTTTTTTTTTGTTAGAAAACAGACTTAATTTTGGTCACTTTGGCACTGGTTTGGTTAAATTTGGAGTAGTGTAGCTCGAGTTATGAGCGTCCCAAGTCAGGTCAAATTTCTGGACTTAAACTAGGTATAGGTTCAGTGTTTCAGGTCTTGTGTCTTCAATTGAACTCTGATTTGAACGATTCTTTTTCCATTAGAAACTATACTCAAATTTCTTTTGTTAAGGCTAAGGTTTTGTTCCATTTGGTCAAGTGTAAGTCAATTTAGAGTGATTTGAAGTGGAAGGACAGAATCTGTCCAGTCTGGGAACCATTCGGGTTGTTTCTAAAAACTGTACTAACTGGCTCATTGTTTTGAAACTTTAAATATATGTTCAGAAACTACACATCTGTAGCTTTCCAACGAGGGGTCTTTTGTAATTTTCCGATGTCGTTTACTATTTTAACTAATTCGCCGAATTCTGGCTGCCGTGTTCGCGTATCCCAGGGTGTCGCTGTTGTTCCCAAATTTGTTTTCTAAATATCTTTTGACTCGGGTGTCCAAATTTGATGGTTCAAAATGCGTTTCGAAGCTTATTCAGGTGCCTACCTGGATATTCTACTTTCAGGCAAAAATGCAATATTTTCTGATGAGCGAACTGATTTCCAAAAGTGAACTGTTTTGGGTAACCTTTTCGGGTCGTTGGCGGTTGTGGCTGAGTGGGCACCCGTGTGGCTGTCCCGGATAGCTAAGTGATGTTTGAGTGTCTTTACGAAAATGCCCTTAGTGGCCAACGTGCGAGTGTTTTTGGTGATGTTTGGTGAGCTGAATATTTGTTAAATGTTGGTGAGCTGAATATTTGTTAAATGTTGGTGAGCTGAATATTTGTTAGATGTTGGTGAGCAGAATACTTGTTAAATATTGGTGAGCTGAATTAATTATTGGTGAGCTGAATTACTTATTGGTGAGCTAAATAATTACTGGTGAGCTGAATTGATGTTGGTGAGTGTGATAACCGTGGTTATGGTGTTTTTGTGTGTGTATGTTGCATGGTCCTAGAGTCTCATGATCATGTGCATATTTTGGTGAGCAGAAGGCTTCGGCCTTATTATAATTATATTTGGTGTGCAGAGGCTTCGGCCTAATTTTGAAAATTGGTGAGCAGAGGCTTCGGCCTAGTTATTTTGGTGAGCAGAGGCTTCGGCCTATCTTGGTGAGTGCCCTCAAGGCAAGTTTTTGGTGTTGATGGATCCACATGCATATGCCCAGTGGAGTTTTGAGTTGCATCTCATACATTGCATACGCGTCCTGTGTTTGATTGCGTCTTCTTGAACTGTATTCTGGGTGTGACTGTATTTGGTGTGACGGTACTTGGTGTAACAGTATTCGGCGTAACTGGATTTGGTGTAACTGTATTATTGGTGTAGTAAATTGATGGTATCCCTGGTGTGCCTATTATACTGTGTTTCTTGTTTTATCTATTATTATCTATGTAGTGAGACTCACCCTACTGCGTCGTGTTGCCTCGTATGTCGGCAACCTGCAGGTGACGGTGACTGAAGATGGCTAGAGATTCTTCTTCTACTATGGTCGAGTCGGCTCTGATACGTAGCACTCGGGAGGGTTGTCCTTGTGTCTTTCCTTATGTGTTATGTATATGCCTTTCTAAGTTGTAAACCTTTTGAAGTATGTTTGCCAAGTTAAACCTTTTGATTTCCGCTGCATGTTTTTGAAAAGAAGTTAGTTATAATTAAAGTACTCTGTTTGCGCAGTGGTTTTCCGGTTCGAAAAATGTGACACTCTTTTGGCGCGAAAAACTCTGATATTTTTTTTAATAACCGTTGGGTAGAAAAAGGGGTGTTACAAATAGCATACTAGGTGAGGGAAGTCATGAGCCCTTGACCTAGGCCCCTATGTTGTTACTTTTGCCTTTAGACATTGTACACCTATTGGCTATGCGGGGTTCACCTAAGCTTGCGGTAGTTGGTGACGTGCTAGACACTAAAAAGTTTATGTTTGTAATTCATTAATCGAATTACCAGTGAATAATTGCAATTCAATAACAGGATTGCCAGGTTAAGGTTTTATAAATAAACCGAGAGCGTGGTTAGGGGTCTCGGTAGAACTCACTGAGATTGTATCTCACTGTTTATATTTTGTGGTTTTACAGAGATGCAGGGGAAAAAGAAAAGGTGAAGAAGCACAGCTAGGTGGTGTGCATATGAAGACGGTGAAGACTTAGTTTTCATTGTTATTGCCTTTCCCTCGAGATTTTTTGTATTTTCGATTTTATAACTTGTATCAGTAAAAGTTGTAAAACCGTTTCCGCTATTTCTTGGTATTTGGATATTGGACCCTAAGTTATGAGTTGTTTTTATTTATGTTCAATATCTAAAACAGGAAATATATCTCTGATTATTTTATGATGGTACACTTGGGTATTTTTACTTGATAAAAATACCGGGGTGTTATAGTTGGTATCAGAGCAGTTCGACCCAGTCGGACTTAGCTTAGGGTTGAGTCGATTCCTTGTTAGTCCTGGTTGTAATTACACTTGTGATGCTAAGAGACATTGAGCCTGGTCAACTTAATACTTAGTGCATCATAAGCGGAATTATGGCAGGGTGATCAAGACGTAGTCCTCGACCAAGACCGGAGTCTCCAACCGGTGGATCCTCAGGAAATGCGTTATGACGGTGGAAGCTGTGTTAAAATGGGAACGACTGACATCAGTTGCAGAGATCAGAAGTTCATTGGGTCTAGCTAGTTGTTATAAAAGATTTATCCAAGGGTCCTCAGAGTTAGTTCTTCCCCTTACTCGGTTAACTCGTAAGAGTCAACCGTTTATGTGGGATGCCGATTGTGAAGAATGTTTTCAAGAGTTGAAGTAGCATCCAATAGAAGACCAGGTTGTAGCAGATGCGCTGAGTAGGAAATCCAGTCACATAGCAAGGTTAACAAGGCAAGAGGTGGCATTGTTAGAGTCCTTAAATCTAAGTCGGGGTACGTCCATAAGTTTCCACTTTAGTGGCGAAGTGTTAGTTTGTTAACCTCTCCTTTGTGAAGGTTAACAATGAGATTGTATTATGAGATTCTGTTTGTCAGGTCAAACGTGAATAGGGATATGAGAGTGAGGTGTCTGCTGATTGTGCTTCACATTGAGAATAACCATCAAGGGATTAATTGAAGGATCTGCTTGCGAGAGTCTGAAATTTCCGAAGTAAAGCTCGGCGTGCGGTATGGTGGTTTTGAAAAATCATTTTTTTGAAAACCCGCATGCTAAGGTTAATTTTGGGAACGAAGAAAGAAGCTAATAAAATTTGATTGAGGAAGAAGATCCTTGGAAGATTACTTAGGTTGAGGGGAAGCTCTCAACGCTATCGACTAATGTGGAAAGGAATCGGGTGCGTTGTTGGTAGGAATCTCGTGATGAAGTTGCAATAGAGGAAAAAGGGAGCTCTATGTTTTGTTTGATAGTTGTTTCGAGAAAAGCAGAGGTGATTTTCATTACGTTCGAGCCATTCGTTATCCCCACGGTCTATTTCTGCATTGTGGTCAGAGTTTTAATAAAACCCTCATTCCATCTTTTTGAAAAGTTTTATCTCGAAATCTTGAGGGCAAGTCAAGATGTTTCACAAATGAATTTCCGTCACAATTGTCATTGTGTATGGGAACTGTTAAAGATTTTTAGAAGAATGGTTGAAGATGTGTATACACCCTTCGAGGAAATCGTGTGTGTTTTTACATATACCAAGGAGTACCAGTTTATGGATCTCATTTTCAACATATATTTCTCTCCAGTGTCTTGCATTAGACCCTTTGATTTAGATTAATCAAAGTTGGGGAGCAAGAGAGGATAAT
Source organism: Astragalus membranaceus (assembly GCA_039519185.1). NCBI lineage: Eukaryota > Viridiplantae > Streptophyta > Magnoliopsida > Fabales > Fabaceae > Astragalus > Astragalus membranaceus. The sequence continues at coordinate 98,275,542 of CM076846.1, read as the reverse complement.
TGGGATAAAGCTTCAGAAGTGTTTTCAAGTGCGGTGCCAAGCCTTGTAGGCGAAAGAGGAGTTTCTCGTGTTAATTGGTAACAAGAGAGTTCAGACTATAATCTTAAAGGCGTTCTAGAGTAGTGGTCCAACATACTTGAGGATTGATGTGCCAACTTGGGAAGATTTTCTACTCTCATTTTGTGAATTCAAGATTGTTTCCAGTAACTTAAGACTTTTTAGAGAATGTGGATTCTCGGTCGGTCAAATGAAAGACTTGACGAAATTTTGAGGACAAAATTCTTTTAAGTTGGGGAGAATGTAACATCCGCAAAATAATCCATAGAATTATTTGGGTGTTAACCCAATTAAACCAATTTAGTACTTGACGGGTAAATTTACTGAGTGCTAAAATTATTTATTGGTCGTCATCAGATCGTTAACCGGATAATATGGACCAAGGAAGTTTTGGAATCGAAATAGGAGATTTCGATCGATATGGTAATTTGACCGCGTTACAGCTTATATATTAAATAAATATATATATGTGTGTGTGTGTGAGAAAGGAAAGAATAAAAAGAAAGAAAAGAAGGAAAGAATGCAGCGAGAAACAGAGAGAAAAGAGAGGAAAAAGAAAGAAGAGAAAAGAAAGGGGGAGGAAGAAGAAGAGGAAAAAGGGGGCAATTCCGCTCATCAAAACGACTTCCGTCCAACACGAAAAATGCTCAGCGTTACTTCCTCTTCGATTTGGTACCAAGATTTTCATCATCAACTCACTCTCTCTCATTTTACCATTTTCGAAATTTGGAAGAAATGGAGGTTTGTTGATGGTTCAAGCTCAAGGATGGCTTGGGATGGAGTTTGGCGCGAACCCAAGGATGATGGATCGTTGATTGAGGTTCGATTGAAAGATTGGAAGCGAGTTGGGTGATTTGGGGTTTTGTGAATAGTGATTAGAAGTTGGAGAAGATGATGAATAGTGTCCGTGGAGAATTTCGGGGAAATCGGTATTTCGGTCAAAAGCGGTTTCGTGATCGAGTGGGAAGCTTTGGAAGCGGATTGGGTGTCGTAGGAGCGGGGAATGTTCGTGTGGTTACTCGGTGATTTCGGCTCGATCGTGGATCACGCGTCAAAGGTGAGTTCTACTCACGTTTAGGATTTTATGTTTCGAATTATTAATTAACTGTTTTATCGCTTTCGCTGGACTGGAATATTGTCTGTTTCGGATTAGGAATCGATCGGAGCGAGTCTCGGGTTGCGTCGCGTTAAAAAATGGAATTTTTGGTGATTTGATTCGAGAGATTTTGATTTAAAACCGTTATTCGGAAAAATATGTCGTTTTTGATAAAATTCGTTTTGATTGAGTTTTTGAGTTGATTGATTGATTGTGTGGTATTGGTTGGATTGGTTTTGCTGGTTGTCAAATCTGTTTTCAGTCGGAACGAGAATCGGAATTGAGCGGAATAGCGAATTTCGTAAGAAAACGGAAAATCTGCATTTTCTGCAAAGGGTCGCGTCGCGACCCGTCCCCTTCGCGTCGCGACCTGGCCCAGTTTTGTTACGCAAAATGTTTCTGTCGTTTTTCGCGTCGCGACGGTAGCAATTCGCGTCGCGACGTTTTGCAGATTTTCAACAGTTTTTCACTGATTTTGTTTTCGCGATATCTTTTGATCCGGGAACCCGATTGAGGTGTTCTAAGATGCGTTGGAAAGCTTATTCAGAGGCCTAACTGAATATTCTATTTTTAAGGCAAAATGAACTGTTTTTGATATTGAAAATTATGTTGAAAAGTGTCGAGTTAGTATGCGAGAGCGAATGTGGACTTAATGTTTTTATCAAAAAGAAAGCGGACTATGAGTCCTATGTGATATTGTATAAATGACGCGGGATGATTGTTAAATCGTCTAAACCGGTCTATGGTACGTTCTATTTACTGAACTATGTAATTGACGCGGGATGTTTATTAAGTATTCATCTAAACCGGTCTATGATTCTTGATATATGTATATATTATATCTAGTCGAGGTGACGACCTCTATGAAATAGCATACTAGGTGAGGGAAGTCATGAGCCCTTGACCTAGGCCCCTATGTTGTTACTTTTGCCTTTAGACATTGTACACCTATTGGCTATGCGGGGTTCACCTAAGCTTGCGGTAGTTGGTGACGTGCTAGACACTAAAAAGTTTATGTTTGTAATTCATTAATCGAATTACCAGTGAATAATTGCAATTCAATAACAGGATTGCCAGGTTAAGGTTTTATAAATAAACCGAGAGCGTGGTTAGGGGTCTCGGTAGAACTCACTGAGATTGTATCTCACTGTTTATATTTTGTGGTTTTACAGAGATGCAGGGGAAAAAGAAAAGGTGAAGAAGCACAGCTAGGTGGTGTGCATATGAAGACGGTGAAGACTTAGTTTTCATTGTTATTGCCTTTCCCTCGAGATTTTTTGTATTTTCGATTTTATAACTTGTATCAGTAAAAGTTGTAAAACCGTTTCCGCTATTTCTTGGTATTTGGATATTGGACCCTAAGTTATGAGTTGTTTTTATTTATGTTCAATATCTAAAACAGGAAATATATCTCTGATTATTTTATGATGGTACACTTGGGTATTTTTACTTGATAAAAATACCGGGGTGTTACAGGGTCTGTATGTTGATATTGCTGATGATGAGAATGCCCTTTCTTCGGCCTCCCTTAGCTTTGGATATGGCATGCCATCGTTTTCTTCCTCGGCTGTGTAGGCTGCCTCTTCCCACCTATCTTCTGAGGATGGATTCTTGGAATCCTGATTGGCCGGGTATTCGTCGTATTTGGGCTTGTTGACTTCTTTCTTGGTTAATTCTTCCAAATACTGGCAGTAGACTTCGAAGTTGTCGAAATCTGCGTCAATAATGAGATCCCCTTCGTCTTCTGAATTGTTGGTGGTGGCGCCGTCGTGGCTGTCCCATCCTGAAGGTTTGATGTCTTCCATCTTTATTTTGGAGCTTTCTGGTGCGTCATACTTGACCATGTAATCATACCTTCCGCTTGGTTCTCCGAGCGTTTTCCAGTTACCTTCTTCTTCCCATAGTACTGCTGCTATTTCCTCTTCTGCATTGTCTACGGTTTCCTCATCAAATTCGTTTACTGAATATGATTGCCATGGTGGTAACTGATTATACTGGCCAAACCTCATTAAATAGATCCGTCAGATCTGGGATCTATTCTGACATCGGTTGGCGCCTTGATACCTTGCTGTTGTGGTGGCTTGAGCACCCACCTCTTTCCTTGCAGCTCCTGGGCTGTGGTCCTCTTTCTTGGGATTGCTTTTACGCCTCTGCTTGCGAGGTAGTCAGATACATTTTGGACATTATATCTGAATGCTGCGTAGCTTGTATTTGTAAGCCTCCCGATCGAGGATCTAGTGATTAGGAGATTACTCTCTGCACCTTGCCAGTTTTCGTACCCATGTGTTTGGATAGCGAGCTGTATGTGGTTAGCAAAATCGTGGATACTAACCATCATCTCCGGTGCAATGTAGACCAGCTGAGTCCCATTTGATAAGTCCATCTCCATTGATCCTATGATTGATCTTGCATCAGCCCATCTGGTGTCCCGTAAGACTATCAACATGTTAGTGCCTGCGAACCGGGCGTGAAGGGGCTGTATCCTTATCATCAGTAGCCCTAGGTGTATGTGCTGGAATCCTTCCCTTCTGAGCACCTCGTAACTAGCCTGGTTTATGAAGTTTAGATCTAGCTGTTGATTTTCTCCAGTGACCAGAATCCTTTCTTCTGATCTGTGCTGATACACCCTGTGTCTGGGTTCGCTCCATCTTGCGCTATACAGTACCTCTGTTGGTACCATCATGGCTCTCCTTCTTTGGGATAGTTCGAGTTCTTGATCTGGGTTTAGTCTTTGTTTTTCTCACGAGTTTGCTGGTTGAGTTGGTGAAGGTCTTCGGCACAATCTTCGAGTCTTTCACCAATACTGACAAGGAGTTGTATGATTGTGTTGTTTTGTTTGATCAGGGCTGCTACTCCTGTTGTAGCTCCTTTGGTGTGTTCTGATGGTCTTGCGAAGCCAACAGATGGTTCCTCGATGGATTCTGTGGATTTTACTGCTTCTTGATAGTGGAGGCTCTCAGTAGTGAGTCTCCAGTTCATGAAATTAGAAAGCCGCGAATTTCGTTGATCAGGTCCTCAACTCTATTCAGCTTTCGTTGGAGTTCTTCTGTTGCCTTTAGGGCTTCTTGTTCTGCCCTCCTTGTCTGAGTGATATGGCTTATATTTGCTTCTAGTTTGTTAAGGGATTCTTGTAACTTGTGGAAGTGTTTTAGGCTGACTTTGGATAACAGTAATAAGCGATCATAAATCACAGAGATGTTGTTGTGTGTAACCTTTAGGTAGTCTATTTGCTTAGGGTTTGGTAATGCGAGGTCTAAGTATTCTAGGTTGGCTGATCTGGAGTTTTCATACCAATTCTTCACGTTTTGCTCAAATTTCTCTGACATCAAACTCATGCATGGGTCACGGAATTATCTCTGAATTCAGTGCCATACCATGCCCTTTTGTTCTAGTCAGGTTAACTCTTGCAATACGAATTCATTAAATGATTGGCTCATGTGACAGTGTTACTGGCGTCTCCTGCACCAGGTCCATGCCACCCTTTTGCTTCTCATGAATGAAACCATGAAGATATAGCATGAAAACCCCGTACTAGGCTTCCCTAGAATAACCTTACTTTTAGTTAAGCATCAGAACTTTTTCAAGCTCTGATACCAAAATGAAAAGGTAAAAGAGAAGTTCTGATAACTATAAAACTCAAATACCTTTATTTATCAACAGAGTTTCAGAGTTTTTCTTACACTGGTGGGAGGTAAGATGACAAACCTTAAGGAGGAATTATAAGTTTCTGGGTTTCAGAGTGAAGGTGGGTGTGTGATCCTTCGCTTTCTCTGAAGAGAACTTATGAAACCTCTATATATAGAAAAAGAGGGGTGGTTGGGTGAGGATAACCGGGTACTCATTGGGCCCCATCGGTCATTATCCTGTCTGCCACCGATTCTTTTTCTTTTGACTTTGTCTTAAAATGACAAACTACTTTTGGTTGGTGGCTAGGCCACGTAACCCTAAATTATTACAAACGACTGATGACAGCGAATCTTTAAAGTGGACAGGACCCCACTTGAAAGAAACGACAAACTGCTTTTGGTTAGTGGCTAAGCCACGTAACCCTAAATTATTATAACGACAGAGCCTTCAAAGGTGGATAGGACCCCATTCTTTGAAAGCAGCCTTTCTTTAATTTTACAACGTACACGTGTGAGTATTTGGATTAGTGGGAATCTCTGTGGGACCTTGTTACTATAGCTTAGACTGTTGTGTTGCTGAGTTCGTGAGTCCATTGTTGAATCCTTTCCCTGATGACTTCCAGCTCATGTGTTGACCTTTCGATGCTTGGCAGCTGGCTTCCCCAATAGTTGTCCTTTGCAGTGTTCCTGAGGCACTCCTGTGCCCTTCTTGCGGCCATTTGCTGCAGTGATTGGATTTCTGCGTGTACTCTTTTTGCTTGTCTCTCGATGATTTGTCCTGCCAGGTGCCTTTTCCTTGCGGCGAGGTTGATGTCCTGGACTTCATGACTGGAGTCATATAGTTCTGAGAGGGTTTCCAGAGGTGCTGGAAATTCTTCTGAGTGCACATGTGGAGCCTTTCCAAGTACTGAGTCTGCTGTTGATGAGGTGTTCCTTCGAGTTCTTTTAGGGAGTCCTCCAGCAGTTGTAGGTCTTCCTGGGCTTGATGATCCTGCTCTTGACATCCTGCATAAGCTAATTGATGAGTTATTCTTGATAAGGCATCGGCTAGCACATTGTGCTTGCCTTCAATATGCTCAAATTTAACATCTACCCCTGAGCCACTAATAAAATCAGTAAAATTCATCCACCTAACCCTAGATGGTTTATTTTGGACTGATTTGTTGTAAAAACTAATAATGGCCTGGCAATCTGTTCTCAGGGTGATTTGCTGTTTATCAAGGTAGTGGATTTTAAAACTCTGTAGGGATTCCATGCATGCGTATATTTCAGCATCTATGGTGGGTTTTATTTTTTGAAATTTTCCAGATGCATATGCGCAGATTTTTTCTGTTGACTTTGAATCCTTTTCTGCCTTCTTCCATTTGCAAATACCTCCCCATCCTTCCATGCATCCATCTGTTTCGATGATGATGTAGGAGTTTTATGGTGGCAATTCCAGGTCCGGGAGGTTTTGCACCACTTTCTTAATCTTTCTGACTATCTCCCAGTCACTTGCTTTCATTCTTTTGTCTCCGTGCGGGCTTGTCTTTGCGTATAGTGGTCCAACTATGGTTCCTAGGTTAGGAATATAGTTTCTGGCATAGTTGAGCAGCCCTAACCATCCTCGAAGCCCTTTCTTGTCCTTGAGCATCTCTTCTTTGAATTCTAGTATCCTTTTGATGATATGGTGTTGGAGTTTTATCTTTCCTTTGTGTAGTATTGCCCCTAAAAATTCGATTTCTGGTGTTGCAATCTTCATTTTTGTTGGGGATAGTACCAGCCCATTTTTCCTTACAATCCTTAGGAGTTCTCCCAAGTGTTTGGCATGCTCCTCTTCGGATTCTGAAAATACCAGGATATCGTCTATGTAGACTGCTATGAAGTTTTCTATTCCCTTGAAACATTCATCCATTTTTCTTTGAAACACTGCTGGTGCGTTCTTCAGCCCAAAAGGCATAACGAGCCATTCATATAATCCTCCTGGGACGATGAAGGCTGTCCAAGGGATCGACTCTTCTTCCATGGCTACTTGGTGGAATCCTGACTTGAGGTCAAATTTGGAGTAGATTTTGCTGTTTCCAATCTTCTTTAGGATAGTGTTGATTCCTGGTAGACTGTATTGGTCCTTGTGTGTGTTGTCGTTTAAGGTTCTGTAGTTGAATACCATTCGTTCTTTCCCTTTGGTCTCTTTCCCAGTTGCCAGGTTGACTTCTGTGCCTGAGTTGACCATCATTGCCATTGTCCTATGCCTGCTCTTGCTTTGCCTTATTACTCCTATTTTTAGCAGTGCGTCTATATGTTTTCTGAAGGACTCCTCCATGGCTGGTGTCACATGCTTGAGTGGTTTGTCTTCAATGGTGATGTCTGGGTTTATGATGTCTATTTTGCACTTTATCTGGTTCTTCTTCCAGTGCCTTAATGGCTCGTTTCCTACGTATCCTGCTTCCTTTAACGCCTTGACTTCCTTGTGGAACTTGCTTAGGAATGAGGGCTCCGTGTCTCCAATGTTGAAGAAGACCATTTCCTGGGTTTCTAGATATTCAGCTTCTTCCATATCTAGTTCTCCTATTGCAGCTGCAACCTTCTCTGCTTCTTCACTGGTGTTGATTGATGTGACATTTTTGTAGAATGTCAGTGTGTTGCCTTCAATTCTTAGTCCACCATACATGGCTCTTATGAAGTTGCATCCTAGCAGCATCTGGATACCGTCTAGTGTATTCATGTTGAACGCGTAGACAAGGGGTATCCTAAACTTGTTTTCTCCGATCTTCATTAATCCATGCTTCAATTTCCATTTTGCCTCCTGCTTTGCGGAGCTGATTCCGCTAAAGTGAGTGATGAATGGGTTGGGTTCCAGAGCACCTTCTGGGGCAGACCCAATGTTCAAACAACAAGATGTTGCTCCTGTATCTAGAATTGCCTGAATTTCAAATGGTTTTACCCCTGGGATTTCAAATTCTACGCCCAGGTTGTATAATTTGTTGGTGATCTTCTTGGGTTTTGGCATTTCTGCTGCCTTGAGGCTTTGTTCTTCCTGCCAAAATGCCATGTTTTCTGACCTTTCAATGACTTCTTCTGCTTCCTTTTGGATTTGTTGGTCAATCATCCTTTGAAGCCTTTCTTTTTCTGTCTGAAGGTGGTCCACATACTGGCATAATTCTTTGATAAGTGCATCTTTATTGCCCATATAGTTTTGCTGGTTGTTTGTTGTTTGGGCTTTTATTTTGTAGTAAAAGCTAGCACATAGTGGGCATATAGTCAAGTTGCAGAGAGTGCAACTCATCTTTCTTCCGGGACCAATTCTGTCTCTGCAAACCATGCAATGGTGCTGATCCCTATTGATTACTTCCTTAGTCCAGTAATGCTCACAATTTAACTGCCCTTCAGGGAGTTTGACCCTGCTTCTCCAGCCACAATTTTCTGCTCCGAGCATTAGGGCGAGCTCGTCTATTGGCAGTTCTTCTACGGCCGCTCTTGCGTTGTTTACCGTTTGTCCTGCCTCTCCTTCTGACATGCTGCAAATTGCATCACTATCTGATTCGTTCAGATCTATGGACACGACATCCCAGCTGTCTGGTAGATCTAAGTCTTCCATTATTGCAGCCCTTGCAATGTTGCCCTGATTATTTCTGCAGTCTCTGGCGAAATGTCCCTCCACGCCACAGATGTAACATTTGCATTTCCTTTGCTTCTCTTGGTGTTTTCTTTTGAAAACCCTGATGTGGGATTTTGTGCATCATGTCATGAAACAATGTTACCATAGCCCTTTGATAGGTAGCACCGGCGTTCTTCAACCCGAATGGCATGACCCTGTAACAGAATGTTCCCCAAAGAGTTGTGAAAGTTGTCTTCTCCATATCCTCAGGAGCCATCTTGATCTGGTTATACCCTGAATACCCATCCATGAAGGAGAACAGTGAATGTTGCGCCGTACTATCCACTAAGACATCAATATGGGGCAGGGGAAAATCATCTTTGGGACTAGCACGGTTCAGATCTCTGTAATCAACGCACATTCTACCTATCTAGTGTTGAGCTAGGCTTCATATATGAACAGTCTACATTTAATCTGCTCATAGTAGATTTGGGCATGACATTCAAAGAGGATCCATTGTCGATGAGGACCCTGGAGAGTGTATATTCACCACATCTAACTGAAATGTGAAGGGCCTGATTATGCCCCTTTCCCTCAGGGGTGAGCTCATCATCGGTAAAAGTAATATAATTGGATGCGACAATATTCCCTACAATGCCATCGAGCTGGTCAACAGTGATGTTCTGAGCTACATGGGCTTCATTCAATACTTTCATTAGGGATGCACGGTGAACCTCAGAATTGAGCAGTAGGGACACGATAGAGATCTTTGCAGGAGTGTGGTGCAGCTGGTCCACCACTTTGTAATCACTCTGACGCATGATCTTCAGAAATTCAGTGGCTTCTTGTTCTGACACTTTCTTACTTTCCTTGGGTTCTTGCATTTTTCCTTTGCGAATTCTTTCCTCCTCCTCCTTTGAGGGACCTTCTTTCAGGACTTCAGGGACATAAACACGTCCGCTTTTAGTGACTCCGCTGCTTCCCGCAATGTTGGTGACATCGGGAACAACCTGAGGCGTCTGAATTGGAACTGACACCCCATAGCTCCATGGAACAGCATTGTTCTTTTGATGAGGAGCTGGGACAGGAATCACAATGGTCTTAAGTCTCTCCTCGATCGGCTTTTGGCTATACGGGATCTCAATGGGTTTCTGAACATTTATATTCCTATTTGATTGGAAAGTCAGCACATCCTCCTCTTTCTCTTGCACACCTATTTGGATTACATGACGATCCAATAGGTCCTGCAAAACTGTCCTGAAAGCCTCACATGCCCCATCACAATTAACATCAACACAGACTTCTCTTTGAGTACATCCTCTCTCAATGACCGCGAACTTGCATAGCTTTGCATGAATAACCTCTAAGGGTGTTTGGATACACTCCACAGTTCTGATTAAGGATTGACTCCCCGTATCATGGATGGCATTGGTTGCATGTTTCTGATGACCAGGCAGCGGATTAGTTGTGATACTCGGGTCTTCTTGTTTGAAGGTTGTCCCTTTGGCATCAATCAGATCTTGCACCACAATTTTGAATGCCTTGCAGTCCTCAACAGCGTGTCCTACTGCCCCTTCATGAAATGCACAGGTAACATTGGGATTGTAGCCTCGGAAGTAGGGTGGTTGAACTGGTCTCATGGGTCTGGTATTGATGAGTTTGTTTGCAAAAAGATAGTTGAAGAGGTCAGTATAGGACATGGGGATGGGATCAAAGGTGGTCTGTTTTTTGTCTGGGTAGCTTTTGTGGTAGTTATTTTGTGGTGGAAGGGTTGGTCGTGTTTGAGCGGGGACAGGGATGTTTTGTGGTTGATAAGGTGGGCTTATGGTGATGGCGTTGGTCTCTCCTTCTTTCTTCTTTGAAAATCCGGAGAATGGCTTTTTCTGGGTAGTTATGCCTGTGGAACCATGGGCAATCTTGCCGCTTCTCATCCCGTTTTCTAGTCTTTCACCGATGATTACCATGTCTGAGAAATTGGAAGACACGCTACCAATCAAACGATCGTAGTATAACGGCGGCAGGGTTTCCATGAACATGAAGACTAATTCTTTCTCTAACAAAGGAGGCGTTACTTGTGCAGCCAAAGCCCTCCACCGCTGGGCATACTCTTTGAAGGACTCATTATCTCTTTTTGCCAGACTCTGCAACTGTGTTCTGTCTGGCGCCATATCCGTATTGTACTGGTATTGTCTGAGGAAAGCATCAGCCAAGTCTTTCCAACAATGGATATGGGATGGTTCTAGTTGCATGTACCAATTGAGAGATGCTCCCGCAAGGCTCTCTTGGAAGTAATGGATCAACAACTTGTCATCATGAGAATGTGCAGCCATTTTTCTACAGTACATGGTCAGATGGCTTTTAGGGCAAGTCACGCCTCGGTACTTGTCAAAGTCGGGCACTTTGAATTTGAGAGGTAAAACCACATCAGGTATGAGACACAGATCACGAGCTTCTCTTGCTCTAGAGCCCGACCCTTCAATCATTCTTAAGCGCTCTTCTAACATATGATACATGTCTCTAGCTTGAGGAGCTTCAGCAGGGTAGTTCTGAGGAAAACCATTCACACCGTAGTGAGGATTACTCATCGCCACTACGGCTGGGTTCACGTGTGGGTCACGTGAGTGAGTGATATTCCCAGGAATTGGTCCCTGAATTGGGGGATAGACCGTTACTGGTGAATGAAAGTCAAACGGAGTTCCCGGCGGAATAGGAATCTGAATTTGGCCCTGAGGCGCTCCCGCTCCTCCATTGTTTGTGGCTGAGACGGGTCGGACTTGTTCTGCAACCGTAAGGGGATTACTTCCCGCATTAGCCTCGGCTCCCGGAGGTGTGTATCCGGATGGGAGTCCCCAAGGCATCCCATGCGTAATTGGTTGGCCCTGGTTATTGGTTCCTGAAGTATGAGCAAAGGTGTTAGTCTCGAGGCTCGGAGGGGGAAGAGTGACAGCAACTCCGGTAGTGACGGCGAGACTTTCAGCGGCAGTTCCATTCCTCAAAGCTTGTAGCATGCCCATCATTTCCGTCATCTGTGTTTCTATTGCCCCGATTTTCGTTCTCAACTCCCGATTCTCTTGAGCCAATTGCTCTGTATTGGGAACCTCAGCAGAGGTGTTACCATGGTCTGATTCCCCACTTCCTAAGTCTTCAATAATAGGACGGTGTAACGCCCCAAATTAATTTAATTATTTATTTAAGCTATTTAGGGCTTACAATAATTATTTAAGTGAATTAATTAATTTGGGGTTTATGTTATTTAAGAGGTGTTTAAGAAATTAGGGAGTGGTGGAATTAATTGAAATGGGAGGTGCAAATAGGGCCCAAGCATTATTGGGCCTAGGGTTAAATTGAATCAAAGAAAGGGATTAGAACAAGAGAAAGGGGCCCTGGGTAAGAGAGGAAACAGAAAGAAGAAAGGAGAAGAAAAAGAGAAAAGAAAGAAAGAGGAGAAAAAGAGAAAGGAGGGTGAGCTCGTGAGAGAGAAGAAAGGAAAGAAGGAAGAAGGTGGCGCAAGGGTGAGAAGAAGGAGAGAGGGAGAGAGAGAGAGCGACGGTAGGAGGAGGTGAGAGAGAGGAGAGAGAAACCGAAGCAAGAGGAGAGGGAAGAGAGGGATGCGACGGCAACCGCTAGAGAAGAGAAGGAGAGAAGTTGCTTCATCTTGGCTTTAGGTAATGAGTTCTTTGATCCTTTCCTTTCCATTTTTCTTCCTCTTTCAAGTGGTAGTTTCAATCCCTCATCTTCCATTGTTGTTGTTCTCCATGGCCTTTGGAAGCCCCACGGTTTGCGAAAGAGAGGAGGAGGGGGGCTGCTGCGTTTTTCTTGGTGGCTTATGCGTGGCTGAATTCTTCAATCATCAAGGTTAGGGGGCTCTTCTTTATACCTATAATAGTGCTTAAGATATGCGATTTATGTAGGTTAGGTTGTAGGAGTTTGGATTGTTGAATGTTATGCTAATATTTTGTTGATGAAATGAGTTAGTTGAATTGTGGATAATTGTTACTGTTTTGTTGTTGTAGTGAGATGGATTGAATTGTTGGATGATGTGTTTAGTGCCTTGTTGTTGTGTTGAATTATTTTGGTGAAGCATGTGGAGTGATGGGAATATGAGCATGATAGGAAATGTGCACATAAATTGTTTGATTAACTACCTCAATGAAAGGAATATGGTTATGTGTAAAATTGTGTTTTGATAATGGGTGGGAAGGATTGATGATGAGATCGTGTTGAGTAAAATACTGAGTTTTTGATGTTTTCAGTGTGTGAAGGCTTCCTGCCATTTCGCGCCTCGTATGCGTTGCAGTCGCGCTCCAAGCGCGAGCGCTGCGCTGCCAAATAAAAAGTTGCTGCCCAATCGCGCTGGAGTCGCGCCTCACTCGCGCCTCCCAGCGCGAGTTGCTGTTTCCCACTGTTTAGTGCTGTTTTCTCACTGTTTTGGTGGTTGTTTTCACACTGTTTTTCCTCAGCTTTAAATGGGATGTTTTCTAAACCTAATGTGATATTTCCACTATTAAAATGTGAGGTTTTCCTTAAATTAAATTATTTTGTCTCCTAAGCTTAAATTGTGATGTTTCCCTCAAGTAAAATGTGGTATTTTCTAAACGAAAAGAGGGTGTTTTCCAAAACATAATGTGATGTTTAAATTGAATTGAATTGAATCGAATTGATAATGGTTCGTGGTGTTGATAATTGGTGTTATTGTTTTCAAAGAAACCAAAGCTACTGTTGTATTTAAATAAATGTGTGTTGCTCGTTTTAAGGGATAACGTTGCAGTTTTTATGAAGCTAAGGTTGAGATTTTTATAAAATGCTCTTGCTGTTGCGTTTTGTAAGTATTGCTGTTTTTAATTAAATAGTGCGGTGTGGGACTTCGGTCCAAAGCGGTGTGATATCCTTAAGGCCTATATGTTGATGATGATGAATTGAGGAATAAAAAACGGCGAGTTTAATAATTATTGAAGTGCGTTGTCATAGTGTCTCATGACCCATGTGCATAAAGCGGTGTGTGGGCTTCGGCCAAAGCGGTGTGGTGGCTTCGGCCAAAGCGGTGAGTGCCCTCAAGGCATATTACGGTGATGATGGATCCTCATGCATGTTGCATACATGAATATATTCATACAAATGTTGATAATGTTTCTTGATGGTTATGACTTAAAGGATGAATGCTATTATTCATTGTGAGTGGGTGTTATTGCTGCCTTCCTTATTATAACGCTTCTCTTAATTATTATTATTTGTATAAAGAGACTCACCCTACTGCTTTTTGTTGCTTCTTATGTCGGCAACTTGCAGGTAATCGCGAGTGAGGGCAGTCTTGTGCCTTCTACTAGTAGTCGTGTCAGCTCTGATATGTAGCACCAGGGGGAGGGCGTAGTAATACTAATTAATGTTATTTTTGATGTGTTAGACTGTTATGGTGATGTACCGAGTATAACTCTAGATTTGAGGTCATCCGCTGTGTTGATGAAATATTTTATTTATGTGCTGTAAACTAAAACAGGTGTTGTTGGCCCGTCCCTAAACTATCGTGCTATATATCGTGCTATTGACTGTTGACTTCATGTCACTTAATTATAAACTAGTTGATTTTTATAAGCGTTGAAATGTGACACTTCCTTCAATGGTTTATATTCTTTTAAAACTCTGATTTTATATACTGAATAATAGTTAAGTTAGAAGGGGGTGTTACAGACGGCCCCGGTCATTCTGGTTAGTTTCCATGAGCCTTGCTTGTAGACGAGTCAGGTATCGATGTCGGCGAACCAGCTTGCCTTTTTCTATTGAGGGAATACACTTTATGAGCACGAGAATTAAATAAATGAATGCAGATGCAATGCAATATGCATGATTTTATGTTTGTTTGGGTGCCGGGAATCGCAGTGTAATTCGTCTTGTCATAGGCGTGTAGGTCTAAAGCTCTAACATTTTATTATTATTATTTTTTATAATTTTTTTTTTGTAACGAAGTTGGAAGCGATAGGCAAAACAAACACACTTTATTCAAAAGGAAAGAATACTTCAAACTCGAGAGAAGAGCAAAGTACAATATTCTGAGGACAAAGTACAATATCCAAAGAAAATTACAACTTTTTAGAGAAAACTACAATTTCCTAAGAATTATTGTAATGTTCTAAAGTGAACTTCAGAGGCATATAGCCTTCAATTTCTCTTTCCTCTTTCTCTTCTTGCTTTCGGCCGCTCCCTTGGCCTTCTCCATGAGTTCTTCTGTCAGGATCTTGCAATACTCGACAAACTCACGCACCTTAGCCGGAGTGTTGCAAGGGTTCAATTCTGCTTCAGCTCTTCTTAGCTTCTTGGGAACATTTCTCACAGCTTGATTAGCTAGCCCTGCTAGCTTTGAAAATTTGCTCCTCCAAAGCTGAATCTCATCCCTTAGCTCCTTGATGACTTCTTGGTCTTCTATTCTGCCAATTAATGCCATGAAGCGTTCCTCCCAGTACTGGCTTTCTACTTGCACTTGCCCATAAGATTCCCTTAGGCATTGGACGTTCCTCTTCAATTCATCCGACCTTCCTTGTTCAAACTCCAAAGCTTGTTGATATTCTTTCAAGATCCCTATGATAGACTCTCTATCTTGCCTGATATTTTTTACTTGGTTCTCCATTTCAAACTTCATCCTTTGGAATTCCTCTTTTGACTTAGTTAGCGCCTCTCTAACCATTTTCTCATCCCTCCTCAACTTGGCATATGATTTCTTCCAATCCCTTGCTTCCGCCACAGCCTCATTCATCTTTGAGGCGCACCTCTTTACTTCTTCTTTAGCTCCCTCCAAATGTTTCTGAATTCCCCTCTTGCTCTCTTCTTCTATTTCAAGCTTCCTATTGGTTGCTTCAATAGCGGCGGCTTGAAGAGCATTTTCATTTTCTAGCTTCCGCTTGTCTTGCATCACCTTTCCCAATCTGTTATGCAAAGCCCTTTTCTTCTTCCGCTTTTGATAAGGCCAACTTAACCTCTTCTATTTCTTCAATTAGGGGAACGTGGGGTTTTGGTATTTTCTCTTCAAGTGATGGCATTCCTCGGTTGGATGATCGAGTTTCCTTAATCCTTTTTTCGAGCCATTGAGTGAAGGAGATAGCAGTGGTCCTTTTAGATAACTCGCCCTTGTTTTTCCGCACCACTGTTTCCCAAGCTTGCAAGACTCGCCGAAGTAAGTCCTCGTCTTTAGGGATCCCCTCATGGAGGTAAAAACGGAACAACATAGCTTCGGAGGGTGAGTCCCGCATAGGGTATCCGAGTTATCTCAAGGTCAAAGACGGGTTATAATTGATGCATCCCTGTGTTCCCATGAGAGGGACGTTCCGGAAACTGCCACATTGGAATATCACTGAGGGTCTATCTTCCCAAAACTTGTGCAAGTACCACCGAATTTGAAGAGCATCAAGGTTCTTGAGAGTATCCTTCCACTCTTGAGGGCTCATAGTCTTCGGATTGCAACCCAAGGTGTAGGAAAGCAGGTCCCCAACTTCACTTTTGTTAATGCACACATGGCTGATCAACCAAGCGTATATCACAGGGAAGGAACAACACATCTTATCCTTTCGGAACTCATGATGGCGGGTGAAGGCACGATAGGTCTCGGCGAGAATAGCGGGAACCGGGTTGATGAGACTTTTTACACTCTTGAAAGCTAGGAACACACCAACAGCGGTTTCATCTATATGTTTCTCAATCTGAGGGAAAAGAACAATGCCGAAGATGGTCAAAGCTAGTACTTGCTTGAAAGAAACCCAATCATTTGATGCTACATAACTAGTCATCAAACTCTCAAAGTACTCCTGAGGAAACCCAAATATCTTGTTACGCTTAACTTTGTGGGACCGCACTTCTTCTACACTGATTTGTAACAAGGAAGCAAACTTCTCATCTGAATAATACTGCCTCTGATACTGGTAAGGTCTAGCCTCTGAGCGATCAAAACCCAGAATCTTCTCATACTCCTCTAGGGTAGGTGCCATTTGGAAGTTCTTGAAAAGAAAACATCTAATCTCAGAGTCGTAGAACCAACATAGGGCGGCGATGGCGCTCTCTTGTACTTCTAACTGTAATAACTTGCGGATGTTCCCATAAGTCTTGTCGAAGGACCGAAGCTCAATAGGACCTAATAGGGAAGCATACTCCTTCAAACTAGTTACATCAATCTTCTTTACAATGGGGAACCTCGAATTGAATGCGGTTTTGCCTTTGGATTCCATGTTGCTTCTTACACACCTATGACAAGGTTCGATGTTATGTTGCGATCTCCGGCAAAAAAACTTTAATGCATGAAGAATGCAAATGATGAAAGCCCTTTTTTTTCAAAATTTTGTTAGATGCAAATGCAATGGTGCGAAACGATGTGAATGCGAAATGATGTGGATGTGAAATGATGTGTCATTTACATAAAAAGAGGGTAAGAAACTAAGGACATTATTTTCTACGATTTTTGAAATAGAGTTTAAGAAAAAGGAATGCCTAAACTAATGCAACAAACAAAGGCGTGCCCCCGTGTCCTACAAAGGGTGGGAATCCTAGGGTCTAAAGTCGACGAAAGGGGTAATCCTCCCATGTAGGTTCTAATCACTTCCTTACAATGGCAACCAAGAGCTGAAGTCTCTCTCATGATGGCACCCACAATCGTAGAAAGCTACCGAGTGTAAGGCATCATGACAAAGCGCACTCTTGGGCGGAACTTTCATGAGAGCCATACAGACAAAGGTCTACGAATGGCAGTCACTAATCGTTCCCACTCTCCTAGGTTTTTGTTCAGACCTTGGGTTTTAGGCCCCACTCAATGTTCACAAGTATAGGATGTGAAGTGTAACACCCTGAAATTAATTAAATAGTTATTTAGTATTTAGTTAATTTAATTAAATAGGAGTTGGTGATAGAAATAATAATAATAATAATAATGATAATATTGGGTGGTTTTTAATTATTTAGAGGGTGGTGATATTTAGTTATTTAAATGGGCTTAAGTGGATGGAGGCCCGTGATCCAGGCCCATGATCCAACCTAGGCGCATGTGACTAGGGGTTTAGTGAGTGGCGCCTCACTTGTGGAAATTAGAAGCAAATCGTGAGTTGAGAGAAGAAAAGAGAAAACGCGAAGGAGAGAAGAAAGAGAGAGGGAAATCGGCGCAAGGAGAAGGAGAGAGGAAGAAGAGGGGCGCGAATTCCAAGGGAGGAAAGAGGAGCTCAGTTGCGGTGGTTACTCGGTGTGCACGTGGAGGAGTCTCCGTCTTCGGTGAAACTAAGGTAAGGGTGGGTCTTGCCTTATAATAGGGAACATAATGGGATGTATGTAGGGGTTAGGTCCTATGTCCTGTTTATATTGATTTCTATGTTGTTTATGATATATGAATATGTTGTTGTTATTGTTGTTGCTCATTGTGATGATATGCGAATTGTTGCTTTGTAAGATGAATTTCGAATTGCGTACTAAGTGCTCGAATAAATGTATAAATGATAATGTTGGGCTTAATTAATTGAGTTTGGAGTAATTTTGTGGTGTTTGAAATAGTTGATGATGATTGAGCACTTGGTACTCATGTGTTGTTGTTGATGAATTGATGTTTTGGGTGTTATAGGCGCATAAGGCGCCATTGTGGTATTTTTATTGTTGCTGGAAATTGTTGTCTAGGTGCGGAATTAGGCGCCCTTGAGTGGGGTGCCCCGCGCTAAGTATTGATGTTGTCGGAATTTTGGTCATGGAAGTAGGCGCCCTTGTGTTAGGCGCCCCGTGCCAAATTGTTGTGTTTTGGCTAAGTGTATGTTGTGTTGTGTTGGTGTGCCATGTGCTAAGTGCATTTTATGTTATGTTGTGTGCTTTGATATTTTGATGTTTTTATTTGAGAAGAAGTGATGTTTTAAAATTGAGAAGAAATGATGTTTGGGCTGAATTTATATGAAAATCTGGTTTTGATAGTGTGCTGGGCGCCAGGTGCCTGTGCTGGGCGCCAGGTGCCTGTGCTGGGCGCCAAGGCGCTGTGTGTGTGTGTGCTGGGCAAGTGTGGCGCGCGCCTGGGCGCTGGCGCCTGCTGTGCGTGTGTGTGTTGCACGCTGGGCGCTGGGCGCCTATTCGCGTGCGTGTGTGTGTGGCGCGCGCCTGGCGCTGGGCGCCTGTGTTGCGCGCTGGGCGTGTGCGTGTGTTGCCTGGGCGCTGGGCGCCTAAGGCGCCAGTTTCCAGCAGTGTTGCCTAATTTTTCCTAAATTTGTTTTTAACGTAACTTTTGACTCGGGTGTCCGTTTTTGGTGGTTCAAAGTGCGTTACGACGCTTATTTTATTGTCTATCTGTTTGTCCAAGCCAAACCAAAATTTAATATTTTTTTCCCGGCCGTTTCTGAAAGTCCCAAGTGACTGCGCACTAGTTGTTGTTTGGATTGGAAAATCGTTACTGTTCCTCTTAAATAAAATGTTGGTGTTCTTCATGAGACTAAGGTGCTGTTCCTTGTAATTTTTAATGGTGTTATCACGGTGAAAATAATGTGCTGTGTAATATTGTGGTATGCAAATATATATATATATGGTGTATATTGTTATTGGTGAATGGGGTCTGTAATCCCCTTTGGGGTGTTGGTGAATAAACGACTGTTGGTGAATATGCTATGCCATTATTTATTTGGTTGTTCTGGTGTGTGATGTATTGTCATGGTGTCGCATAATCATATGCATGATCTTGGTGAATAGGCTTCGGCCTCGGGCTTCGGCCTTATTATAAATTTTGGTGAATGCCCTCAAGGCTCATTTTTGGTGAATGGATCCACATGCATATGCCCAGTGGAGTTTTGGGTTGCATCTCATACATTAAACATACGTTTGGTGAATGTTTTGGTGATTAATTATTTTGGTGATTACTTGGTGATTATTTATTTGGTGAATATTTAGTTGGTGCTGAACTGGTGATTAAAGTGAATATTGCTGTGTCTCGATGTAGTCCTGTATCTGTATATACTACTCCTTATGTACTTTATTATGGGGTTTGAGACTCACCCCTTTTGTTGATTTTACTTTACAGGTAACCGTACTTGAAGGCTTTGACCTTCATTTCCCTTGAGTTCGAGTCGCTCTGATACGTAGCACCTGGGGGCGTCTTATTAGATAGTGATTTGTCTTGTATGACTTGTTGGATTTTAATTTAAAGTTGTAACCATATTTTGAGTAATGGCCGCCCATGATGCCGCGTAATGTTTTTAATTTAAATTAAACAATTGACGTGTTTTTGAAGTAATTGTAGCATTCCGTTTCAAAAAAAAAAAAATAAATAATTTGTGCACTCTGATAATTGTTATAGATGAAAGGGGTAGAAACGGGTGTTACAAAGTGGTATCAGAGCAGTTCGGTCCGTCCGGCCGGTAGTCGAGTCGTCGTGTTGAGTAACATGGAGTTTGTTACTCGTTTCTGAATTCTGTTTTCTGTTGCAGTGCTAGAATGGCCAGACGGGACGATGCTGCAATTGCTGCTGCCTTGCAGGCTATAGCCGGGGTGATGGGTAATATACCCGGTGCTGTTAATGACGGGACGCGCAATTTGGCTACATTCCAGAGAGAGAACCCACCCACCTTTAAGGGTCGGTACAACCCGGATGGAGCGTTGTCATGGCTGAAGGAGATAGAGCGGGTCTTTCGTGTCATGGAGTGTACTCCAGCTCAGAAAGTGAAGTTTGGGACTCATATGCTAGCAGAGGAAGCTGACGACTGGTGGTTGGGAATGCTGCGAAGATTGGAAAATGCTGGTGAGGAAGTGACTTGGGAGGTTTTCACAAGAGAGTTTAAGAGAAAGTACTACCCTGAGGATGTGCGAGCCAAGAAGGAAGTGGAGTTTTTAGAGCTGAAGCAGGGAGACAAGACTGTGGCTGATTATGCCGCCAAGTTTGAGGAGCTGGCCCAATTCTGTCCTTATTATGCTAATGATGCCAATTCTGAATTTTCAAAATGTGTCAAGTTCGAGAGTGGTCTACGTCCTGATATAAAGAAAGCAATTGGATATCAAGAGGTTCGGGTCTTCGCTAGATTGGTTGATAAGTGTAGGATCTATGAGGAAGACAGTTCTGCTGCTTACAAGGCTGTGAAGGAGAAGAGAAATTCTCAGTTTAGGGGGAAGCCCTATGATGTTTCAGGTGGTAAAGGAAAGGGAGAGGAGAGTTCGGGCAGGAAGCCAAGTGGGGGAGACGCTACTGCGGGCATTGTGTGTCACAAGTGTGGAAAGCCGGGACATAAGAGTCCCGATTGCATGGCCTTCAAGTGTTTCAAGTGTGGCAAGGAAGGCCACGTAGCTGCTAAGTGCGAGAAGAGAGACGTCGTTTGCTACAACTGTGGGGAGATGGGACATATTAGTACTAAGTGTTCCAAGCCGAAGAAAGAGAAGTCTAGTGGGAGGGTGTTTGCCTTGGTGGGCACTGAGTCTTCTGAAGAATGATGATCGTTTCGGAGGTATGTGTTTCGTTAAAGTTTCCGCTAAACCTATTGTCGATACCGATGCTGCTTATTGTTTTAATACTGCTGAATGTTGTGAATGCTTAAGTCTTGTGTTGTCATCTCTGATTGGTCTTATGTTGCCTGGTGTGTTCTTTGTGTCCCTTGTCGATCTTCGACAGAGACCTTGTTGCGAGTTTTGTTGTTTGTCGTTGGGTGAATTAATTGTAAACGTGGGTACGGACTAGTTAGGGTATAACCGTGAGGATGTCAATTGTCGTAGCCAGCCGGTGAGTTAGGGAGATGTTGATGCGAATTTTCGAGGACGAAAATAATCTAAGTGGGGGAGAGTTGTAACACCCTGAAATTAATTAAATAGTTATTTAGTATTTAGTTAATTTAATTAAATAGGAGTTGGTGATAGAAATAATAATAATAATAATAATGATAATATTGGGTGGTTTTTAATTATTTAGAGGGTGGTGATATTTAGTTATTTAAATGGGCTTAAGTGGATGGAGGCCCGTGATCCAGGCCCATGATCCAACCTAGGCGCATGTGACTAGGGGTTTAGTGAGTGGCGCCTCACTTGTGGAAATTAGAAGCAAATCGTGAGTTGAGAGAAGAAAAGAGAAAACGCGAAGGAGAGAAGAAAGAGAGAGGGAAATCGGCGCAAGGAGAAGGAGAGAGGAAGAAGAGGGGCGCGAATTCCAAGGGAGGAAAGAGGAGCTCAGTTGCGGTGGTTACTCGGTGTGCACGTGGAGGAGTCTCCGTCTTCGGTGAAACTAAGGTAAGGGTGGGTCTTGCCTTATAATAGGGAACATAATGGGATGTATGTAGGGGTTAGGTCCTATGTCCTGTTTATATTGATTTCTATGTTGTTTATGATATATGAATATGTTGTTGTTATTGTTGTTGCTCATTGTGATGATATGCGAATTGTTGCTTTGTAAGATGAATTTCGAATTGCGTACTAAGTGCTCGAATAAATGTATAAATGATAATGTTGGGCTTAATTAATTGAGTTTGGAGTAATTTTGTGGTGTTTGAAATAGTTGATGATGATTGAGCACTTGGTACTCATGTGTTGTTGTTGATGAATTGATGTTTTGGGTGTTATAGGCGCATAAGGCGCCATTGTGGTATTTTTATTGTTGCTGGAAATTGTTGTCTAGGTGCGGAATTAGGCGCCCTTGAGTGGGGTGCCCCGCGCTAAGTATTGATGTTGTCGGAATTTTGGTCATGGAAGTAGGCGCCCTTGTGTTAGGCGCCCCGTGCCAAATTGTTGTGTTTTGGCTAAGTGTATGTTGTGTTGTGTTGGTGTGCCATGTGCTAAGTGCATTTTATGTTATGTTGTGTGCTTTGATATTTTGATGTTTTTATTTGAGAAGAAGTGATGTTTTAAAATTGAGAAGAAATGATGTTTGGGCTGAATTTATATGAAAATCTGGTTTTGATAGTGTGCTGGGCGCCAGGTGCCTGTGCTGGGCGCCAGGTGCCTGTGCTGGGCGCCAAGGCGCTGTGTGTGTGTGTGCTGGGCAAGTGTGGCGCGCGCCTGGGCGCTGGCGCCTGCTGTGCGTGTGTGTGTTGCACGCTGGGCGCTGGGCGCCTGTTCGCGTGCGTGTGTGTGTGGCGCGCGCCTGGCGCTGGGCGCCTGTGTTGCGCGCTGGGCGTGTGCGTGTGTTGCCTGGGCGCTGGGCGCCTAAGGCGCCAGTTTCCAGCAGTGTTGCCTAATTTTTCCTAAATTTGTTTTTAACGTAACTTTTGACTCGGGTGTCCGTTTTTGGTGGTTCAAAGTGCGTTACGACGCTTATTTTATTGTCTATCTGTTTGTCCAAGCCAAACCAAAATTTAATATTTTTTTCCCGGCCGTTTCTGAAAGTCCCAAGTGACTGCGCACTAGTTGTTGTTTGGATTGGAAAATCGTTACTGTTCCTCTTAAATAAAATGTTGGTGTTCTTCATGAGACTAAGGTGCTGTTCCTTGTAATTTTTAATGGTGTTGTCACGGTGAAAATAATGTGCTGTGTAATATTGTGGTATGCAAATATATATATATATATGGTGTATATTGTTATTGGTGAATGGGGTCTGTAATCCCCTTTGGGGTGTTGGTGAATAAACGACTGTTGGTGAATATGCTATGCCATTATTTATTTGGTTGTTCTGGTGTGTGATGTATTGTCATGGTGTCGCATAATCATATGCATGATCTTGGTGAATAGGCTTCGGCCTCGGGCTTCGGCCTTATTATAAATTTTGGTGAATGCCCTCAAGGCTCATTTTTGGTGAATGGATCCACATGCATATGCCCAGTGGAGTTTTGGGTTGCATCTCATACATTAAACATACGTTTGGTGAATGTTTTGGTGATTAATTATTTTGGTGATTACTTGGTGATTATTTATTTGGTGAATATTTAGTTGGTGCTGAACTGGTGATTAAAGTGAATATTGCTGTGTCTCGATGTAGTCCTGTATCTGTATATACTACTCCTTATGTACTTTATTATGGGGTTTGAGACTCACCCCTTTTGTTGATTTTACTTTACAGGTAACCGTACTTGAAGGCTTTGACCTTCATTTCCCTTGAGTTCGAGTCGCTCTGATACGTAGCACCTGGGGGCGTCTTATTAGATAGTGATTTGTCTTGTATGACTTGTTGGATTTTAATTTAAAGTTGTAACCATATTTTGAGTAATGGCCGCCCATGATGCCGCGTAATGTTTTTAATTTAAATTAAACAATTGACGTGTTTTTGAAGTAATTGTAGCATTCCGTTTCAAAAAAAAAAAAATAAATAATTTGTGCACTCTGATAATTGTTATAGATGAAAGGGGTAGAAACGGGTGTTACATGAAGTGTGTGTCGAGGGCACAACACCTAGGAATAACTACCCTTCCCCACCTGCAAATGAAAATCCAGAGCAGTCCAGACAAATAGCATGTTGTTTATCCTAGGGTTCAATATCGATCCAATATAAACTAATCTAGGGTGCCAATAACAATGCACTACTTACCTCAAGAAATGGAGAAAAGAAGAAGGGGACATGATAAGAAAGGGGAAGAAATGCATGAAGGAACTAAGCAAAGAAGTAACATATTCAAATCAATCATATAAACCACACACTTAATTAATTAGGCTTGACCCACTTTTAAAAAAAAATGTTTTTTTATTTTTTTTAGTCCCTAGTGAAGTCGCCAGCTGTTGCGCCCGAAAAAGCCCCCGAGGGAGAACCTTCCTCGTTTACAACTTTTCTAAAGTCAATGAAGCCGCCACCAATACTTATTTAAGGAAAAGTATTAGAAAAACCTTTTTAGAAAGCGATTGGCCTTTGAAAACTGAGAGTTTTGGGTTCGGGGGTCGGTTACGTGCGGGGAAGGTATTAGCACCTCACACGTCCTCTCTACTGAGAGGGAACCTTTAATTAAATGTGTGGTTTTAAGTGTTGATTTGAAGAATATCTAATTTGCCTCTTTATTTCTTATTGAAAATGAATTAAAGAACTTAATAAAATTTTTTATTTTTGGAGAGAAAGGGGGAAAAAGAAAAAAAGGTTTTTAGAAAGAGTGCTTGACGGGACATGGCCCGCTCCTACGTATCTCCCGGTGCGATGGAGAATTCAAAGCTACGTAGTTCTTGTTTGTTTTGAAAACGGTTTTTGTTTTTATCTTGTTTAATTGTGAAAATCAAGCTTTCATGATGATCAATTGAGCAAGGGCTCCAAGTGATCACCACTAGCGCTCCATTGTTAATAATCATGCAAGCAAAGGCTTCACAAGACTATAAACAAAGTTTTTTGATTTAGTGAAACTCTTTAGGAAAATTCAGGCATTCATGATGATCAATTGAGCAAAGGCTCCAAGTGACCACCACTAGTACCTCGTTGTTAATAATCATGCAAGCAAAGGCTTCACAAGACTATTAACAAAGTTTTTGATTTATGAGAAACTATTTTGTCTTGAAGAGAAATAAATTAAATTAAAAAAACGAGAAAAAGGGGGGGTGAAATGGTAAAATAGGGTGTTATTAGTCGCAAGGGGTTGTATAATTAATAGCAGGTGTAAAAAGGAAGCCCAGTTCGCATCTGAGGGCCCAGTATGCGAATCTGGGCTTAAGTGAGGGAGGGGTGCACGCGTGAATTGAAGGGGGTGCGAGTTGCAATTTGAATAAAAAATAAATAAAAAAAAGGACCCACTATATAAGCTAATCAAAACCGTAACCCTAATTTCACAACCCTAATTTTGGCTTTTCTCCTCCACGGCGCCTCACTCCCACTCTTCTAACCCTAATCTTGCTTTTCTCTCTCCCACGCCGTTCGATCCTTCTCCCTCTCCCCTAGCTCCGATCTCTCCTTCACCGATCCACTCTCTCTTCCCCTCCGTGACCTCGCCTCTTCCTTCATCTCACCGATCCACTTTCTCTCTTCTCCTCCGTTCTTCCCTCCTTCTCCAACACCGAAACGGCTTCCTTCTCAACGGTATGGTCTCCCTTTTTCCCGATCCAGACTGGTTTCGCGAAGGGGTTGGTTTGCGATGGTTGTGTTCGGACGTGCGCCTACGGCGGCGGTGACAGTGACGATTTGGGTTTGATTCGCGATGGGAAAGGGGTCTGACGGTGGTGGCTATGGGGTTGCACCGTGGCGATTGATGGTGGTTTCAGGTGGGGGTGGCTCGGTTTAGGTGGAGGAGCTCGGTCATTGGGTCGGTTTCGTGATGGGTGGCTGCTGGCTTCGGTTTGGCTCGGCGTAGCGGACTAACAGTGACGTCGCCGGAGAAGACGACCAGAGGAGGCTAGGAGCGGACGGCCACCGTCTACGGTGGCCGGAGCTAGCAGGTATTATTATTTTATATTTTTTTTTGTTTATCTTCTATGAACCCCTACTTACTGTCTCTGCTTATTTCATTTATTTTTTTTTGTTTGTCTTCTAAAACAAATAATTGATTTTTCATCATTTGAACTTAACTAAACATGTTTCAAAATAAGTTTTCTCTCAACTGAACCTTACCTTCACTCTTGCTTTCATTTTTTGATATATATATATATTTTTTTTACTGTACCTAGCCTAAACGTAATCTAATTTTCGTTCCCCCCTTTTTTATGCATACATGAGGAGAACTAATTTTGTTTCTAATACTAATACTAGTATATACTCACAGTGAAACAGAACGGACTACTTTCTAATAAAATGCATACTGAACTTATGACTGAAGATGATAATAAAAAATGACTTGACCAACCTTTTTCCAGAAAAGAAATCAAGAGCCCCTTTTTTTTGTTATTAAAAAAACGATCCACCCCAAAGCTTCAGGTACTGCTTTCCAGGATTTCCTCTGTGAATTTTTGTGTGTGTAAAAATCAGTTTTTCCCCCTTTTTTATTTTCGGATCTGCATTTTATAGCCACTTTTGAAACTGAAAATTAATTTTTTTGATTACTGATTATTACTGGTTAATGGCCTTGTCTCCTGGACAGCTAATAGCTGACTCAGGGCTGACTCCACCTCCCCCCCTTTTTAGCTGCTGATTTGAATTAGCTGTTTTTTTTTCCAGGTTTGGATCCAAGCTCATCAGCAGTTGTAGCAGCTTGGAGTGCTGCTAGGAAACCCTAATATCTGCTCTATGACTTGTATTTTCGGATCTGGCCATTTGGGCCTTTTTCGATGTAATTTTTTTTTGTATTTTTTGGACATTTGGACCTTTGAACTCTCCTAAGTTGTAAATAAAATTAAATAGAATTTTTTTGCCATTTTTTGATACTATATTGCTTAAATAAATTATATAAACAAAATAAGATTAATAACAAGAAAAAGGAGTCGGGCCAAATACAAAGACGAGAACGGGCCAGACTAAACAAATACGCTAAAACGAGGCCCAAAAATAGAAAAATGGGCCCGTTAACTAAAACGCTAAAAATTAACTTGGAATTGCCTTCTTAGGCCCGAGTTGAAATGACAAGCTCAATTGCGAGAAAAATGACTTTGTTAGTCCCAATTAGGTTCGACTAAATCCAAATACGAAGATTAAATTGAAGAACGCACGAAACGATCGATCATTCGCGTGCACGCCTAATTTAAAACAACAGTATTTCGATTTAGTTGAACAGAGTCATTGAAATTGACCAGGGTTAGTAACTGAGACGCCATACTGATAATTCTCGTAATCACGCGACTTCAAACACGATTTAAGTAAAAAAAAAACGACTAAAACTAGAAAAAGAAGACGGACAAAATTGGGGTATAACACCCGCAAACCAACGGGCAAGCCAAATCCACCAATAGAATCATCCTCAGAGGACTCAAACGGAGGCTAGACGAAGCTAAAGGAAACTGAGTAGAGGAAACAGAACAACCTAACATTCTATTGGCGAATCACCGTTCGGCCAATATGGGCATACAGAACAACCCCACATTCAACCACAGGCGAATCACCGTTCCGGCTGACGTATGGAACCGAGGCAGCCATTCCGGCAGAGGTCGGAGAACTCACCTGGAGAACAGCTCATCCCACCGCACCCTCACAAAATGATTAGTCGATCCGAGAGGAGCTGGACCTAGTGGAAGAAGTCTGGAGCCAAGCTTCATTGAAAGAGGCTATTGTTAAGCAAAGGATGGCAACCAAGTTCAACAAAAAGGTGATCCCCAGAGAGTTCGGAAGGGGACCTTGTATTAAGAAGAGCAGATGTTGGACAGAAAAATGCCAGGCAAGGAAAACTTGCCCCCAACTGGGAAGGACCTTATGACCCGAGCTCCCTCTCTGAAGTCGGAATAAAACGAGATCGAAATAGTCTGTAACCTCAATGTTTAAAAATAAAGGCCTATCCGGCCCCTAAATTCGAACGTCGAAACAACGAAATCGGAATAACCTGTAAAGCTCTCAAACGATAGAAAGATCAACCTACCCATCCGAGTATACAGATCAGAAAAGGGGTAATTATTAAAGCGAACAGAACTATCTGACCACAACAAAAAGCAAAAACTAAGTTATATTACAGTACAGAAAAAAATCAAGCACCAAGGAAATCCTCAACCTCGGGGGCATCAACTCCAAGAATAAGCCGGACTTCGTGCTTAGATCGATCTGCATTATACTCGACCAGCACGCCACCCAGAGCGTTTCAGTTGATATTGGCCCCTTGAGTCCGAAGAGTGACCCCCAGATTCAACACTGCCACCTGCTCCAAACCATTCTGGAAGGCTTCATCACCAAACTTCAAAGCGGTCTCGGAAATCCTTTGCCGGGATAAGATAGCCTCGTCCCGCTTCTTAAAAGCCTCATCCCGCTCATCTTCAGTCTTCTTCACCATTCCCTTCAACTCAACAATCTCTACTTCAAGTCCTTCCAACCTCTTCAACGCGTCGGCAGCAGCAGCAAAATTCTTCTCTGCATCCTCCATCTTCTTCGTCAAAACACAAACTTGCTCGACAGCAGTATCCTTCTCCGCCTCCGCCGTCGCCCGAGCAGCAGTCTCTTCTTTCCGCTTCCTCATCGTAACCCTTAAAGCTCTCTTGGTAGATTCACAACGGGCTGAATCCTCGTCACGTTCTTTCAGGAGTTGGGCCCTCCCTACCAAGGAGCGTGTCAGGATCATTACCATTTACAAAAAGAAAAAGGCGGAACAGGCAAAACAAAATAAAGTCGGTACCTCCTTCGGAAAATTTGCGACTAGCCTCAAGAAGTTTAGTCCCTAATGAAGCAATGTGCAGAATCTCCTCGAAAGGATTCCGCTGAAGGTCCTCCAAGCTAACATCCTCAAAATCGGAGATTTCCTCTGACATGTCAGAATCTACAGGAGGGTCTTCAAGTCGCTGCTTCTTCGGGGAATGACTAACATGCAAGGATTTCAGATTTTAGAACCCTCTTCTTTCTCAAGTCTACCTCTTCTTCTCTTTCACCCTCCCACTCTCTTCTCTCAAGCTCTCCCTCTCTTAAGTTTGGGTGCTGAATTATTTTCAAAAAAAGTGATTTTCCACTCCCTCGTTAACCCCTTCAGCTGAAACATATATGGATTGGGTACAATGGGTTGGACCCTAGCCCCAGCCCATTAAGAGGTGTTTTAAATAAAATTCTTGCTGCACCTTCTTTATTTCTAATCCTATCCTTAAAACAATTCTCACTTTCACAAAAACTCTATTAGTTACTAACTCAAACAATCATCAAACATACTATTTAAATAATGTAATCACAAGGAAATATCCAAAGTAATATTTAATTACTTTGGGTATTACATTTCATCCCAATTTCAAAAAATTTTGTCCTCAAAAATTTGTCAAGTCTTACCTATTGAAAGAAATATGGAGCACATGCAATATTGTTTAAATAACCCATTTCTAAAACTCCATAAAAAAAAGAGCAACAAACAAAATCAAATATTAAAGGAACTGGGATTTAGCGACAGAGTAAACTTAAAAGCAAAAAGCAGTCCAAGTTATCAAATTAAATAAACATTGTAGAGTAAACATGAATGAAGCAATAAACCATGAATATGATTCCCTCACACAAAATCTCTTATTTCTGATTCTTGATTCATTTTCAGAGGCTTCTCAAACCATACAACTATGTTGTCTTATATTATACTAGCAAACACCAAAGCAATCCATACAACAAAAGTGCAACTAATTAACTGAAGAACATTAATCATTCATTTGGCATACTAACAAGCAACCCAATGAAATAGCAACAATCACACCACCAAAGCCATGACAAATACTAATAATGTTGAAACATCTTGCAAAAACTTTTCGATTAGCATCACCGGTACCAAACCAAACTCTCACATAGAACAAGGAACTAAAAGCAAAGTATTTTGTTGACCACATATAAAAAAATGAATGCATGATTCACATCTCATATTAAATGCGTAAACAACATGCTATGAAATAACTCTCCCAAAAGTTTAAGTTGTTAGGTGAGAATATATGAATGGTTTTACATCTAACATGCATGCAAGGAATATATGCATTTAAGTAATATACCATGTTTCTACACAATCCCTCAATAGATCCAACTCATTGAACTAAACTTGGGAACGTTTCTTAGGGTGAGCGAGAATCACAAAACTATGTGTATTCGTAATTGGAGTTCTTCTACTAACTTTTCAATGCATCCATGGATATCTCAATCGTATTTCCAGGTTAAAATCTAGAGTTCGAAACGGTTGAAAAATTAATGAAGAAAGCCATCAGTTAAAAACATGATTGTTGTTTTATGTTCCTTACTTGGCCCAAAGTCCTTCTATCCCACCGCAACTTAATTCAACTAGCTCCAAAAATATACTTCAATAAATACAAAATGGTAAAGCAAAAAAAAATTGAAGATGTCAAGCAATAGAAAAGTTCAACTTATGCACATGTAATAATAAAACGTATAATCATCGAGTACTCAATAGGGTATACAAATTCAAGAACGAATTTAAGGACACAAATTTCTATAAACTCAAATGTTCATGAAGGTGCATAAGGATGACAAAACAAAAGGTAAAAGCTCAACAACTCATACCTGATCTAACAAGTATTAAGTAATTCCATATAAATTAAGTATGGAATAGGAATTGAATTAGCACCAAAAGATGGAGGATTGGTTAGAAAATCGGGACGCCAAATTTTAAGTGATTTCTCCACTTTCTCTTGGCCCTAATGCCATTCAACTTCCACTCAAATACACAATAATAGCATTTTATGAAGCCAATGCATACACCTATGTTTATAGACTATTGGGCATACTTATTCACCCAATTACAACACATACATGCATCTTTTACAACTTCAATTATCATTCAATCACAACAAGTATGTCGATTCCATTAATCCACACAAATTTCCTTAGATAACAATGATCATACACATTTCGACTTATAAAACTTCCAGTACTTATAGGACTGCATTACTAAACATGTTCTTTTTGTTCTCATAGGACCTAACCGTTCAGTTAACTAGAGGAACTGATTTACTTTTCACAGAAAGTCATAAGGCATGTAAGAGTATAATGTAACAACTAACAACAGTTTTCTGTCATTCTGTCAGGCATTTCATTTAATGTAGGCTTGACTAAATATAAAATACATGTGAAATATGTGATTGTATTGCGAATTAATTGATAAGGACTTAATCAGAAAAATAAAGCCAAGAACTAGAGTTTCATGGTGGATCTGTAAAACGATTACATACATGCAAGAACAAAAGCTTTGTGAAAGAATAAATAAGTTAACCATATTAAATACCCTCTTCTGAAAACATATTTTCTTCTTTAATAACACAAAGGTACATACCAAAAATAAATCCATATATATAAACAAATACTGTTACTTGAATAAAAGTTGTGGCTGAGAAATTAATAGATAATGTCATCGGTTAAGAATGATCGTTTGGACTACCTAGTGACTGAGTAATCTGATAGTCTGATACTTAAATCACATAAAGCAAAGAACCCGATTATGTACATGTTAGTGTGAAAGTGCATGCATGTATATTGAGCATAAAACATATCAGGGTA
Organism: Astragalus membranaceus; assembly: GCA_039519185.1. Taxonomy (NCBI): domain Eukaryota; kingdom Viridiplantae; phylum Streptophyta; class Magnoliopsida; order Fabales; family Fabaceae; genus Astragalus; species Astragalus membranaceus. Next base: position 98,244,295 of record CM076846.1, on the reverse strand, counting down.
ACTATTATAGTAGGGTACACAACAGTGTAAAACCAGCATCGCAGATCAAATGCAACGGTAAAACTCTATTTTAAATGATAATATAATACTAGTGGTATTGCTAGTGCCACAAATTGGAAATAATATGATTTTGTAATGACACTTCACAACCAGATAAGAGATTAAAAAAACAATGGGAGCTTTCTAGAAAAAATATTCTGGGCATCATATATACAGGCAAACATCTCACACAACTGATTCTATCTGGAAAAAAATAGGCACATAAACTAGAAGTGTTGAGCAGGAAATCATGTATGCAAATAAATACTGTCCTTTGCATAATTCTCTATCTTCATTTTCCATTATATTAGTTGGCCTTATGCAAATAAAGTTCACATTTGACAACAAGAATAAAATGATAGTCATCTGCGGCAACAGTATCAGTAGTTGAAAATGATTCCTCAGCAGCAACTTTTACCCTGCCACACCCTCTACGTTTGCTACTGTATGTTACAGAAGTCCATGGAGTTGCAGTCTTAGGTAGGATCCGCCATGAGCTTCTGGGACATAAATTCAGTGATGATGTATTGTGAATTTTGAGGTTAAGGTAGAATAAAGATGCAAAAAAAATAGTCAGCAGGGGGGTGAGTCAGTCTGGGCATTGAGGTTAAGGTAGAAGCATAAAAGGGCCAACATGGTTGTAAAATGACTTCTTTAAGTTAATAAAATCATGCTTGTATCAAAGCAGCTCTTAAAATGAAAGAAATATAGAAAGAAAAAGGGAAACAAGAGTTTCAACCAATCAATTTTAAACAGAAATCAAAGAACATTATAGCATACGTCAAAATGGCACTACTACAAAAAAGGCCTTTTGAATCGGTTATTTGGCACATTTAGAGTCGGTTATTTGCCGATTCTAATACTGCCGATTCTAAAGGTGATAACATTTAGAATCGGTTAAATAACCGATTCCAAATAGGTAATTCCGAATCGGTTGTTGTAAAACCCGATTCCAAAACGTATCTCTGACAACAAAATACGAAGCCAAACAGGGATCTTTTGAATCGGTTATATAAACAACCGATTCCAAATGTCCAAATAACAGACATTGTGAATCGGTTGTTTATATAAACAACCGATTCTAAATGTCTGAATAAACAATCATTCTGAATCGGTTATATAAACAACCGATTCAAAATGACTATTTATTTAGACATTTTGAATCGGTTGTTTATATAACCGATTCAAAATGACTGAAGCATGTTAGAAGCTTTTGCCTGTTTATTTTGTTCCCATTTTTTTCCAATCACCTAATAACAATTCAATTGAAAAACTTCATATTCAGCAACTTCATATTTCCTGAAACTAAAACATGAAACTAATTACAGCAACTAAATGTGCAACTAATTCATGAAACTTCATATTTTCTTCCCATTGAAAAACTTCATATTCAGCATCTATATATACACCATCAGCTAAAACATGAAACTAAATACATGTCTTTCAATTCAGTAACTATACACCAAATTCAGCAACTATACACCATCAACTAAATACACGTGTGCAACTAATTCAGCAACTAAATGTGCAACTAATTCAGCAACTAATACATGATACATGACATATATATATCAAATTTGTTAAATACCTACAGCAACTAATTCAACTAAATGTGCAACTAATTCAGCAACTAATTCAACATATATTTCCTGCTGGACGAATCTTCAAATAAAATTCCGCCCAAAGCTTGCGGACCTCCAAAATTTCCTTATGAGTGTATGCCTTTTGGTCATCAAATACCTACAAAAGGTCCATAAAAAAACTCAGCACATTGAGAACTAAAAGACCAGCATTAAGTCTAGTTGGGGCAAGCTAGCTCCAAGACCAGCACATTGAGAACTAATCATGCATTATGGGGCAAGCTGTGTATACTATAGCTTAATTACCAAGTAAGCAGTGGTATATATAGACTCTTTTAGTTGTACTGTACTCTCTCTCATCTAGCTAGTAATGATGATAAATAAGCCCCCCTAATTATTATAAATTCTTTATACAAAAACTGTTAGTATTTGGATAGTATAACATAAAGCTGAGTAATATTATCTAAAGGAGTCATTAATTAAATTGTTTCAAAGAAATGCAGCTCAGCATCAATAGTAAAGCTGACAGAGAATAAATTAAAACAAATATGATACATTAAGAAATTCTTCTAACTATCCATTTCTCTAGCTACTTTCATAAACATACACTGAAAAAGGACTATCTATATGTTATCTGTTATATATTAATTATATATATTACAACAATGAAAGGGAAATTAAAAACATATATATATGGGGTTGAGTCTATATCTCAACTTAGATCCGATAGAGAGGTACTGATAGCAACTTTTCATTGATGCAATATAAGCCTAAGTTCCTTATATAGGATTTTACCTATAACTCGAGCTACACAACTCCAAATTCAACCAAACCGGTGCCAAAATGACCAGCATTAAGTCTAGTTTCTAAATCACTAACCCTCATAATTTTTTGATTAACAGAACACTACCAGTTTTTTGATTAATAGAACACTAACAGAACACTACCAGTTTTCATTAAAACTATTACATACCTCCTCCCATCTGTTTATGATACCGGCATTCACAATCGTCATCATATACTTCATCACAAAGTACCCACAATGATAACCGTTTTGTTGTTGTGCCACCTACACATATACAAACTTGGGTCATAATCACACACCATTTAACATAATTCCTATCACTCAGCAAAGAGTAATGACTACAGTAAATTATGCTTATTTACCTTAGGGAGCAACCATATGGTGTCCAGTGTAGAATCCATTGCTCTAATAACATCAAAAGTTAATTATAATTAATTATAAAAAATTTATCATAGTTAAAATATTACAATGTAAACAATGGTAAACAATTAAACACTTACTTGTTAATCATCTCTTTGAATTTTTTGGGTGGTTTTTTACATAAAGAACACATCCAGACAACAGTATTTTGCTCGGGGACCAAGACAAGCAGTTGCCAATGGTTTCTGCAATATTGGTAAAGATAATAATATGTAAGAAAAGAAACTAACAAAGGAAACTAGCATATAATAATATGTAACAAAGAAACTAACAAATAATATGCAACTACGTACTCATTGCAAAGCGGAGCCAAATATACTTTCTTATGATTGCTGGCCATTTTGTTTTGAATATAGGCAGAAACAATGCTTGGGGAAGAGCCCTTCAATGTAATCTTATATGGACACATAAATCCATATAAGTCACCAACACTCCTTTCAGCACATTTACGATGTAGATATCTATTAGCACGTAAAAACAATTTTATCAAATTAATATATATATATATATATATATATATATATATATATATATATATATAGAAACACGAGAAATTTAATTGCGAAATAAATTATACTACTTACGTGCACCATATAGCCAAGTGGGATAACTCAAGCCACCTATCACCGGAAGCCATGTCGCTCAGCTCTCCGAAAGAGATAAAGCAATCATGCTCTTCATGCTCCAACATTATTCGGACGCTCCCCTCATCATAACCCTTAACGACTATCTCTCTCAGCCAATCTGTTTCAACCAGCTCCTCCACAGCATCAGATGGTGACCAGCTACCCTTAGATCCGATAGTGCTTATGTGAGAGGGAACCTGGACAGCTACATTTTGACCGCAACTGCCCATAGCAGCCATTTGCTGTACATCAGTTCCAAATTCAAATCAGTTTCTTTATCATGTATCTCATAATAATAATATATATAACAGAGTCAGCAAAAATAATGGTTCAAATAATAATAATATAACATATACCTTTGCCACCTCCTTGCTAACTCGTTCTTCCATTTTCTTCTCGAACAATTGCTCCATTTGTTTCATCATCTGCGTTGGATCAAATTGTGAACTGCTTGAGCTCGTCCGAGCAACACCTCCAAAGTATTTTTTTAGCCCAACTCCTCTTCCAGCTGTTCGCACACGACCGGGATGGTCAGGTTTTCCGATCGCAGTGGCTAAAATATCATTTTTTCCTCTCGAAACAAAGGATCCTTGGCTGCTCAAATCCACAATATCATCCTACAATAAAAGAATGTTCGCGTGTTAGTTATTCCCTCTTATCATTTGTTTGTCACAGTTAATTGGATCAGAATATAAACTGAATCAGAATTCAAGAAGGAAGGAGCAGAATATAAACTGAATATAAACTGAATCAGAATTCAAGAAGGAAGGAGCAGAATATAAACTGAATCAGAATTCTGTTTTCTAATATAACAGAATCAGTAACAGTTACATTTAAAGCACACGTGCACAATAGGAAGGTAAAATATCTAAGTATCTGTACAGGTGTATTAGATAACTAGTATACACTCACAATATCAGATTGAAATATGAATTAATTATAGATTCTACTGCAAGCCAAATTCACAGATGCAAAAGAAATAAAATCACAGATTTCTGATGTGACTAATCAAGTTTTAACTAACTGTAACAGTATCTATTAGTCACTTGTACAGATAATTACGGAATAATTGTAACTGTTAGTCAGCTAATCAAGGTTTAACTAACTGTAACTGTTAGTCACTTTCTCTTTAATTACGGAATGATAAACCAAGGAACAGAAAGTAACTAATCAAGTTTTAACTAACTGTAACTGTTAGTCAGCTACTGACTCTAACTCAAGGAAGGCTACTAAAAAGATGCTAACAGAAATAAAATCACAGATTTCTGATGCAAAAGAAATAAAATCATAGATTCTACTGAATAAGAATAGTCCATACATGCAGCATAGTCAGCCAACAGAATAGTCCATACATGCACATAGTCAGCCAACAGAATAGTCCATACTTACAATCTTAGATGCAATCGATTCTGACTCCTCAGTTACATAAGATCCCGATTTCTTTTTATGGGCAGCCTTCCACAGCTCATGTCGCTCCGGAGATGTAGGAGCCACCTCCAAATTAGGGTCACCAGACTCCTCCCGCTTTTTTTGTACTTGCTCTTCCTTCATATTTTGCTTCAACTTTTTCTGAGCAGATTCTCTTTTCACCTGTTACAAAAACACACACCATCATATATATAATAAATGAATAATATTTAAGAAACAAAAATAGTTGTGGTGAAAACAATACCACAAATTCCGAAGTAAGGCGACTTTTAACAAATGCGGTCCATGTCTCAGTAGATATACTAGGATACTTGTGAAATGGGGTTGTTTCGCCGGACTTATCCCCCTTGCCAAAGACATATTTGCTCGTGAGTGTTGTCTTGAACTGTTTCCAACAGAGACCTATATAAACCATCCAAGTTTTCTTGAATTCCTCATCATCGGGAACATCAAATGTTTCCTTAACACAAGAATAAGGTGGTGTTAGCACAAGAAATAAGGAAAGATGAATAAACCCAAGATTTCTTTCATTAGTGTATATACATACCAAAACACTATCCCAAACAATCTTCTTTGTCTGCTCATCCACTTCATCCCAAGCCATGGGCAATATGCTTACTTTTGTCCGCGCGACCACCCCTAAAAAGCTCTTGAATTTGTCACAATACGGACCAATAGGTTCGCCGTCACTATCAAACTCCATTCTAAACCTTTGACCCATCGGACGCCTAGTAAGGAACCACTTTAATGATGTCGGACGCCTAGTCATCTTCTTTTTGGGAAGGTCAGTGTTGGAGTCACCCATGATATCTGTTGAACAAAGGAAAAAACACAAATATAAATAACCAAATATAAATATGAATTAGGTAAGCAAGTATAAATATAAATTAGATAACCAAATATAAATATAAATCATATAACCATGAATAAATATGAATCAGATAACCAAGTATAAATATAAATTAAAGAACCAAATATATGTACCCATACTCATTCATGGGTTAATTAGAACTCCTTCGCATAAAATCCCTTCATTATGATCATTGCGAGTGGCATGTACATCATCAACTTCATTATCATCCATTAAAGCAGGCACTTGTGTTAAGAAAGAAGGTATCTCAGAAATTGCAAGAGTTGAATCTTCAATTTCATCACTACCTATTTTTCCTTGTAGGACCGCCGACCACTTTTTGTTAGAAGGATCTTTGATATAGAAAACTTGTTTTGCATGGTCGGCCATGATGAAAGGCTCATTCTTATGACCTACCTTGTCAACGTCCACTAGTGTAAATCCCATTTCATCGGTATATACACCACCATTGCTGTTTACCCAATTACATTTAAAAATGGGCACTTTAAATTTACAGTAATCAAGCTCCCAAATCTCTTCGATAACACCAAAGTAAGCAACGGATGCGAGTACGGGTTTTTTATCTTTTGAACTAGAAAAGTGCATTGAAGAAGCCATGACCATAACACCACTATTTTGCACAGTACTCTTGTCATCTTGTGACTTTGTGGAAAAGGAAAAATTATTTATGTTGTACCCGTTCCAACAAAAGACATCAAAGTTAGGGTAATTTGCTAGCCATCTCAAAGTATCAGATGCGCTTGCATCTTTATTAATCTCTGATTTAAACCATTCAATGAATGTCTTGTTATGCTCTTTCAATAACCATAATTCATCCCTTCGAGGGTTTTTTGCCTTTACTAGCTTTTGATGAGAAGACAAGTAAGGTAGTACTTCATCTGTGTTATTCAAAATATAAAAATGTGCTTGAAGCACTTCCTCTCGACCCATGCTCTTAATGTTTATACCTCTACCCTTACCCTGACATCTCCATGCATATCGAGACTTTGGTAGCCCTACAGGTTTTGCTTCTGACAAGTAGTCTGAACAAAACTCAATAGCTTCTTCTGTGACGTATCTTTCGACAATGGATGCTTCGGGACGATATTGGTTCTTCACATATCCTTTCAAGATCTTCATGTATCGCTCGATTGGGTACATCCACCTTAAATAAACGGGACCACATAATCTAATCTCCCTCACTAGATGAACAATTAAGTGAACCATGATATCAAAGAATGAGGGCGGAAAAAACATCTCCAACTGACACAAGATAATAGCAGCCTCATTTTCCAACTCGTCCAATTTTTGAGGGTCAATGACTTTACCACATATAGTATTGAAGAACAAGCACAACCTAGTTATGGTATGTCGGACATCTTTTGGCAAGATGCCGCGTATAGCAACAGGTAGTAGTTGTTGCATCAACACGTGGCAGTCATGAGACTTCAAGCCAACTAATTTGAGATCTTTCATTGAGACAAGACTCTTTACATTTGAAGAGTAACCCTGTGGCACTTTGATTCCCCTTAGGCACTCGCAAAGGCTTATTTTCTCTTTTTTTGACAAGGTATAACATGCTGGAGGCAAATATGTGCCTTTACCTCTTGCCACTGGATGTAACTGCTCTCTTATGCCCATCTCAAGCAAATCCAAACGAGATTTTATGCAATCCTTTGTCTTGCCTTTAATGTTAAGAAGCGTCCCGATGACACTATCACAGACGTTTTTCTCGACGTGCATGACATCAAGACAATGCCTTACATCAAGACAAGACCAATATGGAAGATCAAAGAATACAGACCTCTTCTTCCACTTGCAATTGGTATTCTCATTTGACTGCTTCTGCTTTTTTCTGAATACAACATTGATGTCCTTAACCACTTGATAGACTTCTTCTCCGGTCAAGGCATTCGGAGCAATGTCATTTTCCTGGCACCCGTTAAAAGCTTTTTTCAACCTACGATAGGAGTGATTACGTCTTAGAAATTTACGATGCCCAAGGTAAACAGTTTTTCTTCCATGTTTTAGTTGATGGTTGGACGTGCCTTCTGCACAAATAGGACAACCTTTATGTCCTTTAACACTATACCCAGACAAGTTCCCATATGCTGGGAAGTCATTGATCGTGCAAAATAGCATCGCTCGCAGCTTAAATGTTTCATTAGAATACCCGTCAAACACATCCACACCTTGATCCCACATTTTTCTCAAGTCTTCAACCAACGGGCTAAGATAAACATCTATGTCATTACCTGGTTGTCTTGGGCCAGAAATCATCATAGATAACATAACATACTTGCGTTTCATGCACAACCAAGGAGAAAGGTTGTAAATTACAATGAGAACGGGCCACGAACTATGATTTGTACTTAAGTTACCATATGGATTCATCCCATCTGAAGCAAGCGCGAGTCTAAGATTTCTTGGCTCGACGCCAAAATCCGGAAACAAACGATCAACTTTCTTCCACTGCAAAGAATCGGCTGGATGGCGAAGCTGTCCGTCACATTTCCTCTCATCTGCATGCCATCTAATGTTCTTTGCATCTTTTGCATTAGCAAATAAGCGTTGGAATCTAGGTATTATTGGAAGATACCACAAAACCTTTGCGGGAGAACCTTTTGTGACATCATCATCATCGCTACTAGATTCACCAGTCTTCACTTTGTAGCGCGAAAGATTGCACGTGGGACACTTGTGCAACTTCTCAAAATCATTTCGATACAATATGCAATCATTGGGGCATGCATGTATTTTCTTATACCCCACACCCAACGGACACAATATCTTCTTCGCATCATAGGTACGATTCGGCAATGTGTTACCTTCGGGAAGCATGTCTTTCAACAACTCAAGTAATTCAGTGAAGCCCTTATCGGTCCACCCATTTATTGCCTTCAGATTGATCAATCTTATCGTCGCAGACAACCGTGTGTATTTTTTGCATCCCAAATACAGAGGCTCTTCTTTGTCTTTGCATAGAGTATCATACACATGCACTTGCTTAAAAGATTCAGGACCGATGTCACGGATCATATCCTCCATTCGGTCATTCATATCTTCATCGACTTGCACTCTTCTGGACACACTTGGGGTGTCTCTTGATTCACCATGCCATATCCATGTGGTGTAACTCATGCAGATCCCATGAACAAAGAGATGGTCCTTTATTATGGAAAGTGATTGTGGGGGTCTGATTAACACAAATAACACAAGGACAAGAAAATTTGACAACAGTTTTGGGAAGCTTTGCTTGAGCAAAATTTAGAAACTCTTCAACTCCTTTCGCATACTCATCACTCAGACGATTGCTTTGCATCCAGCTACGATCCATGGCTATGATCCAAGTAAGTACTTAATGTCAGACACGTATAGGTTCAGTTACTAGACTTGGGTATTAAAATGGAAATAATAGTTCCTTCTAAATTTACTATGAGTTTAGTGACAATAACTAACAACAAAGCAAACTTGACACAAAATTCATGTTAGTTAACTCCATGAGGGAGCATTATTGATTCAATAATAGTCCCTTTTGTTTTTGAAGATTATCATTACTAGAAGAAATGCATGTAGAATGCACCCTTCAACTTCAATCAAAGTCCCAAAATGCACCTTTCTATGTGCAATATAGCCAACCATTTTAGTTAAAATCAAAGTAACAAAATGCACCCTTAATTATTGAAATCCAGTTCAAAACTAACAGCTCAATTATTTAAGCTTGATAACACAATCTAGTCCTAAAATCAAATGAAACAGAATTACTTACTTGTTTTTCCAGTAAGTCTGAAATGTTTATCCAACATTTTCTAGGGATATCCTTTCGTTTGCCTTTTGCCTCATCTGTTTATGTTTCAATTGGTTTTAGTTTATTATCATGGATAATGTTAGGAAGCTAGGGAAGAATACCAGTAATTCTTTATTGAGTACTGAATGAAAGAATTACAGAATGCTTCCTAACATTATCCATGATAATAAACTAAAACCAATTGAAACATAAACAGATAAAGCAAAAGGCAAACTGAAGAATATCCCTAGAAAATGTTGGATAAACATTTCAGACTTACTGTATAGAGGTAAACAGATAATCCAACATTTTCTAGGCAAACTGAAGAATATCCCTAGAAAATGACTTGTTTTTGCTATTTTAATGCCCCATTTTCAAGTACTTGTATTTAAATCAATTCCAATCGAATTCACAGCCATCAATAGAGGTAAAAAAAGTTAAAACAAGCAAATTCATGCATTCATTCATTTAATTCCAAGTATGTAAGATTCAGCATGCAATTTCACCCAAACACATTCAAACACTTTTTCAGCTCAACTATCAATTCATCATGCATTAATTATTCATCATTTCATCATCTCATCTAAAAAATTAATCACATGCACTCAAGGTTTTAGAATACATCCACTATTAGAGCTAACATCAAACTAAAGGAAACACAAAGGGTGAAGAACTCACCTATGAAGTTGAACGCCAAAGTGTAAGCAAGACCAGTTGCAGAAATATCACCAACTCAAAAGCTCCTAAAACCTTCATCCCGTGACTCCATCATCAAATAACCTGAGTATTGAATTATAGAAAAAAAAGTTTAACGAAAGTTTAATATACTAAATTTTTGAAACACGTTTGAGATAAAGAAAACGTTAACCTGAGTGAAGAGGGATACGGCGGAGTGAAGCGGGATGCGACGGAGAACGAAGGAGGAAACTGAGAACGAAGAGATGCGACGGATGCGACGGAGAACGAAGGAGGATTTGCTTCCAACGAAGGGGATTTGCTTCCAACGAAGGGGATTTGCTGCGAACGAATGGGATGAGAACGAGTGAGCTGCGAGGGATGAGAACGAAGAGGGATTTGCTGCGAGTGAGGTGCGAACGAAGGGATGCGACGGAAGTGAGCTGCGAACGAGGGGATGCGACGGAAGTGAGCTGTGAACGAGGGGATAAGACGGAAGTGAGCTACGAGGATGCGACGGAGGAAACTGAAAGGGATCGTGAAAGGGAGCTGCGAACGAAGTGAGGTGATTAGGTCAAGGGCGCTGCGAACGAAGTGATAGGGATCGTGAAAGTGAGCTGTGAGAGGGAAAGTGAAAAAACACGGGGGGATTGTGAAAATGTTAACCAAACAGACATTCTGAATCGGTTGTTTAAAGAACCGATTCTGAATGTAGCTATTCAGAATCGGTTATTCAGTTAACCGATTCCAAATGTCTAAATTGTCAAATTTTGAATCGGTTGTTTAAACAACCGATTCAAAATGTCTAAAAAAAATCTGCCACACTCCCATTTCATTGCAATTTTGCCACCGCGTCCACATTTTGAATCGGTTATCCACATAACCGATTCAAATTAGTGCTTTTTAAAGCACATTTTGTAGTAGTGTGGATTAGATACATACACATCAATCAAAGAAGAAAACATTAGAAAACACCAAACAATACATTAGGGCCAGAAAGCAACCTCATTAGAAGAATAGACTATCAAATACATACCCCACTCCTCCAATAGAAAGTTACAAATATGAAAATTGAATCAAAATATTCTTGCCTCAGCTCCATAGTGTCATACCCCAATTTTTTTCCGGCTTAGGTCAAAACCCTAATTTTCCAAAAAAAAATAAATAAATTGAAGAGCGAAGAGACTTATGCACTACATTTCGGATCCTAGAAGGCATTCCAAGGTTCTTGAAATCGTTTTTAGGGTTGGAACGCACTTTTCGGGCAAATTAGGGTTTTAGAGCCAAAAAGGGTATTTTGGTCAATTATAACGGTTTTTTTTCTCTCACTTTCAAAAAGGCTCAAAAATATGTATAATTAAAAATAGAAATCTGAAATCAAAATAAAAAAAATGAATAACAAAATAATATTGGATGCTTATGGTATTTTTAGAATTAGGGCTAATTCCTTTTAGGTGCTTTTTGCTTTTATCCATTTTTGGCCAAAGTAAGCACCAATTTCACAAGCAAACAACCTCCCTCACTCCACCCTCATGCCCTTCACTTCAGCCCCATCAAGTGCACATCATAAAAAAAGCCTTTCATCATGACAAGCACACTTTTGAGTCCAATAACATTCAATACACAACATATTTTTACCTTCCTTCTCTCTACACCACTAAATACACACTAATTTCTTCACCTCCTTCACTCCATCCTCATGCTCCACGCCTCCCTTCACTTCAGCCCCAGCAAGTGCACATCACAAAAAAGCCTTTCATCATGACAAGCACACCTTTGAGTCCAATAACATTCAATACACAACATATTTTTACCTTCCTTCTCTCTACACCACCAAATACACACTAATTTCTTCACCTCCTTCACTCCATCCTCATGCTCCACGCCTCCCTTCACTTCAGCCCCATCAAGTGCATATCACAAAAAAGCCTTTCATCATGACAAGCACACCTTTGAGTCCAATAACATTCAATACACAACATATTTTTACCTTCTTTCTCTCTACACCACTAAATACACACTAATTTCTTTATTTCCCTCTCACAACCTTAAACCCATTAGATCTTTGGCCTCCCAAGGATTTGAATAAGAACAACTCACTTCTCTCCTCTCAAATGTCAATGGATTTGACTAGCAAAATAATATCCTCATAACTGTGAATTATCTGGTTATTATGAGCAGTGATTTCCTCATTATTGTACAGCTGTAATTATGTAATTATTTTAGTAACTGCCTAATTAGGATAGCATTTATTGTCCAGCTATATCTCGGCTGGAAATCAGATTGTATTGTATTATTTATTATTTATAGAGGAATAACACAGCAGAAGAAGGACAGATCTTGTCTGACATACAATTCTGTGTCTAACATGGTATCAGTCTAGGTTGTGATCCTACCCTAGTTCAGTCCAAGTTCCTAGCCTCTTGTCTTCTTCTCGGTCCTGACCTTGTTTCTTGTATCTCGTCCAATTTTTTCCTTTGTCATTTCCTTCTCGGCCTCATGTCAACTGAAAAGTATGACAAGTATGATGTCTTGTTTGTTCGCCTTAATGGCAAGAACTACTCAGCCTGGGCATTTCAGTTCCAGATTTTTGTCAAAGGTAAGGACCTTTGGGGTCATGTTGACGGTACCAATTCTGCTCCTGACAAAGCGACAAAGAAGGAAGAATATGCAAAGTGGGAAGTCAAAGATGCTCAAGTCATGGCATGGATCATAGGCTCTGTGGATCCTACTATTGTTCTAAATCTTAGGCCATTCAACACTACAGCAAAGATGTGGACCTATCTAAAGAAAATATATAGCCAAAATAACACAGCTCGCAGGTTCCAACTTGAACATGACATTTTTAACATCCTCAAAATAATTAGTAGAATTATTTTGGTGTTAAACCAATTAAACCAATTTAGTACTTAACGGGTAAATTTTATCGAGTGCTAAAATTATTTATTGGTTGTCATGGGATCGTTAACCGAATAATACGGGTCAAGGAAGTTTCGGAATCGAAATAAGAGATTTCGATCAATATGGTAATTTGGCCGCGTTACAGCTTATATATTAAATAAATAAATATAAGTGTGTGTGTGTGTGTTAATAAGAAAGGAAAGAAAAGAATTAAGAAAGAAAGAGAGAAAGAATACGAGAGAGAGTTACAGAGGAGAAAAAGAGAGAAAAGGAGAGAAAAGAAGAGAGGGTGGCGTGAGGGAGAAGAGAAGAGGGAGAGAGAAGACTTCACCGAAACGACTTCCGTCCAACAAGAAAAATGTTCAGCGCTACTTCCTCTTCGATTTGGTACCAATTTCGTGACGATCAGCTCACTCTCTCTCACTTGGCCATTTTAGTGTTTTGGAGGTTTTGAGGGAAATCCGATTTTGGGATGGTTTTGAAGGTTTAAGTTCGATAGGGACGAACCCAAGGTGGATTGCTCGAGTATTAAAGTTCGATTGAAGGATTGGAAGCTAGTTGGGTGATTTGGGGTTAAAAGTCAAAAATTGGGTTTATGTGTGAATAGTAGTTTTGGAGGTTAGGGATGATGAATAGTGTCCATGAAGGATTTCGAGGAATTCGGCATTTCGGTCAAAAGCGGTTTCGTGATCGAGTGGGAAGCTTTGGAAGCGGATTGGGTGTCGCCGGAGCGGGGAGCATTCGTGTGGCTACTCGGTGATTTCGGCTCGATCGTGGATCACGCGTCAAGGGTGAGTTCTACTCACGTTTAGGATTTTACGTTTCGAATTAAATGATAAACTGTTTTATCGCTTTCGCTGGACTGGAATATTATGTGATACTGTCTGATTCGGGTTAGGAATCGATTGGGGCGAGTCTCGGGTTGCGTCGCGTTAAAATGGAATTTTTGGTGATTTGATTCGAGAGATTTTGATTTAAAACCGTTATTTGGAAAATCGTCGTATTTTGATAAACTTCGATTTGATTAAGATTTTGATTGATTGTTTGATGTTGAATGGGTTTGATTATATGTGTGTGAAAACTGTTTTCAATCGGAACGAGAATCGGAATTAAGCGGAATCGCGATTTTCGCGCGAAACCGCCAAAATCTGCCCTTGACAGACCCCCTGCTGTCAACCCACGCGCCACTTGCGCGCCACGCGCCACTCGCGCGCCAGTTGACAGATTTTACTGCCAGTTCGCGCGCCGCTTGCGCGCCACGCGCCACTCGCGCGTCACTTTGCAGATTTTCAGCAACCAACACTGTTTTTCGTTTCGCGATAACTTTTGATCCGGGAACCCGATTGAGGTGTTCTAAGATGCGTTGGAAAGCTTATTCAGAGGCCTAACTGAATATTCTATTTTTAAGGCAAAAAGAACTGTTTTTGAAGTTGCAATTGTTTCGAAAAGCCGAATAATAGTACGCGTGTGCGAATATGTTTATTGATAATAAAGTGGACTATGAGTCCTACGTAATACGGTATAACTGACGCGGGACGATTATTATTTATTGTCTAAACCGGTCTACGATTCACGATATATATATTATATCGACTATGGGAAACGGCCCGATGCGGGTGTTATGATCAGGTATAGGTCTGAATGTAAATGAACTAAATGTTCATATTATTGTAGATATATATATTATATCGAGTTTGGGAGACGACCCATGTTAACATACTAGGCGGGGAAGTCATGATCCCTTACCCTAGGCTCTGAGGCCAATAGCGGAACTGTTATTGGGTAGGGGTTCGCCGGGAGACGCAAATAGATTGCAGCCGGTGTTATGTTAAAAGTATTGTACTATGTGCGCCGGGAGACGCAAATAGATTGCAGCCGGTGTCACGTAGAAGGGCCTAGGATGCTAGTTCATCGGGAGACGCAAATAGATTGCAGCCGGTGTCTTACTAGATCGAAGCCTTATTATATGGTTCACCGAGATTAGCAAGCGGATTGCGGTCAGTGTTGTGTCAAATCATAAAACTGTTTTAAATGGACCGAGAGTGTAGTTAGGGGTCTCGGTAGAACTCACTAAGATTGTATCTCACTGTTTATATTTTGTGGTTTTACAGAGAAGCAGGGGAAAATGAAAGGTGAAGAAGCACAGCTAGGTGGCGTGCATATGAAGACGGTGAAGACTTAGTTTTCATTGTTATTGTCTTTCTCTCGAGATTTTTGTATTTTCGATTGTATAACTTGTATCGGTAAAAGTTGTAAAATCGTTTCCGCTATTTCTTGGTATTTGGATATTGGACTCTAGTTATGAGTTGTTTTTATTTATGTTCAATATCTAAAACAGGAAAAATATCTCTGATTATTTTATGATGGTACACTTGGGTATTTTTACTCGATAAAAATACCGGGGTGTTACAGTTGGTATCAGAGCAGTTCGACCTAGTCGGACTTAGTTTAGGGTTGAGTCGATTCCTTGTTAGTCCTTTTAGTAATTACACTTGTGATGCTAAGAGACATTGAGCCTGATCAACTTAATACTTAGTGCATCATAAGCGGAATTATGACTGGATGATCAAGACGCAGTCCTCGACCAAAACCGGAATCTCCAACCGGTACATCCTCAGGAAAGGTGGCAGGACGGTGGAAGAAAACACCGCTTAGTTTGAAAAGTTGTCTCAGTTTTACCAAGTGGTAAAGTAAGCTTCGGATGACGAACGGAGAATGCAGAAGTATAAGACGGGCATAAGTGCTTTTATGATTTATGGTCTCAGTTCTTATACTGCTACCAATTATGTTGCCTTGGTGCAATCATCCTATGTCGCCGAGGATGATCTCATAGGAAATATGGGAAAGGAAAGAAGGTAGTTGAAATATCAACTCCGAATGCAAAGTCCTAAGATAATTTCATCAAAGGAAAAGCAGATGCAATTCTTTGATTCTCCAAAGGGTCAAGATATTCTAATTGTGGAAAGCAACACAATTTAGAAATAGTAGTATATGCGGAAGAGGGTCACTATGCAAAAGAGTGCCCTGCGAGGAAGAGTTCCCGGGAGTCACAAGCAGCTCCAAGAGGAGGACGAGTCAACACTCTGGATGTTTAGACATTTACAACTGCAGACAATCTACTGAGGGGTATGGGATCAGTTTTCAATAACTTGATCAGTATATTATATGGTTCGGGTGCAACCTATTGCTGTATATCCTGATCGCGTGTGAATCGGTTGGGATTAGCCTTATCGTCGCTATCCGAGCCGATGACTATTTTAACTGCTGCTAAGGGTCGTGTCCAGACCTAATCTTTGTATAGAATTGTCTACTTGTCATACGAGGCAGAAATTTCGTTGTAGAATTTATTGTTTGCCTATGAGAAGTGTGGACACCATTTTGGGTATGAATTGGATGACTGCAAATCATGTTGCAATCGACTGTGTTAATCAACCTTCAATTTCTCTTCAGAATCAGTTAAATTGTCAAGGACAAATTCTGAAGCGGTTACCTAGTTCACCTTAGACGGTCAATCTTCATTTCAAGGTGCGGAAGCACATGTTAGTATGTTATCTGCATCCACTGAAACTAGTTTAGATTTGGCGAATATTCAGGTTGTGAATGACTTTCAGGATGTTTTCACGATGAAGTTTCTTCTGAACCTCCAGAGCGAGAGGTAGAGTTTATTGATAATAAAGTGGACTATGAGTCCTACGTAATACGGTATAACTGACGCGGGACGATTATTATTTATTGTCTAAACCGGTCTACGATTCACGATATATATTATATCGACTATGGGAAACGGCCCGATGCGGGTGTTATGATCAGGTATAGGTCTGAATGTAAATGAACTAAATGTTCATATTATTGTAGATATATATATTATGTCGAGTTTGGGTGACGACCCATGTTAACATACTAGGCGGGGAAGTCATGATCCCTTACCCTAGGCTCTGAGGCCAATAGCGGAACTGTTATTGGATAGGGGTTCGCCGGGAGACGCAAATAGATTGCAGTCGGTGTTATGTTAAAAGTATTGTACTATGTGCGCCGGGAGACGCAAATAGATTGCAGCCGGTGTCACGTAGAAGGGCCTAGGATGCTAGTTCATCGGGAGACGCAAATAGATTGCAGCCGGTGTCTTACTAGATCGAAGCCTTATTATATGGTTCACCGAGATTAGCAAGCGGATTGCGGTCGGTGTTGTGTCAAATCATAAAACTGTTTTAAATGGACCGAGAGTGTAGTTAGGGGTCTCGGTAGAACTCACTAAGATTGTATCTCACTGTTTATATTTTGTGGTTTTACAGAGAAGCAGGGGAAAATGAAAGGTGAAGAAGCACAGCTAGGTGGTGTGCATATGAAGACGGTGAAGACTTAGTTTTCATTGTTATTGTCTTTCCCTCGAGATTTTTGTATTTTCGATTGTATAACTTGTATCGGTAAAAGTTGTAAAATCGTTTCCGCTATTTCTTGGTATTTGGATATTGGACTCTAGTTATGAGTTGTTTTTATTTATGTTCAATATCTAAAACAGGAAAAATATCTCTGATTATTTTATGATGGTACACTTGGGTATTTTTACTCGATAAAAATACCGGGGTGTTACAACATTGCCATATTTCAACAAGAGAGTCTCTCAATTTCTGAATTTTATTCTCATTTCATAAATTTTGGGACTGAATACACTGACATTGTCTATGAAGATTTGTCGGCTGACGCTCAAACTACAGTGCGCAAAGTTCATGAAACCACTCAAAGAGATCAATTTCTTATGAAATTGAGAATTGATTTTGAGGGTATCCGATCCAATCTCATGAATAGAGCTACTGTCCCCACCTTGGATGCATGCTTTAATGAGCTTCTTCGTGAAGAACAACGCCTCTTAACTCAAACAACCATGGAACAACAGAAATCTGCTTCTCTTCCAGTTGCATACGCTGTACAAGGCAAGCCTAGAGGACGCGATATGAGTGCTGTCCAATGTTTCTGCTGCAAAGGACTTGGACATTTTGCTTCACACTGCCCTAAAATTTTTGCAGTTACTGCAAAAAAGATGGTCACATCATTAAGGAATGCCTTATACGACCACCAAAGAAAACTGTATCAGCATTGACTGCCTCTGTTGGTTCATCTTCTGCTCCTGGTTCTGTGGATCAGATTGCATCCAACACTGTCCAGAACTTGACTCCTGAAATGGTTCAACAAATGATAATTTCTGCCTTTTCTGCTTTAGGAATTTCAGGTAAACCTTCTTCTCCCTATTCCCCTTGGTATTTTGACTCTGGGGCATCCAATCATATGACTAACATCAAAAAGAAGGAAGAAATTCGTAGCCCCTCTCCTTTCCCTCACTTCCTCTTGTTTTTTCTTTCATCTCAAAGAAACCTTCCCATTTTCTCCTACACCAAAAAACCCTAACAAACAACTCACCTCATTTGCATCCCTCTTTCACATACTCCCCCATTTCCCACTCAAAGTCCAAGCATCATCATCAAGTAGGTACTTCTTTGAAGGATATTGGAGTTTTGTTGATTTGTGTCTAGCTTCATCTTCTCATCTCACTTTCTAGCTCAAAGCTAAGGTAATCCTTAAAACCTTGCACCATTTTTGAGTATTTCCTCAAAAATATAAAAAGCATTCATCCTATCATCTTCATATTCTCATATTGTTGATTGTTGTTGGTGAGAGGTGTCATAAGCACTTTGACAAGCACTTAGGGAGGCTTGGGTGCTTATGGTACTTCTCACCCTTTAATAAATGTTGATTTGTGTTGATCTTAATCCTTGAAATAAAATGTGGTTTTATGGCATGTTGATTTCGCATACTCTCATAAAAATGTGATTTACTAGTTGTTGTTGTGTTTTCTCACATTCCCTTGCATATTCACTCATGTTTGCATAATTTTCACAAAATAAGAAACCTATTTCAAGCATAATGACATTCGGCCATGGGCCTAGGTTTAGGGTTCTTGAATGCTTTTTGTTTATGTCATGATTTGGGGATGAATAATAGTTGATTTAGGGTATGTATGCTCCTAGGTTTTAACATAAAAAAAATTAGGGTTTGGGTTTGCTTTAATAAACTTGTTTTTGTTGATGATTGGCAAGGTGTTTCACACTTGTGCACTTGTGCACTTAATCTTAAGTGTGAGGATTGACCAAAGTGATTCAACATTCTTTGATACTTTGGTTGCTAAATAATTTGCTTGCTTATGCTCGACTATGATCATGATTGAGGCAACTCTTTTCCTTAAGCTAACAATTTCATTGTCCACTCTCATATAAGAATATCATCAACACTTAGATAGGTCAATTCCTCACATTGCATCTTCCACTAGATGTGCATTTAGATTCCCTTGCGTTTTGTAGAAATATTTGAGTATGGTTCTCGCCTAGCATCTTTCACTAGATGTGCATTTAGGTTCAATCTTGCCCACTCTTGTATTTTTGCTTAATCCCCAATTCAAGTTCCTTCTTTGCCTGTTTATGTGTTGTGGTCTAACATGTGTAGTCTAGGCTAATATTTGCTCAAGAATTCAAATGAGATTGTTATTTGCCTAAGGATTCGATTTGCATTCATTGCTTTCTTTTCTAAATGGCCTAGCATGAAAATGGTGACTAGTGACAATCACCCATAACCTTTGTTAGTTTGGTTGTCCTAAGAGCCTAAATTTCAAAAAAGGGATGCTTTCATATGCATAAGCTACTTGTGATAATCACCCTTAACCTTTGTTAGTTTGATTATCATGAATGCTTTCATTTTCAAAAGATATTTTCGTAAGCATCAAAAGTCATAGCGAGTGTTAGTGATGATCACCCATAACCCTTGTTAGTTTGATCATCATGAGCGCCCCTCACTTTTCAAAACCAAAGCAAAAAGACTTTCACTTTCAAGGCTCGCCAGAACTACGTCGCTTTGATTCCCATTTGGGATACGTAGGAGCGAGTCACATTCTCGTCAAGCGCAACCATAAAAAAGTTTAGCATTCGCATAATAAAAAGAAAAGAGTTATTTTCATAAAAAAAAAATAATCACTTTTGCAAACCAAGATCATTTTCAGAACAAAAACCTTTTCCTTTCTAAAACCATTTTCAACCCATCGTCGCTAGTGGCTAACCAGAACCTTCGTTCGTCTAGCCATTGGTGGCGATGTCTTTTTCCCAAGAGAATAATAAATGGTGATCCATCATAACCTTTGTTAGTTTGATCATCGTGCAAATCAATCTCTTTCGAAAACCACTTTCAAAAAAGATAATAAAAATGAGTTGTTATCAATAGTCCATCAGAACCTTTGTTCGTTTGACTAGCGGTACAACTCTCTTTTTTGAGTATTTAGTAGTGATTCATCATAGCCTCTGCTAGTTTAATCATTCGCTAATGCTCGTCCTATTTCAAAAACTCACTAAAAAAGATAAAAAAAACAAAAACTTTTCAAAAAGACAAAGAAGAACTACGTAGCTTTGAGTTCTCTATCGCACCGGGAGATACGTAGGAGCGGGCCATGTCCCGTCAAGCGTTTTTTTCTAAAAAACCATCTTTCCCCCTTTTTCATAATAAATAAAGATTTTCATTAAGAATTTTTCAATAAGGAGTAGAGAGGCAAAATTAAGTATTTTCAAGTCAACACACTAAAACCACACATTTAATTAAAGGTTCCCTCTTAGTAGAGAGGAAGTGTGGGGTGCTAACACCTTCCCTGCGCGTAACCGACCCCCGAACCCTATTCTCTAGTCTCGCAAGACCAATCGCTTTACAAAAAAGGTTTTTCTAATATTTTCCTTAATAAATATTGGTGGCGGCTTCATTGTCTTAGGAAAAGTTGTGAACGAGGAAGGTTCTCCCTCGGGGACTTTTTCGGGCGCAACACATAGTAACCTCCAATCAGCCTTTGAAGAAATTCACAACATCTTAGCATTGACTTCAACAACTGCACATAAAAAACAGCAAAACAGATCCATGAGCTTACAGGACAAAAATGTTTGTAGAAACAGAAAAAAAAATTAGCCAAATTCAAAAACAAGAAACAACCTATCAAAAGCATCAATATCACAAAGAAGCTGTCAGCAATTTCACCATAGTATGAACAAACATGCTCAGCTAAACATAAACATGTGGACAGAGAATCAAAAAACAATCTAACACAGAAAGTAACTGGCCGGATTGAGAAGAGAAAGTAAATGGACTATACCTGTTTGTCAAAATCATAAGAAAAGCAGAGAAATTAAAGTAACGCAAATAAGGAAGGGATTGCGGAGAACAGAGACGCCATTAATTTACTTCAAAAAAATGGACTCACCAATACTACAAACTCCAACCAAATTGTTAAAACAGAAACGTCGTCGCCGTTTTCCGCTGCCACTTCCGTCGTGATCTTCATGTAAATCATTTACAAATCTATCAAATATCCAACATTGTTCAATCATCATTAGTCTATTAGATTAAGAATTTTCCGAAACAACACTAAATAAAGCAGTCAAGCAAGGATGATGGTAATACAGCTACAGAAGTGAAAAAGGATGATGATAATACTACCTGTGATGTTGCTTGCATTTGATTCATCTCTATTTCCCTTGCATGCTGTTTTTCTTCCAGCTTCAGGTAGAAATGAATCAACAGGATAATGACAACAAATCAACAATCATAAAATTTATATTGTTAAAAAAAGGAAAAACAATAATCCTTGCATTTTCTACAAACCTCTCTGCTCTACGGATTCCTTTCGAGGCAGTTTTTAAAACAGGAGGCGGGGATTCCACAGCCTTTTTCATTCTTGATACGTTTTCACTATCAAAGTTAAAAGCTGGAGCAGCTGAAATACTAGCTAGAGCAGAACTTAAACCATTTTCTGGTATCGAAATAGTATTAAAAATTATAAATCTCGCAACTAATTGAATGAACTGCATTTAAAAATGGAAGAGAAATATATATAATAGTAGTGCCTTCTGGTGGAGATTCTGAGCTTCTGTGAAAGGAAGGAAGAACAAGATTTTGGTTGAACATATTAGGAGAGTGAGTTGGAGAAGGAATTGGACTTCCAGTAGAAAAAGCACGTTGGTGTTGTTTTTTAATGTCAAGAATGGGTTAGGTCCACTTACTTTTTTTAGAATTTTTCCCATTTTTTTGATTCCAATCAGTTCCTATAGAACCAATCACTAAAATACCCCCTCCTAGGGGTAGGGCTAAGCAGAGCGAAAAGGGTCTGGAAGTCTCTTCAGACTCCCTCATTGCTTGGCTATCGAAGTGGACTTGTACATTGATAGCTTTTCGCGTGCCCATTATTCTATCAGCCTAGCCAACAACCTATGCGAATAAGGCAATAAGTGCCAGACCCTCAACAAAAGAATGGATTCGAGTGAGTAGGTTTATTAGTGACTCTCAGTCAATCATTACTAAGGTGCAGGGATTGCTCTTGGATTGATTGCACTTTATAGCTAAGCTAGACAATTCCAGATTGATTCTGATTTCATTGATAGAACCCTGCTAGTTCAATCCTCACTTTCCATTCCTAGGGTTATTGAATACTTTACTTGTACTTTGAAGCTCAAGAGCTTGCTGTAGATCAACTTGCTCCTCTAGTTTCCTCCTCCACAACATGTCTTGAGTATTGTAGAACATTCTCCCATCTAGAAAAACACATGCAAAAAAAACATGTTAAGAATAGTTAGGTAAAGGTTTGACTAAAAAGACAACATAATAGAAGGTTAGTTAAAGCATTAAGCAAGATAATTACCAAGTTGAAGATCATATTGGTCTCTAGCATCAAGCCCAGTAGGAGTTCCACAAGGTGAATAATCTCCTCTATCCATTTGCTGCTGCTTCCTGCAAATCACAAGAATCATAAGCATGTTTAAGAGTTGACTACAACAAAGAAAAAGTTAACAAAAAAGACTAGAAAGAGAAAATGCACCTGTATAGAGCAGTCCAATAGATATAACTTATATGTTTTGTCTTCTTGCAAGAGAAAATGCAATGGAAATTAAATCATTAAAAGAGGAGTAAGCAACATCATTCCCTAAACTTATCAAACAATGTACAATATTGTAAACAATGCCATAAGAACATCAAGGTAGACATACGATTTCAAACATCAAACACAAATATAACTAAAATAGATT
Source organism: Astragalus membranaceus (assembly GCA_039519185.1). NCBI lineage: Eukaryota > Viridiplantae > Streptophyta > Magnoliopsida > Fabales > Fabaceae > Astragalus > Astragalus membranaceus. Next base: position 98,221,084 of record CM076846.1, on the reverse strand, counting down.
TACAATCTCATATAACTAACATGAGTTCAAACATAAACACCAAATGAAGCAGTCAAACAGATTTGATGAAGAATAATCAAACACTTATAGTCTAACAATGAAAATAGAACTGATGAAGCAGAATCCAAAGCTACACGATGCACAATCATTGAATTGATTAGAACAAGCTGAAACTCACTAGCAAAGAGATGAACAAGCTGAAACTCACAAGTGAAGAGATGTTGCAGCGAAGGAAACTCCGATTTGGTGTGGTTTGGTTCTAACAGCAAATACAATGTCAGTTTCATGCGATTAGGGTTTTTTATTTTTGCAGAAATAAGAATACAATTTGAGATTTGAGAGAGGGATACGGTTCTAAGTTAGGGTTTCCATCATGAAATAGTCGGAGAGGGCAATTGTTAAACCTATGGATGAGATATCTTACCTTTTTGTGGAAAAGCGAACTGACGGAAGATACAGGTGGAGTCAACGATAAACGAAGAAGAAGCGAACGTGTTGAGCAAAGACGTGTTGAGTAGAGAACGCAAGGAGAGCGATGTCGACGGATATGGAGGTGAAGGGAAACGGAGATGGAGCTGTATGGTGGTGCGCTGCGTGGAGTTGAAAGGAGATGGAGAGAGGTGCGCTGCGTGTGAGGAAAGGAACGAAATGGGAAATGAGAGAAGCTTGCGCCTGAGAGTGAGGGAGAGAACGACAGAGGAGAGTGAGGGAGAGGCGCTGAGAGAGGGAGAAGATGAAGGAGAGCCTTCGAGGGTGAGAGGGAGGAGAGGAGGAGAGCCTTCGCGTTTTGTGAGGAAGAGCTGGTTTGAGGAGAGTGAGAGAGCATCGAGGGTTTTACTTTTTTTTAATTCGTGTCTTATGGTTTCCGACGGATATTTAGTGTTTTCCGACGGAAGTGTCCGTCGGAAATTTGCGACGAAACACGTTTTCGTCGGAAACGTAAGCGGGAATTTAAGCGCCTTTTCTCCTGAACATTTGCGACGACTTTTTCGTCGGAAATCCGTCGGAAATTGTGACGAATAAGAGTTCGTCGGAAAAAATGGCAGAAAACAACAGTTATTCTTGTAGTGAGTGCATGCATGTATATTGAGCATAAAACATATCAGGGTAACTATTATAGTAGGGTACACAAATTGGAAATAATATGATTTTGTAATGACACTTCACAACCAGATAAGAGATTAAAAAAACAATGGGAGCTTTCTAGAAAAAAAATTCTGGGCATCATATATACAGGCAAACATTTCACACAACTGATTCTATCTGGAAAAAAATAGGCAAATAACCTAGAAGTGTTGAACAGGAAATCATGTATGCAAATAAATACTGTCCTGTGCATAATTCTCTATCTTCCTTTTCCATTATATTAGTTGGCCTTATGCAAATAAAGTTCACATTTGACAACAAGAATAAAAATTATCCAACTGAAGTGTACTGGTTAGCAATGCAAAAGAAAATGAACAGCCAAAATGTAAGGACTCAAAGTGAATTTCCAAAAAGGAAAACAGTCCATACTAGAGTTTATCACATGTAAAGACACCATACCCAATGAAATTAAAATTTAAACTACTTTGATTTCAAGCAGAAAGTTAACTAAACTAACTTAAAATATAAGAAAGAGAGGTTCTATCTCTGGGAGCAAATGAGATTCTTACAGGTATTTTGGCTTACTCCTAAGACTTACTGAATTTTGAGGTTAGGTTGAGGTCTTTTGACAACGAAGAGGTATTGGCACTAATCTCATGTCCCAAGAAAATTGAAACACAGATGTCCATTGATTTGAGACACAAGGAATGATTGACCAAGGAAGATTACAAGTTCAAACACGGAACATCTTCCCCAAGAATAAGAGAATACTTGAGATATAATTAAGGATTATGACGATTGATTGGTGACCTTTGAACTCCTTGTTGATGCGATGATCGACCGATTCCAACGACTAAGCTGCTACATACAATTCCTCGAACCATTACGGATGCCCATCACCTCCTGCTGCATCATCATCTGGAGCCCCCTGCTTTCTCTGCGCACTCTGATATGGAGAAGGTCGGGAATTTTATGGTTCAGGGTTTCAGGAGTTTTCGAGGCTAAGACAATCAATTGTCATTATTCTCGGTACCTTGTATGAAATATTGAGTTGATCCGGCTCAATACTTCACACAATATACTGAGAGGTTTCGACAGTTAATTGTCAAAGTCCCTAGCTGACTAGATCTATCTACTCTATTAACCGCGGAATAACTAAGTCCGACTAGGTCGAACTGCTCTGATACCAAAATGTAACATCCTAGGTTTTAGCCGACGATAAAATTCGAAATACTACTTTTTAGATCTGACAGAGATACACATTCATAGTTTGGAGTAACTCTTTGGATTAACAATTATCAATAAATACTCACAATGATCGGAATTTCTCAAAACTTAGTTAAAAACTTTGAACATAAACTAGTTACCGGTCACCTATCGGAGTCAACACGACAATTTTTATCCAAAATACAAATGTATATAAAGCTTAATACATCATAAGCTATATCTTATACTTAGACAATAACAGAAGGGTCTCAACCAAGGAGAATAGAACAATCAAATATAATGAACTTCTAATACGTCAAGGTCCTCCAAGATTGGAATCTTTTACTTGGAATTACCTACTTTAGGCTTCAACTGGTTATCTGAAAAATAACAACAATGAGGAGTGAGATTACGTAATCTCAGTGAGTTCTTTCGAGACTCCTTATGATAAATACGCTCCGAATATCTTTAAATATTTACCTATGATGCATCCCCCTAACGCAATAGGCTTACATAATATAAATGCTACTACGTACACTGTGGGGAACCAACCTTCAATATATTATCTTTAAACTAAACCTCTTGGGCCTTGAGATAGTTCATGACACCACCCCAAGTACATCATCTATTCATTAGTCCATTTATGGTGTACTTACATAGGTACTAAGTAGTTTTCGCACACGTGTTTTCGAAAAGAATTTGACTCGACACAAAAACAGTTCAACCGTGACCTCGGAACACATCACAATAAGTGAAAATGAGTTCTAACAATTACATTTAGTAATGCGTATATGTATTAGTATTGAGTCTAAAAATGGTTTCAATAAGAGTGAGAAGTCACAAAATAACATTTCTGCAGATGAGACAACACGAGTCGTGTCGAAACAACACGGGCCGTGTCGAAATTAAAAAATTGGTTTTCACTTCATGAGGCAGAAAGTAACACGGCCACCCGTGTTCTTTCAACACGGACCGTCTCCATCTCACAATACAGCAAAACTGAAATTTTGTCATTTCCCTTTAAATCAACCTTCAGCCAACACTTCCACAGTTCATCAAATTGCTAAACAAACATGTTATACTATACTAGATTCAACACATATTGAATTCCATCTTCTCATACAATAAGACACATGCATTCAATATTACTTTTGTTAATCAAAATTTCAGATCACATAATCATGTAAGTAAATCAGCAACAGAATACCATGAGTAATCAAAGAAACTCTAACATTCCTAAGGGTAGTAAGTCGACGAACTCACTTGAAAATCAATACGTCCTTGAGGGAAATAAGATGGAGTGTTCTTCCCAAGGTTGTAATGGGCTTTTAAAACTCATAACAATTGAAGCCAAAAATGCAAGGCACCAAACTTCTTGAGAAGACTTATAATAACTCCACTTCACTTCCTAACTTCAGGTTAAACTCTAAGAAGCACATGCAACCTCCATGGAAAGTAGCTTTCAACTCGCTTTTTAGGTGGTTTGGAATTGAAATTTCTGGTCTTTGGGATGAACTAGCAAGAACATGAGGATGAATGGAGAGGAATAACTAACATGCAAGGATTTCAGATTTTAGAACCCTCTTCTTCTCTTTCGCCCTCCCACTCTCTTCTCTCAAGCTCTCCCTCTCTTAAGTTTGGGTGCTGAATTGTTTTCAAAAAAATGATTTTCAACTCCCTCGTTAACCTTAAGCTGAAACATATATGGATTGGGTTCGATGGGTTGGACCCTAGCCCCAGCCCGTTAATAGGTGTTTTAAACAAAACTAGTACTATACCTGTGCATCCGCACGGGCCGATCGCGTTACGTGATACGATTACCTCAAATAAAAACATTAATTTGAAATCTCATTATATCTAAAATCAGTTGTAAAATATATAGGATGACTTGCATACGGACAGGTGCTGTCGTGTTCTTTTTATGAATGAATTTAGACAGTATTTAAATAATCTGAACATTACCCCGTGAAAATAAAGAAAAATTTAAAGTAGATAAAAAAGGAGTTTCAAATAAAAAATTGATAAATATTAAAACTAAAAATGTAAAAAACCCATTTAAAAACAATATGTGCATTTATCTCGTATGTTTTTATATATCAGTGCAGTGTTTTTTTATATATCAGTATTGTTATCCCATGTTTTTTTATATATCAGTGCAACTATCCTGTGTTTTTATATATATCATTGCAGTTATCCCTGTATTATTTTTATATATCAGTGCAGTTGTCCAGTGTTTTTTTATGTATCAGTGCAGTTATCTCATAGTTTCAATTGATTATTTGAGTTGATTAGTAGATTATTGTAGATTGTAAAAGATAGATAGTAGATTATCAATAACAAATATTTATCCCATGTTTTTTTATATATGAGCAACAATTATTTGTCCTTTTTTAGGTATTAGTGACAAATATTTGTCGCGTGTGTTTTAAATATTAATCAGTTTAAATAGTCATTAAGCCTTCTTGTTTTTTTAGATAATAGTTTTCAAAATTTATAATTATCAATGGAAAATATTAATCCCGTGTCTTTTTATATATCACTGCAGTTATCTCTGTGTTTTTTATATATCAGGTCAGTTATCTGGTAGTTTAAATTGATTAATTTAGTTGATAGTAGATTATAGTAGATAGTAGATTATCAATAAAAAAATAATTGTTTTAAATATTAATTAGTAATTTAAATAGTTATTAAGTCTGCTTACTTTTTAGATAGTAGGTTTGTAGTAGTAGGCTTCAAAAATTTTAATTATCAATAACAAATATTAATCTCGGGTTTTTTTTAATATATCAGTGCAATTATCTCGTAGTTTCAATTGATTTTTTTAGTTGATTAGTAGATTATAGTAGATTGTAAAAGAGAGATAGTAGATTATCAATAAGAAATATTTATTTTAAATATTAATCAGTAGTTTAAATAGTCATTAAATATTATTGTTTTTAAGATAGTAGGTTTATAGTAGTCTTCAAAAAAATTAATTATCAATGACAAATATTAATCCTGTGTTTTTTACTTTTTTATATATTGGTGTAGTTATCCCGTGTGTTTTTATATATCATTGCAGTTATCTCATAGTTCCAATTGATTATTTGAGTTGATTAGTAGATTATTGCAGTTATCCCGTGGTTTTTTAGATAGTATGTTTATAGTAGTTTTCCAAAATTATAATTATCAATGGTAAATATTAATTATAAATTGTAAAATAAAATAATAAATACAATGGTAAATATTAATCTCGTGTTTTTTTAATTATAAATTGTCAAAAAAATTATAAATATCAATGGTAAATATTAATCCCGTGTTTTTTATATATCACTGCAGTTATCCTGTGTTTTTTTTATTTATCAGTGCAGTTATCTCGTAGTTTTAATTGATTATTGGCTTAAATATATGTTACCCCGTGCAAATATCCTCATTTTCTATTTACCCCCCTGCAATTTTTTTTTTTTAAAAAACACATTGCAAATATTATGTGTTTCTAGTTACCCCCTGCTGTTAACTTTTGTGTTAAAAAAATGACATGGCAAACTGAGATGACGTCAGCACTGACGTTAGTGCCACGTGTCACCATATTATTGGACCTTTGTGCCACGTGGCACTGACACGCCACGTCAGCATCCTACCTTTGCCACGTGTCACCATATTATTGGACCTTGATTACAGTTAGCAGTTCTCTTCGCTGGGCTCCTACCTTTGCCTTCAACTTCTGAGCCCTTCCCAATCGTCTCTTGGCCTCCATCTCTAACCTCGATCTTTGGGAGTGCGCTTAATGTGAGGATAGTGAGGTGATTATGGCTGTGGTGGTTTGGAGTGTGTGCGCAGTAGGCAGTGGGTGGAGGTTGTGGGGGCTATTCTGGTGTTGCCCTGCTTCCTTTTTTGGGCTGTCCTGGTCGCCTTAGAATATCTTTTATTAGAACTCTTTGGTTGTTTATTTTAGGGGCCTTTGTTGGGCTTTCTATTATTGTTTTCATTGCCAAGGATTTTGGTATAGTCCCCCCTTGTGTTTTCATGTCTTCTCTTTATTTTATTAATAAAAACATTTAATTGTGGCTTAAAAAAAATTTCAATTGATTATTTTAGTTGATTAGTAGATTATAATAGATAGTGGGAAGGTTTGATTAGAATTTTGAAATTTGAAAAAAAAAGTATGAGAAAGTAGGAAAAAAAGTAGGAGTGAGAAGAAAGTGTATTGTGAGAAGAAATTTGAAAAAAGTGTGATAGTAAATTACAATGTTGTCCTTATTAAGTGTGGTTTGTTTGGGCAATTTAAATGTGGTTTGTTTGTATAAATAGATAGTTAGATATTAATCTCTTATTTTTTTATATATCAGTTTAGTTATCCCGTGTTTTTTATATATCAGTGCAGTTATCTCGTAGTTCCAATTGATTAGTTTAGTTGATTAGTAGATTATAATAGATAGTGGAAAAAGAAAGTGGGTGGGTTTAATTTGAATTTTGAAATTGAAAAAAAGAAGTAGAAGAAAGTAGTAAAAAAGGGGGAGTGAGAAGAAAGTGTGTAACACCCCTTTTCTACCCGGTAATTTATTAGTAAAATCAGAGTTTCTCTTTTTTTTGTCAACTAAAGGAATGTCACATTTCAACTTAAAAAGATCACCACTCGCAAATAACAGTGTCAATCACAAAATTCACTGTATGAAGGAAATGAGATACATAACACCCTGCTAATGGGACGAACCCAAAACACCTGTTCAGTAAACACAGTAATATACTCAATCATCTCGCAGCGGAATAAAATTTAAGGATTCAAGTGAGACAACTATAGCATCTTTGCAAAATAAAATTAATTTAAAGACAAGCGTTCATCCCCCACTAGAGTGCTACGTATCAGAGCAGACGACCCGACTCAGCTAACGAAGGTATCTAAGCCTTCACTCGATATTACCTGCACGTTACCGCATAGGGGTAACATTCAAACAGAAGGGGTGAGTTCATCTAACAATATAATAGTGCATATGATAAGTATTATGCTAGAGCTACAACACTATATCAGCCACATCGCAAACATCAAATCAATCATCACAGTAAGTCATCACAACGTCATGATCATGTATGAAATGCAACCCATCGCAACGGGCGTATGCATGTGGTACCAGTCATCATCATCACTAAAAAGCCTTTATGGCATCATCGTCACTTGTAAGACCGCAGCCTTTTATCGTTGCTTGTAAGACCGCAGCCTTTTATCGTCGCTTGTAAGACCGCAGCCTTTATGCACATGAGTTGCATGAGACACGATGACATGCACCAAACACAACCACACACAATCGCGGTCAACTTAGTGACCCATTACTTACCAGTTCGCCCATCAAAGGCACATCACCTGTCTAGTCATCGTCACATATATCATCATCATCATTAATACCATCATCACTAATATTCTCATCGTCATTAACATCATCGTCGCTAATAGCCTTTATGGCATCATCGTCACTTATAAAATCACAGCTTTTATTCATCATTAATACCATCGTCAATCAAAGCAATAGCCACTAGGGGCATTATCGTCAGAACATCAACACATCATTATTGACACCGGGGCACTAATATTACTGATTATATTGAAAGGTTTTACTTCAGCTCACAACACCAAATAGAACACAAAAGGGGGTTTTAAACACCGAAATAGTTTTGCAACACCGACAACAACCAACGGGGACAGCCACTTGAGGCGCCCAGAAACTGTCAGAAAAATAATGGTTTTTACTTTAAAATAGAACACACATGTAGAAAGCTGAATAAGCTTCGCAACGCACTTTGAAGCACGTAAAACGGACATCCGAGTCAAAAGATATGACAAAAACAAAACCGGAGAACATTTGGGCAACATCCTGAAAATGACGCCCAGGCACTAGGCGCCTAGCAGGGAAAACTGGCGCAGCCACACAAATTGGCGCAGCCACACAAACTGGCGCAGCCACACAAACTGGCGCCCTTGGCGCCCAGGCAACACAGAAAACTGGCGCCGGAGGGATCTTGGCGCCCAGCACTTAGACACAGACAGCAACACAAAAACTGGCGCAGGAGGGATCCTGGCGCCCAGCACTTAGACACAGGCAGCAACACAAAAACTGGCGCAGGAGGGATCCTGGCGCCCAGAACTTAGACACAGACAGCAACACAAAAACTGGCACAGGAGGGATCGTGGCGCCCAGCACTTAGACACAGGCAGCAACACAAAAACTTGCGCATAAGGGATCCTGGCGCCCAGCACTTAGACACAGGCAGCAACACAAAAACTGGCGCAGGAGGAACATTGGCGCCCAGGGGAGGGGATCCCAGTGACATTTCAGAATACGCAACTTAACAACCAAAACTCAGCACCAATGACATCTAGGTAACATAACTACACGGAAACACAACTTAGGAACGCAACACGGGCAACCGAAATTAGGCGCCCTTGGCGCCCAGGCACAGGGAACCTGCGCCCATGGCGCCCATACAGCAACACTGAGGCGCAACACAGACAGCAACAGGCGCCCATGGCGCCCAGCCAGCAGCAACATGCATGACAATGGTAACAACAATGGCGCTTGTGGCGCCTAAGACTTGAACAACAACGCAACCAAATTCATCAAACACCTCATGTACTACCATGACAACATCACAAACACCAATTTCATAACAATCATCATTCACAACACCAATTTCATAATAGTCATCATCAAAACATCAATTTCGTAGTAACCATCATCAAAACATCAAATTCGTAATGACCATCAATCGAGGATTTTAAATCAACTACAAATCAAACAATCACACAAGATCATGGCAACATAGGTCTAAGCCCCTACCCTAATCCCCATCATAAGACCCAATTATAGAGGAAGATGAGACCCACCCTTACCTTAGGTTTTCCGAAGATGATGATCTCTCCACGGGAACACCAAGAAACCACAGCAACCGAGCTTCTCTTCTCTCCCTTGGAATTCGCGAAGCCCCCTTCTCCTCCTCTCTTGAAAATCGCGCCTTGCCCCTTTCTCTCTTCTCCTCTCTCTATTTCGCAAGCCTCTCTTTCTTTTCCTCTCCAAAAATGCGCAATGCTCAAACCCCTCACCACACTCCCCTCATGCGCCTACACCTTGGGCTTGGATCGCGGGCTTCCTCCAGCTTAAGCCCGATCACTAACTCCACTTAGCTACTCATAATTCGCCACTACTACCCTATCATGTACCAACGCACTAAAATATAGTAGACATATATTATTTCTAATATTCTATCACATAAATCCCTATTATTTTCTCAAGACCCAAACCTTAGACAATTAATTAAATAAATAAATGGATAAATATTTTTGGGGCGTTACAACTCTCCCCCACTTAGAATATTTCGTCCTCGAAATTTTTCGGCCCAAAACTAAACACCCTCCACTAACAACTACAGCCATCTAGACAACTAGTGCCGTCTATTCTGCTGATTATCATTTCATTGATTACCGGCGGAAGTGATTGGGCAGCCGTCCCTCCTACTTATTCAGCCAGGTAATCCAAGAAATAATAACCAGACTCGTTCCTACAATCCTAACTTAAGCGATGACTACGCCACCTCCCCATTGGACTCAACGGGCTACAAACAACAACAACACCAACAACAATGGAAAGGGCCGGGTACCCTGCCCTAACAGGATACCTTGCCCGATAATGCCTTATTGACAACAACAACGACCGCAACCACAAGGTACAGCAACAATCGAAAGGACACTGTGAGGAATGAACCTAATCGAACGCAGTGTCTATCAACCACAGCAACAACATCAACAACCGCAACAACTTTAGTACCTTTTGAACAAGATTTTAACGACAACAACAACGAAGACGACGACGACAACAACCACATCAGATTCCACAAGCTCAATTAATCGTTCACAACCACATACTGTTAGGCATAAAATCAATTCATCAACTGTATCATTAGATTATTCTCATGATCATACACAACACGTTTATGAGCAAATCACTTCCATCGTCACAGCACACCAAACAAATCATCAATCAATCACAATTATATTTAACTACGTCATCATTGAAACATGCACCTGATCAACTTACCATAAGGAACTCATCATTTACATTTATTTCATTGCTCCTACAATGAATACAGATTGGGACTCAAACCACAATTTACAACTTCACCATTGCTCATACAATGGTTCTCACATAACACATAAACACAAATCGGGGTCACCGGGTACCCCAACGAGGGGTCACTCTCTGTAGTCAAGACGATGAAGCATCTTAACACAAGTAGCAAGATTAGTCCACAAGGCACTTAGCATACAACATTAATACGCAATCAAGAACATGTTACTGTAAAAATTCATATTATGCTTTATACTATGCTTTCGCTAATTCATAAAGTCAAGGTAATAACATTAAATTAACCACATAATAAGTTCATGCGAACTTCCAACTATAAAACTAATTCAGCAAAAACTCACAAAACACGCAAAAATATCGTTCACAAAATCTAATGTCTTAGAAAAATTAGCATGTAGGCATCGTGGTCACTCTTATTAAGCTAGCATGTACTTCTAATAAAACTAACATGTTATTTCACTAAGTTTTTCTAAAAAGAAGTAGAACATATAATCTTACCAAGACAAATTATTTGCATGATACCAATTATAATTCGAATCAAAACATGTGTGAAAACATTCCTAAAGTATAGCTTTAGTAGTTTTATACATAAACTTGAGCCCCAGTAAAACTAGGGCATCATCTCTAGAGTTTAACTACAAGGGTAGGAAGTAAATAACCCGTCACACAAGTTAAGAAGGTAATTCATCTAGACGCAAAGGCATAATTACATTATCAAGATAACATGGAAAATACTATAGTACCAAATCCAAGCCAAACAACAGTCACACAATCGGACTTAACTAGTTACTATGGAGCAACTATAAACTCGCTACCAAAACAAAATGCCAAGAAAGCAAAAGTCACACGAGCACAACAACCACGTTACACATATACAGTTCACAGTCATAAACAAACATTACGAAAATAAAGAGTTCGCACCAAGAAAACACAATACAGCAAACAATACCAGCAGGGTATCTCCCCCACTAGTCCTCTTACCATCAGCAGTCTTCGGTTTGCCCTTTCACCTGCAGGAGCATCATTTACTACTCAAGCAATGGTTAGAACTAAAAGACAACACTCTATTGTCAATCGACACAACGACTCGACGACTTGGTCGGACGGACCAACCATTGCTCTGATACCACTAATGTAACGCCCCTTTTCTACCCGGTAATTTATTAGTAAAATGAGAGTTTCTTTTTTTTTTGTCAACTAAAGGAATGTCACATTTCAACTTAAAAACATCACCACTCGCAAATAACAGTGTCAATCACAAAATTCACTGTATGAAGGAAATGAGATACATAACACCCTGCTAATGGGACGAACCCAAAACACCTGTTCAGTAAACACAGTAATATACTCAATCATCTCGCAGCGGAATAAAATTTAAGGATTCAAGTGAGACAACCATAGCATCTTTGCAAAATAAAATTAATTTAAAGACAAGCGTTCATCCCCCACTAGAGTGCTACGTATCAGAGAAGACGACCCGACTCAGCTAACGAAGGTATCTAAGCCTTCACTCGATATTACCTGCACGTTACCGCATAGGGGTAACATTCAAACAGAAGGGGTGAGTTCTGTTACCAAGTGGCTTCAGTCTCAAGAGGGGGGGTGAATTGAGATTGAAAAACTTTTCAGATCTTTCGAAAAAGTTTTTCCCCTTTTCAATGACTTAGATCAATTTTCGCGCAGGTTAAGTGGAAGCGAAGGAATTAGAGTATAAAGCAGTAAAGCGGTATAATAGTAAAGCAGGAAAGCAGTAAAGCACGCAGAGATTTATCCTGGTTCGGTCACCTCCTAGTGACCTACGTCCAGTCCTCACACCCTTGTGAGATTTTCCACTAAAACAACAACAAGGCTTACAGGTGCCTTGAAAAACCTTTACAGACTTAGGCACTCTCCTCCTAGGATACCCCACCTATAGAGAGCCCTCAGATCTAATATAACAATAACAAGAGATACCCCACCCCTGTTACAATCAACTGCCCTAGAAAGATACCCCACTTCCTAGTACATGCAGCTACCCTAGAGAGATACCCCACTCCCTAGAACAAAACACAACAATTAAATAATAAACAATTGTAAATGCAGAAATACCTCTAGTGTAGGCAGATATTACAACTTGAAGAATACAACCCCAACTAACTCTTAGCAACAGATCAGCTCAGACAGACCAACGGTACGTGACGAGCAAAAAAATAAGCGTGAAGAGTTTTCTCAAGAGTTTTTCTGATTCGTACAAATGGGTTGATGTGTGTTGTGTGTAAAATGAATCGTGAAGCACTGCCTAATTATAGGCTATGAGAAATTCATTTTTACGTTGAAAATAATGTAGGAATCGATTCTTTGTTGAAATGTATTTGATCTAGGAATCGATTTATTTAGGTAAGGAATCGATTTTATCTTTGTTTGTAAAATATGGGAAATCGATTCTTGAGTGCCATGGAAAGCTAGGAATCGATTCTATACTTAGTGAAAATATGTAGGAATCGATTTTCAGCTTGCCTGAGACAAGTGGGAATCGATTCTCAGTTATGTGCAAAAGGTTGGGAATCGATTCTTCCCTTAAAAAATATTTGGCTCAGAAATCGATTTGTGTATTATAAAACATGACCTGAAAATCGATTTATAGCTTTTTTATTTTACCTGAAAATCGATTTTGATATTTGTTTATGCATGAGGAAATCGATTTTGTTATTTTAAAGGTGATAAAAATGTTTACGTAAATATGCATGCAACTTTAAAAACTTTGTGAGTGTGTGAGACTTTGATATACGAGCTGACCTTTGAAAGAGCTTACACTTTTTCCTAAGACACACCCAAACCCTAAGGACTACCCTTAAACTTGAATCTTCAGTTCTTGGCTTGCTTGTCTTGGATTGTGACTTTGACGTTTAGTCACTTTTATTGACTTTGACCGTCAATCTTACCTTTGTCTTTTTCATCATCAAAACACATCCTGCAATAATAGGTTACCTGCAACACAAGGTATCCACATTCTCCCCCTTTTTGATGATGACAAAACATTAACTCATCTCAAGGTGGGAGGTTAGTTCAAACAGATAATGTATATGATACTCCCCCTATCATGATGCTCCCCCTGTTTTATTGACTATATGCAAGTAAGTGCAAATGCATGCTGAATATTAAAACTTTATTCTAAATATTAAAAACTCTATTCTTCTCCCCCTTTTTGTCATGATCAAAGAGGGCAACATGTAATAAAAGATGCGAATCTAACAGCATGAAGAGGAATCAATGATTCCAAGTTCTCTTCGTATGAAGAAAAAGTTTTCTTTTTGTAAAGGTTTTGTAAAAATATCAGCTAGCTGTTTTGCCGATTCCACAAATTCGATTACACAATCCCCTTTTTGGACATGATCTCTAATAAAATGATGTCTTATCTCTATATGCTTGGTCCTAGAGTGTTGGACGGGGTTCTTTGTAAGGTTGATAGCGCTGGTATTGTCGCATTTTATAGGAATATGATCTAGATCTATACCATAGTCAAGAAGTTGTTGCTTCATCCAGAGGATTTGTGCACAACAGCTCCCTGCTGCAACATATTCTGCTTCAGCAGTTGACAGTGCGACACTGACTTGTTTCTTACTGTGCCATGAGACTAATGCACTACCTAGTATGTGACATGTTCCACTAGTGCTTTTTCTATCCAACTTACATCCTGCAAAGTCAGAATCTGAATAACCAATAAGACTACATGTGGCACCTTTTGGGTACCATAAACCAACATTTTGAGTGCCTACTAGATATCTCATTATTCTTTTGACAGCTACTAAATGTGATTCTTTTGGATTTGCTTGATACCTAGCACACATGCAGACACTAAACATGATGTCCGGTCTACTAGCAGTTAAGTAGAGAAGAGAGCCAATCATACCTCGGTATTTGCTTAGTTCTACCGGTTTACCTTCTTCATCTTTGTCTAAGTAGCATGAGGTGCTCATTGGTGTGGACATTTCTTTTGCTTTGTCCATTTCGAACCTTTTGAGTAGTTCTTTGCAGTACTTTGATTGAGATATGAAAATGCCGTTGTTTGTTTGTTTTATTTGAAGCCCAAGGAAGAAGTTGAGTTCTCCCATCATTGACATTTCAAATTCATTCTGCATAATACTTGAAAATTCTTTGCAAAGCAATTCATTAGTAGCACCGAAAATAATATCATCCACATAAATTTGCACGAGTAAGATGTCATCTTTTGACCTTTTTATAAAAAGTGTAGTGTCAACTTTTCCTCTTTGAAAATCATGATTGAGTAGAAATTTGCTCAATCTTTCGTACCAAGCTCTGGGAGCTTGCTTTAGACCATATAGAGCCTTTTTGAGTTTAAAAACATGGTCTGGTTTTTCGAAATTTTCAAAACCAGGAGGTTGTTCAACATACACTTCTTCTTGGATAAAACCATTTAAGAAAGCGCTCTTAACATCCATTTGATATAATTTAAAATCCATGATTGATGCAAAAGCAAGTAACATGCGAATAGCTTCTAATCTAGCTACAGGAGCATACGTTTCAGCATAGTCTATTCCTTCTTCTTGATTATAACCTTTAGCAACTAGTCTAGCTTTGTTTCTAATTATTATACCTGATTCGTCTAGCTTGTTTTTAAACACCCATTTTGTGCCTATTATCTGGTGTTTATCAGGTCTAGGAACTAGATCCCACACTTCGTTTCTTTCAAACTGATTTAACTCTTCTTGCATAGCAATAGTCCAATGTTCATCAACTACGGCTTCATCTATATTTCTAGGTTCAATTTGAGATACGAAAGCCATATGATTACATGCATTTCGAAGAGAGTTACGAGTAGTTACCCCTTTTGATACATCACCTATGACATTTTCAAGCGAGTGATCCCTTGGGATTCTCCATTCCTTGGGAAGTTCACTGCTTGATCCTTCTTCTGACTTCTCTTGAGGGGTGGATTTTGTTTCTTCTTCTTTCTTCTTCTCACCTGTCTCTAACTCTTCAGGTTCATCTGCAATATCAATAACCTTTCCCAGCCTTTTGGGGTTAGTTTCATCAAATGTAACATGAACAGATTCCTCAATTACCTTATTTCTTTTATTAAAAATTCTAAAGGCCTTGCTAGATAAAGAGTAACCAAGAAAAATTCCTTCATCAGCTTTAGCATCGAATTTACCTAGGTTGTCTTTTCCATTATTCAATACAAAGCATTTGCAACCAAAGGTGTGAAGGTGTGAAATATTTGGTTTTCTCCCCTTGTAAAGTTCATAGGGGGTTTTCTTTAAAATAGGCCTAATTAGAACTCTATTCATAACATAACAAGCAGTACTTACAGCATCCGCCCAAAAATATTTTGGGATGTCATGATCATTTAACATTGTTCTGGCAAGTTCCTCCAATGATCGATTTTTCCTTTCAACAACTCCATTTTGTTGAGGAGTTCTAGGTGCTGAGAAGTTGTGATTTATACCAAGTTCTTCACATAGGAATTCGAATTTTTCATTTTCAAATTCTCCACCGTGATCAGATCGAATTGAGACAATCTTCAGTTCTTTCTCATTTTGAATGCTACGAGCAAGCTTTTTGAATGCTCCAAAAGCTTCGCTCTTGTTTGCCAGAAAGAGAGTCCAGGTATACCTTGAATAATCATCTACTATAACTAGAGCATAGTAATTTCCACCATAACTTTTTGTCCTTGAGGGACCAAATAGATCCATGTGTAACAGCTGCAAAGGTTTGTTAGTAGACACAATATTCTTTGATTTAAATGACACTTTTACCTGTTTACCCTTTTGGCATGCATCACACAATTTATCTTTTTCAAACTTGATATTAGGCAAACCACTAACTAGATCTTTAGACACTAGCTTGTTAAGATGATCCATATGAATATGAGCTGTCCTACGATGCCATAGCCAAGAGTTTTCTTCCTTACTAATGAGGCAACATGCATTATGTGATGAAACACTATCTAAACTCATCATGTATATGTTTTCTACTCTGTTTCCTATCATTCTAACTTGTTTACTTTGTTTATCCTCAATGATGCATGAACCTGAGTCAAATATTACTCTATTTCCTCTATCACAAAGTTGGCTAATGCTTAAAAGATTATGTTTAAGACCTTCAACATAGAGCACATTATCAATAGCAGTAGATAAGTCTTTACCAACTTTACCTTCACCAAGGATTCTTCCTCTGTTATTGTCACCATAAGTCACATGACCGCTTGATCTGGGGGTAAGAGTTAGGAACTTTGTAATATCTCCAGTCATGTGCTTTGAGCATCCGCTGTCAAGGTACCAATCTGACCCCCGTACCTTGAAGCATACCTGCATTGGTTCAAAACAAGGTTTTAGGTACCCAAATCTCTTTGGGTCCTTGTGGGTTAGTGCTTGGTATGGTCCTTTTGGGAACCCATACCTTTTTCATAGTTTGCTTACCTCTTGCCCTGCAAACAGAAGCTGTATGTCCAGGTTTATCACAATAGTAGCATCTAATATGAGGTTTAGTGGAAAACTTAGGTCTATGATGCATATTGCTTTTTACAAAATTATTTCTCTGAATCCTAAGATGCAATTTGGGCATTTTGTCTATTGTACATTCAAGTTCATTGATCTTCTTTTCATGTTCTATACATTTGTCACATGCATAATTTTCTTTAACATACACAAGTTTATCATTTTCTTTCCTAAGTTCTAATTTTTCTTTAGTTAAAACATTAATTTCATCTTGAAGACTAGCAATGGTTTTCCTTGATTTATCTAATGCCTTAGCTAATTTCATAGAATCATCATGCAACTCAGTGAAAGCTTCATATAAATCATCATATGCATTTTGTAAGGAGTCAGGGTTAGAAATTACCTCGTTTTCATTCTCGCTTTCATGATCAGCCATTAATGCAACTTGAGCTTCTTCATCCTCTGATTCATCTGATGAATCCATGCAGTTGTCTTCCCATGCGATGTAGGCTTTTCTTCCTTTGTTATTTTTGAATGCCTTCTTTTCAGATTTGGAGTCCTTTTTCTGTAGATTAGGACATTCCATTTTCATGTGCCCGGGTTTCCCGCATTCATAACAAGTAGGAGGACCGGATGTACTTTCTTTGCTAGAGAACCTTTTTGATTTGAAGTTCTTCTTTGGATAGTTGTTGCCTTTCATGAACTTTTTGAACTTCCGAACCATAAGAGCCATATTTTCTTCATTTTCATCAATTTCATCATCTGAGTTGTCACTATCATCAAATTGACTAGAACAAGATGCTTTTAGAGCCAAGCTTTTCTTTTTCTTATCTGTATTTTCATACTCAGCTAGGCGAGTGAGTTCTAGTTCGTGCTCTTGAAGTTTACCAAACAGAGTAGCCAGAGTCATAGTAGCTAAATTTCTTGATTCAGCTATAGCAGTAACCTTGGGCTGCCATTCTCTATTCAGACATCTCAGAACTTTGTTGATTAGATCCTCTGCAGGAAATGACTTACCCAACAAGCTTAACTGATTCACAATGTGAGTGAACCTTTTCTGCATTTCTGGTATTGTTTCACCTGTATTCATTCTAAATAATTCGTACTCTCTGATAAGAGTATTTGTTCTTGCCCTTTTCACTTCATTTGTACCCTCATGAGTAACTTGGAGATTATCCCACATTTCTTGGGCAGATTTACAGTTTGAAACTCGAAAAAATTCATCAGGACTTAAAGCAGAAGTAATAATATTTTTGGCACGTAAATTATGTTGCACTTTTCTTTTCTCATCATCAGACCATTCATTTCTACTCTTAATAGTAAGAATACCATCTACTAAGTGTGTGGGGACATAGGGTCCTTTTTCCACAGCATCCCAAACATCTAAGTCTACCCCTTCAATAAAGATTCTCATTCTTTCTTTCCAATATGCGTAATCTTTCCCGTTGAATCCCGGAGGATGGGTAAGAGAAGCACCCTCTTGCGTAGACCAACCTGAAGCCATTTCTCTTGAAGCTGCTAGGCCCTTTATACAAGAGTCTAGCTCTGATACCACTTGTTACCAAGTGGCTTCAGTCTCAAGAGGGGGGGTGAATTGAGATTTAAAAACTTTTCAGATCTTTCGAAAAAGTTTTTCCCCTTTTCAATGACTTAGATCAATTTTCGCGCAGGTTAAGTGGAAGCGAAGGAATTAGAGTATAAAGCAGTAAAGCGGTATAATAGTAAAGCAGGAAAGCAGTAAAGCACGCAGAGATTTATCCTGGTTCGGTCACCTCCTAGTGACCTACGTCCAGTCCTCACACCCTTGTGAGATTTTCCACTAAAACAACAACAAGGCTTACAGGTGCCTTGAAAAACCTTTACAGACTTAGGCACTCTCCTCCTAGGATACCCCACCTATAGAGAGCCCTCAGATCTAATATAACAATAACAAGAGATACCCCACCCCTGTTACAATCAACTGCCCTAGAAAGATACCCCACTTCCTAGTACATGCAGCTACCCTAGAGAGATACCCCACTCCCTAGAACAAAACACAACAATTAAATAATAAACAATTGTAAATGCAGAAATACCTCTAGTGTAGGCAGATATTACAACTTGAAGAATACAACCCCAACTAACTCTTAGCAACAGATCAGCTCAGACAGACCAACGGTACGTGACGAGCAAAAAAATAAGCGTGAAGAGTTTTCTCAAGAGTTTTTCTGATTCGTACAAATGGGTTGATGTGTGTTGTGTGTAAAATGAATCGTGAAGCACTGCCTATTTATAGGCTATGAGAAATTCATTTTTACGTTGAAAATAATGTAGGAATCGATTCTTTGTTGAAATGTATTTGATCTAGGAATCGATTTATTTAGGTAAGGAATCGATTTTATCTTTGTTTGTAAAATATGGGAAATCGATTCTTGAGTGCCATGGAAAGCTAGGAATCGATTCTATACTTAGTGAAAATATGTAGGAATCGATTTTCAGCTTGCCTGAGACAAGTGGGAATCGATTCTCAGTTATGTGCAAAAGGTTGGGAATCGATTCTTCCCTTAAAAAATATTTGGCTCAGAAATCGATTTGTGTATTATAAAACATGACCTGAAAATCGATTTATAGCTTTTTTATTTTACCTGAAAATCGATTTTGATATTTGTTTATGCATGAGGAAATCGATTTTGTTATTTTAAAGGTGATAAAAATGTTTACGTAAATATGCATGCAACTTTAAAAACTTTGTGAGTGTGTGAGACTTTGATATACGAGCTGACCTTTGAAAGAGCTTACACTTTTTCCTAAGACACACCCAAACCCTAAGGACTACCCTTAAACTTGAATCTTCAGTTCTTGGCTTGCTTGTCTTGGATTGTGACTTTGACGTTTAGTCACTTTTATTGACTTTGACCGTCAATCTTACCTTTGTCTTTTTCATCATCAAAACACATCCTGCAATAATAGGTTACCTGCAACACAAGGTATCCACAAGTTCATCTAACAATATAATAGTGCATATGATAAGTATTATGCTAGAGCTACAACACTATATCAGCCACATCGCAAACATCAAATCAATCATCACAGTAAGTCATCACAACGTCATGATCATGTATGAAATGCAACCCATCGCAACGGGCGTATGCATGTGGTACCAGTCATCATCATCACTAAAAAGCCTTTATGGCATCATCGTCACTTGTAAGACCGCAGCCTTTTATCGTCGCTTGTAAGACCGCAGCCTTTTATCGTCGCTTGTAAGACCGCAGCCTTTATGCACATGAGTTGCATGAGACACGATGACATGCACCAAACACAACCACACACAATCGCGGTCAACTTAGTGACCCATTACTTACCAGTTCGCCCATCAAAGGCACATCACCTGTCAAGTCATCGTCACATATATCATCATCATCATTAATACCATCATCACTAATATTCTCATCGTCATTAACATCATCGTCGGTAATAGCCTTTATGGCATCATCGTCACTTATAAAATCACAACTTTTATTCATCATTAATACCATCGTCAATCAAAGCAATAGCCACTAGGGGCATTATCGTCAGAACATCAACACATCATTATTGACACCGGGGCACTAATATTACTGATTATATTGAAAGGTTTTACTTCAGCTCACAACACCAAATAGGACACAAAAGGGGGTTTTAAACACTGAAATAGTTTTGCAACACCGACAACAACGACCAACGGGGACAGCCACTTGAGGCGCCCAGAAACTGTCAGAAAAATAATGGTTTTTACTTTAAAATAGAACACATAGGTAGAAAATTGAATAAGCTTCGCAACGCACTTTGAAGCACGTAAAACGGACATCCGAGTCAAAAAATATGACAAAAACAAAACCGGGGAACATTTGGGCAACATCCTGAAAATGGCGCCCAGGCACTGGGCGCCTAGCAGGGAAAACTGGCGCAGCCACACAAACCGGTGCCCTTGGCGCCCAGGAAACACAGAAAACTGGCGCCGGAGGGATCCTGGCGCCCAGCACTTAGACACAGGCAGCAACACAAAAACTAGCGCATGAGGGATCCTGTCGCCCAGCACTTAGACACAGGCAACAACACAAAAACTGGCGCAGGAGGGATCCTGGCGCCCAGCACTTAGACACAGGCAGCAACACAAAAACTGGCGCAGGAGGGATCCTGGCGCCCAGCACTTAGACACAGGCAGCAACACAAAAACTGGCGCAGGAGGAACATTGGCGCCCAGGGGAGGGGATCCCAGTGACATTTCAGAATACGCAACTTAACAACCAAAACTCAGATCCAATGACATCTAGGTAACATAACTACACGGAAACACAACTTAGGAACGCAACACGGGCAACCAAAATTAGGCGCCCTTGGCGCCCAAGCACAGGGAACCTGCGCCCATGGCGCCCAGACAGCAACACAGACAGCAACAGGCGCCCATGGCACCCAGCCAGTAGCAACACGCATGACAATGGCAACAACAATGGCGCTTGTGGCGCCTAGGACTTGAACAACAACGCAACCAAATTCATCAAACACCTCATGTACGACCATGACAACATCACAAACACCAATTTCATAACAACCATCATTCACAACACCAATTTCATAATAGTCATCATCAAAACATCAATTTCGTAGTAACCATCATCAAAACATCAAATTCGTAATGACCATCAATCGAGGATTTTAAATCAACTACAAATCAAACAATCACACAAGATCATGGCAACATAGGTCTAAGCCCCTACCCTAATCCCCATCATAAGACCCAATTATAGAGGAAGATGAGACCCACCCTTACCTTAGGTTTTCCGAAGATGACGTCACTACTAATAATTCGCCACTCATAATTCGCCACTACTACCCTATCATGTACCAACGCACTAAAATATAGTAGACATATATTATTTCTAATATTCTATCACATAAATCCCTATTATTTTCTCAAGACCCAAACCTTAGACAATTAAATAAATAAATAAATGGATAAATATTTTTGGGGCGTTACAAAGTGCATTGGGAGAAGAAATTTGAGAAAAGGTATGATAGTAAATTACAATGCTATATTTAGTTATATGAGTTATGAAGTAAATAAGGAGATTTGTTTGGATAATTTAAGTATGGTTTGTTTGTGTTCTGTACCTCGCAGTATTGGGTTGACTGCAGTTGGTAGGTCTCTTGCTGCCTGGCAGGAGGTTAGTGTGAGCCCGGGGGGTACCTGCGAAGCCACTCCGACGCTCAACTCAGTATTGAGAATAGATGAGTGGTTTAGCTAGGAATGAGAGAGTGTACCTTATGAAGGCTATGAGGGCCGGTATTTATAGGAAATCGTGCCCATTTGTGGATCGTCGGATCGGTAGAATCGATTTCAACCATTCAAGTGTGATGGCCTTAATTGGGCTTGTATGTTGTGGATATGGGCCGAAATGATTGGGCAAATCCATATCCAATTGCTAAATGCACCTTCTGGTATTGCTGAATGGACCTCTTGGTCCAGTCCAGAACAGTTTCCCCCCAAGCCGAGATTATTCCGAAGGATAGTCTTGGCTTGAAGAATTTTTGTCGATCTACGCGAAGCGTTACTCCATCTGTCCTTCCGGGTCGTATAAGATCTCTTCACCGCGACCATGACTCACACCTCCCTTGGTGTAATCCTTGTACCAGGCACCGAGCTGGGGTGCCTTGTCCTGATGTTGGCGCCCTACTGGGCGCCTTGTGCCCAGATGCTGCGTCCTGATGTTGGCGCCCTCCTGGGCGCCTTGTGCCAAGATGCCGTATCCTGATGTAGGCGCCCTCCTGGGCGCCTTGTGCCAAGATGCTGCGTTCTGACATTGGTGCCCTCCTGGGCGCCTTGTGCCATGCGTCCTGATGTTGGCGCCCTCCTGGGCGCCTTATGCCAAGGTGCTGTGTTATGATGTTGGCGCCCCCTGGGCGCCTTGTGCCATGTCCCCTGATGTTGGCAGCCTCCTGGGTGCCTTGTTGTTGTTCGTTATTGTTCTCGTTTGGGTTGTTGATGGCGCCCTCATAGGTGCCTGGGTGCTTGGCTGCTAGGCGCTGGATACCTCATTGCGAAGCAGGATTTGGCGCCCTCCTGGGCGCCTGCCTGCGCTAGTGTGGGTGCCGCCTTGAGGAGCAGGATTTGGTGCCCTCCTGGGCGCTGGGTGCCGGTTTGCGGTGCGCTGGCTGCCTCCTTGCGAAGCAGGCTTTGGCGCCCTCCTGGGCGCCTTGAGTGCTGGCTTGCAATGCGCTGGCTGCCCCCTTGCGTCGCGTTTTGGCGCCCGCCTGGGAGCTGGGTGCTGGCTTGCGAGAGGGGGTTTGGCTCCCTCCTGGGCGCCCTAGGCGCTGGCTTGCAATGCACTGGCTGCCTCCTTGCGAAGCGTTTTGGGAGGCTCCTGGGTGCTGGGTGGTGATTTGCGACAGGCTCGGTGCCGGCTTGCGAGAGGGGGTTTGCCCCCTTGCGATGCGTTTTGGCGCCCTCCTGGGCGCTGGGTGCCGGTTTGCGCTAGGTTGGGTGCCGGCTTGCAATACGAATTTTGGCACCCTCTAGGGCGTCTGGGTGCCGGTTTGGGCACGCTGGCTCTCTCCTTGTGTCAAGTGTTTTGGCGCCCTCTAGGGCGCCTTGGTGCCTTCCTGGATGTGCTTGGTGATCCTGCCGAACATGATTTGGCGCCCCCTTGGGCGCCAGGGTGCCGGCCTGGATGTGCTTGGTGCCACCATCCTGCAGAACCTGTTTTGGCGTCCTCTAGGGCGCCCTGGTGCCTTCCTGGAAGTGCTTGGTGCCATCCTGCAGAACATGTTTTGGCGCCCCCTAGGGCGCCTTGGTGCCGGCCTGGATGTGCTTGGTGCCATCGTGCAGAACATGTTTTGGCGCCCTAGAGGGCGCCTTGGTGCCTTCCTGGATGTGCTTGGTGCCATCCTGCAAAACATGTTTTGGCGCCCTCTAGGGCGCCTTGGTGCCTTCCTGGATGTGCTTGGTGCAATCCTGCAGAACATGTTTTGGGGCCCCTTAAGGCGCCTGGGTGCCGGCCTGGATGTGCTTGGTGCCATCATGCAGAACCAGTGTTGGCGCCCCCTAGGGCGCCTGGGTGCCGGCCTGGATGTGCTTGGTGCCATCCTGCAGAACATGTTTTGGCGCCCTCTAGGGCGTCTGGGTGCATTCCTGGATGTGCTTGCTGCCATCCTGCGAAACATGTTTTGGGGCCCTCTAGGGCGCCTGGGTGCCTGGTGCTAGGAACCTTCCATGGTGCCGGATCCTGTTTTGAGTTGGCACCTTGGTGCTGGGCGCCTGGGTGCCGGGTGCTAGGCCGTCTTGTGGGTGCCTTGACCTTGGATCCCTGCTCGGTGGGCGTCGTGACCTTGGTTGTTTTGTGTGACTATCCTTTCAATCCTTTCGCGAGCTTTGTGCCGCTTCTTCTTTGCTAAGGTGATTTTGCTTGGATTTTGGATTTTAAGTAGATAGTTGCTAAGCTTGCCTTGCTTTTTATGAAGATGAGCCGAAGCCCGTCGGGACAATTTGTAATGAAGTATACCCTTAGCACAGTTTACCAAGACTCGGCTTGGATAGAACTCGCTCAAAGGGGTTGTGACCACCAAGGTCAGTTCGAAGGATGCTCTTGGCACAGTTTACCAGGACTCGTCCCAGATAGAACTCGCCCAAGGGGTTGTGACCACCAAGGTCAGCTTGAAGTATCCTCTTGGCACAGTTTACCAGGACTCGGCCCAAATAGAACTCGCCCAAGGGGTAGTGACCACCAAGGTCAGCTCTAAGTATCCTCTTGGCACAGTTTACCAGGACTCGGCCCAGATTCGCCCAAGGGGCTGTGACCACCAAAGTCAGCTTGAAGTATCCTCTTGGCACTGTTTACCAGGACTCTGCCCAGATAGAACTCGCCCAAGGGGTTGTGACCACCAAGGTCACTTATTTGTTTTGGGGTGCCAAGACATCCTTGACTTCCAATACTTGGAGAGATGATCTTGGCTTTTAGCTAATGTTGAGGTTGCCCCTGCGATTTAGGCAGTCCCTCCCTGCATGGTATGTTGGGTCTCAAACTTGCGTCGCTCCACCCTTAATTATGGAGTTAGACCCTTTTTCTTTCTTAATCTTAAGGAATTTTCTTTGGAACAAGTGTTAATGCTAGTGAGCTAGAGCAAAAACTATAATTGCAAAATGAATTTTTGTTAATCATTCATATCGAGCTTTTTACATTCTGCCTTCGTGCTTTAACATCAGAATTATTAACTAGACCTAGCCCTAGGTTCAGGTTCTGATACCCTGCTTCCTACTCAGAGTCACGGGTCTCATCCTCCTATTCATTCACGTATTGGGCGAGCTTCCCTTCGCGGATCAGCTTTTCAATGTCATCCCTGAGGGTGTTGCATTTACTGGTATTGTGCCCATAACCTTTGTGATAACGACAATACTTCTTAGAGGTTCGGCCTTTCCTTTGCATGAGAGGTTCGGGCTGTTTGATGTCCTGAAACTCCGCGTCGACGCATTCGGCAAGGATCTCAGCTTGGGATGTGTTTAGCAGGGTGTACTCTAAGAAGCGACCTTGTCGGGGTCGGGATTCCCGAGGAATTCTCTCATCTTGGGTTCCCGTCTTCCTTGGTTCTTCAATGGCCTTGTAAGCCAGCTCTTCCTCCTTACTGCATACCTTGGCTTCCTCTTGGTACGCCATGTTGTCTTCTTCATAGTCCATGTACTTTTGTGCCTTCCGAAGGAACTCGTCCAAGCTTCGGGGTTTGTTTACCCCCACGTCCCTTTGAAACATGCTTCTCTTCTTGAGGCCATCCTTCATCCAAAAGAGCCTCCTCTTGTCATCAAGGTTCTTGACGTTGGCAGCCTCCTTGTTGAACCTTTCCAGATATTCTCTAAGTGTTTCTTTCTCTCCCTGCCTGATTGCCCTAAGAACCTCTTCAGATTTGGGTTTCAACAGGGAGGCAGTGAAACGAGCTGTGAACATTCTCGCCAGCTGACTCCATGAGGAGATGAAGTTTGGCTTTAGCTCTTGAAACCACTCTAATGTGAAATTTTCGAGGGTGAGGGGGAAGATTTTACAGTGAACAGGCTCCCTGGCGCCTCTATAGCGCATCATCAAGGAGAAGTGTGCCAGATGGCGGTCTGGATCTCCGGTTCCATCATACATCTTGAGAGCTGGCAGCTTTTCCAAGGCCCTTGGGATTCGGCATTCGTCCACCCTTCGAGTGAAAGGTCCTTCATCGGAAAACCTTCTTGAGTTTCGAGGGGAGGTGTCTTCATAGGCTGAATCTCGATACCTGCACCGATCGGGATGGAGATCCCCGGTGGTGCCTCTGGTGGGTATTGACCCGACTCCTTGACCTCTCACGAGAATTGGGGGATGCACGTGAGGAGATCCTGGGTGGAGGCTGCTTGGGCAGGGAAGCCATACGCCTTCAATCTGCCTTAGGCGAGCTTCCTGCTGCAGCATTGCTTGAGTGCGATTGCACAGGAGATCCAAAAGTTGGCTCACATTTGAGGGCTGGGCAGGCTGACTGGTACCCTCGTCAGGCAGGCTGGCGACGTTGCCCTCAGGAGTACCCTCTGGTCGGGGTGCGGGTATGGTAACGCTTTGAATCCGGGGTCTGCCTCTGGGAGCCATGGAGTAGCAAGAGAAAAGTTCAAGGAGTAGTGATGATGTGAAAGATAGATATCTCCCACTGTGGTTGCCAATGTTCTGTACCTTGCAGTATTGGGTTGACTGCAGTTGGTAGGTCTCTTGCTGCCTGGCAGGAGGTTAGCGTGAGCCCGAGGGGAACCTGCGAAGCCACTCCGGTGCTCAAGTCAGTATTGAGAATAGATGAGTGATTTAGCTAGGAATGAGAGAGTGTACCTTATGAAGGCTATGGGAGCCGTTATTTATAGGAATTGTGCCCGTTTGTGGATCGTCGGATCAGTAGAATCGATCTCAACCCATTCAAGTGTGATGGCCTTAATTGGGCTTGTATGTTGTGGATATGGGCCGAAATGATTGGGTCAATCTATATCCAATTGCTAAATGCACCTCCTGGTATTGCTGAATGGACCTCCTGGTCGAGTCCAGAACAGTTTGTATAAATTGATAAATTGATTAGTAGATAGAAAGTCGGTGAGTTTGATTTGAAATTTGAAATTTGAAATTTGAAAAAACAAAGTAGGAAAAAAGTGAGAGTGAGAAGAAAATGAATTGGGAGAAGAAAATTGAAAAAAGGATAGTAAATTTCAATGTTGTCCTTGGTTAGATGAGTTGTCAAGTAAATATGGAGGCTTGTTTTGGTAATTTAAGTGTTGTTTGTTTGTATAAATAGATATTAGATTAGATTAGATAGTTATAAATAGGAGTAAATTGTAGATCATTTTATATTAATTTAATTATATTGTATTATATAGTAGATTAAAAAATTGGGAAAAGAAATATTTTTAAATAAGGGGTCACCAAACCCATCCTTAATTTAATTATATTGTATTATATTTTTAACCATATATACCAATCCTTTACATCTCTTTATCATTCTACTAGCTACCACCACCAATTCTGTTCATGCCCGGAAATATAATAATACAAAGCCCTCACCAAACCCATCTCAAATAAGAAAGCCCCTTGCATGCTTGAGGTGAAATCTAATGCAAGGGTTAGGAAATTGTTGGAAAGGAAGCAAGATGAGTAGAGTTGAGGTAGAAGAAGAGATTTTGGAGCTGAATTTTGTGGTCAAGAGACCAAGGAATTAATGGAAGTTAATCAGCTGCCCAAATTATGTGTGCTCGATCACCAAGTATTTGAGGCGAGTTCTTCACTAATTGTGGTTATAAAAAGGAAAACCAATAAGTCCCTCATTAGACATTAATTACTTTTTTTTGAAGGAACATTAGGCAATAATTATTAAATTGTGGATTCCATGATTTACTTGCAAACAGCTGAGTTTATGTGGCTTTAGGTTTTGCTTGAGCTGAAATGATATGTTTGTATACTGCATGAGTGTTCTTTACATGATTTGGATGTAGTTGATAGATGCATGTTAAAAAATTGGTCTATAAATTAAATTTGTAAATGTTATGTGTTGATATAATAATGTTATATTTTTGTTTTGGATGAATTTGGATTAATTAAATTGGGTGTTAAAATTGGGTAAATCTGCACAAAAGAAAACCAGAAACCCACCGGTCGCCTCCCAACCAACACTGCAATTCGTAAGCTCTCAATCTCTACAAGAAACTCGCTGATTATCGCATTGCCTAAAATATAATTAATTATGTGCCAGAAACTCTGTTTACATTGTGTGATGTCTCCACAATTGGTTGCCTCGCGACCAAGTACAAAATTTTGCAGCAATAGTGCATGAGCATTGTTTTAGCGATAACTTTTGATATGTGTGTCCGCTTGAGGTGTGCCCGGATGCGTTGGCAATCTAAAAGAAAATCCTACGAGTTTGTGAAATAGTTTTTAGATGAATATTACTCTATCATGCATAAAACACGTGATTAACTAGATTATTAATGTGAGAGACTCAGTCTCATTAATTTACAATGTGAATGAATAATAGCTTGTCAAGTACCATGGATTGGCACATGAATCTTAGGAACGAATGTATGGATAATAAAATAGCAAATAGTGTGATTGAAGCTTAGCTTTAGTATGAGGCTATGCTAACTCCCATTTTTTTTTAGAATTCTTAATGACTAGAAACATAAAGGAAATGACTATGTGAATAAAACATGTGAGCTAAGATGTGAAGTGAATATTGAATGTTACTATTATGAATATGATGTAGTAGCTTATTTAAATTGCTATTAAGATAAGTGCTACAAATCTATTTGAGGAAACAAATGAGTTCTAGTAGAAGTCCTTATTGAATTGCTATGATTAAACACGCTATGTTTAGCATAAACTATTGATTTTATATGGATCCATAAGAATTTGTTGGAGTAGGGCTTATGACAAGCTTTGGTTTGCCAGGGTTTTGAAAGACAAGACAAAACCACATCTAGAAACCTAGATATTGTATGAAAAAGATTGTTAATCTTTAGTACACAAGGTGAGACTAAATGGCCAAGAATTTATACCACAGAAATTAATTGGTTGGTCGGGGTTATGTTCAGTATACAAACCTATGGAAAGAATTTTTCACTGATGGACACACTGTCCAGCTTATGTGTATGTCGAGGTTACTATGTGACCTAGGAATTTCTAATATGACGTCTGATATAGAAGCGTAATATTCTTGAACTGATATATATGACGATAATTAAGAAGCATGTTTGGGGGTACGAGAATGACTCACTGATAATTTATATCTCAGCCCATTATTTGTGAAGGTACTCGAAACACGAGAAAGGAGGGTTTGAATTGCGTTGACCATTTTTAAAAATCCTATTATCTAAGTTTAAAAGATGTTCTCTGCCAAAACATTTAACTTCAGTTTTAAAACTATTAATAATAGGGTGAAGTTAAACCGTACTGAACACAACTACATAAAGAGAAGAAGAGAAAGAAGAATGTAGACACTTATTTTTATTCTAGTTCATAACACTTGTTAGTACGTTTATTCTTCTCCTCACAGAGAGATTTTGCCTTCTTATTTTCGCTGCCTCTCCATGCACTGTACAATATTCTTTACCTGCCTCTCCAGGCTATCCACTAAAGACTTCTCTAGTCTTCTCAACCTTCTGGCAACTGCCGTTGACACTACATGTCTATACCATCAATTCTCTATCGAATTGGCTGGTCCGATTCGAATTCAATAACACTACATGTGGTCCATTCACCACAAAAAAAAATTAATAATAATAATGATAATAATAGTCCATCCATGAACCACATTTGAATTTACTACATGCCATTTATTTTATACTGATTTTATTTGAAGGATGTATCTAAAATGAACCTCTCAAAAATGGTTCAAAAGTTGGACCTTTACTGTTTTTAGTACAAAATAAATTTTATAATAATAAAAAATGGAGAATAAAAATAATATTTTATTAAAACTTACTAAAAATAGGAGGATCCACCGTTGGACCGGTACATACTAGAGAACCCCTTATTTGAATAGGTGATGAAAGAGTAGACAGACATTTTTTAGGCCACTGAGCTAAGTATAGAAGGAGAGCCTTGAAACAATAGTATGAGTCACTACCATGTGACACTCCATTGTTGGAGTTTTGTAACACTTGGATTGCCCTTGTTTCTATCTTTCTGCCAAACTAATTATTGCAAGCCATATTTGCCGTTCAAGCAACTCCAACTGTATAACTAGATTATCAAAGTCAACAATCTTTTTATTCTAAGTCCTAGATACCCATGTGATAGATTTCTTCATCTATACTTTTTTGTCCCCCTCTCTACGTTTAAAACTAATTATACAAATCGTGACTCATAGCTCAAGTATCAACCTACCATAACCTCTTAATTTCTCATCTTATATTCCTTTCCCCAACATGGCAAAGGATAGAACTTCTGTATTCAGCTTTCAATACTTATGCTACATTATAATCCTCTTTTCTATGTGCTCTATCATATTATTCCTCTCTTGGAGTAATTGTTGTAGCCAATGCTATTTGCCTTACAAAAAAACACTCCAAAACCAACAAATCAACCTCCTTTCATATCCTTTTGCATGGAACAATCTAAAATTTTCCACAAACCCACATCCAAAATCTCTCAAAATTGCACTTTTTGTCAAAAAATGGCCACAAAAATCTCATGCAGGTGGACTTGAACGCCATGCATTAACACTCCATCTTGCACTTGCCAAAAGAGGCCATGATCTTCACATTTTCACCACTTCAACAAACCCTTCTTCATCTAACCATTCATATGAAAACATAAACTTTCACTTCTCTAATCCAACACCTGGTGGTTACCTAAACCAAGCTATAATTTGGGAACAATTTCAAACACAAAACAAAACCAAACCATTTGACATTGTTCACACAGAAAGTGTTGGTCTTAGGTACACGAGATCTAAATATGTCACCAACTTAGCTGTCACATGGCATGGAATAGCCTATGAAACTATTCATTCTGACATCATTCAAGAACTTCAAAGACAACCTCAGGAAAAACAAACAAATGCATTGAAGGAAAGAGGTGAAAAGGTTGTTGAAGAAGTTAAGTTTTTCAAAAATTATGCTCACCATGTTGCTACTAGTGATCATGCTGGTGATATCTTAAAAAGAGTCTACATGATTCCAGAAGAAAGAGTCCATATAATTCTCAATGGTGTTAATGAACAAGTTTTCAAGCCAGATATTTCAAAGGGTAATGAATTCAAACAAAAACATGGAATTCAACTTCAAGATTCTAAGTCATTGGTGATAGGATTAGCAGGTAGATTAGTTAAGGATAAAGGACACCCTTTAATGTTTGAAGCATTGAAGCAAATAATAGCAGAAAACAACACTTTTCAAGAGAGTAGTATTGTTCTAGTGGCTGGTGATGGTCCTTGGGGTGCAAGATATAAAGAGCTTGGAAAAAATGTAATTGTTTTAGGACCATTAGGACAAGGTGAACTAGCTTCATTTTATAATGCTATTGATATTTTTGTGAACCCTACTTTAAGAGCACAAGGTTTGGATCATACATTATTAGAAGCTATGTTGAGTGGTAAACCAGTAATGGCTACTAGGCTTGCAAGTATTGTAGGATCTGTAATTGTTGGAAGTGAAATGGGGTATACATTTTCACCAACTGTGGATTCTCTTAAGAAGGTTATATATGAGTTATGGGTTGGTGGTAGAGGAATTTTAGAAAAGAAAGGTGAAGTTGCATTGCAAAGAGGTTTGCAATTGTTTACTGCTACTAAGATGGTTTCTGCATATGAGAGACTTTTTCTTTGCTTATCATCAAGTTCAAAGGGTGAAGATAATTTTTGTGAATACCAACCATTGGATAATTAAACTAGTGTTAAGATCAAGAAGCTTGTTGTTTAAGCAATCAGTGTATTTTTTGTTATTAATCACTAACTGCTAATGTTCACATGGTTATATCACATGATATCTTAATTCTTAAGGTATTGTTTAGACCAAGGCAGCTTGAAACAAAGAATCAGTGCAGTCACGTACTTTTGGTAAGAGTACATCTAAATCTGACTGGAGGAACTTTTTACAATAAAGTTCAAGTATAACTATCTCACCACTAGCTGAAATTGGATCATCTGTCCTAATAAGTTATGAAATATCAAAAAGCAAATGAAAATGGTGCCTCATCTGTTATATAACAATTTGAAAATGGTGTACAGTAGTGTTGTGCTGTTGTGTTATGTGTTGTAATATACAAGTAACTGCTATATATCTAACCGTCCAAATACACAAAGTTGTTCCTCGATAATCGTTTTGGTGAAAACAATTATGACAAAATACGTAAAGTGCGATGCTAAGTAGTGTGTTTTATGATACTTTAGCGTTCGGGAAAAAATTTAGCTCTTCAAATACACAAAGTTTGGTCCTCAATAACTGGTTTATTGAAAAAAATCATGACAAAATACATAAAATGTAATGCTAGCCAATGTGTTTTGGGTTGTTTTAGCATTCATTTTTTTTTAAATTGTTCAAATAGTGAAAGTTCATTCCTCAATAACCGATTTGGTGAAAAAAAAAACAATAATTTTCGTGACACTAATCCATGCAACTCACCATTTTACTAATTTTAGCACTTTTAAAAACTAATTTCTTTTTATACTTTTTCTCTTTATATTTTTTTTTGGGACCACGTTTTTCCAAATATTAAAAAGAATTATTTTTATGCTTCTCCTTATACTTCTGAACCTAAAATATCTATTGAATCCATTTAGATCGGTCACTACCAAATCACAGATATATTTTTAAATTTTTTTAGATTTACGGTTTATATGAATACCTCCACTCTTTGTGTTTGTTTGCATCTGTCATTATAAAGAGTTACTTCTTTGTGTTATTAAAAAATTGCCTCTTTCCAAACAAGTTTTAGCTTCCTCCCATGATTAACAATCAAATATTGTGAGCTATCCATTCCACATTGGACGTATTCAATGTCTTTGTTAATATTCTTTTTAAATTTTATAATCTCTTATTTGAATTATAGTTATAATTTAATTTTTATTCAGAGTTATTGACAATATATTTTACAAACCGACACCATTGGTCCACTGGCATAAGCTATCCTGGGACATGGAGTCAACTCAGTACTCAGAGTTCGATTCCCGCAGTGGACAAGCTGTGTACAGTTAAAAAAATAAACCAAGCATGAATGTTTATAAGAAGGTTTGCTAATAAATACGTAAAAAAAATTATTACTTATTTACACGAATGAATTTATCCAACCCCGTGTGTAACACCCCAATATTTCTAACATGTAGATACACTGAGACGCACATCTGTGTCAACAATCAGAGGACACAATCTCTGTTTAGATATTGAACACACTAAATTTTTCATTCCTACCTGGATCAGTTTGTGGTTGTCTTCATAGATGACATCTTGGTATATTCAAAGACAATTGAGAAGCATGCTCAACATCTCCGCTTTGTTTTGAATGTACTCCGAGAAAAGAAGTTATATGCAAAGCCGTCGAAGTGTGATTTCTGGATGTCGGAAGTAAAGTTCTTAGGTCATGTGATTTCCCAGGAGGGAGTAGCAGTCGATCCAAGCAAAGTTGAAGCTGTGGTAAATTGGGAACGACCAACCTCAGTAACAGAAATAAGAAGCTTCTTGGGACTAGCAGACTATTATAAAAGATTTATCCAAGGCTTCTCACAGTTAGTTCTCCCACTTACCCGGTTAACTCGCAAGGATCCGCCGTTTACATGGGATACTGATTGTGAGGAATGTTTCCTCGAATTGAAAGTTCAGTTAACTTCTGCTCCAATCCTGATTCTTCTGGATCCGTCCCTGGGATTCCAAATTTACAGTGACGCCTCTGGAAAGGGTTTAGGGTGTGTTCTTATGCAGAATCAACATGTTGTGGCCTATGCATCCAGGCAATTGAAGACTCATGAACGGAATTACCCAACTCATGACTTAGAGTTGGTGGCTATTGTGTTTGCACTAAATATTTGGAGACATTACCTTTATGGTTCTTGTTTCGAAGTTTTTAGTGATCACAAAAGCTTAAAATATCTGTTCGATCAGAAGGAACTGAACAACAGACAGAGAAGGTGGGTCGAATTTCTGAAGGATTATGACTTCGATTTGAAGTATCATCCCGGGAAAGCTAAGTTGTGGCAGACGCATTAAGCAGGAAGTCTCTCCACACCGTTGAGTTAATGGTTTATGAGATGGCATTATTAGAGTCTTTTAGAGACTTGAATCTCATGGTGACAAAGAAAAGGAATCGATTAGTGTTACAGCATATTCGGATTACCAGTGTATTAAGGGATCAGATTCGTGCAGCTCAAGAGGTCGACGTGGACCTGCAATCTCAGAAAGGATTACCAACTTTTACCGAAAACAGTGATGGTGTTATCTGTTTCAATGGTATAATTTGTGTACCCAATAATGAAGATATCAAGAGACAGGTATTAGAAGAAGCTCATCGGAGTCAATATTCCGTACATCCTGGATCTACCAAGATATACCGAGATTTAAAGCAGATGTATTGGTGGTCTGGAATGAAAGATGATGTTGCTGAGTTTGTATCTCGATGTTTAACCTGTCAAAGGGTTAAAGCAGAGCACCAACGACCTGCTGGTCAACTCCAACCTCTTGATGTGCCGGTATGGAAATGGGAAGATATCTCGATGGATTTTGTTATGGGCTTACCAAGATCGCAAATCGGTAATGATTCCATTTGGGTAGTGGTGGATCGATTAACTAAACCGCTCACTTTATTCCCGTTCGCTCGAATTACAAAGTCTCCAAGCTAGTAGAGGAGTATGTAAAGAGTATCATAAGATTACCTGGAGTCCCTACCAGTATTGTGTCAGACCGAGATCCTAAGTTCACCTCCAGATTTTGGAAAGCATTGAATGAAGCTTTAGGAACAAGGGTGCTTGTTAGCACTGCTTATCATCCTCAGACTGATGGTCAAACAGAGAGAACTATTCAGACTCTTGAGGGCATGCTTCGGGCATGTGTGCTAGATAGCGGGAGAAAATAGGAGGATCATCTTCCATTGGTGGAATTCGCCTATAATAACAGTTATCATTCCAGTATTGGAATGGTACCATTTGAAGCACTATATGGGAGGAAGTGTAGAGCCCCATTGTGTTGGTCGGAAGTAGGTGAAAGTAAATTTTTGGGACCCGATGTGATTCGTGAAACTCTTGAGAAGATACGACTGATTCAAGAAAGAATGAAAGTTGCACAGAGTCGGCAAAAAAGCTATGCTGACAATCGAGGAAATCGTTGGAATTCGAAGTTGGTGATCATGTATTCTCAAGAGTTTTTCCAACCATATGTACCGGTAGAGCTTTGCGAGCAAAGAAGCTTAATCCTCGATATGTTGGACCATTCCAAATCATCGAGCGTATTGGGCCAATTGCCGGCCTATCGTCTTGCTTTGCCTCCGGCCTTATCAAACCTTCACAATGTCTTCCATGTCTCTCAATTAAGGAAATATGTTCCCGATCCGAATCAACTGCTGAGTATTGACGCGATCGATCTCCGACCGGATCTATCATTCCAACCTTATCCTAACTATATCCTGGAACGTGGCGAAAGAACACTGCGAACAAGGACTATTCCCATTGTCAAAGTGGTCTGGGATGGCTTCTCGACTGAAGAGGCTACATGGGAATTGGAAGATGACATACGGTCTCGATATCCATATCTATTCCATTGAGGTATGTCTTTTCAATTTTGAGGACAAAATTTTAAAAGTTGGGGTGATTGTAACATCCCTAATTTCGTTGAATTCAACTTATGGAATTTACGAGTGATTTATTATTCGAATGAAAGATAAATCATGTCATTGATATGGAATAGTCGAGAAAACAACGTTTAGTGGATAAACCATAGGATTAAAGTGCAAGTTGGAGAGAATTTTGGAAAAAATAAGGATTATGAATGAATTAATGAGCCAAGGGCATTTTGGTCTTTTCCAACCATTTAAACCCTCGGCCCATTAAAACATTATAACCTTCACTCTCATTGTTCAGCCGGAACCAAAAGGAAAAGAAATAGATGAATAGGAAGAGAGAGAGGAGAGGGGGCGAAGAAGAAGTGGAGGAAGAGAGGCTTGGTGTGAGCTCATCCCTTCTTGCATGTAAGTTCTCCTTGTATCATTCAACTCCATTTTCAATCCTCTTTCTATTGACACCAATTTCAGAAACTCATTCCCCTCCTTGTACCTAACGTAGCATAAAATCGGCTGTGCAACCAACCACAATCTCGATAAACCCCCGCTAGTACTTTACCTAACGTCCAAGGCCTAGGGTAGGGGCTCATGACCTTCCCCGCCTAGTATGCTATTCGTCGGATCGTCACCCGACATTGATATAATTTATATATCATACCCGCATTGGGCCGACTCCTAATAATTCGATTAGTTGTTCAAAAAGCATGTTCTCACATGTGGGCTATCTTTCGGTTTTTCGAAAAATTTATCGCTTTCATAACCTTTCCTCAAAATCAAGTCGAACACGTTTAAAACAATGTTTTTATCAAGGGTATATCATCACAATTGGTTGGAAGGAAGATTAGAAGAGGTTTGGAATCGAGCAGAGCAACGAAATGAAATTTTGTTATCCGGTGACAGAAGTATGCGCACGACCTGTGCCCAGGGGCTTACGGTCCGCGCGCGCTGCTTAAATTTTCGCAGGCATCACTGAAGAGGGCTCATGTAACGCCCCAAAACTTAATTAATTATTTAATTGAATTGTTTGGGAATTTAATTGGTAGAAAAATAATAGAATAACTATATGTTAGTGTATGTGGACCTATTATTAGTGTTAGGATTAGTAATGGAGAGGTGTTAGGGAAAAAGCCCATGATTAAGTCGCATTAGCTAAGAAAAGCCCATAAAATTAAATAAAGTATAAATAAGAGGAATTTTAGGGTTTACTCATTTAGAAGGAACAAAAATAAGAGGGTCCTTGGAGAGGAGAGCAAGGGTGCGACGGCCAAGAGGAGAGAAGAGGGAGAGAGCGACGCCAAGAGGAGAGAGGAGGCTAGGGTTTCGTGATCTTCTAAGCCTAGGGTTCGTGATCTTCTAAGGCTAAGGTAAGGGTGGGATTCAAGCCTTATAATGGGATATATGAATTACTTTATGTGGGGGTTAGGGTTTGATGATTTGTCATATGTATGATCATATATGGGCTAAAGTGTTCCCGGGGTCCCTTATCTTTATTTAAAGTAACGATTTGGTCCTTTATCTTTTTTTGTCCCAAATCAGTCCTTTATGTTTTAAATTTTTGACACATAAATCCTTTTCTGTCCCAATTCAGTCCTTTATGTTTCAAATTTTTGACACATAAATCCTTTTTTTTGACACATTAATCAGCACTGTTAACGAAAAATTTGAAAGATAAAGGACTTATTTGGGACAAAAAAAACATAAAGGACTAATTCGTTACTTTAAATAAAGATAAGGGACCCCGAGAGCACTTTAGCCATCATATATGTGTTGGATGCCTCGTTGAATAATTATGTTTGTGTAATTGATATTCCTATGCCTTAGAATCGTTATTGTATTTCGCCATGATCATGAGAACTTGAATTGGGTGCTGAAAGTGGCGCCCTAGGCGCCCTGCCACTGTTCCTGTTTTTGTTGTTGCTGAAACTGGCGCCCTTGGCGCCTTGTGCATGTTCCTGCGTTTGTGTTGCTGAAAACGGCGCCCTAGGCGCCCTGTTGCTGAAATTGGCGCCCTAGGCGCCCAGTCCCTGTTGTGTTGCTGAAACTGGCGCCCTAGGCGCCCAGTCCATGTTGTTCTTGCTGAAGTTGGCGCCCTAGGCGCCCTGTGCCTGACAGTGTGTTGCTTGCTGAAACTGGCGCCCTAGGCGCCCTGTGCTTGGTGTTCTGTTGCTTGCTGGTGTTGGCGCCCTGTCCCTAGGCGCCACACCCTATTTTATTGTTGCTGGTGTTGGCGCCCTGTCCCTAGGCGCCACACCCTATTTCTGTGTTGCTGATGATGGCGCCTATCCCTAGGCGCCATGCTCTATTTTGTTGCTGCTGGTGTTGGCGCCCTGTCCCTAGGCGCCACACCCTATTTCTGTGTTTCTGGTGTTGGCGCCCTGTCCCTAGGCGCCACACCCTATTTCTGTGTTGCTGATGATGGCGCCCTATCCCTAGGCGCCATGCTCTATTTTGTTGCTGGTGGTGTTGGCGCCCTGTCCCTAGGCGCCACACCCTATTTCTGTGTTCCTGGTGTTGGCGCCCTGTTCCTAGGCGCCACACCCTATCTCTGTGCTGCTGTGTTGCTGTTGCTGTGATGCTGTTGCTGTGCTGCTGTTGTTGTGTTGCTGTGGCTGTGCTGCTATTTTTGTGTTGCTGTTGCTGTGTTGCTGTTGTTGTGTTGCTGTTGCGGTGTTGCTGTTGTTGTGCTGCTGTTGCTGTGTTGCTGTTGCTGTGCTACTATTGCGGTGCTGCTGTTGTTGTGCTGCTGTTGGTGTTATTGTAGCTGTTGTTGCAGTGTTGCTGTTGCTGTTGCCGTTGTTGCTATTGTTGCTACTGCCGTCGTTGCTATTGTAGCTGTTGTTGCAGTGTTGCGGTTGTTGTTGCCGTTGTTGCTGTTGTCGTTGTTGTTATTGTCGTTGTTGTTGCAGTGTTGCTGTTGCTGCTGCCGTTGTTGCTATTGTTGCTGTTGTCGTTGTTGCTATTGTTGCCGTTGTTGCTGTTTATTGTTGTTGCATGTTGGCGCCTTAGCGCCTATGGTTGTTGCTGTTGCTTGTTGGCGCCTTAGCTCCCATTGTTGTGGCTGAATTGTTTGTTCAGATGTTGTTAGTTGATGATGTTATACCAAGTTGAATTGCCTCTATTTATTGGCAGGTGGTATGTTGTAGGCCTATGGCCAACGATGATTTCCGATGTTGTTGCGTTGCTATGTGATCGTTGTTTATTGGTTGTGCATTTACATAGCGTCGCATACATAGCATATTTTTAAGATGGAGCTATGCTCAAAACACGATGGCCTGGACTGGCAAATTACGATGAAGTGATGTTACGATGTTAATGCCTCTATTTATTGGCTGGATTATGGTACCACATGCATTATAGGGCGGTGGCCCTGAGTCGAATCACATTCTGCATTCATGTTGCATATTTATGCGATTGAAATGATTTTGACTGTTGTGACGTAATGACTTGACCGTTATGATATGATGATATTGACCGTTGTGATATGATGATATTGACTGCTGTGAAATGATGATTTGATGTCCTGACCTGATATATATTGTCTTTCATATGATTCATTATATAGTTCGATATCTCACCCATTCTGTTTGAATGTTACCCCGATGTTGGTAACGTGCAGGTAACCTCGAATGAATGCCGTTATACCTTCATTTGATCGAGTCGGTGTCGTCGTTCTGATACGTAGCACTCGGGGGGGATGAACGTTCATTTATGTTATTTAAGTTGTTTACTGTTGGATCTTGAGTTATGAATCTTGCATAGTTGCCACGATTGTTTAGTTGAACCATTTGAATTTCCGCTGCGTAGTTAAAAGAAGTTTGACTTGTTTTGAAATGTTGTTTTGGTCGGTTCATCCGAAAATGCTATGTATCTGTTTTTCAAAAGCGAATTAACCCGCCTATTGTTTTCACAAAGAAAATGTGGCACTCCATTGTTTGTTGAAAAAGATTTTTATGAACTCTGATTTTACTTATATTTTTACCGGGTAGAAATGGGGTGTTACAGCGCACGACCCGTGCCCAGGGGCGCACGGTCCGTGCGTTCTGTGCAGATTCACAGTTCGCTTCGTTTATTTCGTTCCGCTTTTCCGATCGTATCCACTCCGTAATCCAATCAAAATTCCAACAACACAACCACAATACAACACATTCCAGTACAATCAAAATCCACATAATACATATATAATTTTTATAAAAACCGTAAAACATTATTTTCCAAAAAACGGTTTCGACTCAATAATCTTTCGAAATCCAAATACCGATTTCAACCAACATTTCAACAATCAATTATAAAACCCTAAACGTGAGTAAAATTCACCGATCGTGATGAAAATCATGAAGCACCGAGACTTCTCTTAGTTCAACCGATCCGTGACCTCACGAACACGCTTCTAACGCTTCCACTCGCTTTCTAAACTGAACCCAAACCACTTCAGCTCCCTTCCTACTGTCCAGCTCGAACCAACCACAATGTTGCTTGCTATTGAACTTCTAGGACTGAACCTTACACCTTATGTACCACCTACAAGCTTCCATTTACAACATGCAAGATAAAACTTCAAGGTTTGACCATGGTGGAGCTTCAAGCTCGAAAATGGTTGAATGAAAAGGATGAGGAATGAGTTTCTGAAATTGGTGTCAATAGAAAGAGGATTGAAAATGGAGTTGAATGATACAAGGAGAACTTACATGCAGGAAGGGATGAGCTCACACCAAGCCTCTCTTCCTCCTCTTCTTCTTCGCCCCCTCTCCTCTCTCTCTTCCTATTCTTCTATTTCTTTTCCTTTTGGTTCCAGCTGAACAATGAAAGTGAA
The DNA here is from genome assembly GCA_039519185.1 of Astragalus membranaceus. Classification (NCBI taxonomy): domain Eukaryota; kingdom Viridiplantae; phylum Streptophyta; class Magnoliopsida; order Fabales; family Fabaceae; genus Astragalus; species Astragalus membranaceus. The sequence goes on along the minus strand of CM076846.1, from coordinate 98,180,679 downwards.
GGTTATAATGTTTTAATGGGCTGAGGGTTTAAATGGTTGGAAAAGACCAAAATGCCCTTGGCTCATTAATTCATTCATAATCCTTATTTTTTCCAAAATTCTCTCCAACTTGCACTTTAATCCTATGGTTTATCCACTAAACATTTTTTTCTCGACTATTCCATATCAATGACATGATTTATCTTTCATTCGAATAATAAATCACTCGTAAATTCCATAAATTGAATTTAACGAAATTAGGGATGTTACACCGTGCATCGCACGGGTTATATATAGGGCTAGTACAAGTTATATTCTATCACATTCTTTTTGGTCAACTCTTTGAGTAAGCCTGCCTAAGGAAAATATATTGCCTAAGCTACCATCATCATTCTTATATTCTTCTAGTTAATATCATTTCAAAGGTTTTTTTTTGTATGCCCCCGCCCCCATTATACCCCATACCCCCCAAATTGACAAAACAGACGATATTACCACCGACTTCAAAACTTTTTTACGGAATTACGTCCATAGGTATAAATCCGGAACTCAATTTATTGGGATTTCCGGAAATACCCTAAAATGAGATAAATCCGGAAGAAAATTTTTTTGGATTTCCGGAATTACCTCATTTTAGTGTAATTCCGGAACACAATATACCTTCCGGAATTACACTAAAATGAGGTAATTCCGGAAATCCAAAAAAAAATTCTTCCGAATTTATCTCATTTTAGGGTATTTCCGGAATTCAAAAATAAGAAATTAAACATTTATTTTATTAATTATAAACACCGTATACATTGATTGAAAATAACAGATTACAACAACAAACAAAACAAAAACAAGGTCTAAAACTACTGAGATGGTAGAGTTAAACCGCGAAGGATCTCTGCGACGCTCCTTGTGGTTTCGACGTACAACTCTAAAAGACTCCGAAGTCTAAACATGTCATAACTGTCCATCATGGCTCGCACGTCATCGTCGTTCTTCACATCCATTGTGGACCAGCGAACACGATTATTCTCGCCCATATTGGGGTTCCGATAAATGATACGAGTGACTTCTCGCTCGTCACCCTCCACTTGCACCTTACTCTGTAGTTTTTCTTTGAGAGCAGCAAAGGGGATGTCGTCTTTAAGTCTACATAAAATAGGTTTTGGACACCAAAAATAGACACCATCTTCTTTGTTGGGGATTGTGCTCTGATGGTGAAGGGCAGTGAGTGCAGAATCACGAGAGTATTGTGTATTCCATGTGTCCATTTTCTTGAGTTGTGTGTGAAAGGAGTGAAACATAATGAGTCTATTTATAAGAAAAATCTGAAACCCTAAAGTGGATTTCCACCATTGATGAAAAGTGGTCGGCAAAATCTAGACCGTTGAAAGTGTCGTCAAGATCAACACCGTTAAAAAGTGTCGGCAAAATCTAGACCGTCAAATAATAAACTCGTGGAATAAAATATAATATAAACTCATGGAATAAAATATAATATAATCAGGTAATATTTATGTAATCAACTGGGCCGGTCGGTGCTACATGCTCTAGAACAAAAGAAGACCATAACTGTAGACGTCCAAAATATGGATATAACCACGATCTGGCTTCAGATGAAACATATGCACTCCAAGTAGGATGAATAGGAGGTAATGGACTAGTACCGTTCAACATAACCTGAATCCAATGATTCCCCCTGATGAACCCCACACAGAACAATTGGCTCTGACTAGAAACATATTCTCCTCTGAGAGAGAAGAATGTCCATGACCCACCATCTGAAGGTGATAACATAACAAGGGCTATCTGATATCTAGTTGCTATAACACGTCCCATGTTAGGCATCGACATCCACTTCTCAGGAGGTTGAATTTCTTGTGGGAGAGCATCTAATGAGGCCCTAACTGTGTTGTAGTCGTCACCTATCACCTGTGAGTACAGAAAATAATTTGTGTCCATCTCCTCAATCAAATGATTGCGAACTAGTTGCCAGCTGTTCTCCGAGTAGTCAAGTGAGGCAGCAATGCATCTATACCCACCATCCCCCTTCACATTGATAAGGTCATCAATGTACCTATGCATATGCTCTGGAAGGTGACTTACAAAATGGATGTCATGTTGTGCCCGCTCATGAGATGTCCTCTGCGATGGTAGCTGGGAGACTTGCTGTGAGGACCGGTGGAGAAAGTTTCTTTGATGACTTCTGGGAGAGTTGCTTAACTGAGCTCACAGACTCGAAATAAATTTAAAAGACATACGAAAAAAACTAATGTACCTATTAGTCGTGGTATTCCCATAGTGTCTGACTTTATCAGTCCACGGTCCAAAAAATTTTTCCCTGTGAGGATACAACCAATACTTGTTCACATAATTGACAATCTGGGTTATATCAGCACATGAAGCTTCAAAATCATGCAACATCTCATAAAACTCCTCCTCAGAGGTAAAGTCAATTATTGCATGCCAAAGTCTCATCACTTGTTTCACTCTATCTCCCTTGACCGCCTTCTTAATCTTAGCATTGACATTGTTGTTAATGTGATACCGACAAAGCAAATTAACTCCCTCAGGAAACACAATCTTGATAGCAGTCATCAATGCCTCCTCACAGTCAGTGAGGATAATCTGCGGAATTGGGGTATCTACCACCATCAAATCTCTTAGGCTCCGCAATGCCCATCTGTAGTCACCATATCGCTCATGAGACAAGTAAGCAAATGCTACTGAAAATGTCAACTCAGTGCAAGTGACACCAACAATCTCTAGGAGAGGCAATGCATATTTGTTGGTCTTGAAGGTGCAGTCCATAATCAAGACACTAGGAAACATCCTCAATAACTTCAAACTCTCACGGTGTGTCCACATGATCTCCTCAACAATATCAGTTCCTTCTGGTCCAACACAAGTAATGCTCAGACTCGATCAGTCTCATAAGCTCCTGCATCTTAGTCCTACTACCTCTCCTGCCCGATCAGAGTTTGCTGCGAGTTCTATACAACTGAGAGATCTTACTCAAGTTGTTGGCAAATCTCCTCTTTATTGCCTCTAGACTTTTTTGTGCTTTCACTCCCAACAACAAATGCTCCTCAACAACTGACCGCTCCTCCTTGTTGAACTTACCAAAGATTGCTGCTCCAAGCCAAGTCTTATAGGCTCATGATTGTGACTTCCACACACAACTTTAACCTTCCAATCAAAATTAGGAGGATTGAGTGGTTTAGCTTTCAATCTAAAAGGACAACCACACTTTTTTGAGGTATTGTGTCTAGTAGAACACCCAACATCTACTGCAGTATATCTCCCATGTCTCTCGCAACCCAAAACGATCTTATTCTTCTTCCCTTTACCATTCTCCGTGGACTCGGATCGAATAATAATAACAATCACTCCGTTGGCTTTCCCGATATCTCTAGCCCAACGTACAAGATTATCTCGAGTAGGAACAAGCTACAAAATAATTGTAAACTAAATTAATAACTTACAAAAATAATAAACAAGAAGCGCTTTAGGAAGATATGTACCTCTGAGGTAGTAAACTCGTCCGATAAATCTATAGTAGACGGAAGTTTGCCGTCAGCTGTAGCCATATCTGTAAAATAACGAAAAAGTAAAAAACAAATTTAAAAACAACTTCCGGAATTACCGAATATACACGTAATTCCGGAAGAGACATTTTAATACTTCCGGAAACACGTAAAAAACGGTATTTCCGGAAGGTAAAAAAAATAAACTTTCCGGAAATATAATGTTTCCGGAAATACTAAAAAATTTGATGTTTCCAAAAGCAAATAACAGTTTTGGAAATACAATATTTCCGGATAAAATGCGAATAAAAATTCCGAAATTTCCTTTAAATGAGATAATTTCGGGAAACTCAATTTTTGGTGGGGTCTGATCAGATTTTGGTAAAAATGAGAGGGGTATTTTTGGGTTAAATTGAATTATGGGGGTATGGGGTATAAAGAGGGGGTAAAAAAAACCATATCAAAATATCATGTGCATTTTTTTTATCAAAAATGTTTGTGTGTTTTATTTAAGGGAAAATATCATCCGTAGAACCTAGACACCCGTGACAAAATTAAGGTCAATATGAATATAGTGGTAGAGATGGACACGTTCTTGTTTTGACATTTGCGCTGCATCAGATTCAATTAAAGCATGGTAGCTTATCGAAAAAAAAAAATAATGCATGGTAGCATTGGCGCTAATAAAATTATAATTATATGTTGAATATGTAACGCATTGATTAATACACAATCATGTCAGGATGGCCGAGTGGTCTAAGGCGCCAGACTCAAGTTCTGGTTCTCGTGAGAGAGCGTGGGTTCAAATCCCACTTCTGACAAATTTTTTTACTTTATTAGTTCATATGATTTTTATCCCGAGAACTTTGTATTCATCTTTTGTTTTTTGGCCCAAACTTTTTAGTCCAGCTATGCGCTACCTTTTCATGTGATGGACCCAGGCCATCTACCTTTTCATGTGATGGACCCAGGCCATGTTATCCAATAACTTTATTCCACTTTCTCCCCCCCCCCCCCCACACCCACAACCTCATTAATCTATAGGAAAAACCAAAAATACCCTTACCTACTCCTTTAGCTTTTTATACCAAAGTACTTTTAAATGATTGATTGATAATTTTTAAATTAATTTCTATGTAAGATAAAAGACTAAAAATGTAATTTGTCATATCTATATATATTTCACCATATATATTAGTATGTTATATCGTAATTGGAATGTGATTTTATAAACTAGAGATCTGTTATTCTAAAATAGTTTTAAGCTTTTAACTCATAATATTTGTTTTTTTACAAGAATTCATAAGTTTTGATAGGTTTTCTCTGATGAAGACAATTGTTTTGTTGAAATAATTTTTGATAGGTTTGATTTTCATAGAATCAAACACTTAAATTAGAAAAATATATTTAAGAGAAATTTTTTTATCAAATATTAAATAAATTAATATTATAATATGTACCTTTTAAAATATGAACAAATGTTGAACTTTTTAGAGTAAAGACCCAAATTGGTCCCTCACTATTTTCTCGCGGTACAAATTAGTCTCTGACAATTTTTTCGAGACACCGCTAGAAAATAGTCTGGGATCAATTTGAGTCTCTACTCAACTTTTTAAAAGTCAAAGATATATTTATAATAAGAGGGCATAAGAGGTACTTTAAGCATTATAGAGGCCTAGGTAGATAGGGAAAGCCCCAAGAGAATCAAGATGCCATTCATAGAAGAGACAAGTTCCACACCTACTACTAGCCCAGATCCATCTCCAATATAAAATTTTAACCATCTCAAAATATAATCCTAAAAAATGTTGTTATTACAAGCCTCCCAAATTGCCCATATAACAAAATGTTTGATTAGTGAGACCCACCTCTGCTTACATATTCGACAGGCAAAGGAATAAAATATAACTTGTCTCAATTGTAAGGGAGAGATAAAGGGAAGACTCTGAAAATATACTACATAACACAAAATGTCTCAATTGTATTAGAGATGACTCTTCCACAAAGACAATTGACACATGAAGGGACCCTATTCAAGAGTAATTGAAAGTAGAAGGCAGTGGCCTTAAATTGAGGAAAACTCTTCCAAAGCTTGCACAAGACGAACACTGGGGATTAGGTACATAATAACTACACAAAACACTGAGAAAAACTCTTCCAAAGTATGCAAAAGCTGAAACACTAACATTGTGTTTGTTACGCTAGATTTATTAAAGAGAGAAATAGGGGAGAGAGATAGGAGAGAAATAAGACTTAGAGGAGTTTGCTAGATTTTATAGAGGGTCGACACCCACATGATGAAACGTTATCAACGGCTTCAAATGTTTATTAAGAGTGATCCATGTGCTTTCAAGTTAATGGATAGTTTGTCTTTTTTATGTGGAGAGTGGAGACATGGAGTTTTTGGGGGGAATGTGAAACCGGTATTGTTATGAAAAAGTTATCTTTTTTTCTTGAGTTTGAAGAAAAAAGGTTATATTTTAGACAAGCTTACAAAAGGCAACGACATAACACAGTTATTACCAAAAGTCTATTATTTTCAACGATTTTGTTCTGACCTGTTGTCTTTCGGGTTGATTCGGTTGGTAGTCCTTTTGTCGGGTTGGATCTCTGTGTGTTTTGAGCGCGATGGGGGTACCTGCAAAGACACTCCAACGCTCAAGTGAGTATTGAGTATTGTGGAGTATGCAGGTTATGAGTAATGCGTACCTGTTGTGGCTATGCGAGCCAGTATTTATAGAGACCTGTGCTTGCTCTGAGCTGTTGCATTGATCGAGTGAATTTGAGCTCTGTGCTAACAAGAAACTGATGGCGCGGACGAGAAACAGCTTTGGTTAAAATATCTGCAACTTGAAATTGAGTATTGATATGAGGGATGGATATAACATGATTATCACAGGCTTCACGAATAGCATGACAATCAACTTCAATATGCTTAGTACGCTCATGGAAAACAGAATTTGCAACAATCTGCTGGCACTTGTATTGTCAGCATAGAGAGATGTCGGCTCGGTTTGAGAAAATCCAAGCTCAGCCAAAAGACCACGAAGCCAAATTATTTCTGAGCATTCTGTAGACATAGCACGATACTCCGATTCAGTTGAGGATTTAGAGACTCTTGCTTGCTTCTTACTTTTCCATGAGATCAACGAAGAACCAAGAAACATGCTGTAACACCCAAAATAATTTAATTAATTATTTGATTAAATTATTTAAGTGTTGCAATATTATTATTATTATTATTATTATTATTATTATTATTATTATTATTATTATTGTTATTATAATAAGTTCTTAATAAGTTATTTTATTTTTAAATTGAAGGGAGTGACGTTGGTAACTCCGGGGTGGTGAGGAATGGCCCATGAGGCCCAAGCCCATTAGCTTAGGCGCTCCTAGGCGTCTAGGGCATGATGCAAAGTCGCATCATTTGTGTAGCAAAGGAAAAAGAAAGAAAACGAAAGAAAGAAAGGAGAAGAGAGAAGAGAGAAGTCGCGAAGGAGAAGAGGAAGGGAGGAGAGAGTTCGCAATTTTCGTGAAGAGGAGATCATTCGTGTTGCGGTGTTTTCGTGCGTGGCCATCTTCTTCGTGCTAGGAGCTTACACATTCGAGGTAAGGGTGAGCGTTTCGATTTAATATAATTGAGTATGTGATGGGTTTTTGTGGGGTTTTTGGTGTTGTTATAAATTTGAGGTGAGTATGCGTAAAATTGATGAAGAATTGAATAATTTATGATGTTGTTTGATGAATGGTTGATGTTGTCATGTGTAATTTCGTGCTTTTGATGTTTGATGATGATTGGGAAGGAATTATGATGTGATCATGCTGATTTTCGTGTAAAAGAAATTCTGCTGCATGTAAACTATTCGATGAAATGGCCATTGTGTGCACATGTGGGGTGTTTTGGGTGAAACTTCGAATTCTGGGCATATTTTACCGTGCCATCTTTTGCATTCGCGTGCCCAAATTCAATTTTAAACATTTTGGCTCGAGTGGTTTTATTTTTGCACGTGTCATTTTGGAGTTGTCCCGGTGACTCCACTTTGAAAAGGATGCACCTTAGTCACAGAACATTCTGCCAATTTGCGCCTCATTGGCGCGCCAGTCACGCGTCACGCGCAAGACACACTGGGCATTCTGCCATTCCGCGCGCCATTCGCGCGTAAGTCGCGCGCCACGCGTGAAGTCCCTGAAGTTTCTGCCATTCCGCGAGCCATTCGCGCGTAAGTCGCGCGCTGCCCCTGTTTTATTACTGTTCTTGCATTTTAAAATGTGATGTTTTCCACTTTGAAAAGGTGATGTTTTTTTTTTTATTTAAATGTGATGTTTCTAAGCATGAAAATGTGATGTTTCTAAGCATGAAAATGTGTTGTTACTAAAATTTTAAATGTGTTGTTACTCAAAATTTAAATGTGTTGTTACCCAAATTTTAAATGTGATGTTTATGATGATGTTCTGATAAAATTGTGATGGTTATAACGAGTACACTCTATGAGTGTTTTATGACGGCGATGACGATGACTCCAGGTGAGCGATTTGGTGTTTGCACATGTGTCCATAGTGTCTCATAGCATGTGCATAGTATGACGAATAGGCTTCGGTCTCTTATTGATGTAAAACAGTGACGATGTGCCCATAATGGCTTAATTTTGATGAGAATGGTACCATCATGCATATACCCAGGCGTGGGTTGCATTTCCATGCACATTCATGATTTATGACTTGTGGTAAGAATTGTGATTTGAATTAGTGTTCAGTGACGATGATGTTAATGGTGATGACGATGTTGTATGATTGTTTTGTTCCCATTACTCTATTATGTGCTTAATTATGTTTTGTTGAAATTCTCACCCCTTCTGCTTGGAATGTTGCTCTATTGTGGCAACACTGCAGGTAACCGCGAGTGAAGGTCCTGCTGCCTTCTTTTATAGCTATTGGGATGTCTGTCGAGTCGCTCTCTGATACTGTGACACCTAGGGGGCGTGGTTGAAGTTGTTATTTAATTAATTAATTTTTAATGATTATATTGATGATGTGAGACGTGTTTGAGTGGTATTAGTGAGTTATTGTTCTATTCCGCTGTGACGTAATTTTTGGAGTTTTATTTTTATGACGGGTGTTTTGTTGCACAAACCTTGATGAATGCAAATTGACGAGTTTTTATTAATGACGATGTGGCATTTATTTTCTACCAGTTAAATTAATATTTGCAAAAAAGAAATTACTCTGATAAATGACGTGTCAATTATGGGGTAGAAAAGGGGTGTTACATTAGTGGTATCAGAGCAGTTCAGTCTGTCCGGCCGGTGGTCGAGTCGTCAAGTTGAGTAGCATTTGAGTTTTGTTACTCGTTTCTGAATTCTGTTTTCTGTTACAGTGCTAGAATGGCAGGACGGAACGATGCTGCACTTGCTGCTGCTTTGCAGGCTATAGCTGGGGTTGTGGGCAACATGCCAGGTGCTGGTGATGCTGGGACGCGCAGTTTGGCTACGTTCCAGCGAGAGAACCCCCCTACTTTTGAAGGCGGGTATAACCCTGATGGTGCCCTTGAGTGGCTAAGAGAGATGGAGCGGATCTTCCGCGTTATGGATTGTACCGACGCTCAGAAGGTTCGTTATGGTACGCACATGTTGAAGAGAGAGGCCGACGACTGGTGGATGATGGCTAGGCAGAGGTTGATGGTCGCCAATGAGGAGATTACTTGGGCTGTGTTCCAGAGAGAGTTCAGGAGGAAATACTATCTGGAAGATGTCCGCGGAAAGAAAGAGGTTGAGTTTCTGAGGCTTGAACAAGGTAACATGTCGGTAACTGAATATGCTGCAAAATTTACTGAGCTGTCCAAGTTTTATCAGCACTATGATGGAGAGGGTGCTGAGTTCTCCAAATGCATTAAGTTTGAAAATGGGTTGCGTGCCGATATTAAGAAAGCCATAGGGTATCAACAAATTCGTGTGTTCTCTCTGTTGGTTGATAGCTGCCGGATTTTTGAGGAGGACAGTAATGCCTTCTCCAGAGTTATGAAAGAAAACCAAAAGAACTTCTCGAGTCGTGGTAAGCCATATGAGGTGCCCGCTGGTAAGGGCAAAGGGAAGTTTGTTGGCGGGTCTAAGCGAAGTGGGGGAGATGCTGCAGCCAGTATTACTTGTTACACGTGTGGGAGAGTAGGTCATAAGAGCCCAGATTGCCCAAGCGGGGATAAGAAGAGATGTTATCGGTGTGGGAAAGAGGGGCACATATCTTCCAGCTGTGATAAGAAGGAGGTGGTATGCTTTAATTGTGGGGAGGGTGGTCACATCAGTACACAGTGCTCAAAACCCAAGAAGGAGAAGTCTTTTGGGAAAGTGTTCGCTCTAGCTGGGTCTGATGTGGTGAATGAGATTCGAGGTACGTGCTATATCAATAATTTTCCTCTTACTGCTATTGTTGATACTGGTGCTACCCATAGTTTTATTGCTGCTGCATGTGTTGAGAAACTAAGTCTTGTCTTATCTGATATGTTGAGAGCGATGGTTATCGATACTCCAGCTAAGGGTTCGGTAACTACCTCCGTTGTTTGTGCCAAATGTCCTGTATCTATATATGGTAGGGAATTTTTAGTTGATTTGATCTGTTTGCCGCTGAGTGGAATGGATGTCATTCTGGGTATGGACTGGTTAGTTGATAATCATGTACATATCAATTGTCGCGAAAGGTCTGTGAGTTTCGCTTCGCCGGAAGAGGAGTCTGGTTTGCTATCTGCGGGTCAGCTGCATAGGGTGATGAGAGAAGAGGTTCGGCTGTTTTCTCTGTTAGCGTCGTTGTCTGCTGAGAGCCAAGCGAAGATTGATGAGTTGCAGGTGGTGCGTGAGTTTTCCGAGGTGTTTCCTGACGAGATTCCGGATATACCACCAGAGAGAGAGGTGGAGTTTACTATTGATCTAGTTCCTGGCACTAAGCCTGTGTCTATGGCACCATATAGAATCTCTGCGTCTGAGTTGGCAGAATTGAAGAAGCAACTTGAGGATTTGTTAGAAAAGAAGTTTGTAAGACCGAGTGTGTCGCCGTGGGGAGGTCCAGTATTGCTAGTGAAAAAGAAAGATGGTAGTATCACTAGTGCAAAAATGACATTAGAATTAGACATTTAAAGTCAGGCGCCCAGATGCCTGACTACATAGGTAGACACGGTGGCAAACTTGTAAATAAGTGGCAAAATTCGCGAGTATTAAGGTCAAGCGGATACACGCCTGACTTCTAAAGTGAAGAAAGAGGGAAAAAATAAGACTTTAGAAGTCAGGCATGTATGCGCCTGACTACATAAGTGACACGGTGGCAAACTTGTAATTAGGAATGGATTTTTTTTTCTTCTGTTCTAATACTTTAGACGTCATGCGTCTATTCTCGCTTGACCTCTAAAGTACTTTAGAAGTCGGGCATATACACGCCTGACCTCTAAAGTACTAAAATAAAATAAAAAAATTTCACCCTCTCAAATCAGAACACTCTCTCCTCGATCTCCATTCTCACTCTCACTCTCAACCCTAATCCTTCTTCTTCTCTAATCCTTCTTCTTCACTCCCTCGCCCCCTCACCCCCTCACCGTCACCCACACTCCCTCACCGTCACCCTCACTCCCTCACTCCCTCACTCCCCCTCACCGTGAAACTCAGAACACTCTCCACGCCATTCTCAAGCCGTCCTTTCGCGTCCTCACGCCTCACTCCGAGAACGCCGCCCTCCGCCTCGCCTCGCCTCGCCTCGCCTCGCCGTGCACCACTCCACCCTCCGGCGCGCGTCTTTTCCGTTGCTCTCTCCACTTCAGTTTCACGCTCAACGCTCACGCCCAACGCTCACGCTCAACGCTCACGCTCACGCCCTCTGCTTCTGAGTTTCACGCTAAACTCCTCTTCCATTTTCCAGGCAAGTCTCCCTCTCTCTCTCTCCCTCTCCCTGTGTCTCTCTCTCTCTGTCGCTCTCTCTGCCTCTCTTTCTATGTTTTTTTTTGATACTGTTCTGAATCCCCTATTGCAACGAGCGTGTTGCACAGCTCCTATCTAATTCCTAATTTCTCAGTTTGAAACATGTGTGTTGCAAACCCTAGTTTTTTTGATTTGAACACGGGTCAGATCCAGAAGTCGCAAACCCTAGTTTTTTTGATTTGAACATGGGTCAGTTTGATGATGCTTATGAGTATAGGCGTGTTGTTGAAATGGAAATCTTCCTGTTTGATTTTGATGAGTCTGAAATGAAATCTGAATCGTGACTTTTGTTTGACTTTCAATTTAATGAACTCATCAATATCATAACAGTTCTTTGATTGGAATAGCTTCTGTGTGTGATGATGATTCTATTGGAAACTCTTGGATACACATAATCCTTCTAATGTGATAGTTGTTTTTATCAATAAAATCTCATTCATTTGTTTGACATACTAATGTGATAGTTGTTTTTATGTTATTGTGATAGTTTAAGATTGCTATAGCTGTAAATATCATTCATTCATTTGTTTGACATGAATTCAGGGAGTTTAAGGAAGCCAACAAGGTGGACATGGAGTTGAATGGTGTAGAATTAATACGGTGATGAGTGCTGGTTGAGTTTTTCTTGTGAGTCTTGTGCTTGAGGAGACAAAATTAGAGTTCATTTGTTAAGTTGATGCATATGGATGTGCTCGATGAAGATAAGTGTGTTTGGATTTTTAGAAAGGTTGGAATGTTTGTTTTTTGTTTGATTTCCTGACATCGTTGGTTCTTGGTGTAGGTAATGGAATGACATTGTGATGAAGCCATGACATATGATTCAGTTTCTTCACACAATCACAAGTTAGAATACGCTCAAGCTTTTGTGAAGAAAGGGTATATTATGTCTTACATCTTTAGAGCCAAATCCAAGTTAGAAAGGGTAACTATACATTCAACTTCCAACTATCTATGATCAGTTTCAGATATATATGATATGATGTGATTAGAATTTTAATTAATGCTATAGGCATACTTGTGGAAAATCTGGATGCTGATAGTGCAATGAAGTCGTATTTGAGAAAAATGGATCAGGCGGCTGCAGATTCTGCAAAGATGAAGTTCCCAGATAACTGCATTGTGTTATATGACATCGTTTCTGTATTGCTTAAGTTTGCCAATCCATTTGGTATGTGAGAATGAATTCACATGCTTTGCTATCAGTCTTCTTTATTATTCTTTAACTTTTAACTTTATTCTTTATTAATAAACATTTACTGAAACATATTTTAATGGTTCTTTCACTTGATGCAAACAGATGCTTGTTTTGGATCAGCTGGTAATAAAAAGAAACAGCACGACACAGAAAACCCATCAAACAAAGATTGTCCAGACAAATATACGGCTGGATTTTTGCCACCAAATTATGAAACCTTTCATCAATTTATCAAGTCTACATATGTACATACTCTTGGCCTTTCAGGAGTGGGTATGTGACCATATATATATATATATATATATATATATATATATATATATATATATATATATGTGTGTGTGTGTGTGTGTGTAATTTTTTATCTTACGTTACGGGTGCTACTTACTTTTTTAATAATTGAAATTCCATGATATATATAATTATTTAACATGAATGCATCTCAGAGTTGAAGGACGTAAAGACTGCAAAAAATAAGCACCAATGGAGTGGTCAGCTGTTGAAGAAATTAATGGAAAGGCCATATGCTGCATTCACAGGAAGAGGTGGTCGACCAATGGATAAATAACAGTGGTGATATTAAAATGTTGGTTTCTACTCAGAGGTCTGGTACTGCTGCTGATAAAGTTTCTGCATTTGCCGTTTTGGTTGGGGATAACCAATTGCTAACTTGAGGTCTCTTGATGCTCTTTTGGGTAAGTTCAATTCTCACCTTTTTGGGTTTTTGATTGGCTTTTGTTGTTAATGACATGTTATTTATACTTAGTTTGAGCTATAATGCATGTATTTACATTGGTTTTCTTTCTTGAAGTGTTTATAGAAATGTTAGTTTTAGTAGATGATTTGTAGGATGATTTGTAGGAAGAAGTGTATTTACATTGGTATATATATTGTTTGTTCTTCTAGTATGTGCTTTAGAGTTGAGCCTTTGATGGAGCTCATTGTTTATTCTAGGAATGGTGACATCCAAGGTTGGAAAGCGTCATGCCCTGACAGGTTTTGAAGCACTTCAAGAGTTGTTTCTTGCAAGGTCTGCATTTACCATTGTCCATCCCTCTGGTATTGGGAGGAATGTTTGAAGCAGAGGTATTGTGACAATACTTTTTGTTCATGATCAAAATTATTAATCAAATTCTCTGTTTTTACTTGATTGAGGATTTCTTAAGCATATCCTAAACGTTTGTGCATTAATGGATTGCATCTTTTCCTTAACTGTGGATGAATTCTATACATTCAATTCTCTGTTCTGTTCCACCATGAAAATTCTAATGAGCACTTGCACACATGATACTTTACTTCACATTTGTCAATATTATGCGCGGGGAATCATAGACAACGTTAACTTTTCTGTCTGTCCTAGTACTTTTGTTATTGGTTCATTTACTAGCTTCGGTTGCCTCAGATATGAACGGTTTATTGTTGCACTCGAAGAAGCATCCCGAGACATGCTTCCTGCTCTAAAAAACAAGTCATTAAAGGTTAGTTTTCTGTTCACACTTTATTTCATAAAATTTTCGTTTTCTAATTTAGGCTTTGTTGAAAGAGTTCAGAGAGAAAGAGGAACTGAACATTGAGAAAGTAATTTGTGATTTCATTGATTGACTAATACAATGGAGGGTGACCTTATATATAGGTTCACCAGATTAGTTACAACTTACAATAGGTAACAGAATTTAGCTAGTGAAACTAACTCGAGCATATAGTACAATATATTGACCAACAGAAGTTCACTTATACCACTACTCTTACAGGCTTAATATTTAGCCAGATATTTTATTCTAACACGCATTCTGCTAGTTTACTGAGTCTAAATCAGTAAATGCAAAACATTGTGACCTATGTGAAATTTTCTTCAATTGTTTCCGGTAATGATTACTAACTCTAATATATTCTAACAGTTTGTAAGATCATTTTAGCAAAGACATGTAGTTTATAACATCCAAATTCTCTTTTTCCTTGTCCAGCCGGATGACAAGTATGAATTCTCAGAGCCAACCAAAATTCAGAGTTTGGTGAAGAACTACTCACAGTTTGTTTCCTTCCCCATCTATACATGGCAAGAAAAATCAAAAACAGTGGAGGTAAGTTGAAGGAGTGGCAAATGATATCTGCTCTTTGTCATCACTATTTAAGTAATTAATTTGGAAATTGGCAGGTGGAAGAGGAAGAAGAACCTAAAGAAGGAGAAGAACCGAAAGCAGAGGTAACTAGTGTGTAATTTTTGGATGAGGTAACTAGTGTGTCCTTTTATGGCAGTGATTATAATTCGTCATGAAAGTACATAGACAGTTCTTTGATTGTGGTTTGTTCTCCATTTGACAGAAGTATTTTTTATTTGCAGGGATATGTCAATAAATATGGCAACTCTTGATATGCTAGCCCAAACGCCTTTTGTACAGTTTCTGATCAGTTTGGCTGATCCCAATTCCCAAAAACATCCGTCTGAGGCTATCTGTTTCAAAGTCAAGGTTTATTTGGAATGTTAGAATTCTCTTTCAAGATGTTTGCTTCATGTTTTTTCTGTGCTTTCTCTTGCTTGTTCCATTCTGGAGTAAACTGCCATGAATTGCATGGTTTATAAGGATATCTCATTTTAGTTAATTTGCATGATTATATTTAATTGTTTAGCAATATTTGGTTTGGCTTTCTAGTGCCTGAAAATTTTAGGAAGCAACCTGGAAAGACTGCTAGGGCTGATGCTGTTTTTTTCCTTTCATGCATCTCTGAAATCTGGACATTATTGTAGATATACTGGTGTCCCGTTCTGTGGAGTGAAACAAATTGCTGACATAGCAAGAGACTAGGGTTTTAGGAGTTGCAATATCTCAGACAGGTTTTTATGTCCCAATTGTCACCGATAGCATATCAGCATTTATATCTTCCTCTATTTCATCTGTGTTTCTTGTTTTGTTCATTATTTA
The DNA here is from genome assembly GCA_039519185.1 of Astragalus membranaceus. Classification (NCBI taxonomy): domain Eukaryota; kingdom Viridiplantae; phylum Streptophyta; class Magnoliopsida; order Fabales; family Fabaceae; genus Astragalus; species Astragalus membranaceus. The sequence goes on along the minus strand of CM076846.1, from coordinate 98,165,111 downwards.
CCAAATTACCATGGAGAAATTTTGCAAAATAGTAGCAAGTTGATGTCTCATATTATTTATCAACACACAATATGATATCTGCTCTTATTATTATTTGTAGTGCCTAATTGATTTTGCCACTTCATTGGTGTTGAGCTAATCTGGGAGGTCAAGTGTTACATATAGTTTAAGTGTATCTGCAATGTCACATATATAGGGCTGAGTATAAAATTAACTGTGAAGTAGTTTACTTTGAACTTGTGAACTTATTAACTGTGAGTATTATTTATGAACTGGGCAATGATATATGACTCCATGGCCCAATGGATAAGGCGCTGGTCTACGGAACCAGAGATCTGGGTTCGATCCCCAGTGGAGTCGCTTCTTTTTAACGAAAAATTTGTATAACCAGGGTGTATAGATTAAACCAAAATTTAAAAAAAAAAAAAAAAACTTTTAAGGTCAGGCGCAATAATGCTTGACCTTAAAAGGGACTTACGAAGTCAGGCAAGAATTTATGCTTGACTTTAAAAGGGACTTACGAAGTCAAGCAAGAATTTATGCTTGACGTTAAAAGGTACTTACGAAGTCAGGCAAGAATAAATGCTTGACTTTAAAAGGTACTTACGAAGTCAAGCAAGAATTTATGCTTGACGTTAAAAGGTACTTACGAAGTCAGGCAAGAATAAATGCTTGACTTTAAAACATACTTACGAAGTCAGGCGCAATAAATGTTTGACTTTAAAACATACTTACGAAGTCAGGCTATCGCTTGACTTTAAAACTCCAGACATACAAAGTCGACTTAATTAAAGTCAAGCGCCCGCCTGACTTTAAATTCCCTTTTCGCCTGACTTTAAATCCCTTTTTTGCACTAGTGTATGAGGTTGTGTGTAGACTATCGTCAATTGAATAAAGTTACAATCAAGAACAAGTATCCGTTACCGAGGATTGATGACTTGATGGATCAGTTGGTGGGTGCTAAAGTATTCAGCAAGATTGACTTAAGGTCTGGTTATCATCAGATCAAGGTGAAAGATGAGGACATCCAGAAGACGGCGTTTAGGACAAGATATGGGCACTATGAGTATTCCGTAATGCCTTTCGGTGTGACTAATGCGCCGGGGGTATTCATGGGGTACATGAACCAAATCTTTCGCGAGTATCTGGACAAGTTTGTGGTGGTTTTCATTGATGATATTCTAATTTATTCTAAGTCGGAAGAGGAGCATGCAGAACATATGAGGTTGGTGCTGGAAATTCTGAGGGATCACAAGTTATATGCGAAGCTGTCCAAGTGTGAGTTTTGGTTGAAAGAAGTCAGTTTTCTCGGTCATGTGATTTCTAATGATGGAATTGCGGTGGATCCTTCTAAGGTTGATGCGGTGGGAGTCCCCGAAGTCAGTTACTGAGATAAGGAGTTTTCTGGGATTAGCGGGTTATTATAGAAGATTCATTGAGGGGTTTTCGAAGTTGGCTCTGCCGTTGACCCAATTGACTTGCAAGGGTAAGGCTTTTGTTTGGGATGACCGATGTGAAGAGAGTTTCAATGAGTTGAAGAAGAAGTTGACTACGTTTCCAGTGTTGACCCTGCCTAATCCGGTTGAGCCGTTTGTGGTCTATTGTGATGCTTCCAAAATGGGGTTGGGTGGTGTACTTATGCAGAATGGGAAAGTGGTCGCTTATGCGTCGAGACAGTTGAGAACTCATGCAAAAGAATTACCCTACTCATGACTTAGAACTTGCTGCTGTGGTATTCGCGTTGAAAATCTGGAGACATTACTTGTATGGATCGAGATTTGAGGTGTTCAGTGATCACAAGGGCCTTCAGTATCTGTTCGATCAGAAAGAGTTGAATATGAGGCAGCGCCGGTGGTTAGAACTATTGAAAGATTATGATTTTGAATTGAGTTATCACCCGGGTAAAGCTAATGTGGTTGCAGATGCTTTGAGTCGGAAGACTTTGCATATGTCGGCATTGAAGGCTAGAGAGCTTGAGTTAATTGAGCAATTCAGGGACATGAGTTTAGTTTGTGAAGTCACGCCTCAGAGTATCAGGTTGGGTATGTTGAAAATTGGCAACGATTTTATGGATGGTATCCGGGAAGCGCAGAAATTAGACGTGAAACTGGTTGATCTGATGGGTGGGATTGATCAGTCTGAGAATAAGGACTTCGAGATAGATGCGCAGAATGTATTGAGATATCGTGAAAGAATTTGTGTTCCCGAAGATGAGGAAATGAGAAGGGCAATTCTCGAGGAAGGCCACAGAAGTAAGTTGAGTATCCATCCCGGAGCGACAAAGATGTATCAAGATCTGAAAAAGATGTTCTGGTGGCCTGGGTTGAAGCGCGATGTGGCGCAGTTTGTGTATTCGTGTTTGATCTGTCAGAAATCGAAAGTCGAGCATCAGAAGCCTGCGGGGATGATGCAACCGTTGAATGTTCCAGAGTGGAAGTGGGATAGTATTTCCATGGATTTCGTGACTGGGTTACCCAATACGGTGAGAGGACATGATTTGATTTGGGTGGTTGTGGATAGATTGACGAAGTCTGCTCATTTCATTCCTATCGCCATTAAGTATCCGGTATCGAGATTGGCAGAGATCTATATTCAGGTGATTGTGAAGCTGCATGGCGTTCCGTTGTGCATTGTGTCGGATAGAGACCCAAGGTTCACTTCGGACTTTTGGAGTAGTTTGCAGAAGGAGTTGGGTTCAAAATTGAGGTTGAGTTCAGCTTATCATCCTCAAACTGATGGGCAGACAGAGAGGACGATTCAATCGTTGGAAGATCTGTTGAGGTCATGTGTTCTAGAGCAGGGAGGTGCGTGGGATACTCATCTTCCATTGATCGAGTTAACCTACAACAACAGTTATCATTCCAGTATTGGGATGGCGCCGTTTGAGGCGCTGTATGGTCGGAGGTGTAGGACTCCGGTGTGTTGGTATGAGACTGGGGAAAGTTTAGTACTTGGACCTGAGCTAGTCAGAGAAACTACTGAGAAAGTGAAGGTGATCCGGGAGAAAATGAAAGCGTCGCAGAGTAGACAGAAGAGCTACCATGATAAGAGAAGGAAAGATTTAGAATTTGAAGCGGGTGACCACGTGTTCCTGAGGGTCACACCTATGACTGGTGTTGGGCGTGCGCTGAAATCGAAGAAGTTGACTCCTCGTTTCATTGGGCCGTATCAGATTACGGAAAGAGTTGGAAGTGTTGCATATCGGGTGGCCTTGCCACCTAATCTTTCGAACTTGCACGACGTGTTTCACGTGTCGCAGCTTCGGAAGTATATTGCGGATCCGTCTCATGTGATTCAACCAGACGAGGTGGAGGTGCGGGATAATCTCATTGTGGAGACTATGCCTGTTCGAATTGAGGATCGTGAGGTGAAGACCTTACGAGGTAAGGAGATCAATCTGGTGAAAGTTGTTTGGTTTGGAGCAGCTGGTGAAAGCCTGACATGGGAGCTGGAGGATAAGATGCGAGAGTCGTATCCAGAGTTGTTTGAGTCAGGTAAGAATTTTGAGGACGAAAATTTCCTAATTGGGGGAGAGTTGTAACACCCAAAATAATTTAATTAATTATTTGATTAAATTATTTAAGTGTTGCAATATTATTATTATTATTGTTATTATAATAAGTTATTAATAAGTTATTTTATTTTTAAATTAAAGGGAGTGACGTTGGTAACTCCGGGGTGGTGAGGAATGGCCCATGAGGCCCAAGCCCATTAGCTTAGGCGCTCCTAGGCGTCTAGGGCATGATGCAAAGTCGCATCATTTGTGTAGCAAAGGAAAAAGAAAGAAAACGAAAGAAAGGAGAAGAGAGAAGAGAGAAGTCGCGAAGGAGAAGAGGAAGGGAGGAGAGAGTTCGCAATTTTCGTGAAGAGGAGATCGTTCGTGTTGCGGTGTTTTCGTGCGTGGCCATCTTCTTCGTGCTAGGAGCTTACGCATTCGAGGTAAGGGTGAGCGTTTCGATTTAATATAATTGAGTATGTGATGGGTTTTTGTGGGGTTTTTGGTGTTGTTGTAAATTTGAGGTGAGTATGCGTAAAATTGATGAAGAATTGAATAATTTATGATGTTGTTTGATGAATGGTTGATGTTGTCATGTGTAATTTCGTGCTTTTGATGTTTGATGATGATTGGGAAGGAATTATGATGTGATCATGCTGATTTTCGTGTAAAAGAAATTCTGCTGCATGTAAACTATTCGATGAAATGGCCATTGTGTGCACATGTGGGGTGTTTTGGGTGAAACTTCGAATTCTGGGCATATTTTACCGTGCCATCTTTTGCATTCGCGTGCCCAAATTCAATTTTAAACATTTTGGCTCGAGTGGTTTTATTTTTGCACGTGTCATTTTGGAGTTGTCCCGGTGACTCCACTTTGAAAAGGATGCACCTTAGTCACAGAACATTCTGCCAATTTGCGCCTCATTGGCGCGCCAGTCACGCGTCACGCGCAAGACACACTGGGCATTCTGCCATTCCGCGCGCCATTCGCGCGTAAGTCGCGCGCCACGCGTGAAGTCCCTGAAGTTTCTGCCATTCCGCGCGCCATTCGCGCGTAAGTCGCGCGCCGTGCGCTGCCCCTGTTTTATTACTGTTCTTGTAATTTAAAATGTGATGTTTTCCACTTTGAAAAGGTGATGTTTTTTTTTATTTAAATGTGATGTTTCTAAGCATGAAAATGTGATGTTTTCTAAATTTAAATGTGTTGTTACTAAAATTTTAAATGTGTTGTTACTCAAAATTTAAATGTGTTGTTACCCAAATTTTAAATGTGATGTTTATGATGATGTTGTGATAAAATTGTGATGGTTATGACGAGTACACTCTATGAGTGTTTTATGACGGCGATGACGAGGACTCCAGGTGAGCGATTTGGTGTTTGCACATGTGTCCATAGTGTCTCATAGCATGTGCATAGTATGACGAATAGGCTTCGGCCTCTTATTGATGTAAAACAGTGACGATGTGCCCATAGTGGCTTAATTTTGATGAGAATGGTACCATCATGCATATACCCAGGCGTGGGTTGCATTTCCATGCACATTCATGATTTATGACTTGTGGTAAGAATTGTGATTTGAATTAGTGTTCAGTGACGATGATGTTAATGGTGATGACGATGTTGTATGATTGTTTTGTTCCCATTACTCTATTATGTGGTTAATTATGTTTTGTTGAAATTCTCACCCCTTCTGCTTGGAATGTTGCTCTATTGTGGCAACGCTGCAGGTAACCGCGAGTGAAGGTCCTGCTGCCTTCTTTTATAGCTATTGGGATGTCTGTCGAGTCGCTCTCTGATACTGTGACACCTAGGGGGCGTGGATGAAGTTGTTATTTAATTAATTAATTTTTAATGATTATATTGATGATGTGAGACGTGTTTGAGTGGTATTAGTGAGTTATTGTTCTATTCCGCTGTGACGTAATTTTTGGAGTTTAATTTTCATGACGGGTGTTTTGTTGCACAAACCTTGATGAATGCAAATTGACGAGTTTTTGTTAATGACGATGTGGCATTTCTTTTCTACCAGTTAAATTAATATTTGCGAAAAAGAAATTACTCTGATAAATGACGTGTCAATTATGGGGTAGAAAAGGGGTATTACACATGCACCAACCAGTGACAGAGCGTCGAGTGTCAGGACACCCGGCCTAATCAGCATCACTATGGGCAATCAACTTAAGAGGGGTCTCACTAGGAAATAATAAGCCTCGTTGAGAGGTACCTTTCAAGTAGCGAATTATACGATGAACTGCTGCCAAGTGAAGATGACGAGGAGCATGCATGAACTGACTTACTTGCTGAACAGCAAACGAAATGTCGGGTCGTGTAATGGTCAAGTAGTTAAGACTACCCACGAGCTGTCGATACAATAAAGGATCGGTCAAAAGTTCACCCTCGTCACGGTGGTATTTAACATTAACTTCAAGATCTACAGGATTAGCTGATTGGAGGCCAGCCATAACAATAAGGTCTGTGGCATACTTATGCTGATGGAGAAATATACCCTTAGAGGTAGAATGAACCTCAAGTCCAAAGACATAATGTAAAAGACCAAGGTCTTTCATTTGAAATGAGGCTTCAAGCTGTTGTTTAACTTCCCGTATGGATGCTGCATCAGAACCAGTAATGATCATATCATCAACATAAAGAAGGAGCATAACAATGCCCGTAGATGTGCGGTGAATGAACAAAGACGAATCATACTGACTTTGAGTAAAAGAGAACCCAAGTAGAGTGGAACGAAATTTCTCATACCATGCTCTGGGTGCTGTTTCAAACCCTACAGAGAGCGTTTGAGCTTGCACACCCCCTTAGATGAAGAGAATAGGCCCTGAGGAGGAGTCATATAAATATCTTCAGTCAGGTCGCCATGAAGAAATGCATTCTTCACATCCATTTGGTGGAGAGACCACCCATGAGAAGCAGCTATAGAGAGCACCATTCTAACAGTAGTCATTTTAGCAACTGGTGCAAATGTCTCATCATAATCAATGCCATATTCCTGGTTGTTGCTTAAAGCAACCAATCGAGCCTTGTACCGATTGAGAGATCCATCAAAATTCAGTTTCACAGAATACACCCATTTACAACCTATGGGTTTGATATCAGGAGGGCAAGGAACAACATCCTAAGTGAAATTGTCCTGAAGGGCCTAGAATTCCTCGTTCATAGCATTTACCCAACACACATCTTCAACAGCCTGCGAGTAACAAGTAGGAATAGATGTGCCAGGTAGAGAAGCGGTTAAAGCAGTATGTGAGGAATCAAACCTGTCTGGTGAATATCTATCAGGTGCTCGAGACGTTCTACTAGAGCGTCGTGGTTCAACTGGTACAGGATCAGGATCAGGTGGCGGGTCAGTGTCGGAAGGGCATGTGGGAACCTGTCTATTGCTTTGTTTGACATATACATGTCCTGGTTGGAAACGTTCTATAAATGGAGACAAGGTAGAAAATTGGGGAAGTATAGCAATATCATTCAAACCAGGAGAAGGGAAAGGAAACATAAACTAATTATCGAAAAATGTCACATTCCTAGAAATGCGAAAACGATGGTTAGAGACATCATAACACACGAAACCCTTATGAGAATGACTATACCCCATAAATGCACATTGGACAGATTGTGCCCCAAGCTTATGTCTTTCAGTGGATGGTAGGTGAACAAAACATACACACCCAAAAGTATGTAAACAACTGTAATCAGGCTGAGTTTTAAAAAGGCGAAAGTAAGGAGAATCAAACTCAATCACCGTGGAAGGAAAACGATTGATCAAAAAAATAGCTGTGGAAAGAGCCTCCACCCAAAATCAATGTGTCACATCCAACAAGTGACGATTCTTACGTTCTGCAACACCATTTTGCTGAGGGGTATTGGGACAAGATCGTTGAGACAATACACCTTTTTGATGTAAGAGCTCCTAAAACTTATGAGACATATACTCACCACCAGAATCAGACCGAAGTATTTTAATATTGGTTTGAAATTGAGTTTCAACATACGTCAGAAATTTCTTAAACATAGAAAACACTTCAGATTTAGATTTAAGAAAATAAATCCAAGTAAAACGGCTATAATCATCGATAAAGGTGACAAAATATTTATAGTGAGCATGAGAAGCTACAGGTGAGATTCCCCAAAAATCACTATGAATCATCTCAAAACAAGTAGAAGCACGATGAGTGTTGTGCGAAATATTTGTGCAAGTATACACAATCACAACAAGTAATATAATGATAAGTAAAGTTCGTTCCCACAGGGATTGGAATTAATCTAAGAAGTTTAAGTGATTAGCAACTTAGTAAAACGAGTGTGGTGACAAATAAAAGTGTAGAGTTGTAAACATAATGATTTGAGATAAAATAGTAATGAATTGAAAGTATTTAAGAGTGAGTTGGATAGCTCAGCAGTTATGTAAATTCTCAAGAGTAGTGTTCTATAATATTAGATGCTGTAGCATTAAGCGCTGTAGCGCAACAAGGTCAACAGACGCTGTAGCGGCATGGTGGCATGCCTTTCAGTCACTATCGTCAGGGTTATGTTACAAGACTCCTATGTCTAGGCTTTAAATAAGTTTTACCCCTGTATATTAAGATCTTAGAGCATGTACCTTATGAACTACTGTAACACCCCTTTTCTAATAACCTTACTATTTAATAAAATCAGAGTTTCTTTTTTTTGAAAACAATTTAAGCGAGTGCTACACTTACTCCATAAAAATCAAAAGCTTCAATTTCCATAGTTCAATTAAAACCACAAGATACATAGTACCATAACGAGGAAAACCGTTTAGTTTACATCCACTAAACACAGTCACTACCAGCAGCGGAATAATAATTAAGTTCGAAAACAAAAACAATACATCACCAAAAATGGTCTAACAGTATAAAGACAATAACATTAAAACATAAGACGCCCCCCGGTGCTACGTATCAGAGCATGACACTTCCTACCAAACGAAGGTATAAGGTAACCTTCACTCGTTATTACCTGCACGTTGCCGACATAAGAAGCAACATAAAAGCAGTAGGGTGAGTCTCTTTTCATAATTAATAACATATGGGAATAAGCATTGCATAGGAAAAGGGAACCAGACACACCAATTCACAACAAAGGCAATAACCATATCACAAATTACATTCACCAAACAACAATGCAAAAAGGTATGGGTATGCATGAAATGCAACCCAAACTCCACGGGCACATGCATGTCGGATCCGTCACCAAAATACAAATAGGCCGTAGCCTCTGCTCACCAAATAAAACTAGGCCGAAGCCTCTGCTCACCAAATAAAACTAGGCCGAAGCCTCTGCTCACCAAATAAAAAAACTAGGCCGAAGCCTCTGCTCACCAATAATGCACATGTTTCATGAGATGCTATGGGAATGCATCACAACACACCACAATTCAACCAGTTCACCATTTTCATTCATATTCTCACCATAGTGCATTAATCAGCTCACCAAATTAAAATTAGGCCGAAGCCTCTGCTCACCAATCTCACCTTATCACACTCACCAATTCAGCCCACCACTCACACCAACACCAATTTCAAATAGGCCAATTTAGGATATTGACACGACATAGGGAAAGTGAATAAAAATTGGAATTAGACACCTTGAACAACTTCAGTCCAGAACCACCAGTAAAAATAACTCATTTTTACAAAAAACTAGAATATTTGACTAGACACCGAAATTAGCTTCGAAACGCATTTTGAACCGTTAAATTTGGATAACCGAGTCAAAAGTTACATTAAAAACAAGTTTGGAAAAATTTAGGCAACATCCTGATTTTGGCGCCCAGCAAAAACTGGCGCAGGGCGCCTAGCGCCCAGGCACTGGCGCAGGGAAAACTGGCGCAGAGCGCCTAGCAAAAACTGACGCAGGGCGCCTAGCGCCCAGACACAGGCGCAGGAAAACTGGCGCAGAGCGCCTAGCAAAACTGGCGCAGGGCGCCTAGCGCCCAGACACAGGCGCAGGAAAACTGGCGCAGGAACACGGCGCCCATGCATAGGGCGCCTTGGCAAAACACGCATGGAAACTCATTTTACTTCGAAATTGATTTTGCACAAGCCAAATACTCAGAATATGAGAACCCAACAAACATTTTGGCAAAAAGTGACACGCATTTTTGGCGCCCATGCACTAGGCGCCTAAGGCCAGGACAGACCACAACTCCTATGACTCCAAAAATTGTTTTGCACGAGCCATTTAACTTGGAAATGAAGACCCAGTATCAATTTTCGCAAAATAAGCAACAGAAAATGGGGACCCTTGGCGCCCATGGCACAGGGCGCCTAGTGCCAAAACTGGCAACACAGTGGCACAGGCGCCCAGGAGGGCACCCAGCGCCCAGATACAGCAACAGACACAGCAGTGGCAGAATTTCCAGCAACACACACACACCTAGGGCGCCTAAGGCTCCATCAATTTTTGAGTTCCTCTCAACCAAAATTCACCAAATTAAATCACCAATGCCAATTTATCATCTGAACAGTAACCATCACCTTTTTCCACAAAAAAAGATTCATTCAATCATAGCATCAAACAATGGGCATGCATCATTCTAATTGTGTACAATTTCAACACAAATCAAACATCTCTTTGCACAATTAAAAATTCAGCATAGCACAACTTCACAATATACCAATCATTCATAGAAAATCACCCTAGGACCTAATCCTAAGCATTACTAATTCGCATAAGGTATTAAAGATAAAAAGAGGACCCCCTAACCTTTAGGAATTCGAAATGCAAGGCACCCCTCTAAGAAAATCACCAACAATTTCTTCTCCCTTGCTTGAGCTTCCACCAAATGCCTTCTCTTCCCTTTGTTTTTCTTCAAAATCGTAGCTCCCTCCTTCTTTTCTCTCAACCCGTAGCCTCCTCCCTCTCTCCCTTTCTATTCTTTTTCTTTCTTTTGGCACACAAATGAGCTAAGCCTAATTTTCTAGCTTAAGTATGATTGGGCTTGGATCACGGGCTTTCTTCCACCACTTAAGCCCGAACGCTACACGCCCCCCCCCCTCAAAATAATTATTTCCAACCCAACTAAGGCTCACATATAGTAACACCTATAATTATTTTATTAAGTAATAAATAATAATTATATTATTATTTCTACCACCCAATTTCATTTAATTAATCAAATAGATTAATCTATTATTTTTGGGGTGTTACAACTCTCCCCCACTTAAAGGAATTTCATCCTCGAAATTTTCTCCTGCTAAAGCCAACACTCCTCCACTACCAACTACAGCCATCTAGACAACTAGTGCTACCTATCACGCTGATTACTATTGCTTTGATTACCGGCGGTAAGTGCTTGGGCGGCCGTCCCTCCTACTTGTTCAGCCAGCTAACTTCAAGCAGTAATAGTCAGGCTCACCCTCTACTCCGCTGCGCCACTCTGATAGACTAACTTGCATTCTATCTCACTCATCTATCCTCATGGATAACGCAATACATCAATCATCACAGCATCACAACGAAATTCACAGAGTGCATCACAGCTGTACAACAAGCCACATAATTTAACAACACGACAGTAACATCAACAAACAACTTTGCCATTCAGGCGACATCAACAACGACAAACCATCAGCAAAGCAACATCATCAACAACAACAACAACGCATGGGGCATAGTAGCGCCTTACTAATCAATAATGGCCATTGGCCCACAACAACAAATCAACAACAATATAACTTGGGCCATTCGGCGGTACCCAAGGCAACACATAAACATCGACATTATTAACGAGGCAACCACAAGCAACAACAAGCAACAATGCAGAGACAACTCCGGGACCAACAATCCCATAATCAATAACACATCAGCAACTTCGGGCACCAAGGCGCCGACACTGCAACAACGACTTGGGGCACTAAGCCACCGACAACACAATAACAACTTGGGGCTCTACGCCACCGACAACACTACAACAATTTAATTCGACCGACACGCCTAAAAATCAACGACACCAGAAACAGTCAATTTTGCCTTGCAATTAGAATATTCAGTTAGGCCTCTGAATAAGCTTTCCAAAACATTTTAGTTTACTCAAATCGGACTCCTGGGTCAAAAGATATCGCAAAGACATTTTTCCGTTACAATGACAGCATAAACCAAGCAACGCAGGAAATTCCAGCACTCACACATAAACTTCAACAATTTATTTACCCTATCAAACGACATCGGAATTTAGCAAACAACCCCTCTACGGAAAACTTACGGAGTCTAGATTCTGGATATATTTTTAGAATTTCAAAATGATGAGTCGAATAGCACAGTTTTCACAAACAAGGCAGCTGGTCCAGAAAATGGGGCAGCGACTGTGTCCAAAGTTGTGACTCTTCTACAATGCCCAAAACAAACTCAAATAACACGAAGCTTCAGCCTAAACAGTAAATCATTTTGTCTAGTTTTCAAAGAAATTGGATTCATTCGAAAAGGAGTTCATTTGAAAACACCACAATCAAAACATTGACCCTATGTCCAGATGGTCCCCAGAATTTTACCCTAACTTGCGAGACCCATAAATGGAGTTATACTACTCCAAATGCGACCAAACCAAAGCCAAAATTACCAGAATTAAGTCTATTCCCTAACAAAATATGTTCCAAAATTTTTGGACAAACGAAAGGTTTCCAGTTTTAAAAATACAGAACCTATGTCCAGAATGCTCCCAGATTATTAACCTCACTTGTGGAGCCTATAACTAGAGCTACCCAAATCCAAATTGAACGAAACCGGTACCAAAACGACCGACGTGAAATCTATTTTCACGAACAATTAAACACGAAATTTTTGGACTGGCCGAACAGTCCCAGTTTCACGAAAACCGAAACAGTGTTACGCACTACATCTCAACTTTTTACAAACACAACAATACACATCAATCAATCAATTAAACATCAACTTTAACAATTTGAACAAAGCATTCTTAAGAACATACGACAATAAAAGCTAACCCAATGAAATACATAAACCGTGCCAATGCGCATTTTAAATGTTTATGGTTTCCCAAAATCACGTAGCACCAATTATAAAGAGTACAACAACCAAAACAAAATCAGGGACAATCCGGTGTAGGGATTACAGCTCACGGTCATGAAATAGTGCGCAAGGATTCGGAGTTGGAAACATCACATGTTGAGGAAAATTAGGCAAAAGACCGAATAAGGTAGATAACGACAACATAAAATATAGTCCGCTTTTCAAAACCATTTCACACGGTACTTGGTGCGTAATATAATGCGAAATCAAAACCAAACCATAGTAAGAACTTTATACCAAATCAGTGTTCATTTATTAAAATAAATTCCATACCCATATTAGCACTCAACCACAAAATTGTCTTACGGTGTCCAAAAGCAACTTCAGAAACCACTTCACTTTTCAGATCTCAAAACCACATAACACAATTCAAGAAGTAACGACTAAAAATTTTCATAAAATCCAAGCGTACAATGTCAAACTCCAAGTAGCATGGAAATTGCAAAACAATTCATGAAGGCCCTAAACTTACAACACTGCCTGTCAAAACAATCAGGGACAACACCCAAAAATAAACAACTAACGCGAAAGATGTCATAATTGTTTTCAATTAAAATTAACAATTCTTTTCTGCTAAGTGAAAGATGTCATAGCCCCTTAGAATAGATACAAACAGCCTCATAATGTAAACATTTATAAATCAGGGAACACCAAACCTCAACATTTTTAGTCATGTACTAGTCTGACATAATTCGTCAAAACAATTCCCTACAATGCATTTAGACTCCACGTCAAGACACACCACCAAAGAGTTCATATAAGACCTAGTGACGAAACAATTTTAAACTAGTCGAAACACATGTGAATACTAACCAACAAGGTAAGTTATTGAAGACCACACAAACGAAGTCAGAATTCATTCCACAAGAAGGTTAAAGAGTAGCAACCAACAACAGGGACACAAGTTCACACCCAGAATGCAATACAACCTACAGTACCAGCAGGGTATCTCCCCCACTAGTTCACTTACCATTAGCAACTCTTGGTTTACCTGCAACACACACACTGGTCAGCACTTAAAAGACAACAGTTGGTCGTACACCGACACAACGACTCGACGACTTGGCCGGACGGACCAACCATTGCTCTGATACCACTAATGTAACACCCCTTTTCTAATAACCTTACTATTTAATAAAATCAGAGTTTCTTTTTTTTTTTTTTTGAAAACAATTTAAGCGAGTGCTACACTTACTCCATAAAAATCAAAAGCTTCAATTTGCATAGTTCAATTAAAACCACAAGATACATAGCACCATAACGAGGAAAACCGTTTAGTTTACATCCACTAAACACAGTCACTACCAGCAGCGGAATAATAATTAAGTTCGAAAACAAAAACAATACATCACCAAAAATGGTCAAACAGTATAAAGACAATAACATTAAAACATAAGACGCCCCCCGGTGCTACGTATCAGAGCATGACACTTCCTACCAAACGAAGGTATAAGGTAACCTTCACTCGTTATTACCTGCACGTTGCCGACATAAGAAGCAACATAAAAGCAGTAGGGTGAGTCTCTTTTCATAATTAATAACATATGGGAATAAGCATTGCATAGGAAAAGGGAACCAGACACACCAATTCACAACAAAGGCAATAACCATATCACAAATTACATTCACCAAACAACAATGCAAAAAGGTATGGGTATGCATGAAATGCAACCCAAACTCCACGGGCACATGCATGTCGGATCCGTCACCAAAATACAAATAGGCCGTAGCCTCTGCTCACCAAATAAAACTAGGCCGAAGCCTCTGCTCACCAAATAAAACTAGGCCGAAGCCTCTGCTCACCAAATAAAAAAACTAGGCCGAAGCCTCTGCTCACCAATAATGCACATGTTTCATGAGATGCTATGGGAATGCATCACAACACACCACAATTCAATCAGTTCACCATTTTCATTCATATTCTCACCATAGTGCATTAATCAGCTCACCAAACTAAAATTAGGCCGAAGCCTCTGCTCACCAATCTCACCTTATCACACTCACCAATTCAGCCCACCACTCACACCAACACCAATTTCAAATAGGCCAATTTAGGATATTGACACGACATAGGGAAAGTGAATAAAAATTGGAATTAGACACCTTGAACAACTTCAGTCCAGAACCACCAGTAAAAATAACTCATTTTTACAAAAAACTAGAATATTTGACTAGACACCGAAATTAGCTTCGAAACGCATTTTGAACCGTTAAATTTGGATAACCGAGTCAAAAGTTACATTAAAAACAAGTTTGGAAAAATTTAGGCAACATCCTGATTTTGGCGCCCAGCAAAAACTGGCGCAGGGCGCCTAGCGCCCAGGCACTGGCGCAGGGAAAACTGGCGCAGAGCGCCTAGCAAAAACTGACGCAGGGCGCCTAGCGCCTAGACACAGGCGCAGGAAAACTGGCGCAGAGCGCCTAGCAAAACTGGCGCAGGGCGCCTAGCGCCCAGACACAGGCGCAGGAAAACTGGCGCAGGAACACGGCGCCCATGCATAGGGCGCCTTGGCAAAACACGCATGGAAACTCATTTTACTTCGAAATTGATTTTGCACAAGCCAAATACTCAGAATATGAGAACCCAACAAAAATTTTGGCAAAAAGTGACACGCATTTTTGGCGCCCATGCACTAGGCGCCTAAGGCCAGGACAGACCACAACTCCTATGACTCCAAAAATTGTTTTGCACGAGCCATTTAACTTGGAAATGAAGACCCAGTATCAATTTTCGCAAAATAAGCAACAGAAAATGGGGACCCTTGGCGCCCATGGCACAGGGCGCCTAGTGCCAAAACTGGCAACACAGTGGCACAGGCGCCCAGGAGGGCACCCAGCGCCCAGATACAGCAACAGACACAGCAGTGGCAGAATTTCCAGCAACACACACACACCTAGGGCGCCTAAGGCTCCATCAATTTTTGAGTTCCTCTCAACCAAAATTCACCAAATTAAATCACCAATGCCAATTTATCATATGAACAGTAACCATCAACTTTTTCCACAAAAAAAGATTCATTCAATCATAGCATCAAACAATGGGCATGCATCATTCTAATTGTGTACAATTTCAACACAAATCAAACATCTCTTTGCACAATTAAAAATTCAGCATAGCACAACTTCACAATATACCAATCATTCATAGAAAATCACCCTAGGACCTAATCCTAAGCATTACTAATTCGCATAAGGTATTAAAGATAAAAAGAGGACCCCCTAACCTTTAGGAATTCGAAATGCAAGGCACCCCTCTAAGAAAATCACCAACAATTTCTTCTCCCTTGCTTGAGCTTCCACCAAATGCCTTCTCTTCCCTTTGTTTTTCTTCAAAATCGTAGCTCCCTCCTTCTTTTCTCTCAACCCGTAGCCTCCTCTCTCTCTCCCTTTCTATTCTTTTTCTTTCTTTTGGCACACAAATGAGCTAAGCCTAATTTTCTAGCTTAAGTATGATTGGGCTTGGATCACGGGCTTTCTTCCACCACTTAAGCCCGAACGCTACACACCCCCCCCCCCCTCAAAATAATTATTTCCAACCCAACTAAGGCTCACATATAGTAACACCTATAATTATTTTATTAAGTAATAAATAATAATTATATTATTATTTCTACCACCCAATTTCATTTAATTAATCAAATAGATTAATCTATTATTTTTGGGGTGTTACAACTACTACTCCCCTATGTCTAGGGTTAAGTAGTGCTTCCTTTAAATGTCTTTAAAGGGTTTTTCATTCATATCATTCTTTGAGTTCTCTTTGTGAACCATGTCTGTACCCACAAAGCTCCCTTATTTTAGTTGATCACTCCCAAAACAAAGTTGAAAGCATTATGACACAAGGAATGAAACGCAAACATCATAATATTATATAAAAGCTACTCAAGGTTCATTACAAACATAAGAACAATCCAACTACAACAAGTTTAGCTCATGACAAGCTTCATCATCACAATACAAACAAACAAGTTTATATTACCGTAGGTAGAGAAGAGAAGAATGATTGCCAAAGATACACTCCAATGATCCCAAGTCACATACGTTGGATGAAGTTATGGCGTGAGCAAACCTTGGATGAAAACTAGAAACTATACTAAAAACAAAAGCTTACTAATGGAATAACAATGGAGGAAAACCAAATTGTCAAGTTAGCTCTTCTCCAAGTTAAACTCTCTACGTATGAATATGTAACTTATGTGTATATTATTTAGATATATCCCTCTCATAGATAATATCCTAATTAGATAATATCTTAATCTACTATAGATTTATCTACTATAGATTTATACCAATACACCACCAATGAAAATACCAATTTAGACATTTGTAATGTTGACACCTCATTTTTTAGGGGTAAACAAGTAATCTACATCTATTTCATCATTTATGTTTCCCTCTCTTTTTATCTATCTTTTAAATTTGAATTCCAATATTCCATCTCTTCCTATTTTTCCTCACTTTTGTTTTTATTCTCTCTCTTTTCCTCGGGCTCTCCCCCACTCACATCTCGCTTCTCTCTGCTCCCTCTCTGCTCTCTATCAGTTCCCTCTCTGCTCTCTCTACTCGCTATCTTCTTCCCTTGCAAAAGATCTCTCAATCTCACGAAGCCAACATGTGAGGAAACATCAAAAATTTACTTCATCAAAAATTTGGTTTCTTCCTCTTGCGTCTCGCTCTCTTCTTCCTCTGTTCTCTCCCTCTCCCTCTTGCTGTCTCCCTATCTCAAACCTCTCTTCTCACCAAAAACCTAAACCCCTCAGATTCGGTCACCCACGCCAATGTCCTCACTGTGGATCTCTTCTCCCTCAACAATCTCTCAGTCAACTCAGATTCGGTCGTGGTAATCGCTAAAAAATAGGTATTAAGGTTTATTTTTTCTTCTAATTTGCAATGACATAGAAGTTCATCTGATTTTGTTTTTCTTTTGTTGTTCATAGGATTTGATTTCGTTTGCAAGACACTGTTTGGAGAACAACAACCAAAACCCTAAACTAAAATACAAGGTATGAACTGTTTACTTTTTGATTTCTGTTTCAGTTAGTTTAGGGTTTTGATTTCTGTTTCAGTTAGTTTAGGGTTTTGCTTTTGGTTTGTATTTCGTTTCAGTTTTGTTCTGTTTCACTTAGTTTTGTTTTTTCAATTTTCTTCATAGTTTTTTGAAGATTATAGCTTTACGATTTGTTTGCTTTCAGTTAGACCATTTAATTTGTATGGTCTCTGTTTGTATGGTCTTTGTTTGTATGGCCAGCTTAACTATTCTCTGATTAATGGGAGGGCGTAAGCTGAATGCACACCAATGTAGGTACTCTTCTTTGGTTGAAATTGATTGTAGAGATAGCTGTTAGGGAAATGAATGAATCAATGAACTTGAGATATGAAAGAGATAGCTGTTAGGGAATGAATCAGCTGTTAGGGAATGAAATTGAGTGTTCTTTTTTTCAGTTATTTTGGTGTTCTAGATTTATGCAGTTTATGTTAACTTAACAGATTTCGAACCCTAGGACATGTTACAGATTTCTGCTCATTTATTTTGGTGTTCTAGATTTCCTATATTTTGTTATATTAATAGACTTATGTTACCCTTATCTTTACTACAAATCTATATAGCACTAACACTCTCATTAGATCTTAGCTGATAAATAAATTTCTGTTCTTCAATTTTTCATGGCTAATCTTTTATTTTTTTTACTGGGATATTTATGCTGAAAATAGAGAATCACGGTTCTTCAGCATCAGTTGTTCAGCAATAGTTGTTTTACTGGGATATTTCTGTTCTTCGGCAATAGTTGTTCTACTTCAAGTTTTAATGTTCACTAATTACACATTTATGCTTTGTTGTGTTCTATTTCAGTTTGCTTAGTTCCAATTCTTTACCCATGACCAGGTGGAGGCAGCCCCAAATTTGAAGAAGTAAGCAGTTCTCTCAATCTCTTTCTCTAATCTCAAATATGTTTGAGATTTTTCCAATTTTTTATTTTTCATTATTAGAAGATGGCTTGCTTCCCCTACAACTCTGTTATTCTCTCACTTCTCACAAATGCGATTTGCCACTATTCCTCTGATTCTTGGTTTTGTTTTGCTGTTATTAGGTTTCGTTTTTGTTGAAGACGCAAGTTTGAGCAGAATCAAGAAGAATCACTGTGGAGGGAAAAGAGTGGGTTTGCCGAAGAAAAAGCAAGAGAGGGTGGTGGAGAAGAGAGAGCAGAAATGCAGAGAAAAAGAGGAACAACGAGGAGAAAATCTTACTTGGTGAGTTGATTCTTCAATAATTCCTCTCTTTCAGATTTTTCCCCAAATAGGAGCCCTAGAAAATCTTACTTTCTGACTGAAATTGTTAAATGTTTGTTGTTTGTCTGCATTTCATTGTTTGCTGATTCATACATTCCAGATTTTTGTTTTACTAATTTTTCATGTCTCCTTGAATTTGTAGATTTCCTCTTGAAATGAAAAAGTGCCTGGAATTGACAACAAGGTAAGTATGAATTTTGGTTATACTGACTTTTTATTCATTTGAGTTTTGGTTATACTGAATTTTGGTTATATAAAAATGATGTATATAAAACTTAACTTAACTATTGTTCATATTCCAAATTTTGTACTAGAAGCTCTCAAGTTGGATGCTTTGATTTTAGTGTGCGTCATTTTAAATCCCATTAATTTCACTTCGTGCAAATACATAATATGGTAGCCTAACTCCTTCTACTAATAGGAACTTTTTTGAGCTTTTTTTCTGCTGGTGGTAATTACTAGATTTGGCTATAGACACTTCATGATGCCCTTGCTACCACACTTGATCCTCATGGCCCTGAAGATATGGAGGTGAGTTTTTAGTTTTTGTTTGTGCAAACCATGTAGAAATAAATGAGTTTTACTTTTAATTCATGTTTATGATTCATATAGGATCTATTGATATTTCTTTTTATGACTATTGATATTTCTTTTAATTCATGTTTATAATTCATGTTTATGATTCATATACGATCTATTTATCAATTTATCAATTGTGTTTACGAGTTTTTATTTTGGGATTTCGTTTGTGCTTCATCTTATAAAGTTTTCCTTTTGATAACAGGTTTTTGATGGAGGAAGAACGTGCAAACCATTTGGGTAATGTTAGGGTATTCAAGTAAGGAAATCTGCCTATTTATTTCTCATTTCTCATATCTGCCCATTTGTTTGTTAATTTCCCATGGTTGTGATTGTTGATTGTAATATATTTTGACTCTTCTATTTAAGCTCCTTTGCAACTTGATATCTTAAATGTATAAACTCTAATAGTTTTTAGCCTTTTAACAGCAATTTTCTCTATAACTAACACCAAAAAGATAATTATTATAGAGTTGGTAGCCTTTAAATTGAGTGT
The DNA here is from genome assembly GCA_039519185.1 of Astragalus membranaceus. Lineage (NCBI taxonomy): Eukaryota > Viridiplantae > Streptophyta > Magnoliopsida > Fabales > Fabaceae > Astragalus > Astragalus membranaceus. The sequence goes on along the minus strand of CM076846.1, from coordinate 98,145,188 downwards.
GTAACACCCCTTCTAATAAGCTAATATTTAATTCATAAAGTCATAAGGTACGATACATAGCACCGCAAATAATCTGTTAGCCTACACCAAAGTAAATCATAATAGTCATCGCAGCGGAATAATCACCAAATCTTAAAATGCCAAATTACATCGCCAATAAAGTTCAAAACATCAAATAAAATAATACGTAAACTAAACGCCCCCCCGGTGCTACGTATCAGAGCAGACTCAACTGACTAGGAGAAGGTACTAGATCACCTTCACTCGCTATCACCTGCACGTTGCCGACATAAGAAGCAACACAAAAGCAGTAGGGTGAGTCTCATTTCATAAGTAATAACAAATAAGATAAGCATCATTTAGAGAAGGCAACTAAGCACACCAATTCCCCACAATAACAACATGCCCCATTAATTTTCATTCACCAAGAAACAGCACCGAATATTTTCAATCACCGAGAACAACACCAAATATAACTAAATACACCTAATTACAATTATTTCCACATACACCATCAATTTATAATCACTAGGAAAAGTACCGAATGCATGTCCAATGTATGAGATGCAACCCAAAATTCCACGGGCACATGCATGTGGATCCATCACCAAAAATTAGCCTTGAGGGCATACACCAAAATAAGGCCGAAGCCTTCTGCTCACCAATAAATGCACATGATTATGCGACGCCATGAACAATGCACCATACACACCAAAATCACCACAACAATGCAATAACATGCGCACCAATAATTGGATTAACTCACCAATAGTTTTATTAACTCACCAACACCAAAAGAAAGGTCATAGACCATTGCCTTGAGGGCACTCACCAATAAACTCACCAATAATTTATCTCACCATTTTATATACATCACCATTATACATCTCCAAAATTTCAACTCTAAGGATAGCACACCAATCACACCAAGCACAATTAATTACGCGACTACATTGTCACCAAAGGACTAAACAACACCCATAGGGACCAAAACAACACATAGAGTAGCAGCAGCAATATAAACAGCAGCATAAAACAGTAACAGCAATACAAAACAGTTCATTTTGCCTTAAAAATAGAATAATCGGTTAGGCCTCTGAATGAGCTCTTCAACGCATCTTAGAACGCCTCAATCAGGTTCCCGGATCAAAAGATATCGCGAAAAACAAACAAGGTGCAGAAATTCCGTAACCATGCGCTTACTTTGGCGAATTGATTAAAATAGTAACCCACACCGGATTTCGACAAATAAATACTTGTTGGAAAGCCCTATGGGTCTACTCCTTATTCCTAAGTTCAGTTTTTTGAAAAAGAGAGTCTAACAGGTACAGTTTTCAAAAACACACATACTAGTTTCAAAAGAGGGCAGTTTCTGTCCTTCAAATTCAAGCAGTTCTAAAGTGACCAAAACTCAATCAAATTGCATGAAACTTGTGCATAAACTGGGGAGAATTCTGTCTAGTTTTCAAAGAAATTGGATTCGTTCGAAAATGAGTTCTTTTGAAAACGCAGTGACCAAAACACTGACCCTATGTCCAGATTGTTTCCAGAATCTTACCCTAACTTGTGAAATTCATATCTCGAGCTACACAACTCTAAACGCAACCAAACCAGTTCCAAATTAACAAGCATTAAGTCTATTTTCCAGAACAACAAACCACATAATTTTTCAGTCAACACAACGTTTCCAGTTACCGAAATACTGAACCTCTACCCAAATCGTTTCCAGAATTTTGACCTAACTTGTTTCACCTATAAGTTAAGTTTTACAACTCCAAATGCAACCAAATCAATGCCAAATTAACAAGTATTAAGTCTATTTTCCAGAACAGTAAACCACATAATTTTTCAGTCAACACAACGTTCCCAGTTACCGAAATACTGAACCTCTACCCAAATCGTTTCCATTCTCGATTTTATTTAGTCATTACAACATACACCTAACTTGCATGACTAATATCATGTACATCTCAATACTAATCAATTATGGATTCTACCAAAATAACATAAGTTCATCATCAACAACATGGATTTAACAATTTACATTCATCGTAACAAAAACATCCAAAAACAACAATTCAATTCAATCAATCAAACCTCCCCTAAAACCTAACTCATGTGATTCTAATCCTATAAGTTATTAAGGATGAAAAGAGAGCCCCCTAACCTTTTGTTAATGGAAGAATTCACAAGCTCCTTGAAATTTCGCCAAGACACCAACAACCCTAGCCTTCTTCTTCTTCTTCAAGCTTGCGCAAAATCTCTCCCTTCTCTCCTTGAGCCGTCGCGTTTTCTCACTCTCACACACTTCTCACTTTTCAATTTTTTTGTTCCTTTGCACAAGTAAGGGTTTTCCTAAGACCCTAAGGCTTTTTACTAATTCAATTGGGCTACTTAACAACAACGGGCCTTATTTACACTCCCTTAATCACTTCCACTACTCCCTAACATAATTAACACACCACTCAAATCACCACCTCTTAGTTAAATTAAATACCCTATTATTATTTTAATATAACCAACCACTATAGCACCTAATTAAATTAATTAAATAAATAAATACTTGAATTATTTCGGGGTGTAACAGAGTGACTGTGTGGGACTTTGCTGCTATGAAAATAACATTACCTATTGGAATATGGGTTGTGAATAATATTCCTTCTCACAAGTATGCTTCAAGATTATATTTTCTTTACATTTTGTTTTTCACCCTCTATTGCCATTAGTCCTAATTCTTTTTCGGTAGTATGCAACTGTCATTGGTTTGATCTTATGTACAATTCTTAATTGTGTTGTCATTGACATTTGGTGTTGTTGATCAGAAAAAAACGGGAAAACTTCATCTTCGTTAATTCATCAATTGAGTGTGACAATTACTTCAACTAAATGGCAGGTATTAGAAGTTTTGCGATTCTCAAATTTTGTTCTATGCAAAGTCCATGAATTACGTGTTTAACATACTATATTAAGTCTCTTGGATAGTAGTTCGTTTTGATTTTCTTTTCATGCTGGTACTGATAAAGGAAGGTAAAAGTGAGCCTAAAGATCTAATCGTCTGGAGAATTAAATCTTGGTGGAATTTGGATAAACACTAAGTGTTTACCAAAAATCAAGAGAGATATTGAAGCATTTTAAGTGTATTTCCTAGATGTCTTACGGGTTTAGCTGCATGTTTTGACTTTGTCTATTCGGTTTGCATATTTTTTAAGATTTTCATGTTGCATCTGTTATCATTAACCGATAAATACTTTCTTTTTCCCAAAAGTGCAACTGCAGAAAAAAAAAAAAGTTAACCGATAAATACTCGAGTATCAAATAGTGGGTTTTCCCTAACTAAAGGTTTTATGATTATTCTACAATATTGTGCTTTCCTTTAAACCTGTTGACAAATATTTTGATACTCTAACAAGTTACTCTTCTTTATTTGATTTGATGTTTGGGTTGTGGGATTTTTAAACAAAAAATATACATTTAATTGTCTGAGGAACTGTGTTTTAATTGTTTTGTGAATTTATAATATACATTTAATTGTCTGAGGAACTGTGTTTTAATTGTTTTGTGAATTTATGTTAAGTTAGGGTATTTAGTAACAGTGTATTAACTATGTATGAACTGTTTTGCTTTGCAAATCTAAGGCAATCTGTAGTAACTGCTTAGTGGGATAATCTTTAATCAGTTGATTTAGTTGTAGCTTTGCAATGAGTTATGAGATTCAATGTGTTGTTATATACCTTCTATGGGTTTGTTGATTGCCTTGCCTTGCTTTCCATGTCATATTTTGATTCTTTCATTTATGGGTTGACAGGTGGAATTTGTTTGCATAGCTGCAGCCGGGAACTTGCTTCATCTCAGACCTTTCATGGGTTATTTGCATTTGATTTTTTTGTATACCTTCTTATTCATTCGTTTGCATAGCTGCAGTTGGGAATTTGCTTCATCCAAAAATGCTAGCTAGCACACAAACCCATATTCCAATTGATAAAATACGGGTTTATTTGCATCTCAGGCTATGTTTTCATTCTGTGCTCAATTGATAAAATAAATCATAGCACTTACATTACTTTATGAAGGACTTTAAATGCTATGAAACTATGGCCCGGAGGATGAGGCTTAGTGAGGTGAATGTGGTTTACGAGGGAGACACAAATTTTCCCATCGTAGTCCATGAAACCAATATGGAAGAGGTTGGATATATACATTTTGATGCAGGACAGGCTGGATCTTTCTTCCTTGATGGAAAAATAGGATGATATTGAAGAGTAGTGTTATTTTGTGATATTGAGAGATCTCCCTTTTAACTAGCCTCTATTTCATTAATTTCCTTAATAAACAAGTTAATATTCTTAGCTCCCTTATCATAAATTGTGTAACTTATAGGAGGCTGTATCAAAATCTAAGAAAATTCAATTTCGTTTGACCTTAAGTTAATTGCCTTCATATTTCAATGACTAATGTCTCAATATGCTTTACTTGGTATTCTCTAATCTACAGAATGAAACATTAAGACTCATATATATTCCTCTAGAAGCCTTTGAACTTACTCTTATAGATATCATGAGCAACCTTTATAAACAAGATGAACTCATGAAACTTGAAAATAATTTCGCTGAATTGTTTTATGTCACTTGGTGTTGATTAACAAGATCCTGTGTAGCAATTCTGTGTAGCAATTGTTTTATGAAGAATTTGATTCAATCTCTTGAGAAATGAGTGAGGTTGAGGATGAAGATGCATGTTCTATTTTTGAACTATTTTGAATTATAATGATTTAGATTTTTTGTTTGGGTTATTTGTTTGATGTTTTTAATTTCTCAAATTGTCCGTAAAACAAAACTATTACAATCTTTATATTGTACAACATAATTTTAGAAGAATGACATTTCAATTTAATATTTTTGTTTGAGTATAATCATGTCACATAACACGATCCGCCCGTGCGGATGCAAGGGTATGGTACTAGTTATCCATAAAGCTACTTTACAAAAAGTGGTAATGATTAAAATCATTACCAACTATCAAGTGAGAATCAATTGGGAGGCGCCAAGTGTCTTGTTGACTCCACTTGGGCTTCAATGTCATTCTGAGGATAAGAGATAAGGGTGATGACTCATCATTTCAGCAAGTGGTTACACAAATATCCCAATGGCCAGCCGCCTCATGACGCTGTAGCGTTTCATTGATGGCATACCGCTGCAGCACTAAGGCAGAACATCAATATATTCACAAAGGCACCTATTATGCCAAATATTTAGGAAATTGACTTATAACCTGTATTTACACTATTAATCATATGTTCACATGTTTAAGTACTAAAATTACTTGAGAAGTAAGCTTGATTTAAGTGTTAAGAGCATAAATAACCTATATAAAATAGAGTTATCAATGAGCACCGGACGGAAAAGGAAGTGTTTTACTTTTAGCTAATTTGCAAACAGAACATGAAATAGAGGCACTAGAATCCATAGGTTTAGTACATAACAAACTAGTCTTAAATAAGTGAGACAAAACAACAGAATTTGGATGGCCCAATTTCCTATGCCAATCCTCACATGGATTCAAAACAGTATTACAAGCAAGAGATAAATGACTAGAAATAGACTGGAGCGGAAACAATCTTCCCACTTTAGGCCCCTTCGCGATCACCTTCCCTGACACCTGCTCCTGCACAAAACAATCAGTGCGAGAAAGATTAACATCACAACCGTCATCCACTAATTGACCAGCAGACAATAAATTGGAAGCAAGCCCAGGTGCTACAAGCACATTTCGAAACTTAGAGTTGATGTCACCAAGATGAGTTATAGGAATGGTACTCCAATCAGCAATTCGAATTTTCTGATTGCCATTAAAAGAATTTAAATTGTACAAGTGTTCAGGAGAACCCGTCATGTGATTCGATGCACCAGAGTCAAGTAACCATGGACGAGAAATGAAAGAGGACTTACTGGTAATGCCCAAGGCTGAAAGAGCAGAAAGTACCATTTGTTAAATCAATTCAGGCTGGAGAGCACCACCATCAGATGCACCGGTGGTGGAAGGACCAGCTGCAGAGCTAGTAGTGGCATGGAATGCCTGCACTGGACGCTTAGTCGGTCGTGGGGGACGCGTAGGACATGCAGAGATGATATGACCCTACCGCTTGCAATAATTGCAAAATTTCTTAGGACAACTACGAGATCATGAGGTTCAGAAAGGACGGGATCATGAGACATGGTTCCTTGAGTATGGAGACGTTGTTCTTCCCTGAGCAGTTCACCAACACAGATATCTAAGGAAGGAACATGGTTCCTATTCAGCAGAGCACCGCGAACAGCCTCAAACTCCGAGCGAAGTTTCATGAGAAATTGATACCGCTTACTAGTATCGTAGACATCTTGGACAGCCAAAAGTCACAATTTTGGGACAGTAGCATATATAATAGCAGATTGTTCTGTCCACAAATTCAGACAACCAGAGTAATAATCTTGGATTGACAAATTACCTTGTTTGTAATTGGCGATCTCCAACTCCAACTGAAAGCGCTTGGCCGTATTGTCCTGGTTGTAAATATGCTTCAAGTAATTCCACATTTCTTGAGCAGTTGAAAAAATCCCAGATTATTGATCATCTGAGGATCAATAGTACTGAGAATCCAAGAAATAATTTGAGCATCTTTGACTTCCCATGCATCAAAGGCGGTTCTATCTACCGGCGCCTTAGAAGTCCCATCAAGGTGACTCCATAGTCCTTTCCCTTTGACATACATCTTGAATTGAAATTCCCAAGCAGCATATTCCAGTAAATCGAACACAAAAATTATCTCTTTCTTTTTCTAATGCCATTAAAACTGTAGCTTATAATAATAATATTATAATAATTATAGAAACAAAACCAAGCACGACAAAGGAGCTCACGAAGGAGAGAACTCACGAAGCAAACGCACAGGCAGAACTGAGCGATGAGAACAGCGCAGAGAGCCAATCAAGCACCATGATTGGCGAGTCGGAGCAACGACGTAGCACCGTGTAAGCACAGGTCACTGACCGAGAGCAGGAGAAACCACAAGAAAACCCACAAACCAGAAACTAACGATCAACAATGATCCCGAAACCCACGAATCCAAGAAGAGAACCGCGAAACACAAGAACCAGGAGCAACGAAGCACGATGTGGGGAAAATCGCGAAGGCACCAGAAACGTGCAAACAGGGAGATCGCGTGAAGTCGCTGAGTGGGACAGAAACGTGCGAAGACACCAGGAACGACAGGATCTCGCATCCAAGAAACGAAATCACCAAGAGTGAGGTACGAGCAACACCTTGATCAAGAACGAAGTTACGCACGCGAGAACCGAAATTTTGAACCAAAGTCACGACCAGATCAAGAACATCAAACAGGTGAGAAGGTTTGGATCGAAACTAGTCTGATACCATGTCATGAAAATTGGCTTGATACCTCTTAGAATGTGGTTTAGGCCTAACTCAACCCCACAAAACCGGCTTGTAAGGTGAGAGATGTCTCCTACTTATAAATATCAAATGGTTCTCAGAACCTTAATAACTTCCTGTTAATGAATTTTGAACACAGACTAAAAATTTCGATAATAAATATCAAATGGTTCTCAGAACCTTAATAACTTCCTGAAAATGTTTAAGTTTCATATCTTAAGACTTATACAATCCAGGTGTTCAATACTCAAAACATAAAGTAGCGGAAACGATTTTACAACTTATACGGTGATAGTCATACAATCGGTAAAATAACTAGAAAAGCACAAAGGCCTAAACAGGAAATCAAGTCTCCAATGACTCCATGAGTCGCACCGGCTAACCGTGCTTCGTCGCCTTTGCTTTCCCCTGCTTCTCTGTAAAAACCACAACATATAAAGGGTGAGATAAACATTATCTCAGTGAGTCCTATCGAGACCCCTTACTAACTCTAGCGGTTTATTAAACTGTATCTTTGAACTCGTGGCCCTCATAAGCAACCACGTGGACACATATTACTTCCATGTAACTTGTAGCCCTAATAAGCGACTGCTCGTTAAATGAATTACTTTCCTGATGTAGCCCTAATAAGCGACTACATAACATATTTTAGCTTTGAACTCAAGGCCCTAATAAGCGACCATGTGGACACGTGTATTACTTATTGTAACTTGTAGCTCTGATAAGAAAATACTCGTTACATTAATTACTTTCTTGATGTAGCCCTGATAAGCAACTACACATCACATTTTCATGAACTTAGCACAACACCTGAAGCCTACCTTAGCATGGTTATTTCTCCGGCTTTTGGTGAACCCATCCCGCTAATCACTAGGGGGAAAAACATGTGGGTCTAAGATTTGGGGCTCATGACTTCCCCCACCCTAGTATGCTAATCTTGGAGGATCATCACCCTCGATATACTCATATTATTACAAGTATACCATCTACCTTTCCCCGAGGGAAAGTAACTTGAATTGTGTTTACATGAATTGAGAGTTTAAATGTCTTTATAGACTTACAATCAATTAACTTAGCATGACATGATGAACGCTAGGTTCGTTATCTTATCTTGACTTGACTAAATGACCTGAACTTACAAGACTCGTTTAGACTTTTAGGCTTTTAACTTGACTTGACGTGTGTACACTCACGTTTACTAATGTACGGTTTTTCTTCAGTTTCACAACTTAAGACAATTTCATATATTCATCTCAAGCATACTCAAACTCATGGCATTCATGTATTAAATTCATTGTGCAAGGTTGAAAATAAAATGGGGAGAGATTTGGAACATCATTGATACCCAAAAGAGTGAGAAAAATAAATTTTTAAAACCGTTCTGTGCACTTGGGCGCATGGCCGTGCGCTTGGGACGCTTCTGGACATTTTGATTCTGTTTGCCGTGCGCTTGGACGCACAGTGAAGCGCTTGGGGCGCTTTTGGTCATTTGGGTTCTGTTTGGGTTCTATTGCCGTGCGCTTGGGACGCACCGTGAAGCGCTTGGGGATCTTTTGGCTATCTGGGTTCTGTTTGCCGTGCGCTTGGGACACACCGTGAAGCTCTTGGGGCGCTTTTGGCTATCTGGGTTCTGTTTTCCGTGTGCTTGTGACGCACCGTGAAGCGCTTGGGGCGCTTTTGGCTACTGGAAGTGATTTTAAAATAACCTTACTCACTCAATTCACCCAAAACTCGACCCCAATGGTACCAACACCAAATCCAACATAAGAACAGAATCCAAACTACAATTTAGGCATATTTGAAGCAATCATAAACATCCAAAGTAGCAACCACGACAATCACTTAATCACACAAAATGACAGTCAATCAGTCAATTCGATCGATTCTAAAATAACGATTTTTCAATAAAACGGTCTTTCGTTATTTTTCTCAAAACGGATTTCAAAAGGGTATCAGTTCAGAAAACATAACGACTCAATATCAAAAACATCCCTAGCGAGTTATAGAACTCACCTTTTGCGATGAAAATCGCATACAACAACGACGCCCACTAGACTTTGACGAACGAGAGCCGAAATCTCACGAACCGGCTCCACACCTTCTAACACTTTCAAGCTCAAACCACAGCAACTCAAACACATCTTCTTACTACTGAACTTGCTTCCTGACTACGGCAGTGATGTCTCTCGGATTTTGACGACTCGAACCTAAATTCGACAAACCGATATCCTCAGTTCTGATTCTGTTTTCCATCACCAGTGTACAGATTCGTAACAAATGTAGCTAGGTCAATTCGTACCCAAAACCCTTCAAACCGGTGCCCATGGTGTAGATAATTTTGTCTATTTTCATATGGTTCAGGTTTCAAACAGATGCACCCAGTCTTCAGAGAGTTAACACAAACAATGGGACTGGGTTAAAACTGACTCTAATTAAAAACTGAAACTTGTCACTACTAGAAAAATCAAAATTAGAGAGGGAGCAAATCCGTCACTAAACCATCAAAAATCCGTCACTAACGATTTTAGTGACGGAATTTGTGACGAACCCAGATTCGTAACTAATTTTGGCGTCACTAAATTTTTAGCGAGGGATTTTGAAATCCGTCGCTAATAGCGACGGAAAATTCCCTCACAAACATATCAAATCCGTCACTAAAAAATAGTTCGAAATTGAAGATGAAAAGTATATTTCCGTCGCTAATAGGGAGGGAGACTAAATCCGTCACTAATAGAGAGGGAGACTAAATCCGTCGCTAATAGAGAGGAGATTAAATCCGTCACTAATAGAGAGGGAGACTAAATCCGTCGCTAATAAAGAGGGAGACTAAATCCCTCTCTATTAGTGAGGGATTTTATCCATCTAATATTCATTTTTAATTAAGGACTCATTAGAATTTAATACAAGAGCATATTTATTATAGATTTTATACACTCTTTAAAATAAAACATTCTACTAAATCTAAGAATAAAAACTTAGAATTTTTTTGAATAGCACACAAATAACTTAAATAATTAACAAGGTTTATAAATATAATCCATACAAAGCATAACTAATGTTAATCCATAAAAAAAACAACCGGTATATGTTGATTAACCTAGTATTTTACAAACCATAGTTTATTTTCAAATTTAATGTGTACTACTAAAAATACAGAAATTAGAGATGGCAAATTCATGAGCAGGAGATAATGCACTCCAATTCATTAAACGTGAAAGTTGTACAAATTTCTTTAAAGTACTACATGTTTCTCAATGTGATTAAAAACGACTCCACTGGGGATCGAACCCAGAATCTCTGGTTCCGTAGACCAGCGCCTTATCCATTGGGCCATGGAGTCAGATTTCAAGTTTTAGGATAAAAGCATTCCATATCCTGAATATTATTAAGACCAACAAAACATGAATGCCAGCTGCATACAACCACACACAACGACCGCACTGATATACACATGTTAGGCATATATGCATGATAAAATAAAGAGGAAAATAATCAATCAGATACCATAACCAAAACTAAAAGATAAATAACTTTGATCTTTTTACACGTTAAGGATCCAAGATATATTATTACTTCATTTCAATATTCATTGCATCACAAGAGTGAGTTAAAAATCCTTACAAGTAAGGAAGCTCCTCCAGAGATCCTATGTTGTCGGGAATAGGACCATTGAGTTAGATATAGTAAACAGCTTGAATATAATTGCCTCAAAGTTACTCAATTATGCACAACCACAACCAGAAAATGTTGTCTTATTGGAAGACCAAGGAAGGGTCTACTACTATCAAGTCATACATATAGAATCCATTTCCTGCAACAAAGTCGAGAAATTAATCTACATGGAAAGTTCTAGGAGCATATGATATGGTATACTAGGACTTCCATTGTTGAAGAGAACCTGCAAATCATAGATGAAGAGAACCTTGTATGTGAACTGTGAAAATCAGGTTGCTAATAAATGGACTTGAAAATGCATAGCATCAGTAATTATGTGAACTGTGAAAATCATTGTTGAAGCTCCTGAAACATGAACATTAGTTTTAGTTCAAATATATTATAAATTATAAATTATAAATCATACAAAACAAATAAAAAGAAAAAGGATAGCTTGTAAATGCAAATAACAAAACAGAAACTAAGAAGTAAGAACTGAAAGACAATAATATCTTTATAAGGAGTTAACATTAATCTAGTGATACAAACTATGGTGTTGTGTCTCTATAGTGTCTCCAAATGACAACCAACTCAACAGAAACTAATGATAATTGATTAACATGATCAATAGAGACAATCAAAATATTGGAAATTGTACTCAATCAGAAAGATGTGATGCACACCCGCATAAGGATCAACCATCTATAGGCAGTTCTCCGCAATTAACAACTCTGCAAGGCTTTCTAGGGATATCTAACCTGCTTGTCTCCTGCGACTCGAGTGTCTTCACAACATCTATTCCATCAATGACATGTCCGAATACAACATGGAGATTATCGAGCCATGGAGTCTACATCATAGAAACACAACATTAGTGTGATTATAAGAGGCTAAAAGTAAAGTAATAAAGCATATGTTTATAAGAGGCTAAAAGTAAAGTAATAAAGCATATGAAAATTATTCATGAGTGTGATTATAAGAGGCTAAGAAAATTGCACAGTGCAAAACCAAAGCATGAAACAAAATTAGATAGAAGTATGAAGCATCTTTAGATAGGCCCTCTTGAGATTTGCACATCCACAATTACATCAGCCACCAAAACTTATTGAGATTTGCACATCCACTATAAGTAACAGATCTAGGATGGTGCTTAAGAGTTAGGGAGCAGAAGGGTTAAAGCAAAGACTAAAAAATATAGAACATCGATCAAATCAATGATCAAAGACTAATAGCTCTTCCTCAGGAGCTTAAAGGCAGGCTCAAGGTCACCAGTGGGTTCTTCGATGGGAGAAAGTCTCTTTGCCGGAGTAATAGTTTCATGCAGTTCAAGAGTTTCAGATGCTGGTTTTTGTTGAGTCAGGCAAGCAATATCAGCATGACCAGCATCTTGAAACTTTGCCATTAGATCTTGTAATCAGATTAATCACATACAAATAATCAGTACCCAGATTTATAAGTTATCTAAACCAACAATCGATATGGTATTTAGCAATACCTTTTTAGCAATTATGGCAGATGCTTGATGCTTTGAACATTTTTTGTTCCCTAAGATATTAGCCTCAGTTTGTTTGACCACCAAACTGTGAATGTCATTGTTATCCTAAAACATATTGAAACATAGTACATCATTAGTCAGTTGTACCATTAATAGTATAGATGTATTTCCTAAAGATATGATAGGTCAAAATGTATGTTAGTTGTTATTATTGTGAATTGTGAATACTATTCCTTACCCCATCTTTGTTGATGAAGTCTTTAAACTTGGTGATAACCTCAAGATCACTGCATATTTTTTGCACTCTGTAAGTTGCTCAAATTTTGTATTAAAAGCAGCTTTGTTTTCAACTTTGAATAGGAATGACCTTTCAAACAAATGCAAGAAGTATACCACCAGTCATCATCAACCATGATGCTTGTGATATTAGCAAAGACAATAACTGAAGTTTCCTGAATAGATATTAGTTTTCCAAATATTATTTTATTTTGCATTGATTGGAATATATAAACATATAAATTAAAACAGAATGTTGTTGAAAAAATATTGAAAGAAGACACTAATAATCGTCTCACCTGTCTACATGCCTTCAGCTTGCTATAGTTAACCTCTGAGTGAGTTCCAGGAATTCTTGGGCTGGTTCAAGTCAACTCTGAGAACACGGTTGAGTGAGAGTCAGGGGAGATGGGTACTCAATGTTGTGGGTTGTCATCCTGAAACATTGTTAACAATGTAAAAACCATGATAAAGGGTTCCTAACATTTTGAACATTACAAATTTGCTCACAGTAAGTTATAAAACACAGTAAAACACTGCTTAGTTATAAAACAACAGTAAGTTCAAGCTATGATGAAGAGAATAATTAGTAAATAATAAAGATACACATGAAAAGATGATGAAATCGAGCAAGGATTATACCTGGATTGAGCAGCAGCTTTAGTTTCCTGCACCACACCCTAATCTATTGGAAGAACAAGCAAACAATAAAATAAATCCTAATTAGTTAGAGATCTATGATGTAGAGATGATGAAATCGAAGGGAACGATGAATAATCGAAGGGAACAACGAAGAGATGATGAAATCATAAGAAACAATGAAGGAAATGATGAAGAAATCGAAGGGAACATAAAAATCTAACCAAGAGAGAGTGAGCAATTGCGATGGTGAGATTTCTTTGAGTGCGAGAGTGATGAGTGAGAGTGAGAGGTTTCAAGAGTGAGAGGTTCGTGAGTGATGAGTGAGAGTGAGAAGTTTTGAGAATGGGAAACAAAAAGAAAAGGTAAAGTGAAAGTTATTTAGCTCAGCGACGGATTCCGCATACCTCACTATTAGTGAGGGATACCTTTTCCTCTCAAAATCCGTCTCTAAACGTCTTTTCAACATTTTGTGACGAATTTAGCTACAAAATTTTTAGCGAGGGATATTTTTTCGTCTCTATGTTCGTCACAAATGTAACCCAGAGGCGCAGTGACGAATTTATTTATTTTCGTAGCTAAATCCCTCACTAATAGTGAGGGATATTTTTCCATTTCAAAAATCCCTCTCCAAAAATAGTTTTTCTAGTAGTGTGTGAACACGATAACTCCCTTCATTCTCAATGAAATCGGATGGTTCTTGGGCCTAAACTGAAGCACTTCGTGTCTAGTTTCTAAAGAGACAGAAATGAGCTCAAACGGAGGTCAGTACAGGGAGTTGCGAAGGAAATATCAAAGACTGCCAAAACGGGTTTTCTGCAGATTTTGCCATAAATTGATAACTTCCACTCCCTTCACCATGAACCACGAGATGGAGCTTCTATAACTCTCCAACAGCTCCTGGTTGCTATGTGGTTCCCCAAAACATGTTACTCTACTTCAATTTCTGACATGCAAACTCATTATGGCTTCTAGGATTCACTTTGACTACATGCACTTCAAAAATTAAACTCCAAAAGCTCCCTTGGCTAGATGATGCTCTCCACCACAATGTCAGCTCCAGAACTCACTAGATGGTGGTGAAAGGGGTATCATTGGATAGGGGGAGGAAAGCTGATTACTATGGTGGCAAGAGATGAGACATGCAATGGGGATGATCTCTCCTCCTTCTCTTCTCCCTCTCACGCCTACTCTCCCTCTCTCTCTAATGTTTCCTTCTTTTCTTTCCTAAGTTCAGGAAATGAATGTGAGTTGTGTTGTGTGTTCAGCTGCAAGTGTGAAATGGCTGGGAGATAAAAGGGGAAAAAGACCGTTATACCCCTGTCTTTCGTTTCTCACTTAAACTAGTTCTAACCCAACTATTTTCCCATACTAACTTACTTTGCACAATGTTTTAATCATGCACACACAAATAAATGATTATTTCAAACGTCACATAATCAAATAATTTTATGTTAATTAATCAACTCATAATAAACCTCTTGTGCTAAATATTCGATTTAGCTAAATAAATTATCTTAACCTCTTCGCTAAGGCAGCAATCTTCTTTCCATTTTTGATGAGTTGAACCCTGGCACATTTACGAATGGCAGAGTTGGGCTGCTTAGCCTCAATACCTATCTTTTCAAGAACAATTCCCTATGCATGGGAAGAACCAGCAAAAGGCTTCTTCCATTCATTGCCAAGATGAGACTTCTTGTATGACTTGTCAGCCCACCTTTGCCTCCTATGGCGGGATTTCAGCTTACGGGCAGCTCCCATTCCCTTTGTCTTCCCCATGTTGATCGAGTTTTAGTTCTGCACAGAAAAGCAGTGGAGGGGCTCGAAGAAGATGAAGTGTGCAGCTGCGGCAGTGCAAAACCCAAGTCCCACATTGACTAGAGATATGGCCTGAAAAAGAGTTTATAAGTGGGAGGCATCCCTCACCTTACAAGCCTGTTTTGTGGGGTTGAGTTAGGCCTGAACCACATTCTAAGATGGTATCAAAGCCTATCCTTCGGATCACCCACCATTATTATCCACGCACCAAGCCCAATAGTGCTGGGCGTGAGGGGGTGTGTATTGGAAAAACCCAAGTCCCACATTGACTAGAGATATGGCCTGAGAAAGAGTTTATAAGTGGGAGGCATCCCTCACCTTACAAGCCGGTTTTGTGGGGTTGAGTTAGGCCTTAACCACATTCTAAGAATACCCTTCTTCTTTCTCATTGCTTTTGTATATAAGGATTACAAAATTACAGGTAATTACAGCTAATAATTACAATTAATGGAGATCAGATCAATTCCTGATTTGTCTCCTGATTTGTCTAACCTAAACTAGGAAAACTAATAACTATAATTAAATATAATTACAGATATGCACAATCTACAATGTTTCAAGTGATGTGCACCCCAATTTAATTTTCGTTTGATTCTGGAATATGGTTATGAGTAATGCGTTCCTTACTCACCTGAACTTGTAATAGTCTAGGTTTAGGCTATGTTCCTAAAATGCTTAACTGTACCTTGTTATTTTGAGATGTTGAGAGTGACATATTTGGCAGATTCTAATACTCTCAAAGGAAACTCATAATTTGTTTTTATTATAGTGAAAGATTTTCACGTGTGAAGGTATTGGACGTAACTATCAAGTTATAGTGATCCCCAATTTTACAATGCATTTCGTCTCAGACACCAAAACACACTACAAAGGAGTTTATACAAGACTTAGTGTTGATCAACTAAAACAATTTGGAATAGATTAAGACATATGTGAGTATCAACAACAAGGTAAATCATTAGAAACATAGAAGCACAGCAAGTACACACTTGAATCTTGGATCGCCAAATCACGGTGTCAATCATTGGGGATCATACTAATGAAGTCAAGGTTCACACAACAAGAAGGTTAACAATGAGAACCATGCACAAAGACATAGAGTTCACACATAGAAACACAATACAACACACAATACCAGTAGGGGCATCTCCCCCACTAGTTCTCTTACCATCAGCAACTTTCGGTTTACCTTTACCTGCGGAAGCATCACTACAACACAAACAATGGTTAGAACTAAAAGACAACAGTTGGTCGCTAACCGACACAACGACTCGACAACTTGGCCGGACGGACCAACCATTGCTCTGATACCACTATTGTAACACCCATTTCTACCCGGTAATTTATAAGCGTAAACTCAGAGTTTTCAAAAACCATTTTCAACAAAGAAACGGATGCTACACTTCGACAACAG
The DNA here is from genome assembly GCA_039519185.1 of Astragalus membranaceus. Classification (NCBI taxonomy): domain Eukaryota; kingdom Viridiplantae; phylum Streptophyta; class Magnoliopsida; order Fabales; family Fabaceae; genus Astragalus; species Astragalus membranaceus. Next base: position 98,128,467 of record CM076846.1, on the reverse strand, counting down.
TTACATAACACTCTCACTAGAGGTGAACCGGCAAACCATATTTCGCGTCTTAAAAACAAATCAATTTTATTCAACATATAGCGGAAAATCAAAAGGGTTCGTAACATCAATGAAACGACATATGTATACATTTAATATAAAAACAGCGGACATCCCTCCCCGAGTGCTACGTATTAGAGCAACGACACCAAACTAATGAAGAGTTATAGTCTTCATTCGAGATCACCTGCACGTTACCATCATAGGGGTAACATTCAAACAGAAGGGGTGAGGTATCACTCTATATAATGAATCGTATGAAAAGCAGTATATACTTAGGTCATGGCATCAAAATTATCACGGCACGACAATCACGTCACGACAGTTAATATTATCTCAATCAGTATCATCAACAAAATCAACAACACAACAACAGCGACAACAACAACAATAGCCACACCAATGGCAATAACGACAACATATAGCAACAACAGCAACAACACACAACAACGACAATAACATCAATTACAATCACCAATAATCATCACCCATAAACGTCACCAATAATCATCACCAAAACGTCACCAAAATCATCACCAAGGGTCATCACCTAAATCATGTGTAAATGAATGAATGCAACCCACCCCAACGGGCATATGCATGTGGTACCAATCACCAAAAGTTTTTCCTGTAAATAGAGGCGTCACCAAAATTGAGAGCTTTCACACCCGGCTCACCATTCTAGAAAAATTGAGCTTTCACACCCGGCTCACTAGTTTTAGAAAAATTGAGCTTTCACACCCAGCTCCAAGACCAAAGGCCTTCACCGAAATAAATGTGTATGCTGTATGCGACACCATGAATGCACACAGACAATCATCAAAAATTAGTCACAATGTGACACACCAAAAATCAATCACCGAATATCACCAAAATTGGGCTTTTACACATAGCCCAAAAACACCGAAACACCAAACTACCCGAAACAACGGAACACCAAGATTTGGAGCCTTCCCACCTAGCTCCAACAACACCAGGGTTTGAGCCTTCACACCCAGCCCAAACAGCACCAAGACACCGAGATGACAACAATTTTTCCGAAACATTTGAGACGCGATGATTTTTCCCAACACCGGAGACAACGACAATTTTCCAAAATATTTGGGACGACAATTTTCCAAAATATTTGAGACGCGACAATTTTCTTTTCAAAAACAGCAACATTTAACGGCTAAGCCAACGACTAACAATTTCCAGAAAAATATATCACTTTGCCTCAAAATAGAATATTCAGCTAGGCCTCTGAATAAGCTTTCCAAAACATTTTGAAACGTCTCAATCGGACTCCCGAGTCAAAAGATATCGCGAAAACAATATAGTTCGAAGTTGCTGAAAATCAGTAGGAAACGGCGCCCATGGCGCCCAGCGCCAGCGAACAACAGGATGGCGCCCAGGAAGGCGCCCAGAACAGCGGCAACGGCGCCCAGGGACCCCCAAAACCCAGTTTTTCACGAATTAAAACCCCAAAACCTGATTTCCAATCGTTAACAAATATTCTCAAACATCAACAAATATTCTCAAACATCAATAATTGATTTTCAAAAATCAATAATAGATTCTAAACACCAATAGATGGATTCAATCATCAACGATTAGATTCAATCAACAAATAGAGTTTCCAACACCAATTCAATTTCTTATGATCATGGCAAAACACAACAACAATTTCTAGGGTATATGAACATCAATTACACAAACATGATTACTCAACAAGGTATTGTAACATATGATCACACAAACATCGTTCAACAAACAACATAACATATATAGTCACACATATAATGCATAATCAAACCCTAACCCCCATACATACAACAATTCATAGAACCCATTAGATAGATAGAATCCCACCCTTACCTTAGATTTGCCGAATACGAGACCCCCTTGCACGAAAACCCCAAAGAACCACAGCAACTAGAGATCCTCTCCTTTTTCTCCTTGTGCGCCGTCCCTCTCTTCTCTCTTCTCTTCGCAATCTCTACTCTTTTTTTCCAAAAAACGCAAATGATCTAAACCCTAACCAATGCTCTCACTTAGGCGCCTATGTCATTGGGCTTTTGGATCACGGGCCCCCCTTTCACTACTCCACTTAGTTACTAAACACCACTCCCTGATTTAAATAAAACACCATATTGTTATTTCTACCGCACGAATCCCGTTAAATTAATTAAATAAATTAATCAATTATTTTTGGGGCGTTACAACTCCCCCCCACTTAAAAGAATTTCGTCCTCGAAATTTAACTACCGACGCGAACGCTCCCCCCTCTAACCAACTAACGTCACCTCAACAACCAGTGCTATCTAACATGCTGATCATTATTTCTTTGATTACCGGCGATAAGTGATTGGGCGGCTGTCCCTCCTACTTGTTCAGCCAGATAACTTCAGGAAATAATAATTAGACCCACTCTCTAACGGTTCTGCAAGGACCCCCGATAGAGTTTTGGGCGTAATCGTGTCGGTACCACATGATCACCCCCAAGCTCTATTAAAGTTCCTTCCTATCATAGCATCACCACAAATACAACTACAACAACTGTATCAATAATGCATGTAGAGCTCACAACAAGTATCACAGTTTCATCACAACATCAGGACAAAGTTTACAGAGTGCATAACGATTGCTAAACAAGCCACACAATCAGAGTCTACAGGCACAGATTCTATACATGGGAGTCATGAAACAATTCACAAAGCAGAAAGTTCACCATAATGGATGTCGAGGAAATTAGACACGCAGAACAAAACAAGGTTAAACAAACAACATAAGAATGTAGTTAACATTTAAAACACATTACGTCCGATTACACACGAAACCCCATGGTTGTAGCATTTAGGTGGAAGGGAAACTATTACTCATAGTGCTTAGAATAGTACCGCATGTTATAGCAAAAGGATTACAAAACTAAACATTAACTTAACCAAATTAATTTAAGCACCTATGTGAACGTTTGGCAATAAAACTAATTTTAAGAAAATGTACATCCATCCTTAGCACACATTTTAATCCTAGATCACACACTACCAGATCCCAATAATACAAACATTTACATATAATACAAAAGCATGTCCCAAGGTGTTCAAGACCAAAGGATCAAAGGAGTATGGCACTAAGAAATCTTATGACTAGGAATTAGCGAACACTCAATGCACAAAATTCAAACAGCACAGCAGTCACTGGTGTGTGAAAAGATGTGCAAGTATACACAGTCACAAACAAGTAATATAATGATAAGAAAGGTTGAACCCACAGGGATTGAATTAACTTTATGTATGTTTAGAAAGCATATAAATTAGTACTACTATTCTACTCACAAATTTTGGGGTTTTTAGTTTAAGTAAAAACAGAATGCAAGTATGTAAACTAAGATGAAGGAAATCAGTTGAGAAAGATAGTTGAGATGTCTTTACTATATAATGATTCTTTTGAGAGTTTCTATGTTTTTAAAGATGCAGAAGCACTATTGATGCAGAAGCATCAAGTGCAGAAGCATCAAGTGCAGTAGCATTGAGTGCAGTAGCATAAGTGTGTGCTTTTCAGCTACTTTCTTCAGAGTTTCATTACAAGCTTCCCATGTCTGGGGTTGCTAAATAAGTTCACTCCTGCATTTGAAGTACCCACTGTTTCACCCTAAGGACTATGTTATCATATGTCTAGGACTTAACATGGTTTTAACACAGTTTCTTTATTAAAACAAGTTTAACAAAGCCTTTATTAAAACACTCACCCTTATTAGTCTTGATTTCTAATTATAAACCATGTCTGTGAATATAACTCTCTTATTGTAAGAGATCAACCTTAAAATAAGATGGATGTAGTATAACACAAGACCCAAAATGCTACAACACTTAAAAACATATTAACTTCCTCAAAAGAATATTATAAGTTAGAACATCTCAACTAAAGGAATTTAGCTCATGTTATTCAGAGAATCTGTAAGGAACATGATAACATGAATCATATAAAAGATATCAAGAGGGTAGAAGTTACACAAATTAATGTTCCTTTGTATGAGTTCTGACAGGTGCAGAAGCATCAAGTGCAGAAGCACTGATTCCTTCGTCTATCTATGAAGAAGTGGAGGAAGAGGGTGTCAATTCCTTCCTCACCTTCTTAGAACTAACTAGTAAATAAAATGCAAGATATTAAACTACAAAAATATAAGTAAAGTGTTTGATCTACATATAATCAAGTGAGATATGCGATGCTCTTCAAGTGAGAAGTGGGAGTCCTTTTTATAGCTTTGGAGATTTCCTTTGCTTGAGGGTTTGCTTGAAAACCAAGTTAACCTAAGGAGGCGTAACCATGGTTGCTTTTCTGATCTTTAGACAAGGAGATTAAGTTCAGCACATTTCCATAAGAAGAGGTCCAATTATGTAAGGCCATATGTCTTTAGGTGAATAGCCTTTCATGATGATGTTTATGGTGGGCGCCTCCTTATGCATGTGGCCATGTGCTCCATATGATTTGTGACAAAGCATGATGTCATAGAAGTTCTGGAGTAGAGGTATGAATTGAGGTGCTTCAATTGTGGGTTTATAAGTCTTCAGCGCAGGATGGTGCAGGAGCATTTCTGATGCAGAAGCATTTGTGGTGCAGAAGCACTAAGTGCAGAAGCATCTGTGGTGCAGAAGCATCATCTGTAGACAAACTGAACAAACACATCAAACATACCAATATATATATACAAAATGCTTTATTCATCACATAATTCCTAGAATGTTGTTATTTTACTAATATTACTATATTTAACATACTTTGTACTTGAGTTTAAAGCAATTTATTGCGTTTAGGAGTATAAATAACTCTATATAAACTAGAGTTATCACACCCCCAAACTTAAATCATTGCTTGTCCTCAAGTAATGACAAAAGGGAATACAAGAAGAATTTTCAATTTTAAAGAAGAACAAATCAGCTTGTATCTTTTCAAAGAGTGAATTCGCATTTCTGTGAACAACATTTTTCAGAACATTTTGTGCCCTTGAATTTCCTAAATATTCAAAGTTTTATTAAAACTCATTTGTGTGAGTGTGTGCCTCACTGAGATCCAATCAGTTCCAAAACTAAGTGAAAAGTTTCTCTTTAACTTTTGGGAAATTTTTAGATCACATTTGGTCAAAACAAAAGTGTTTCAAAACATAGACTAGACTAACAATATCTTCTAGACTTGGTGGGCTTTAAGTACAACTAATGGCTTTGATTGAGTAAAAATTGTTTGGGTCTATGCACTATACTTTATTTTTTGTGGCTCTTTTTGTTGGTGCAGATGCACTGAATTTTTTGTGAAGTGCAGAAGCACTGACTTTTTGTAACGGTGCAGAAGCACTCGAGTGCAGATGCACTTGACACTACTTTTTATGGTTTGTAGTATGTATTGCCCTCCTCACTGACCTCCTTATGCATACTTTTTTCTTTGGTTTTTTGTTTTTCTTTTCTTTTTTTTTTCAAACCAAATGCACTACTAGAACAGGTTCAGTTTAATGATTTGGGTCAATATGGCTTAGCTCATAACATTTTGGCTTTTTTGTAGTGTATTTTGGTAACCTTTTTCATTTGACTCTACTCAGCCTTAGTATTCATGAAAATTCCCCCAAACTTATTTCTTTATGCTCTTCTATATTTTTAGTAAAAATTTGTTTTTGACCTTCGATTTCTAAAAATTTCTTCTTGTATCAGATAGTTTTTCATATAGAAAAGTTCTTTCCAAAACTCAGTTTTGATGTGTCAAGGTAATAATAAAAATTTGGTTATTTTGAGGAAAACAAGGCTTTCTTTTCTTTTCTTTTCTTTTCTTTCATTCATCATTAAAATTTAGTTCAAAGAATGCATTTAGCTAGGTTTTGTGAAAAAGATTTCAAGCTGATCATGCTTCAAAAATTCTCAAATCTTACTTTGACATAAAAACAATTTGATGCACTTCAACAGGTTTGTGTAACTGATGTTTTTGTGGAACAATTTTCTGAAAAAATTTTCAAAAGAAACTTTGTCGATTGCATCACAAAATTTGAAAATAGCTATACTATATTTTGCACATACAAGAAAATAACAAAACTCAGACATGCATACTTACTAAAAACATATCAGCACATGCATATAGTGTTTTTCTCCCCCCCAACTTAAAGCTGAGCAATGTCCTCACTGCTCTAAGGTGAGTTAGAAAAAAGTAAGTTTTGTTTCAAAAATGGGGAGGGGGGTTAATACATGTGGGATACGAATAGAACATAAACAGTACTTATAAAATAACAACATGAAAGAGTTTACTCTTTCTTGGCACCACTTTTGATTCTGGAGCTGGTTCTGCTGGGCATGTGTTTGACCTTCTGTTTCTTCTTCTTTGCCCCTTCAACCTTTGGTGCTTCTGCACCAACCTCCTCTGCTGCTGTTTCTGTAGGTGCAGATGCACCAGGTGCTTCTGCACTGATTTGTTCAGCAGCAGTTCTGTCTTCTATTTGTTCTGGTGGTTGTTCAAGTGTGGCCTCAGCTTCTTTTGGCTGGTTTATCTCCTTCTGTGGGTCCTCCTTTTCAGCTTCTTCTCCTTGTGTCTTGTTGTATTCTGCACTTTCCAGTCCTTGACTTTCCTTTACACTTGTTTCAACAGCTTTCTTGAAGAATTTCTGGGTGTTGCCTAGTTCTTCTCTTTTCTTCTGTGCCAGCTCTTCCAGCACCAGTTTGACAGTATCTTCTCTGTTCTTTGGTATGATTGTCACCACTGGAACACCTCGAGATGCATCTGCACTAGGTGCAGAAGCATCTGTTGCTGGTTGAGCTATTTCTTCAGGGCTGGTTTCTTCTTCTTCTTCCATTGCTTCTTCTTGAATAACCTGCAAAGTTTGTTTCTCAAAAATAATGTTAGAAGTTTGTGTGGCAGGTTCTTGTTCAGGTTGGCTTTCTTGGTAGATGGGTGGTGGTGGTGATGGCTGTGGAATGGGTGATGGTGGAGGGGTAGGTGTTTTTCCTGCGGAGGGTGATGTTGATTTTTCTGGCTGGGGGTGGGTTGGTGGAGTGACTTGGGTGAGGAGTGGTTCTGCTTGGGATCCAGCCTCATATTTCTTTCTTAAAAATTCCTCCATGCTTATATTTTCTTCCTCTTCCTCCCCACTTTTGTCTGAACTTTCAGTGGTATCATCATCCTCTTCATCTTCATTTCTCTCCATTTCCTTCACCATTCTTGTCAATGTTTCATCTTCATCAGTTTCAACTAATCCCTCACTCAGTAGTTCTTCCTCTTCTTTATTCTTTTTCTTCTTTCCTTTCTGTTTCCTGATAGTCTCCTTCTTTCTTTTTATTACTTTTTTCTTCTTCTCTTCACTTTCTTCCTTTTCCTCCTCCTTTTCTTCTTCTTTTTCCTCCTCTTCTTCTTGTTCTGGGCTCTGAAAGACCCATGTTGGGAATACTGGGGTTTCTATTTGGGTTGGTACCTGAGATATCTCCATTAACCTAAGTTGTAGCCACTCATGCTGTTCTTGCTAAAATTTCCAGACTGCCTGGTGCTTCTGCACTAGGTGCTCCTGCACCAGGCTAGTTCCTTCAGTTTTAATTTTTGTTCTTTCTTTCATCTCAGCAGACAGTAGCCCTGGAGGATATTTTCTTTGCTTATGTTCCTCAGGACTGATATCCACCCCTTGTTTCATACAGAGCTCAGTGATTAAGCATGGGAAAAATAAAAATCCTTCCTTTCTTGCTGCACAATCTAGGATCTGTTTATTGATGATTTTCCCTATATCCACATTTTTGTTTGTTAAGATTGCATCCAGTAGGATCAATCTATCTTTTGACAGTGTATATGTGTGGGATGTAGGAAAAATAGAACAATCAATGAACAAATACCAGTTGCCTAATTCAGGGACTAAGAATCTGTTTTTTAATTTGAATTCTATATTGGAAATTTTATCCCATTTGGAGTTTGTGACAGCAATTCTAGATTTGACCCTCTCCATCTCCTTCTTACCATAGTTCTCTACTTTTTCTTTGAAATCAGTTCCAGAATAGACTAGATTATAATGAGCATTGATTCTATCAGCACTAAAATAAACTTTTCTACCTCTTATCACAGAATGATCATGCATGTTACCTTGTTTGTTACCTTGAAATCCAGAATAGAATTCTCTGACCACTTGTTCCAGATAGAAGGCTCTATGTTGTACAAACAGATCCCAGTTGAGACTTAAGACTGTTGCCATGAAATTCTGGTGAGCCTTCATTAGACTGTTGCCTCGCTCAGGGAGAAATTTCCTTTCCCGGAAATGTGCAATTTTAGGGTCCACAGTACTTGGAGCAGGTGCAGTAGCACTCGATTGCTTCTTTGGATTTTGTGGTGATGAGGTTACTGCGCTGGCTTTGCTTTTGCCTGAGGTCTTGTTTGCGCTTTGTTTGCGAACCATTGTTGAGTGTTGGCAAGGAGTTTTAAACTTTTGCCAAGGAGATGGTTCTTCGTGTTCTTCAGAAATTGGGGATTTTCTTGATAGAGAAAAAGGGTTTCGTGAATTGCGCTTTCTGTGAGTGATAGAGTGATTTAGTGGTGGAGGGGAAACGGTCACCTTGGGGAAGTTTGAGTGTGATTAATGCTTGGTAGTAGCCGTTAGGTTGTGTGAGTGTAACTTGCATGCGTGAAGACATGTAGGGAGCTAGGTGACACCACACAAAGTCTATCCCATAGATTACAACTACTATTTCTGTTGTGCTGGCAGTTTTTTTTTTGAAAAGTTTTTCAACCAAGTATATTTTTGAACTTTTGAAATTCTGGTGCAGTAGCACTGAAGAGCTGTTAGGTGCAGATGCACCTGAGTGCAGAAGCACTAAAAACCTGTATTCCTACAAAACACTTAAAAAAACATTAAATTGAACAAAAATTGCATAGCAAAATATTTAATAACATGGGTTGCCTCCCATAAGCGCTTGTTTTAAGAGTCTTTCAGCCTGACTATCTCCTTTTCTTAGAGATTTTGAAAATGGGTGATGAGTTTATCCCTCACCACATGTTCACCATAGTACATTTTGACTCTCTTGCCATTTACCTTGAAAGTGGTGTTTGTGGTTGCATCATATAAATTAACTGCACCATGGGGATAAATTTTGATGAGTTTGAATGGCCCTGACCATCTTGATCTCAGTTTTCCAGGAAATAATTTCAACCTGGAACTATATAGCAAGACCATTCCTCCTTCTCTAAGCTCTCTTCTTTGGATTTTCTTGTCATGCCAAGCTTTGGTTTTTGTTTTGTAAATTTCTGCATTCTCATATGAGAATTGCCTAAATTCATCTAATTCATTTAACTCTAAAAACCTTTGTGCTCCTGCTTTGTTGAGATCATAATTTAGCTTTTTCATAGCCCAATAAGATTTGTTTTCCAACTCAACTGGCAGATGGCATGCCTTGCCATAGACTAATCTATAGGGGGACATACCTAATGGTGTTTTAAAGGCAGTTCTGTATGCCCATAACGCTTCATCCTAAATGTAAGGACCAATCTTTTCTAGATGGTCCAACCATTTTTTCAAGCATTCTTTTAATTTCCCTATTTGATAGCTCAGCTTGCCCACTTGTTTGTGGGTGGTAGGCTGTAGCAATTTTATGCTTGATCCCATATTTTGCAAGAAGATTTTCAATAAGTTTGTTGCAAAAATGTGATCCTTCATCATTGATAATTGCCCTTGGGGTGCCAAACCTTGTGAAAATGTTTTTCAAAAGGAACTTGCTAACAGATTTGGCATCATTATTAGGCAATGCTACTGCCTCTACCCATTTAGACACATAATCTACAGCTACTAAGATATATTGTTTGCCAAAAGAAGGTGGAAATGGTCCCATGAAATCCATGCCCCATACATCAAAAAGTTCAATTTCTAATATATTAGTTCTAGGCATTTCATGTTTTTCAGAAATATTACATGCTCTTTGACATTTGTCACAAGTTTTGACCATTGAATATGCATCTTTAAATAAAGTAGGCCAGTAATAACCAGACTGTAGTACCTTAGCTGCTGTTCTGTTGCATCCAAAGTGTCCTCCATATGGAGCAGCATGGCAGTGTAGAAGCACTGCTTGCTGTTCTTCTTGGGGGATGCATTTCCTCATTAATTGGTCTGGACACATTTTGTAGAGAAATGGGTCATCCCAGTGATATTCTTTGATTGTGTGAAAAAATCTCCTTCTTTGATGGTAGGTCATGTCCACTGGTACCACCTTGCTTACAAGAAAGTTAACAATGTCAGCAAACCAAGGTGCAGAAGCACTAGGTGCAGAAGCACTGGATGCTGTTAGAGTTATGGCTAACAGTTTTTCATCAGGGAAGCTTTCCTTGATCTCTCCCTTTTGTGTACCTGTTCTTTCACCTTCAAGTCTAGATAAATGGTCAGCAACCTGATTCTCCACCCCTTTTTTGTCTCTGATTTCAAGATCAAATTCTTGAAGGAGGAGAATCCATCTTATTAACCTTGGTTTTGCATCTTTCTTGGAGATGAAATATTTGATGGCAACATGATCAGTATAGACAATAATTTTGGTGCCAACCAAGTAGGATCTAAATTTATCAAATGCAAAAACCACTGCTAACAATTCTTTTTCTGTTAGAGTATAATTCATTTGAGCTTCAATTAATGTCTTGCTAGCATAATAAATAGAATGAAAGATTTTGTCATACCTTTGCCCTAAGACAGCTCCTACAGCAAAATCACTAGCATCACACATTAATTCAAATGGCCTGCTCCAATCTGGTGTAACAATCACTGGTGCAGTTACCAATGCTTTTTTGAGTTTTTGGAATGCTTCCATACAAGGCTCATCAAAGTTAAAAGGTGCATCAATTTGTAAGAGTGTACATAATGGTTTGGATGTCCTTGAAAAACCCTTGATAAATCTTCTGTAGAAGCCTGCATGGCCTAAGAAGCTTCTGATTCCCTTGACAGTTGTTGGAGGTGGTAGTTTTTCAATGACCTCAATTTTTGCTTGATCTACTTCTAAACCTTTCTTTGATACTTTGTGACCTAATACAATGCCTTCTTGTACCATGAAATGGCATTTCTCCCAATTAAGTACCAAGTTTGTTTCCTCACATCTTTGGAGAATTTTCTCTAAATTTGATAAACATGTTTGAAAAGTGTTTCCAAAGACTGAGAAATCATCCATGAATACTTCCATTGATTGCTCAATGAAGTCAGAAAAGATGGACATCATACACCTTTGGAATGTTGCAGGTGCATTACAGAGTCCAAAAGGCATTCTTCTAAATGCAAATGTTCCATAGGTGCATGTAAAGGTGGTTTTTTGTTGGTCTTCAGGTTCTATTGCAATCTGATTGTACCCTGAATAACCATCTAAGAAACAATAAAACTCCTTACCTGCCAACCTATCTAACATTTGATCAATGAAGGGTAAAGGGAAGTGATCTTTTTTTTGTGGCTTTATTGAGTTTTCTATAATCCATACAGATCCTCCAACCTGTAACAGTTCTTGTTGGTATTAATTCATTTTTTTCATTGGCTATTACTGTCATACCTCCTTTTTTTGGAACACATTGAATAGGGCTTATCCATGCACTATCAGATATGGGGTATATGATTCCAGCATCTAGCCATTTGATAATTTCTTTCTTTACAACCTCTTTCATTATAGGATTTAGCCTTCTTTGTCCTTCTATATAATTTTTAGAGTTATCTTCTAAATTTATCCTATGCATGCATATAGAAGGGCTAATTCCTTTTATGTATGCCATTTGCCAGCCTATAGCTTTTGTATGCTTTCTTAAGGTACAAATGAGATCATGCTCCTGCTCTATTGTTAAGTCAGAGGCAATGATCACTGGAAGTGTATCATCTTCCCCTAAGAAAGCATACTTCAAATGTTTGGGCAATTCTTTCAATTCTAGCTTAGGAGGTTGTTCAATTGAGGGAAATTTCTTTTTAAGGTTAGGGTCTTCTAAATTAAGAGATTCAAAAGTTCTAGACCATACCTTTTGTGCTGGTGCTTCTCTTCAAAAAATGTCTTTTTCCAAGATTTCTTCTTCAGGAGGTGCAGAAGCATCTGGTGCTAGTGCACTGGTGAGATAATCATATTGTTTCTGGAATTGCTTCTGCACCAAATGGTCAAGATTGGTGATTGATGAGCACTCTTCACTCTCCTCAGCAGGATACTTCAGAGCACTCATCACATTGAATTTTACTTCTTGATCATTTACTCTCATGGTCAGTTCTCCCTTTTGCACATCAATTAGTGCTTTTCCAGTTGCTAAGAATGGTCTCCCAAGAATGACTGGTACTTCTTTATCTGCATCAAAATCAAGAATAACAAAATCTGCAGGGAATACAAATTTGTCAACCTTAACCAAAATATCTTCAATGATTCCTTCTGGATAAGCTATTGATCTATCAGCTAGTTGGAGTGTTACTGTTGTTGGTCTAGCATTTCCAATCCCCAGCTGTGTAAATATGGATTTACGCATTAAGTTGATACTTGCACCTAAATCACATAATGCACGACCTGTATAAGATTTTCCTATTGAGAATGGGACTGTAAAGCTACCAGGATCCTTTAGTTTTCTGGGAATTTTGCTTTGTAAAATTAGACTGCATTCTTTAGACATAGCAACTGTTTCAAAATCCCCTAATCTTCTTCTTTTTGAAAGCACATCTTTCATAAATTTAGCATAATTAGGCATTTGATGAAGTGCTTCAACTAAGGGAACATTGATGTGTATTTGTTTTAAAATCTCAAGAAACTTACTGAATTGCTTCTCCTCATGTGCCTTTTTTAACCTTTGAGGATAAGGAGGAGGAGGGTATTCAGGAACTAACCTTGGAGTTGGAACTTCAGGAGATGTAGATGCATCTGGTGCTGCTGCATCATGAGTATTTTTTTATATTTTTATTTTTTCCTCCCTTACCTTCACCTTGATCTTCACCTGGATCTGCAAGATCTTTTCCACTTCTTAGAGCAATGGCTTTTACCCGCTCCTTCCCTGGCCTTTGGGCTGTGGTAGCTTCTGTATTTGATGGTAATGTACCTGTTGATCTTTGATACAGAGCTGTTGTTAACTGTCCAACCTGATTTTCTAAATTTTTTATAGAGGCATCTTGTGCTTGCCTAGCTGTTCTGGTTTCACTAATGAAAGACTTGAGCAAGGCTGTTAAAGAGTTATCAGTGGTATGTGGTTGTTGTCTTTGGTTGTTCTGTGAATTAAATTCTGATGGTGTGGCTGGTGCAGAAGTACTAGGTGCAGATGCACCAGGTGCAGATGCGCCAGTATTGTTCCATCTGAAATTTGGGTGGTTCTTCCAGCCAGGGTTATAGGTGTTAGAGTAAGGGTTGTTATTCCTTTTATAGTGTGAAGGGAGCATACTAACCTCAAACCCTAAAATAAACAAGGACCGAATAGTACCTGCAAAATAACCAGAAAAATACAACCAGGCAGCAATATTTAACGTCTCCTACCCTAGGGTTTATATAAAACAAATAATAGCATAACTTATAAACATTTTGCACAAACAAACTAAATAGGCTTGACTCTCACCGTCCCCAGCAGAGTCGCCATCTGTCGTGACCGGGGTCCCGACGCAGACGGCTCAAAAATTGGTTATTTTAGGAGTCGCCACTCAATTTATTAAATTGGGAAAATTGAGAAAAACCTACATTTAATTTATGGTCTGCGTAACCTAGGTTGGATTCGGGAGTCGGTTATGCAAAGGGAAGAGCAAAAACCTAATTTCACTACACCCCTAATACATCTGTCCTAAGACAGTTACCCTAAATCTGATTGTGCAAGTATTAATAAATTACTTAATTATTTGTCTTACCCCAAAAATAAAATAGAATAATATTTAGTAGAAAAATAACTAATTATTAAAAAAAAAAAGAATTTAACTTAGAAAATTTTGATTTTGACTTGACGGGGAAGCCCCGCTCCTACGTATCCTCAGGTGCAATGAGGAACTCAAAAGTCACGTAGTTCTTTCTTGAAATTTTTTGTTGGTTTGGTTGATTTTAATTTTTTGAAGGGGTTTGAGATCACCAAGTTGTACAACTTAGGCGTCTTAAACCAGGATCGACAAGATGTCACATCTCAGCCAATCCCTGTTTTATATTTTTTTAGAAAATAGGTGTTAAAGAAAAGAAAGTTGATTATTTGGACAAAAATAATTAGCTTGACGGGGAAGCCCCGCTCCTACGTATCTCCGTGTGCGGAGAATCAAAGGCTACGTAGTTCTTCTAAAAAATATTTATGTGTTGATTGATTTTAATTTTTGAAAGGGTTTAAGATCAAAGCCGTACGGCTAAAGTTTCTTAAACCAGAATTGACAAGATGTACATCTCAGTCAAACCCATTTTTATTAGTTTTTTTTTTGTAAAAAAGAAAGTGTTTTTCTTTTTTTGAAAAGAAATGATAAGACAAACAAAAATACAAAAAAATGGAAAAAGGGGGGAGGGGTGCGATGTTAAAATGGGGTGTAATTAATTGAAGGGGTGGTATTTTAAAACAAGGAGGATGTAAGTGTCGTTCTGAGGTTTTGAACTAAAACAAATAAATAAATGATTCAATAGGTGATAATAGTATAAAAAGGGAATGCAATTGTTCAGAACCCTAAATCTACATCCTTCACCAGCGCCGCAGCAACCCTTAGAGGAAAGAGAGAGAGAATTTCGGAGAAAGTAGAGAGAGAAAGATAAAACGAATAGAGAGAGAGGAAAAAAGAGAGGGAAGAAGAAAAAAAATAGAGGAGGATGCGATGGAGGGGGGAGGAGCGGAGCACACGGCCACGACTCAAGGTGCGCCGTTGACGACGACGATGAGGGGATCGGGCAGAGATCAAACGAGAGGGGGGGTCTCTAGCGGCGGCGACGCGAAGACGGACTAACAGTGACGTCGCCGGAGAAGACAGTGTTGGTGCGCTTCCACGACAGACTAACAGTGACGTCGCCGGAGAAGACGACCGGAGGAGGCTTCCGATGGCATAGGAGCGGACGGCCACCGTCTACGGTGGCCGGAGCTAACAGGTATTATTATTATTATTATTTTTTGTTTATTTTCATGAACCCCTACTTACTGTCTCTGTTTGTTTCATTTTTCCTCTTCTTGTTTGTCTGCTAAAACAAATAATTGATTTTTTCATCATTTGAACTTAACTAAACATGTTTCAAACTAAATTTTCTCTCAACAGAACCTTGCTTTCACTCTTGCTTTCATTTTTTTTGATATATATTTTTTTTCACTGTACCTAGCCTAAACGTAATCTAATTTTCGTCCCCCCCCCCCCCCCATTTTTTTATGCATACATGAGGAGAACTAATTTTGTTTATGCATACAATAATAATAATAACAAAAAAAGAACTAATCTACCTACTGTCTTTGTTGTTTTTTTACCTGCTTGTCTTCTCAAAATTAATTAATTAATTATTTTTTCATCACTATACCTAACTAAACAACATATTTGAAACTTAATTCCTCTCAGAATAGAACCTTACTTTCAACTTAGATAAAAACCGAAAAGAACAAAAATTAAGTCGTAAAAACCAACATGTATTCCCGCTTCTGAAATCACCCCTAAGCTGTTTACTATGCTACTGCTGCCGTTTGACTGCTACTACCCTTCCCCTAGCCTCCAGAAGTCTCCTGTTATTATTTTTTTTTCTGAATTTGTGTGCGAATTTTTTTCTGTGAAAATTGCTGTGTTTCCTCAGTGTTCTCCCTTCTGGTTTTTCAGATTAGCATTTTATAATGATTTCTGGAATCCGAAAATTAAATTTTTTGATTCTCCATTATTACTGATTAAGGCCTTGTTTCCTGGACAGCTAATGTTTTGTGTGTGGCTGACTTAGGGCCTGTGTGTAGCTGACTCAGCCTTGGATTGTTTCCTTTTCAGGTCCTTGGCAGCTGGTGAAACTTGCTATGCAAGCTTAGGAGCGGCAGGGGAGGCGCACGGCTTGGAGGCAGGGATTAGGGTTTTTTTGGGCCTTTCTCTGTTTTTTTTATGGTTAGGTGTAATTTTTTTTGGGCCCATTGGGCTATTGGCATTTTTGGCCAAATGTAACTAGACATTTTGTAAATAAATTTTTTTTTTCACACACCTCTTGTTTTAATATTCCTATTATTATTACTAAACAAAGGGAAATTAAAAGGAAACACGACAAAACATGTCGGACTAAACACGATGAGACGCTAAAACAATGACGCGACGAATACGTGCACAAACCGAATATTTCGTCAAAGGGATTTATTTCATTATTATTATTTTTTAGTAAAAGGAAAAGTAAATAAGTAAATAAATAAAAAAAGAAAAATACACCGGTTAAAATTGGGTGTTCACACCTGTTATATCCTACAAAATTGACAGAGACAGGGTTGCTGGGACATTCTTCATACAAATGGCCTCCTCCACAATACACACAACTTGTGTCTCCTGGAGAGGTTTGTTCTATGGTTGCTGCAATGTTTTCAGTTGGTGCAGCTGCACTAGGTGCAGATGCACTGGTTGAAGTGAAGTTTTTAAACAAGTTAGTCAGAGAGGCTAACTGAGCAGATAGGGCTGATATATCACTGATTTCATGTACCCCTGCTGGTTTCTTTTGGGCACTTACCCTCTCAGTAGGCCAACTAGAACTATTGGTTGCAATTCTATCAATTAATTCACATGCTTCATTATAAGATAAGTTTAATAACACACCCCCAGATGATGCATCAAGCATTATTCTGGTTTGGGGTTCTAAACCATTGTAAAAAGTTTCCATTTGAATAATGATAGGTAGACCATGATGTGGACATTTTCTTAAAAGTTCTTTCCATCTTTCCCATGCTTCAAACAATGATTCAAATTCTTTTTGTCTAAAAGATGTAATATCATTCCTCATCCTGGCATTTTTGATAGGTAGAAAATATTTTGCCAAGAACTTTTCAGCTATTTCATTCCATGAATGGATAGAATTAGCCTCCATTGAATTTAACCATGATTTAGCCTTATCTTTTAAAGAGTATGGAAATAGCTTAAGTCTAAAAGAATTTTCACTAACACCAGGAATGATAAAGTTACCACATACTTCTAAAAATTGTTTTAAATGCTCATGGGGATCCTCATGAGGAGATCCACCAAATTGACCAATTGTTTGTAACATTTGGAACATCATGGGTTTAAATTCAAAATGCACAACATCAATATGAGGTCTTGCTATACTTGTTTGCATATTTTGATGATCAAACATAGCATAATCCCTCATGGGTCTATTTCTATCATTAATCATACCTATTGGGCCCATGTGGATGAATTGATTTCTGTGGCCTTCTTCAGTTTCATGCTGTGAACCAGGTCCTCCTTCAACTGAGGCTGATCTTGAGCTGTGTCCCTCACTGTGATGAGACATGTTTCTGCAGTCTTGATTCCTTTGTTTTTGTAGTCTTAGCAAACTCCTGAACCTTCTTTCAATCTCTAGATCAAATTCAAATTCTGGTGGTTTATCTCTGGGCATATGCTTAGTGCATCTGCACCTGTTTCTGCACAGAAAATAACTACCAGAGTAATAAAATACTGATTTATAAGTCTAAACAACAAAAATTAATGGCAATCCCCCGCAACAGCGCCAAAAACTTGGTGTGTGAAAAGATGTGCAAGTATACACAGTCACAAACAAGTAATATAATGATAAGAAAGGTCGAACCCACAGGGATTGAATTAACTTTATGTATGTTTAGAAAGCATATAAATTAGTACTACTATTCTACTCACAAATTTTGGGGTTTTTAGTTTAAGTAAAAACAGAATGCAAGTATGTAAATTAAGATGAAGGAAATCAGTTGAGAAAGATAGTTGAGATGTCTTTACTATATAATGCTTCTTTTGAGAGTTTCTATGTTTTTAAAGATGCAGAAGCACTATTGATGCAGAAGCATCAAGTGCAGAAGCATCAAGTGCAGTAGCATTGAGTGCAGTAGCATAAGTGTGTGCTTTTCAGCTACTTTCTTCAGAGTTTCATTACAAGCTTCCCATGTCTGGGCTTGCTAAATAAGTTCACTCCTGCCTTTCAAGTACCCACTGTTTCACCCTAAGGACTATGTTATCCTATGTCTAGGACTTAACATGGTTTTAACACAGTTTCTTTATTAAAACAAGTTTAACAAAGCCTTTATTAAAACACTCACCCTTATTAGTCTTGATTTCTAATTATAAACCATGTCTGTGAATATAACTCTACTTATTGTAAGAGATCAACCTTAAAATAAGATGGATGTAGTATAACACAAGACCCAAAATGCTACAACACTTAAAAACATATTAACTTCCTCAAAAGAATATTATAAGTTAGAACATCTCAACTAAAGGAATTTAGCTCATGTTTTTCATTATATAATAGAGAGAATCTGTAAGGAACATGATAACATGAATCATATAAAAGATATCAAGAGGGTAGAAGTTACACAAATTGATGTTCCTTTGTATGAGTTCTGACAGGTGCAGAAGCATCAAGTGCAGAAGCACTGATTCCTTCGTCTATCTATGAAGAAGTGGAGGAAGAGGGTGTCAATTCCTTCCTCACCTTCTTACAACTAACTAGTAAATAAAATGCAAGAAATTAAACTCGTAAAATATAAGTAAAGTGTTTGATCTACATATAATCAAGTGAGATATGCGATGCTCTTCAAGTGAGAAGTGAGAGCCCTTTTTATAGCTTTGGAGATTTCCTTTGCTTGAGGGTTTGCTTGAAAACCAAGTTAACCTAAGGAGGCTTAACCATGGTTGCTTTTCTTATCTTTAGACAAGGAGATTAAGTTCAGCACATTTCCATAAGAAGAGGTCCAATTATGTAAGCCCATATGTCTTTAGGTGAATAGCCTTTCATGATGATGTTTATGGTGGGCGCCTCCTTATGCATGTGGCCATGTGCTCCATGTGATTTGTGACAAAGCATGATGTCATAGAAGTTCTGGAGTAGAGGTATGAATTGAGGTGCTTCAATTGTGGGTTTATAAGTCTTCAGCGCAGGATGGTGTAGGAGCATTTCTGATCCAGAAGCATTTGTGGTGCAGAAGCACTAAGTGCAGAAGCATCTGTGGTGCAGAAGCATCATCTGTAGACAAACTGAACAAACACATCAAACATACCAATATATATACAAAATGCTTTATTCATCACATAATTCCTAGAATGTTGTTATTTTACTAATATTACTATATTTAACATACTTTGTACTTGAGTTTAAAGCAATTTATTGCGTTTAGGAGTATAAATAACTCTATATAAACTAGAGTTATCAGTCACACATTTGACATATCACCAAAGGCGGTACTCCTTCTTACCCCAGAAGTATTTGTAAGCGGGAGTGCGAAAAACGAGAAAAATTGTTTTTCAAACAAAATCAACAATTTATTTCTGGAAATAGTTTTCGCAAGTAGAAGATGTCACCAGCTTCTCAAATCATGTAATAATTATTTATAAGGGCATCAAAGCCTAGGGCGGTAAAACATTCCTTTTGACACAAAAGCTAGGACAACCGGAAATACAACATTGAAAATACAGCCCAAACTCCGATGTCACAATATCAGAGCACTTAATCTTCAAATCAGTTTAGAAAATTCAAAGAAACCTCGATAACATTTTCCTTCGGATCCAAAAGAAGTAGCTACTGCGTTTTTCGAAAACCAAGCATTTTTTTCCAAACCAGCAGAGAATCAAAAACCAAGTTCAGTGATATTAGTCACCAATCACCAAAAAAATAATAGCCTTTTAGAGTTAACGATTTAGACATAACTACCAATATAGTTTGGTATAGGGAAAATAATTTAACTAGTGGAAACAGCAATTAGAGCCTCAAAACAACTAGAAGGACCAATCCATGGAAACATTGATTCACAGTTAAAGGCACATACACGGAAGGTACAATTAAATACATACACCGAAATACTTTGCTTAGAGTTTCTGATACAGAAATAAAACATGTTATAGAAATTGATTTTCTCTACGAGACCGAACGTCAGCTTAAACAATTTAAATAAGACACCCTTAAGAACATATAGCAATGAAAGCTATTCCACTAGAAGTGCGCCAATAGTACCAATTCACAATCTAAGGTTTTTCAAATTTACGTAGCACAAACTATAAAGAATATAGTGGCCAAAACCAAATCATGAAAACTCAGTGTTCATTTATTAAAATAAGTTTTAATACCAATATTAGTATCCAACCATAAAATTGTTTAGTAGATATTCAAAAGCAATTGCAGAAATCACTTTACTTTTCGGATTACAAAACCACATAGCACAAACCAAGAGGTAACGACTAAAATCATGTCATACAATTCAAGCGTACAAGATCACACTTTGAGAAAAATTGCGCAAATAGGGGAGAAAGTGAAGGTAGTAACAACCTAGTCCACCGCTAAAACCGTTACATCTAATTGCAAAAGACATTTTCAAGTTGGAACAAAGTTATAGCACTTGAACAAATACATTTTCACTTGTATTGATTAAAACACCATAGCAAGTTACTAGTGAAGTAACAACCTAAAATAATCGACAAAACAATTTTACAATGCATTTCGTCTCAGACACCAAAACACACTACAAAGGAGTTTATACAAGACTTAGTGTTGATCAACTAAAACAATTTGGAACAGATTAAGACATATGTGAGTATCAACAACAAGGTAAATCATTAGAAACATACAAGCACAGCAAGTACACACTTGAATCTTGGATCGCCAAATCACGGTGTAAATCATTGGGGATCATACTAATGAAGTCAAGGTTCACACAACAAGAAGGTTAACAATGAGAACCAAGCACAAAGACATAGAGTTCACACATAGAAACACAATACCAGCAGGGGCATCTCCCCCACTAGTTCTCTTACCATCAGCAACTTTCGGTTTACCTTTACCTGCGGAAGCATCACTACAACACAAACAATGGTTAGAACTAAAAGACAACAGTTGTTCGCTAACCGACACAACGACTCGACAACTTGGCCGGACGGACCAACCATTGCTCTGATACCACTATTGTAACACCCATTTCTACCCGGTAATTTATAAGCGTAAACTCAGAGTTTTGAAAAACCATTTTCAACAAAGAAACAGATGCTACACTTCGACAACAATTACATAACACTCTCACTAGAGGTGAACCGGCAAACCATATTTCGCGTCTTAAAAACAAATCAACTTTATTCAACATACAGCGGAAAATCAAAAGGGTTTGTAACATCAATGAAACGACATATGTATACATTTAATATAAAAACAGCGGACATCCCTCCCCGAGTGCTACGTATTAGAGCGACGACACCAAACTAATGAAGAGTTATAGTCTTCATTCGAGATCACCTGCACGTTACCATCATAGGGGTAACATTCAAACAGAATGGGTGAGGTATCACTCTATATAATGAATCGTATGAAAAGCAGTATATACTTAGGTCATGGCATCAAAATTATCACGGCACGACAATCACGTCACGACAGTTAATATTATCTCAATCAGTATCATCAACAAAATCAACAACAAAACAACAGCGACAACAACAACAATAGCCACACCAATGACAATAACGACAACATATAGCAACAACAGCAACAACAACACACAACAACGACAATAACATCAATTACAATCATCAATAATCATCACCCAAAAACGTCACCAATAGTCATCACCAAAACATCACCAAAATCATCACCAAGGGTCATCACCTAAATCATGTGTAAATGAATGAATGCAACCCACACCAACGGGCATATGCATGTGGTACCAATCACCAAAAGTTTTGCCTGTAAATAGAGGCGTCACCAAAATAGAGAGCTTTCACACCCGGCTCACCAATCTAGAAAAATTGAGCTTTCACACCCGGCTCACTAGTTTTAGAAAAATTGAGCTTTCACACCCAGCTCCAAGACCAAAGGCCTTCACCGAAATAAATGCGTATGCTGTATGCGACACCATGAATGCACACAGACAATCATCAAAAATTAGTCACAATGTGACACACCAAAAATCAATCACCGAATATCACCAAAATTGGGCTTTTACACATAGCCCAAAAACACCGAAACACCAAACTACCCGAAACAACGGAACACCAAGATTTGGAGCCTTCCCACCTAGCTCCAACAACACCAGGGTTTGAGCCTTCACACCCAGCCCAAACAGCACCAAGACACCGAGATGACGACAATTTTTCCGAAACATTTGAGATGCGATGATTTTTCCCAACACCGGAGACAACGACAATTTTCCAAAATATTTGGGACGACGACAATTTTCCAAAATATTTGAGACGCGACAATTTTCTTTTCAAAAACAGCAACATTTAACGGCTAAGCCAACGGCTAACAATTTCCAGAAAAATAAATCACTTTGCCTCAAAATAGAATATTCAGCTAGGCCTCTGAATAAGCTTTCCAAAACATTTTGAAACGTCTCAATCGGACTCCCGAGTCAAAAGATATCGCGAAAACAAAATAGTTCGAAGTTGCTGAAAATCAGCAGGAAACGGCGCCCATGGCGCCCAGGATGGCGCCCAGCGCCAGCGAACAACAGGATGGCATCCAGGAAGGCGCCCAGAACAGCAGCAACGGCGCCCAGGGACCCCCAAAACCCAGTTTTTCACGAATTAAAACCCCAAAAACTGATTTCCAATCGTTAACAAATATTCTCAAACATCAACAAATATTCTCAAACATCAATAATTGATTTTCAAATATCAATAACAGATTCTAAACACCAATAGATGGATTCAATCATCAACGATTAGATTCAATCAACAAATAGAGTTTCCAACACCAATTCAATTTCTTATGATCATGGCAAAACACAACAACAATTTCTAGGGTATATGAACATCAATTACACAAACATGATTACTCAACAAGGTATCGTAACATATGATCACACAAACATCATTCAACAAACAACATAACATATATAGTCACACATATAATGCATCATCAATCCCTAACCCCCATACGTACAACAATTCATAGAACCCATTAGATAGATAGAATCCCACCATTACCTTAGATTTGCCGAATACGAGACCCCCTTGCACGAAAACCCCAAAGAACCACAGCAACTAGAGATCCTCTCCTCTTTCTCCTTGTGCGCCGTCCCTCTCTTCTCTCTTCTCTTCGCAATCTCTCATCTTTTTCTCCAAAAAACGCAAATTGTCTAAACCCTAACCAATGCTCTCACTTAGGCGCCTATGTCATTGGGCTTTTGGATCACGGGCCCCCCTTTCACTACTCCACTTAGTTAATAAACACCACTCCCTGATTTAAATAAAACACCATATTGTTATTTCTACCGCACGAATCCCGTTAAATTAATTAAATAAATTAATCAATTATTTTTGGGGCGTTACAACTCTCCCCCACTTAAAAGAATTTCGAGTCCTCAGTCCTAATATGGATAGACTGGGTGAACGATATCTGGTCGTTCTCAGAGTCCTTCCCGAGTGGTGGTACCTGCAATGACACTCTGACGCCCAAGTCAGTGGAATAAGAGTGTGAACAAGTAATAATGTGGGTAAAATTCGTGTACCTATTAGTGGGAGCAGTGCCTCTTTATATAGTATCAGAGGGGTAGTGCTGGCCGTCGGATCAGCGTGGTCGATCTCGACCGTTGATCCAGCAAGCCTTAGCAAAGGTAGATCTTGAGCCGTTGATCTTAGGGGATTCGGGTCATGAATTCTCCATCTTGATAATGGGCCGGTCTTTGGCCTGCCCCATATCGGTTTGGGTTGAAGGTCCAGTCCAGAACAAAAATTAAACATTATGTCTTTGATTTCTTAGTCATACTAACAACCTCGTTGATCGCCACTACAGAACCAATCAACAACCTTCCACTAATAAAGGCTGTCTAGCACGGAGCAATACGAGAATCCATGAAAGGCTGAAGTCTTCGTGCAAGAAGAATCCTTGCGAAAATTTTATACAGGCTACCAAAAAGAGAACTAGGTTAAAAATCACCTAGGGTAAATGATGTGGCACAAGTGGTAGATACTTGAGTCCCTTAACCATTTGGTCCTGGGTCGATCCATAGCCTATGCGTATGGAAAAACATTTTTAAGAGAGGTCAACCCCTTAAGTAAATATCTGATACCTCGAATGATTAGCATCCACAGTCACCGTGGATGATGCCTTAGTTTAAAAAAAAATAAGAAGAAAAATCCACCTTAAGGATCAATGTCAGTAAAGTATGATGGGAATCTCTTTTTTTTACTTAGAATTTTTATAAATTTCTTGAAACCAAACTCCAACCTCTCAATGAAGCATATCCCAGAAGGATTTAAGAAAGTAAAAATTAAATCCGTCCAGTCTTAAGCTTTTATTAACATCATAGGAGGCCACAACCCAGTGGTGGATGCATGCATAGAACCACGGGGGAATTTGCCCCACGAGATGAAATAATTTGCGTATGTATTGCTTAATAAATGTATTTTTGCCCCCATAAAAAAATAGGGATTCTCCACATATAAGTTAATTATTTTTTGAATGTTTGTATAATATATTCAGAGATATAAGAGAGAATCATTGGTACTAATTTAGCTCTATTCTTCTAATTTTTGTTGTTTCGGTCTCTTTTAACAATAAATAAACACATGAAAAGCTTAAGTATTTTGTATTATTTTAGGAGTAAAGGCGCAAAAAAGTCTTTTAAAAAAATAAAGACCTATTTACTCTGAAAAATGAATAGTACCAACTAAACCATTTAAAAAATTAAATACAATCAAACTAATTTCGAAAGAGGACTAAAATGTTCCTAAAATTATTTTAAATGGATTGCTTTAATCATTATTTAAGTATTAAATTGATACTTTTTATATATTTAAATTATGTAAGTCTATTTTTTGTATTAGCTTAAATATCTACTCCTTTCTATCGCGGGTATATTGATTTTGTAAATATTTATAATATTTTTTCTAAAAAAAATATTTTATTATTTTTTGTCCACCGTCCAAAATTTCTGGATCCACCACCGCCTAAACCCCTTAATTTCCAATAAAAAAGGAAGCAGTTAGGGTCTGTTTGGTTGAAGAGAAAAAGGGAAGAGAAAAAGGGAAGAGAGAATCTTTTCTCTGTTGTCTCTTTCTATTGTTTGTTACACTCTCTTTTTCTCTCTTTCCTTACTCTCTCTTCGCTCTTTCACCTCAAACAAATACACTCTTAGTGCAATAAACATACCTTGGAGAAGAATCCTCATAGAAATGCTCCGAAAAGTATGTAACCACTTCATAGAAAAAAATATTCTTTGTGCATTTTTGCTTAATTTGTGGCAGCAAATGCATGTCCATAACGAACAGAACAGCAAGAGGTGACACGTTAAAGGAACTGGTCCCATGTTGTTTTCAAACTTGGAGCCCTTTAATTAAGAGAGGTCACTGGTTAAATCTTAAAAGAAGAGAGAGAAAATTGTTTTAAAGAACAAAATTACATTCTGATCACAAATTTGCTAACAGTTCACGTGTTATTCACGTGTATGACAGGAATTTTACATTGCAAAAAATAAAGCAAATGCAACACACACAATGACAATAGTTAGAAAATATACAGCACAGACGACTGCAGCGACATCTTGTCCTCACAGATTAGGCAAAGTTTCAAGGAATTTGAAAGAGGCAAATGATAATTAATCACTGTCACTATCTAGTGGTTCATCATTAGATAAGGTGGCGGCACATCTCAACAAGAGAACAAAGAATGATAAACTGCAACAGTTATTGTGATAGAATCATTTTGTGGATTTTTCTGCAACATTGTTTTTCTTTCACGCCCTTCTCATAAAATCCGAATTCACTACTGCTGCTAATTCGACCAAATATATTCAATTTTGAAAATGATCGGACCAAGAAAAAAGAAAATGGCGGGACCAAAAATTGCTCAATTAAAACTAGCATGGTTTAAAAAAACATTTTATAATATAGCTATCAAAAGTGAAATTAAACTTTGTTAACACTAAAAAATTGTGAAGTTGTTAACCGAGTGAGCCGTCAGCTGATGTAGGTGCATAGCCGAGCTTAGGTGAGTTGTTTGTCTTAAATTCTCACAAAGCAGTTTTCAAAGGGCTGTGGAAGGCTTTGTGCCATGGTTATCAAATCGGGATACGTACCGTGTATCGTGAGGCCCATTTTTCGAATCGTGTATCGTATCGTAAGATACATGATCAAAAAAATATGTAAGATTTGTGAGTAAATCCAAGTAACATAAGAAAAAAAAAACATGAACTTCAAAATAATTCAAGTCATAAATAAACATAACAAGTGTTTAACTCAATCCCTCAATATATAATAGATAGGTGAAGGACCAAAACAAAGTAGTGCATTGGGGAGAAGAAAATAAAACATAGGGATTTTGTCCAAGAAAAGAAAGAGTTATGCCTATTTTAAAAATAAAAGAAACCTACATAATAAAGAAAACAAGCAAAGAAGAAGAAAGGAAATTTACCAGATGAAGAAAACAAACACAGAAGAAGACAACTTGAAAAGCAAGGAGAGAAGAAGACATGAGAAGGAGCGGTTCTGTTCTGCGCTAAGGAGTACATTTTCGTTTCTGAATAAAAGGGATTTTGGGTTTAGAATGTTTTAAAATCTAAAATGTCAAAAATGCCCCGGTTTCAAACACACAGAATGACAGAAACGCAACATTTCATTAACTCTGCTTCTCCCAAAACACGTCGTTTCATTAACTTTGCTACTCCCTAAACGCAGTGTTTTTCGTCCACGTCACTTCGTCTTCCACCGTAAGCCAGATATGCATTGTTTTACTAAAAAATCGCAGAAGAAACCCTAAATTGAAAAAGACCCTGACTCGGTTGTGAAATGTTGCAGAGTCGTGTGCGGCGCTTGTGAATCGCGACTCATGCAATTCCAACGATTCAGACCACGATTCCGACACAAGAACGATTTGCCTTACGATTTGCAGCATTTGCTACATATTTTGAATCGTATTGCGATACGAATCGCACGATTCTTACGATACTAACTACCATGCTTTGTGCTACTCAATTACATCTCATTCTGTCAAGTTACCTTTGAATAGCATCTACAAAAGGAGTCATGAAAACCAATGTTTGCCTCAGCAACACATGACTAATTCAACACATGACTAATTCAGTTGAGGGGCTAATAGTTGAGAATCCAACAGCTGAAGATTTGGTAGCTGAGGATGTCATTACTAGTACAAGGGAGTTACATACTTTGGAGGCAAGCAAGCCGGGCACATGGAAAGTACGTTGAAGATCGCAAGAGAAACGTGTGAGAGGTTGAGAAACACATCTAGGCGCCTAAAACACAGGGAAAGACAGTTATTTTCAGTTATCCGTGCCAAAAGGTTGCTATTGGTTTGGGACACACCACATTCAATAAAACTCTTATTTTCAAGCATTTTACTCTTTCCTTTACGTTATGCATTGCCCTAGATTAATTCTTGACTAGCTAAATCATCTCCCACACTAACCTTACGCTCTTTAGAGAAGATAGAGAATCAAAGCTAAGGAATAGAGTTTCTTCCTCAGCATAGTTTCTTGAAGAAAGAGAATCACAAGGCTCGTGCTTTAGCCGATCCCCGGCTAATTCTAAGTTTGACAACAAACTTAATAAAAACTAGTACGACAAGCAATTCAATTCAGAATCATTGAATGAACATTCAAGTGTTCATAATTGGATTCAAAGTAATGTGAACTAGTAAGGAAGTAATAACATTCCAAATTTTGGTTATTGAAGTTCAGTTGATAACAATTAGTTGAGAGACTTTGTATATTGATCAACCACGTACTTGTTTTGCACTAATCATGTATTTTTAAGGCTTAAATATCATTTACCCCGTTGCAAATAACACGTTTATACATTTACCCCCCTGCAAAGAAAATCTTTTTAAATGAACCTCGCAAATACAATGTGTTTATAGTTAGGTCCCTGCTGTTTCTTTTTTGTTAACAGCGTTAACTTAAGCTGATCTGGACTTACAAGTGGCAGTACACGTGGCTAACACGTGGATCCTAGGGCTTATATCATCATCATCAACATCATTCATTCCTCTGAATATGCGTTTTCTCTTCTTCTTGTTCGCAAATTTTTTTTGCTAAAAAACTTCTCTGTTCTAGTTCTTCTCTTAAACTCCTCTTCTAATTTATTCCCTCTTCTTATTCTTTCTATTGTTTGAGCTCTCCAATGGCAAGAAGCAACGCCTCTTCCAGTGCTGCATCAAGGCTAGGGTTACTCCCTGTTTGTGGGTAAAAAGAGAAAGCATGCTTACACCAAAATTTAGTAGGTACACCCATAAGCCACTCCCAGCACTTAGCATCAACCTTCTTCAGCTCATTCATCTTTTTCTCCCAAGCTTGGTAATATGTTGCCTTTGATGCCCCCATCATGAGGTCCCTAATGATAGTCCCCCCACCAAACTTCTTGCAGTTTGCATACAAATGCATAACACATAACCTATGTTCCAATCCCATCTCCTCAAACACTTGTATCAAACCCTAAGCATAAACAACATTGTTAGAAGGTTAGAAATAAAGATCAATTAAATACATAACATTAAAAGCTCAATAAATAGAAAACATTACCTTCTGTTGGTCTGAAATAAAGACCCATGTCTTATCTTGACCTATGTCATCCAGCAACAAGGTCAGAAACCATCTCCAATACTCCTTGGTTTCTGTTTCAATAACCCCAAAAGCTAGTGGGAAATATTCATCATTTGGATCTCTCCCAACAGCTACTAAAAGCTGTCCACCAAATTTGGTCTCCAGGTGACAGCCATCTACACAAATAAATGGCCTACACCCATCACGAACCCCTTCTTGCACCCATCAAAGCAGAAATAAAAAGACCCAAACCTTGGCTGTAGTGTTGTTATTGGTCTGAGTTTATTAATCTTGCATGTATTACCAGCATTTACCCTCTGCAATTCTGCTGCATACCTCCATAACAAAGAATATTAATTTTCTGCATCCCCTTCAACTAATTGTTGTGCCATTCTTTTAGCCCTCCAAGCTCTACCAAATGTTATTCCAGCCTTGTACGTTGCCCTAATCTTAGCCATTATGTCTTTCACCTTTACACTGTCAGTAGTATTTAACCTTTTGGCCACTGTTTTGGCCACCCACTTTGACCTGGCATTTCTATTATTTAAGACCCTAGCACATGTGTGAGCCCCCTTCCAAGTTTTCATTCTAAAAGTTTGTTTATACCCCACCTTACTAACAAGTGCCTTAAAACCACATTTAACCTTACATTCTACCCTCACCCTATTACACTCATTTTTGACAAAGTTTGTCTCCCCCCGTTTAATATTGTCCACTCTCTAGTTGCATCTCTAAACTCATCAAGACTACCAAATTCTAAACCAACCTTAAACTTGTAATTTTTGTCAAGCTCCTCTGGCCTAAATCTCTCATATTTTGGATGGTACCTTCTGTCATCATCTTCTTCATCTGGGTCACTACTGCCCAACTCCTCAGTCATGTAGCCAGCATCTAGTTCACCCATATCATGAACATTGGCACTAGTACATGCACGATTACTCTTATTTGGTGTTCTGTTTGCCCTAGCTTTTATTTTGTAAGCGGTGCCATTTATGACAATTCTTGATCCACCTGATGATAAAATTGATGGTGATGGAGCTGTAGGTGGTGTATGAGCTTCCTCTCCATATCCAAACCCATCATACTTTGCCCATTGTTCTTTCTTCCTCACTGTCATCCATATGAATACCCTTAAGTTCATCTTCACATTCTTCCAAATAACCTTCTTCACTATCTTCCCTCTCACTTTCTTCCCCTTTATTGACTGCCTCAGTCCCTTGAGTTCCTTCATTTGCATCAGTTGAATAGCTATGTTGCTCAAAGTGCTCAGTGTAGATATGAGCATCAACTTTCTTCTTCAATGCATACTCAACTGTTTGTAATGCATCCTCATCAGACAACAATCTCTTAAACAATTCATCTTCCTTACCTTTCCACCATAGTCTTTAACTACCAGATTGAAACCCTAAATCCTTCAAGATACCAACAACTTCAAGGTATGACCATTTATCAACATCTAGACCTGCCACTGATGACTCATCGCCCCCTTCATACTCAAGTATCAAATTCTTAACAATCTTCCCACCATAATGAAACACAACAGTAAAAGACATCACTGTAAAAACAGAGGAAAAGGGCTAAATTGGACATTTCAAATCATAAATAGGGTTAAGTTGGACATTTCAATTAACATTATAGACCTAAAATAGACATTAATACAATAACAACACTACACCCAACATATTCGTCCATGTGCAATACACAATGGTCAACATTCAATATCAGTAAAGATTCCCCTAGACAACTCAACACAAAACCCAACACAATCAATATTCGTCCCTACCCACATGGTGGTCCCCTAACCCCAAAAAATTTCTATACTAAACTCTGAAAGTGCAAAAATAAGTGCATGTGCAAACCTGAGCTCAATTCTCTTCGCCAACACCTTCTATTCTAGGTCACCAGCTACTAATCTTCGTCTTCGTCCTTACTTCCTTCTTCCTTCGTCTTCTTCAATGTTTCAATCATGTTCGTCAAATACCTCTGCCATCGTCACAGAGATCTGAAAGTGAGGTCAGAGCGAGGTGAGAGTGAGCTGAGAGTGAGCTGAGAGAGTGATCTGAGAGTGAATGAGATGAGAGTTGAGAGTGAATGAGATGAGAGCTGAGAGAGTGATGCCAGAGTGAGGTAAGAGTTCAGAGGAAAGAGAGATTTTCACCCAACGCTTAGCCACGTGTACTGCCACTTGTAAGTCCACATCAGCTTAAGTTAACGTTGTTAACAAAAATAAACAGCAGGGACCTAACTACAAACACATTGTATTTGCGAGGTTCATTTTAAAAGATTTTTTTTGCAGGGGGGTAAATGATATTTAAGCCTATTTTTAATATTAATTTTGATGTCAATTTCTGCTGTTCAAATATCCGAAAACTAAATAAAAAATAAAAATGGCACTCAAAAGCACATGGATGAAATGGTTTGAGTGAGTCTCTTCCCGATTAACCAGAGGTATTGAGTTCGATTTGAGTCTTGGGATTGCGGTGCTGGAATTCGTTGGAATTGAGCATCTGAAGAAGTCCCATATTGCCTAGTTTGGTGAACGAAGAGGGAGACCAATGTTATATATAGGCTCAAGTTCTCCTTACAAAATGCACTAGTCAAAAAACACTTTAAGTTTGAATTTGACATTTTCTAAATGTGTTCTAATTGTGCTTATTTTATTTCTTTATGTTGTTTTTCCCAAAATCTCTTAACTTTGCCGTTCATTGTGGTCCTACGGGGCTTGAGTGGGCTTGAGATGATACTGGCAAGGTTTTAAAAAACGAAACGTTACCGAGAAAACGTCCGTGACAAAACGGTATCGGCAGTTGGCGTTACCATATTTGACTGCAATCACGGTAGGAATCAAAATCACACGTTACGGCCGTTACAGAACGGTGTTGCGGCCACGACACCAGAAAAAACGGTTCTTAAGGGCGAAATCTCCGCAACAGTCCGGCAACAACGATCTTCTTCCATTTTCACTCTTGAATATCATGCTTTCCTTCTATTCAGTGCAAGTTGACAACAGATCTCGTTTGGGAGAAGCCTTCAAGAAACCAAAGCGCTTCTGGCAGACCTTGTCAATGGTGAATGGTAGGTACTGTGCGAGAAGAAGGAGAAAGAGAAGATGAGCTAAAAGGGTGTTTTTATGGTAAACGATAGATTTACTTTTTTGAATTCTCCAAGAAGCCAAGGCCGCAAGGTGCTTCTGGAGTCTTCTTCCATTGTTTTTTAACTTATAGTCCCAGCTAGTAATTAGGTACTACGTGTGATGGTGGTGAGCATTTTGGATGGGTTTGTTTTTCATTTGGGAACTAGGAGGATACCCGTGCATACGCTCGAGTGTTGTCGTGTTCTTTTTATGAATAAATTTAGACAGAATTTAAATAGTCTAAACATTACCCCGTGAAAATAAAGACAAATATAAAGTAGATAAAAAAGGAGTCTCAAATAAAAAATAGATAAATATTCAAATATAAAAATGTAAAAGTATCATTTAAAAACAATCTGTGCATTTATCCCGTATTTTTTATATATATCAGTGCAGTATTTTTTTATATATAAGTGATGTTATCCCGTGTTTTTATATATATCATTGCAGTTATCCCGCATTTTTTTATATATCAGTTCAGTTATCCAGTGTTTTTTTATATATCAGTGCAGTTATCTCATAGTTTGAATTGATTATTTTAGTTGATTAGTAGATTATAGTAGATAGTAAAAGATAGATAGTAGATTATCAATAAGAAATACTTATCTGTGACAATTATTTGTCTTTTTTTAGTTATTAGTGACAAATTTGTCACGTGTGTTTTAAATTTTAATCAGTAGTTTAAATAGTCATTAAGTCTTCTTGTTTTATTAGATAGTAGGTTTATGGTAGTCTTCAAAAATTATAATTATCAATGGCAAACAATAATCTCGTGTTTTTTTATATATCAATGCAGTTATCCCGTGTTTTTTATATATCAGTGTAGTTATCTCGTAGTTTCAATTGATTATTTTAGTTGATTAGTAGATTATAAAAGATAGTAAAAGATAGATAGTAGATTATCAATAAGAAATATTTAGTTTAAATATTAATCGGTAGTTTAAACAGTCATTAAGTCTTCTTGGTTTTTAGATAGTAGGTTTGTAGTAGTCTTCAAAAATTTTAATTACCAATGTTATATATTAATCCTGTGTTTTTTCTATATTAGAGTAGTAGGCTTCAAAACTTTTAATTATCAATGACAAATATTAATCACTAAAGTGAAGTAATAAGAGAAAAAGAAGAGTTGTTTTTGGGAAAAATAGAAGAGAGAAAAGAAAGGAAATAGAAAGATGATATATGGAAAAAAGAAAGATGATATGTGGGAAAATAGAAAAAGAGAAAAAGAAGTGAAGTAAAAATCAAAATTTTGTGAAAGGTAATAGTAAAGTAAAAAGAAAAAAAAGGAAGAAAGAGGGTGTAAGAGAAAAGTGAAAAGGAAGAAAGAGAGTGCAAGAAAAAAGAGAAGAAAAAGAAAAAGTAAAAAATAGAGGGTAATGACATTTTTGCCCTTAAATTAGATATGTGTCTTGTTAATATAAGATATCCAAATTGTTAATTTCATAGAAAGTTTGTTTGTATAAATAGATATTAGATTAGATAGATATTAGATTAGATTAGATTAGATTACTTTTTCTTTTGAAAAATAAGAATAACTTTTTAGGGAGTGAAGAAATGGTAGAAAACTTAAATGTCTGTGGGACATAGGTATTTTATATACTGAATTTAAATATTTAATAATTTATCATAATTATTATTGAAGTGAGTAACTAATAATTAATTTCTGTAGAGTACCAAATTAACCTTGAATTTTATTAGATATATTGATATTAATAAACTGCTCATTACAACCTTTACCATTGATTTTTTAGGATACAATTATAAGCTTTGTTAAGCAAATTAATGTTAGTTATAATAGATGCTAAATTATTCATCTTTTTATTTTTCATTTTACTTTAAACTTCTTATAAGGGTGAAATTAAAAACATTAATTTTAGTTATTATACATTATATGATAGTACACATAACTTTAATTAATTTATTGTATTATTGTGGTTAATTCACACTGCAACGGTCGCAACACATATCGCAACAGCCGCAACAGCCGAAATCATGAAAGCCTTAACGTGACCGCGATCGCGACCGCGACCGTTATTATTAGAACCTTGGATACTGGCTTTAAAGAAGAAGAAAAAAAATGGCCATGGCGGTTTCGCTTTCTATTGCAAACATTCCCTAGAAATTCGACAAGGTACCCTAGTGAATGCTGGTTGTTATGAAAAAGAAAAACATCCATATTAGCGGCTATCTTGACAAGGAATCAATCAAATAATTAACTTAGCAGCCATTTTTTTTTTGATAAGTCAAGAAATTGTATTAAACGAGCACTAGGGGTGCCACAACCCGTATACAATTAATGTAACAGGTTCAAACAAGCTGCTGGGTTGTTACTCCACTCCTCATAATCTAAAGACAAATTTCTTCCCACCCGGTTTGAAAACCAACCCCATGACAATCCTTTTACATGATTTAGCATTTGTGTTACATTTGGAGTGCCTCCTCTAAAAATGATTCTATTGCGGTTGATCCAAATAACCCATACTACTGCTATCCATACTAAAAATCTAACTCTCCTTTTCTTTTTTCCTCCTATTGCAAGTTGATGTTTCTTCAAATGATCCCACGGTCCCGTGAACTCCGACCCTTGGATCCCAATCCAGCTAAGCACTCCATTCCACAATTGCTGCGATACCTCACAACCAAAGAACAAGTGAGAAGAATGTTCATCAATCCTAAAGCAGAAAACGCAACACCTGCTGTTCGGTGTGTTCAGAACGCCTCGCTGCTAAAGAAGAACATGTGTGGGTAGCCTATCAATTAGCAAACGCCATCCGTGGATCAAGAATTTGGAAGGGGCTGCGGTTTCCCACAACTTCTTCGATAATTTCAACTCCTCCTCGTTATGTCCTGCGCTGTCACTGCTGCAAATCAATTTATTATACGCTGACTTTACGGTGAACTAATGCGTCGGTGAGAGGCTCCAAATCCATCAGTCTTCACAATCTTTCCTCGGGCTGATCTGTAGTAGAGAATTACGCAGCAAATCCGCTGCCTCTGCATGCACTTTCTGCTGAGAGTAATTCGGTCCAATTTAACTTCCATATCCATCTGTCTTCAATCCACTCGCCAAATTCTGCAACGGCACCTGCAGGAAGGGCTGAAATTGCGAACAGCTGAGGGAATATTTCTGCAAGTTTCCACGGACAGCACCACCGATCTTCCCAAAAGCTCAATACATTCCCATTTCCTAGTTTTATCCTAGTTGCATTAGAAAACCAGCATTGTCCAAATGTTAAACACTCATCAATCATATTCAAATCCTTCCACCATACCGAATGACACGATCTTTGCATTTTACCTTCTTTCCCATGAAAGAGTTCAATCATAGTGCTCCACAAATTATCCTTTTCCACCAAAATCCTCCACTTCCACTTTCCTAACAAAGCTATGTTGAATACCTCCATATTTCTAATTCCAAGCCCTCCCAAGTTCTTCGGTAAGCTCGCTTTACTCCAATGCACCCAAGCCATTTTCTTCTCATCCAGATTTCCTCCCCAAAGAAAGTTTCTTATTTTAACCATTTCCTTGATAACCTTCTTCGGAGCCTTGAAGAATGAGAAAAAGTATAAGGGGAGACTAGCAAGAATCGAGTTGATAAGTGTTACTCTTCCCCCCATTGATAATTGTCTACTCCTCCATAACGATAATCTATCCCTCATCTTCTTCACCACCGGTTTCCACGTACTACTCACCCTTGGGTTTGCTCCCACTGGACCACCTAAGAATTTAAACGGTGTGCTTCCCTTTTTACAATATAGAAATTTAGCTCCTATATCCACCTCCTCCTCCTCCATACTCACTCCTATTAAACAACTTTTGTGAAAGTTCACCCGGACCCCCGACACTAACTCAAAAGCTCTCAAAACCGCTTTCAAGCACCATAAATTCTCCCTTATATTGTTACACATGAACAAAGTATCATCCGCAAATTGAAGAACCGGAAACGATAGCCTTCCCAACACCGAGTATGCATCTAAAAAACCTTGCCTAACACAATTTATCTATTAGCCCCGATAACCCCTCCGCCACCACCAAAAAGAGAAACGGTGCCAAAGGATCCCCTTGCCTCAATCCTCTCTCCATTTAAAATTCACCCGTTGGGCTTCCATTGACCAACACCGATACTTTCCTCGAAGAAATACATGCCTTCATCCATCCTCTCCACTTTGAGCAAAATCCCATCCTCTCTAGCATATACTCCAAAAACCCCCATGACACCGAGTCATATGCTTTCTCAAAGTCTACTTTGAATAATACAAGTGGTTTCTTCTTATTTTTTGAAAAATTGATCACCTCATTTACCACCAAGACTCCATCTAGAATTTGCCTCCCTTGCAAGAAAGCCGTTTGAGTGTTTGATATAATACCGGGTAACACTCCCTTAATTCTTGCCGCTAGCACCTTGGCAATTATCTTATAAACACATCCTATAAGAGAAATTGGCCGGAAATCCCCTAACTCTTGAGGGTTTTTTTCTTCCCAATCAATGCTACAAATGAAGAAGTAAATGCCTTTGGCAATTTTTCATTTGAGTGAAATTGATGCAAGACTCCTAAAATCTCTTCCTTTATGGTATCCCAACATGACTTAATAAAATTGAAGTTGAAACCGTCGGGCCCCGGACTCTTATTGCCTTCACAAGCCCAAACCGCTTCCTCCACCTCCTCTAATGTGAAAGGGGCAATCAATTTTCTTGCCTCACATGATGAGATCCGTATAAACTCCACCCCGTCCAACTTTGGTCTACTATGATCCTTTTCCTCAAATTGTTGCTTGAAATGTCTTCTCACCTCTTCCTTCACCTCCCCTACCTCTTGTACCCATCTATCACCAACCTTCAACATCTCCAATTGGTTCCTCCTCTCTCTCGCCTTCAAGGTGTTATGGAAATATTTCGTGTTACCATCACCTTGCTGTATCCAATTAACCCTTGCCTTTTGAGCTAGTAATGATTCCCTTTGATGTAATTCTATCCAAAACTCCGAATTCAATGCTTTCCACTTCTCCCCATCCCAATCATCACCATATACCTCCTCTTGTTCCATCACATTCATATCTTTCACTAAACCTTCTATTTTGAGATCCTTATACCCGTACACTTCCTTATTCCACACCTTTAGGCTTTCTTTTAAGAACTTTAGCTTCTCCTTCACTACATGCGCCATCCACCATTCCACCTTTAGCTCTTTCGATTTACCTTTCATAAATTTCTTTCCATCTTTGTGGTCAAGCCACCCATTTATGAATCGAAATGGTTTAGGACCCCAATTCTTCTTTGAGGATAGTAGCCATACCGGACAATGGTCCGATATATCCCTATCCCCAATCCATTGAGCCTTAATCCCCCATTCATCCATAACATCCTGTGTTAACAACAATCTATCAATCCTACTTGCTGCCGGCCCGTTTGGTTGAAACCACGTAAACTTCTTTCCCAGATGATATGGTTCAGACACACCCATCTCCTCCAAGAAGCATTTGAAATCCTCACTCTCTCTCTCGCTGAAACGCACTGATTTACCACTTGAAATCCACTCTTACATAGAGTACATCATGCAACTATGTAACACTTAATGGCTTGTTATAGTTTGCTAGGTCTTTGGTACTGCAGAAGCAAAGATATAGATTTTCTCTTACATACTATTGTCTTGCAGATTATATGTGCTAGAATTATCATGTTCATAAACTAACCTTTTTCATCGAAATGCTATTCTGTAAAATATTCAGCTAAAATTGTATTGTCATTTAAAGTGAGCAATTAGAAAGAGGAAAGAAGTATAAGATTGTTGTATTTCAATTTACAATATGAATAACGTACATAATATGTGATGTAATTCTTATATGTATGAATCAAGAGAGAGAATCCAAAATTTCCAGTAATTAGATTTTGTAAACCCTGCAGCTGGTCGTATGTGCTAAAGCATCTCTTCATGTTTGAGATAGATAAAAGTTGTGTATCCAAGAGAGAAACAAAAGAGACATGTTGCTCTCCATTTCAAGAAGCTCCTATAACTTCCTACTTTTACAAGTCTTTTCTATTTATTTGATGAAGGATCATTTTTCTGAAAAGAAAAAAAATTATTAAGAAGTTAATTTACAAAACTAACAAGTTAGATATTTAGATTAAAACATAGTATGCAAAAGTATGGTCATACCTATTGATCTTTTGCAGTGTAGCACTGCTTCATAGATTGAGTTCTCATGATCAGGCAAAGCACCAATAGGATAGACACTAATTGGTTTTGGAGATTCTTGCTGAAAACTGCTCCATCTTTTAGCTTCCCACTCTTTCTTACCAATATCATCAACTTTGTTACTTTTCCTTGAACATCTAACTTTCTTCCTTAGTTGGTTGACATATCTAGAAAGAATTCTCAAGGTTTTACATGTTGAGGTTTTCCACCTTGAAAGAATACCATGATGAATTTCCACAGTTCTTGGAGAAGAGGGACAATTAGGCTTCTTAGTTTTGGTGGAAGGGTCTAGAAATACTGGTTTGATTAGGCCATCAGAGAAAAGTTCATCAGCATGAGCAAGAAAAGAAGGTGAATGAGTAATAGAAGTATCAAAATTGAAGTTTTGATATTCTGCCTGTGGTGTTGAGCTTATGGAACTGCTAGTTGATTCTCTAAGTGGTAACCAACTATATGAGAAGCTATCAGTGGCTAGAGGCTGCGAGGCTTCCATTTTGTAATGATTTTGGCGAGTTATGGTGAATGGAAAAACATTTATACTCCTGATGAGGACAAATAGATTTCATTGGTAGCTTGTATATTTGCAAAATAATGATGACCAC
Organism: Astragalus membranaceus; assembly: GCA_039519185.1. Taxonomy (NCBI): domain Eukaryota; kingdom Viridiplantae; phylum Streptophyta; class Magnoliopsida; order Fabales; family Fabaceae; genus Astragalus; species Astragalus membranaceus. The sequence continues at coordinate 98,089,939 of CM076846.1, read as the reverse complement.
AAGGAGATAGATTGTCTATTCTATCAAATGTCAGGTGGGGGACAAATGGAACAATATGAATGAGTAATTGTATTGGCTTTAAGTAGTAAGTTTAACTTAATTTCTTATCTTAGTTATTTTCTGCAATTCTTATTGGACATATTGTTATAGCTGAATTTCGAAACAGAAATTAGCCAGAGACACGTCAACAATTTTTGAGGTGGAACTCGAAGAATACTCCAAGGCAAGAGAATTCGAAATGCTATTTAATTGAATGGTGCATATACAATTTTCGAAGAAGACTCTAAAGCAAGTTTCGAAGCCATTAGCGACGGAAATTAGCGAGGGACTAATGGTCCCATGAAAAAAAATTGGAATTAGCGACGGAATTTGCGAGGGAATAGGGGCTGTTGTATTTTTGAGAATTAACGACGGAAATTTAGACATTAGCGACGGAAATTCCCTCGTTAATGGCTTAGGCGGGAAAATTAGCGACGGAATTTCAGTCCCTCGCTAATTTCTGCCAGTTTTCAGATGATGGGACTCAGTGCAGGGGTTGGTAAATGTGCAGCAATTAGCGACGGACAGTTCCGTCGCTAATTCCCTCGCATATTATTTTACTTTTTTTCCTTAAATCCGTTTACACCCTCACTCTTCTTTCTCACTCACAACACCCTCACTCTTCTTCTCTCCTCTTCACCCTTCCTCTTCCCTTACTCTCCTTCTCACTCACACCACCACCACACCATCACCACGCCACCACCACACCACCCTTCCTCTTCCCTCACTCTTCTTCTCTCCTCTTCTTCTCACTCACACCACCACCACACCACCACCACGCCACCCTTCCTATTCCCTTACTCTTCTTCTCTCCTCTTCTTCTCACTCACAACACCACCACACCACCACCACCACGCCACCCTTCCTCTTCCCTCACTCTTCTTCTCACTCACACCACCACCACACCACCACCACGCCACCACCACCGCCGCCACCACTCTCACTCCTCTCTCTCTCTCTCTCTCTCTCTCTCTCTCTCTCTCTCTCTCTCTCCCTTACTCTTCCCATTCTCTCTACCATCCACACATCACCACCACGCCACCTTCACCACCACCACGCCACCACCACTCTCACTCCTCTCTCTCTCTCTTTGGAAATAATAATAATAATAATAATAATAATAATAGCAATAATAATAATAATAGTAATAATAATAATTAAAATAATATAATAATAAATATAAAAAAAAGCAGATTTAAAAAAAAAAGAAACAGTCAGACTTAGCGAGGGAATTAGCGAGGGATTAAAATTCCCTCGCTAATCCCAGTAGCGAGGAGGGAATTAGCGAGGGAACTAGTCCGTCGCTAATTCCCTCGCAAATGACCATTAGCGACGGATTTAGGTCATTTTGCGAGGGAAATTTCCCTCGCTAATGACCAGTTTTTTTGTAGTGAGTGAGATGCCACGCGCGAAGCTTTAAAGAGCGGCGGTTAAGGTAGTATCCCCAGAAGTAATCCAAAGCACAAACACAAGTGTGAAACATCCAGACGCCAGAGGACACGTGTTATCGATCATCATCGGTCATTAGTTAGTTTTTATCTCTATTCGCTTTCATAGTGGGAGATGTGTCTGCCATGCAATAAGTCAGTTAATATTTGCAACTCTATAAATAGTAGTTTGCACGTAGTACTAGGAGTGATTTCATAATGTAACACCCAAAGTAATTTTCGATTACTTTAAGTGATTCTTGATTTATTTGATGCATGTTTGTTGTGAATTGTGGAAATAATTGTGTGTTTGCAAATAATTGGCAATTTTATGGATTATTGGAATTTTGTGGATTAAGTAAGTGTGAGTGTTAGTAAGTTAGAGTAGGGGCATAATTGTAATTTCCATTGATTTTAAAACGAAATCTATTATTTTCTCACTTTGCACTCAGCTGACCACACAAGGGAACACACTCACATTTAATTCACTTTACAAAAATAGAAAAATTCCCTCAAAGTGAGAGAATAGAAAGAGCTCGAGTTTGAGAGAAAGAGGGAAGAAGAGAAAACTCTCAAACCCTCACTTCCATAGCTCAAACTGAAAACACTTCCCCACCATTTCTTTTCTTGCATCTTTCATTACATGTGAAGAGTTGAGAGTACAAACACAGCTGGTCCATCTTCCCTACTCCATTCTTTCCCCATTTTCGAAAAGCACTTGAAGATAGAGTGGGTTGATGTTGGTTTTTATGGCTTGCATGTTTAATTAGAGGCTTAATACTAGTAGATTTCAAGCTACATTATGGATTGAAGGGGTAAACTAGGCACATTGTGGGATGGGGTCGAATTTGGTGACTTGGGAGCTAGTGAAGTGCTTAGAGAGTCAAGTTCTTGCTAGCTTTTGAAATTTCAGCTGAAAGACAAGTGAGTTCTTTGACTTATTTCGTTTTGTTTGGTGATTTTGTCAATACATGATGATTGTTCTGAATTGATTGTAATGCATGTACTTGTTTGGTTTAGAATTTATTAAATGTTAAGTGAAGGAAACCCCAAGTGTGGGAATATGTTAAAATGAACTAATGCTAATTAAACTTGTCTAGAAACTAGCATGAGTGGGATGCATTGATGTTTGGTATGTATTGGATTAATGATGGATTGGAGAAAAGTTGGATTAAAGAAATTGGTAAGATTTTAGTTGAAAAACCGAGTTTTGGAAAACTGCAGTAGGGGCCCGGACCGTGCCCCCAGGAGGCCCGGACCCTGCGCCTACACTGGTGGCCAACATGTTTGGTTAATCAGGTAGGCCCGGACCGTGCGCCTGAGTGGCCCGGACCGTGCGCCCCCACTGGTGCCCTCTTTCAAACAATTTGATTCCCCTTTCCTTTCGACGCTAACTCTTTCCCACTCCCATCCCTAATCTAATCTAAGTTATTATAAGTATGATTGAACTCATTTGATGCATGATTGAACTCATTTGATGCATGATTGATGTAACATACCAAAGTTTTGATTATGCGATAAACGTTTAAGTCGAACGGTATTTCTTAAAGGAGTTAACGAGTGAGACCAATCGAGTGATGGGTTATTTCCGTCCAAGTTATGTTTCATTCAAATCCTTATTCGGTCTAGAACTCTGATTTTATTAAATGTTAGTCTCTCTATATTTCGAACAAGCTTAGAAATATAAAGGTGTTACACATAACATTCAGTAACCCATCACGTCTAACACATCTGATTACACATGATCTCTGGCAATTGTGGTGAACAATGTATGTTTGAGTCAATCTCTTATATTTTCGAAACTCTTTACAATTCAATGCACTTTTTCTTTTGACAATCGAGTGTCTCACTCTTGTCCTTTTTGTTTCATTTTCGCACTTTGTTTTTACTTTTTTAATTACTGTACTTAAAGAATTTGTGATGTTCTCTCCAACTTAGGATTGATTTCCTTGAATTGCTTAAGTTTGTTCTTTCTTTATTAACACTAAGAAAACCAATAGTGCAAAGTACTTGAAGGATTCATGATGTTCAACCCTCTCTAGGTCTGATTCCCGTGTTCCGTTTAATAGTTTAGCACTTCGAATCCATTTGAGTAATTAATCTAGAATCCCTGATTCGGTTGATTGCACGATTGAAATCTGTTTTAAGCCATACTTCCTTTTGAAAAGCACGCAAATTGAGACTGGTATTGTAAACCTATCAACTGGTGAACTCGGGATCTAATTCTAGCCCTCTTATGTTACCTCTTTCGAATTAATATGTTTACAGATAACCTTAATGAAATTTACTGGAAAACACATATATAAGAGATAAATCCACTATTTGTGAAAAAAATAAATAATGGGGATTTAAAGGAAATGAATCTTTTGTCTAGGTAGTACCATAGAAACCTCTTTTGATCATGAGTGTTTTTTTTAGATAAGCAATACTTCATTGATGGAGCACTAGGGGTGCTCAAACCCAAACAACAAAGAGTTACATATTGTTTAGGCAACGAAGAGGATCATGCCACCAAGATGAAAAATTAAAATTGGAATTACACCCGGCTCTTTAATTCATCCAACTCCACGTTAATTGTTTGACGCGAGTGACAATTGAATCAATGTTAGGATCTTCATTCTTGAAAACAAGCGCATTCCTAGCCAACCAAATGCTCCAACAAGTTGTCAACCAAATTAAATACTTAGTTCTCCTAGCCTTCTTTCCCTTACACACCTTCCCAAGCCACATACAATGATCGACCAAGCTGTCACAGGCAGAAGGATTAACGCCAAGCCAACAGCAGATTCGCTGCCACAGTGTTGCTGCGAGTGTACAGTGCAGGAACAAGTGCTGCTGCGTTTCGCAGTGCTGCCAGCAAAATGGACATTTGGAATCGTCCTCCGAAGCTATAACATGTCGATGAAATAAGTTACCACGCGTTGGCAAAGAATCCCGAAGCAAACGGCAACCTAACACGTTAACTTTTGAGGGTGTAATGGTTCTCCACAACTTCTCTAGCAACTTGAGAAGCTCACCATTCGCATCAGCAGAAATAGAACGCATCAACATTCGGTAACAGGATATGACCGAGAAATTTTTGCTGTCCTCGAGCATCCAAAGCCATTGATCATCCCTCTCACGGTCTGGCGTGTTTGATAACAAGAGCTGCTGCAAATACACTGCTTCGTCATGACAAATCTTATCCTGAGCAATCAGCCACGCACCCTTCCACCGCCACACACCATCAGCCCAATCCCCCAAATCCTGCACAGTAACAAACTTAATTTCTCGCCCAGCAAATAGGTTCGGGAATAGCAGCAAAAATGGAGTAGTTCCAAGCCATTTATCGTTCCAAAAATCCACCAAACGACCGTTGCCTAGCCTTCTAGATACCATCGATCCGAAAACATTCTCTAAATTGTGAGTGTGGTTCACAAAGAAGGTACGGAAATAATATGATAGAACGTACTCTTCGTAGTTTTGTGTGAATATTCTTCTTGCTAATCTTGATTTACTCACGATGGAATTCAGTACGTATCTCTCTTGCATCTACCTGAATGCTCCTCAAAATCACGTTTTAGGTGTATTTAACTCTAGTTGACTTGATTACTTGCTCAATTACTAGTTCTATGAGGAAGTTTGTCGATTTTACTCTCAAACAAGTTTTTTTTTTTCAATGCTTTGTCCTAACAAATTTGTGCTTGATTCCTTGTTATGATATGATTGTTCATGGGCATTATTCATCTTGTTTCATAGCTCATGTTGTATTTAAACCTTCCCTAGGACTTTCATTTATGTATATTTAACCTGTTTCTATTTCTCAAACCGGATTATCTTAAACAAGTTTTTATCAAAACCATTAAATAGAGGGTTTCTATCAAAACAAATGTTGCTCAAGAAGAATGCAAGGAACCATGACCTAAAATATTTGGCCACATGAGTGAGAAGGGATTAGAGATCCTCGTGGAAACTCATCTCCAAAGCATAAAGGGGAACCACTTGAATCTTAGGAGGATATTCTAGCGAGTAAGCAAACACAGAGTATCCTTCCAAATATCATACAATGGAAGGAGAAGCAGGGCCGGCCTTGGGCCTGTTGGGGTTGTGCTTTCGCAGAGGGCTCCAGCCCAATGTCATTTTTTAAGGGCCCAAAATTAATTAAACATTATAAAGATACAAGTTATTTTCTTGTTGCATCATTAAATCGTCCTTGGTTCAGTGGTTATGCTTCGCGCTTCCTAGCCTTAGGTTTGTGGGTTCGAACCCATGAGAATTTTTTTTCGTTCAAGTATTTTTTTTAACGAAAAGATAAATGGAACATAAAAGCCCAAATTTGAGAATCGAACACAAGAACTTTAAGTGGCAAACTTCAGCCCAACCACTGTTTGTTGGTTGTATTTCTTTGCAAATAATCTTTAGCGAGTACGTAATTGTTGTGATATTAAAACTGGATGGATAAATTAAAAATCAGCCCACAAATTAACGGGAATTTATAATTCAAACATAAGTAATAGTCCATGGAAATAATGTAGCATAGTAATTTATAATTCAAATAAAAGTAATTCAAACAGTTAATTTTTTTAAAAAAATCAGCAAACAAATGAAATTGATCCATTAAAATATAGACAACAAATGATAATCAAATAACTTTAGTTTAATGCATTATCAAATTACAGAAGATCTCACAGAACAACACACTACAAAACATATTTGAATAGATGGATTTTTTTACGAACACTAAAGTATAAAAAAACACACAACTTAGCATTGAACTTTACATATTTTGTTTTGACTTTGTTTTCACCAAAACAAATTTTGCGCATTCATACAAATAATTTTTTTTATATTGAGCACTGAACGGTTAATTTTTTTTTGAACATTAAGGTATAAAAAAACACACTACTTAGCATCAGACTTTACATATTTTGTTTTGATTATTTTTTTCACCAAACAAATTTTGCGCATTCAAACAGTTAATTTTTTTTTTGATATTGAGGAATGAACGTTGAGCATTTAAACGATTAATTTTTTTCCAACATTAAAGTATTTCAAAACACACTATTTAGCATCACACTTTACATATTTTGTCACAAAATTATATTTTTTTCACCTAACCAAATCGATTACTGAGGTACAAACTTTGTATATTTGAATGATACAATATATAATTTATGTATTTTCATCTTCACTACTTAGCACAAACTTCACCTAAATTTTAATGTACTCTTAAAAATAAAAATATGAAAAAAAAAGGGGGGTGAAAATGAAAATATGGAAAAAAAAGAAAAAAAAAAGGGGGTATGGGGGATAAAAGCTTCATTTAATACATAAATATTGTAACATTGTATGAATGAAGATAAAATTAATTATATACTGTAGAAATGGAAGCAATTAGAAATAAAAGAAGACAACACAATTAGAAAGTGAAAAACGTGGGTATCATATAGGGTTGGATGAAAATCACCAATAAAATGGAAGCAACGATACAAAGTTGAAGGAATATGGTCTTTAAATTCTTTTTTTCCGAAGCATCTTTAACTTATTTTTTTAAAATCCAGAAAAATATGGTCCTAAAGAATATAAAGAGAAGAAATAAAAAAATAAATTGATTTTTAAATCAGTTACCGAGGAACAAACTTTTAGTATTTAAACAGTAATTTTTTCCGAATGCAAATGTACCCACAAACACACTACTTAGCATCATATTTTACGTATTTTGTCACGAAATTATTTTTTTAAACAAACTTTGCGTATTTGAACTTTTAAAAATTTTGTCGAACGCTAAGGTAACCCAAAACACACCAAGAAATTAATTTTTGGTATGAACAAACCAATTGTTGAGGAACGAACTCCATGTATTTGTATATTTAATTTTTTTTGAATCCTAATTAAAGCACCAAAAACACACTACTTAGCATCATATTTTATTACAAAATAATTATTTTTTTAATAAAATTAATTATCGAGTAACAAAATTTGCGTACTTAAACAATTAATTTTTTTCCGGATCTTAAAGTTCCCCAAACCATACTGTCTAACGTCACACTTCACACAATTTGTCAACCAATCTAGTTATGAATGAACAAACTTCGGGTATTTAAATAATTTAATTTTTTTCTAGACTCAAAATTACCTAAAAAATAGAAGAAAAAGGGAAAGGATAAAAGAAAAACAAAGAATGGAAAGTCATGGGCGTACCTGTTGAACATAAAGGATTGTTCTTCGAGCTTTCAAAAAAAATTCATACTTCAGTAGAATGGGAAACAAGTAAGAAGTTGGTGGAATCAAACCCGAGAAGGTACCTCCTAAGACACTCTAGATGAATAGTGTAGCCTATAGGTTTAACAAAATTATTGTCGAGAAGGTCAGAAATCAGAATCATATATGTTGTCACATGCGATACTTCCTAACTCAACCATGGGAGAGTTACTGGTAACTCCAATCTATTTGATCAACGTATCTCCCTCAAGAATTGTAAATGGAGATATATCAGACTAGGTATGAACTAGGAAGAAAGCCTCCTATCACCACTGGAGAGTCTTTGATTGAAAAACCTTTGTTCACATTCCAAAAGATGAAAGGGAAAGTTTGACGTTAATCCAGAAGAATGCGTATACCTCGTTTCATCTAGAGATTAACTTAGTTTTAAATTATGGGGCCTACAAACAAGAAGATTATTTGAAGCCGAGAAGTTGTGTTCTTTGAAGACCAAAGGGTATGTTCTGATCAAAGTTCTATAGAAACTATAGAAACTAAAACCCAAGGTATGTTTTGATCAAAATCCTATAGACCAAGAGATAAAGAAAATATAAAAACTAAAACCCAAGGTATGTTCTGATCAAAGTCCTATTATGGTAAACAATTCATGGGGAGAAAATATCAGACGTACGATTTGGTAGAATTTCCAAAATGATGAAATATGCTGCGAAACAAATGGGTGTTCAAGCTCTAGAATGAAAAGAATAACCCAAACCAAAGATACAAGGCATAAATTGTCATGAAAGGGGTGCAACCAAAAGAAAGGATTAAATTTTTATCAAATACTCTCACCATGGTGAAGATAACATCTATTACAACTTCGGTCTGGTTGTAAGATTAGACTTTGATATTGGACAACTCGTTGTCAAAACAACATTATTACTTAGAGACCTAAAGAAAGAAATTTAGATGGACCCTACATCTTATAAAACCACATTCAAACAAAAAAACATGATATTTACTACACCTTACATGTTATCAAATTGTTCATTAAAATTAATTGGTGAGGCTTAGGTTGCCCTTGAAAAATGTGGGTACCTTACTGTTAGCCTGCATTTTCGACTGGTTCAATTAAATGCTGTCAACGAGGTTTTGACTTGCTAATTTCAAGAGGAAAGGTGTTGATTTCAACAGTGAGAAGTTTTCCCAAGAAGGTTCGACACAGTGCTTAACTTAGTGGAAATTAAAGAATTGAAGCCAATGGTTCGACGAGAAGAAAGTTAGTGATAGATCAGAAGTCAAGTGCCCGTTGTCGAAACAGCATAGCAGTTATTGTGGTCGAAGACATGGCAGTTACCATTTTTCAAATTCAATGTATAGTTAGTTAGTTATTGTGTTTCCCTCCTTGTATAAATAGTAGTTTTTCATAGGAAAAACGGGTCACAAACTCACATACAGAATTCTGAAACTCAAACGTCCAACATCACAGAGAAAACGAGTCAGAGAACAATGTTTGAACTTGTGCACCATTCTCTTTACAATTAACGCAATTTCACTTTTACTTTCTTAAGTTTTCTGCATTTTATTTGTTTTCTCTTTGCCTTCTACTCAGAATTCTCCCTTCTGGAGATAACTTCGACGATTATCTTCATGCTTTCAAGTTTCTGCGTTTTATTTGTTTTCTCTTTGCCTTCTACTCAGAATTCTCCCTTATGGAGATAACTTCGACGGTTATCTTCATACTTTCAAGTTTAAACCGCAAGAACACTCATAATTTCTGGAAAAAACTTTAACACAAATGTTCTGGGATTTTCTAGTTGATCCTGCAAGCAACATTAATTTGTAACTAGCGGTGCTTACCAAAAAACACAGTAAACAAATTGGCACGCCCGGTGGGACCGTTTGTGCTAATTTTGAAAGTTTTTTCGTTGAAATCTTAAAACTTGTGATTTAATCTGTGCATGCATTTGAGGAGTGGTAGACATCTTTCAACGATGGTGCGCTCTAATGTAAACAACACTTCTGCTTCAAATGCACAAAGTTCACAAGAACAAGCGTCAGTTAGTGACGCTAAGGCTACGAATGTCGTGGGAGTAACCGCTTCCATGCCTTCTTCGACAGTTATGGGTGTAACCGCTGTAACTGCTCCTGTAATTACGCCAATGTCGATGATCACAACGGCAACATTGACACAAACTAATGCGATGGCTTCTGTGCCACCAATATTAGGACCAACAAGTCCTTTAATGGCTAATCCAATGATTGGAAATATGCCATTTAATTTGCCTATGAACAGTAGAAGTTATCCATATGGGATGCCAACAACCTTGATGGCAGGCCTTTAAAAAATTCGTCTACGTATGCAGACAATGCAATTACAGGATTTATGCCTACACATAAATCATCAGAGAACATTTTTAGTCGAAATGTTCAACCTTCATTGACCACATCATCTTTGCTGGCATTAAGGCAACAAATGGATGGTAGTAATCATGATATGGTTAACATGTTATCACAACAAATTGGTACAGTGTTTAACCCTCTAATACAAAACACAAATAATAGTTACCAAATATTAGCAAAACAAATAGGAAGAATTGCTGATTTCTTTGGCACTCCACCAGTGCATAACCAACAAATTCCTCAAATTCAGAATGTTAGGCCTGTTGAAATCCCCATAGAAAGGCCCAACAATGCAGTTCCCATCAATCAAGGGCAACAATTTGTTGTCGAAGAGCCGGTTCATGATGTTGTGTTAGTCAATAGGAACCAAAATGCCGATGAAGTGGTTAGGCAAGTCCAACAAAATAATTTTGGAATCCAAAACAATTTGGCTAATCTTGTCGAAAATACTCTAGCCCAAAATGGTCTTAATTTAGGCCTAATTTTCTGTCACCTTTGTCGGATTATATATTGCAAACAGAATTTCCCAGGGGATGGAAAATCCCTAAGTTCACAAAATTCGCTGGGGAAACTAGCAAATCTACTGTCGAACACGTTGCCTGTTATTTAACTGAGGTTGGTGACATAGCACACAATGAGAATTTAAGAATGAAATACTATCCATATTGTCTAACTAAAAATGTTTTTACTTGGTTCACCACTTTACCTCCACATTCCATTTTTAATTGGAATCAGTTAGAAAAGGCTTTCCATGAGCAATTCTATATGGGCCATTGCAAGATTAGTCTTAAGGAATTGACTAGCGTTTGACGTAAAGTGGCAGAGTCTATTAATGACTATCTCAATAGATTTAGACTTCTCAAGGCAAGGTGCTTTACTCAAGTGCCTGAACACGAGTTAGTCGAAATGACTGCTGGTGGCCTAGACTATTCTGTAAGAAAGAAATTAGATACTCTGCACTTAAGAGATATGGCACAATTGGCTGATAGAGTTCGACTGGTCGAAAGGCTTAAAGCTGAAAAGGTTAGGACTAGTAGGTTCAATAATAAAAAAGAAAAAGTCGCATATGTCGATACTAATGACAGCGACCAGGAATTCGACATATCGTATGAGGATGTCGAAGAAGAGGTTAATATTACAGAATTAAAACCTGGGCCTCCTGATACATGTAAAGCGTTAAAGCCATTAGATGGAAAAAAATCCTGTCGAGCCTAAAAATGATAAGTTTGTTACAAAAACTTACACCTTTGATGTTTCTAAATGTGATGTAATATTTGATCTTTTGGTTACTGATGGCCAAAATTTGGTGCCTAAAGGCCTGAAAATACCACCATTGGAACAAAGAAAGAAAAGGGGTTTTGGTAAATTCCATAACTTTTTAGACCATAACACTTCTCGTTGTGTTGTTTTCAGGGATTTGGGCCAGAAAGCTCTCAATGAAGGTAGGCTGAAATTTGGTGACAAATCAAAGCCTCCAATGCAAATCGACACTGATCCTCTTCCAACAGCAGTGGCAATGTATGCTGAAGTCGACATCATGGTTGTCGAAGCCACCAGAGTTGTTGATGGAAATGATAATTTGACAAAAGATACTAAAGTTTTTAAGGCTAATGTCGAAATGGTCACTGAAGACCAATATGCTGAGAAAATGAAAGTTGCTTACCCAAAAGCAGACGAGGAATTAATTGATTTCCTTAATCGTTACAAGATAAGCAACACAGAAGTGATGCAATGTCCAAAATGCAATTCTGTCTTTGACAAAGAGGCTGCAAAGAGCCTTGAAGGTTATCGACCTCAACTGAAGCGGAAAGGAAAATGGGTCGACAAAAGGCAAAAGTTTAGTTTCAACAGAAGAGGGATACCATAAAAAGTTACTTCGACAAAGCATACTCAGAAAGAGAAACTTAAGACTTATGTTCCATCAACAAATTCTCCTGTAGAGAAATGGGTGTACTCCGGTGGAAAGAATATTCGATACTTACCAGTGAATTCTGGTGGGAAAAGTGTTAGGTATCAACCAAAACCCATAAAAAAGGTCAAGGGCAGCACCAGTACTACTGGCCAAAACAAGGCACTTGAATCTAACAAGTATGCCTATAACAACAATTACAAGGGGAAGAATCCCATGACTAGAACTCAATGGCGCAGACACCAACGCCAAAAGAAAGCTATTGGTGCAGGACAAGTAGAGAGTTCTAACAAAGACAAAGGTAAGCAAGTGGTTGTCGAAGTGGCTAGAAAGCCAGCTACTGAGAGGATATTTCCTCCAATCTCAGCAATCAAAGAAGGTCTTGACTTAGACGAAGAAACGGAGTCTGATTTTGCTGATTCTGGGTCGGAATTTGATGTCTTATGCAATGTGGTCTCGATTCTACCAATTGAGTATGATGTAGTTTCTGAAGTGAATGATTTCGAGGAAGATTTCGACGAAGAGACTACTTATAAACCAATTTGTTACTATGTGCTGAAGAATGGTTAACCAGATTGTGTCGAGGAACAACATGCTGTATTTGAGAAACCAGATTGTGGAATGATGAACCATCTCAAACCTTTGTTCATTCAAGCTAAAGTGAACAACATAGGTGTCAACAAGATTTTGGTCGACGGTGGTGCTGCTGTAAACTTGATGCCACAACATTTGATGAGGAAAATTGGTAAATGTGATACTGATTTGAGGCCACACAATGTAGTACTCATAAATTATGAAGGCAAAACTAGCCACTCACTTGGGGCCATTGAAGTCGAGTTAGCTGTGGGTAGCATCAAAAGATCAATGTTGTTTCTGGTAGTTCCTTCTAAGGCTAACTACAACTTGTTGCTAGGAAGAGAGTGGATACATGGCATGGGGGCAATACCATGAATTGTTCACCAAAGGCTCATTATTTGGAGAGAAGATGGTTTGGTCGAAAATATTAAAGGTGATCAGAGTTACTTCAAAGCGAAGGTAAATACTATCACTAAGAAAATTTTCGACAAACAATTGGCGAACATTGCGCCATGTTCTTCTCCTGATCTTGGTTATGTACACCAAGATAATGTGTTTTCCTCAGTTACTCTTCACCCAAACTATGGATTTATTTGGGAGAGGGAGGTTATGGATGAGGATAATCACCCAAGAGGCTTTTGCAAGCCTACTGGGTGGGATGGACCAAAAATAGTTTATTTATGTCTAAGTCTAATGCAAGGGATAGAATTACGGCCTATGTGGCCGAAAACAAAGAAAAAGCGGCTTTGGAAGCCGAGTTACAACAACAAATGGTTGCTGAAACCAGTGACAGTAATAGTAAGGAAGACTTGGTCGAAGACCAAAGGCTTGATTGTGTATATGATGATGAGCCTTTAGGTTTTGAAAAGGACCCAATGGGTTCGACCAAGAAAATGCAAGCACGAGATCCCTTGGAAGAAATTTACTTGGGAGATAGCTCTGTAAAAAGGCCAACATATATTAGTGCAAAGATTGACAAAGCTTTCAGGGTGCAAACTGTTGAACTTTTGAACGAATTTAAAGACTGTTTTGCTTGGGACTACAATGAGATGCCAGGTATGAGTCGAGAAGTAGTGGAATTGAAGCTGCCTATACGACCAGAAAACATGCCAGTGAAGCAGACACCAAGAATATTTGCACCACAAATCCTGTCGAATATCAAAGAAGAAATCGAAAGACTACTCAAGAGCGAGTTCATTAGAACTGCCAGGTATGTAGATTGGTTAGCAAATATAGTTCCTGTTATTAAGAAAAATGGAACTCTTAGAGTTTGCATAGATTTCAGGGATTTAAATAATGCTACACCCAAAGATCAATACCCTATGCCTGTGGCAGAAATGCTTGTTGATTCAGCAGCAGGCTTTGAATATTTAAGTACGCTTGATGGTTATTCTGGTTATAAACAAATTTTTATTGCTAAAGAAGATGTATCAAAAACAACATTTCGATGTCCAGGGGCATTAGGTGTTTATGAATGGGTGGTGATGCCTTTTGGCTAAAAAATGCTGGTGCTACATACCAAAGAACTATGAATTCTATGTTTCATGATTTTATAGAGAATTTTATGCAAGTGTACATAGATGACATAGTTGTTAAGTCTTCATCAGAAAGTGGTCATTTAGACTATCTTCGACAATCATTTGAAAGAATGAGAAAATATGGACTGAAAATGAATCCACTTAAATGTGCCTTCTGTGTACGTGCGGGAGACTTTTTAGGATTTGTTGTGCACAAAAATGGCATTGAAATAAATCAAAACAAGACAAAGGCAATTTTAGAGACGAAAGCTCCTTCGACAAAGAAAGAATTGCAGTCGTTACTAGGAAAAATCAATTTCCTTAGAAGGTTCATTTCAAACCTAAGTGGCAAGACACAAGATTTTTCGCCATTACTTCGACTGAAGAAAGAATATGTGTTCAGGTGGGATCCAGAGCACCAAAAAGCTTTCGATGAGATCAAGGGATATTTGATGGAGCCTCCTATTTTGTTACCTCCTATAAGAAATAAAGTAATGAAATTGTATGTAGCAGCATCAGAATTGTCAATAGGTAGTAAGTTAGCGCAAGAGGATGAAAATGGTGTCGAAAGAGCCATTTATTACCTCAGTAGAGTTTTAAATGATGCTGAAACTAGGTATCACCCAATAGAAAAGTTGTGCCTATGCTTGTATTTTTCTTGTACAAAATTAAAGCAATATATAAAGCTTGTTGATGTGTATGTTTACTCGCATTTTGATATTATTAAACATATGCTGTCAAAACCAATATTACATAGTAGAATTGGTAAATGGGCTTTAGCGCTTTCTGAGTATTCACTAACTTATCAGCCTTTAAAAGCCATTAAAGGCCAAATTGTGGCTGATTTTATCGTCGATCACTCATTGGTAGAAGTCCCATTAAATTTAGTGAATTCTCATTGGTTCTCCAACAAAAATACCAACGAAGTATAAGTATAAGATCGAAGGATTTTGCACCAATAATGAGGCTGAATATGAAGCCTTGATAGCAGGACTTGAGATTTTGCTAGACTTGGGGGCAAAACATGTCGAAATTAAGGGCGATTCTGAATTAGTTGTGAAGCAGTTAACTAAAGAGTATAAATGCATTAAGGAAAATCTAATAGTGTATTTTGTTGCTGCCAATGCTTTGTTAAAACATTTTAACAGTGTTAACATAAAGCATGTGCCTCAAATTGACAATCAAGAGGCAAATGATTTGGCACAGATTGCTTCAGGCTATAGAGTCTCGAAAGAAAAATTAGAAGAACTAATATAAATAAAAGAGAGACTAATTTCGATAGATTATCCTTTAAATGAATTGTCAACACCAAAACTTGGGGGGGTGGCAGAAGAAGTATTATCACCTCCAATTATTGCAAATGAAAATTTTCATGAAATTTCTCAGCATTTTGAAGTTTTTGCCATTGACAATATGTCGAATGATGATTGGCGAAAGCAAATTGTCGAATACTTAGAAAATCCAACAGGAATAACTAATAGGAAAACCAAGTATAGAGCCTTAAGTTATGTGATTATTGGAAACGAATTGTTCAAAAAGACTCCTGAAGGAGTTTTGCTTAAATGTCTTAGTGAAAGTGAGGCATATTTAGCAATATCCAATACTCATAGTGGAGCCCGTGGATCTCATCAAGCAGGTCATAAAATGAAATGGCTTTTCTTTCGACAAGGGGTGTACTGGCCAACTATGTTGAAAAACTGCATAGAATTTGCTAAAGGTTGCCAAGAATGTCAAAAGCATGCAGGGGTGCAACATGTACCTGCAAGTGAGTTACATTCGATAGTAAAACCTTGGCCATTTAGAGGTTGGGCTTTAGATTTAATTGGCGAGACTAAGCCAACTTCGTCGAAGGGCCATCGTTACATATTAGTTGGGATAGATTATTTTACTAAGTGGGTAGAAGCTATTCCCTTACCTAGTGTTAATCAAGAGGCAGTGATTAATTTCATTCAAAACCATATTCTGTATAGGATTGGGATTCCAGAAACCATTACTGCAGACCAAGGTTCATTGTTTATTGGTCAAAAAATGGTAGAATTTGCCTCTGAGAATGGTTTCAAATTATTAAGTTCGACGCCATATTATGCACAAGCAAATGGTCAAGTCGAAGCAGCCAATAAAATCATCATTAACTTGATCAAAAAACATATTGGGCAGAAGCCTAGGAATTGGCATAAGACTCTTGATCAAGTGTTATGGGCTTGTCGAAATTCTCCTAGAGAGTCAATTAATATTACTCCTTTTAAACTTACATTTGGGCATGATGCAGTGTTGCCAGTCGAAATTTGTTTATAGTCAACCAAAATTCAAAGACAGATTGAAATTCCATCTGATCATTATTGGAATATGATGTTAGACGAATTGGTGGACTTAGACGAAGAAAGCTTAACTGCGTTAGATGTTCTTACAAGGCAAAAAGAAAGAGTGGCCAAAGCCTATAATAAGAAGGTTAAGTCGAAAACCTTCGCTTTGGGACACTTAGTTTGGAAACTAATTTTACCTATGGACAAGAAAGATAGGGTCTTTGGTAAATCGTCACCAAATTGGGAAGAACCATTTAAAACTTTACAAATATTTTCAAACGGTGCTTACGAAGTCGAAGAATTAGGCGCTGATAATCGAATTTTGCGTATAAATGGCAAGTATTTGAAAAGATATGAGCCAATGTTGCAGGAAGTTAGAATAACGCAAGATTAAGAAGTAACGAAGAAACTTAAATATGGCATGTCAAAATTTTGAATGCCAAAGAACATTGTCGAAGTGCAAAGTGGATTACAAAAAATAATCAGAAACAAGGAAAGCTGAAATTTAAATTACAAGATTAGCTTTAAGTTTCTCGAAAACAATCATGGCATGATCCAGTCTGGCAGTAATAAGGGCTTCGTCTTCGACCAATCTCTGAACTGCTGCCTCATGTTTGTTGGCCCTTTCTAGGTAATCAATAGCCAAAGTTGCTTCAGATCGAAGTGCAGCTTCCAAAGAATCTGGAACTCTCTTTCGAATGAAGACTTTCCTCTTTTCTTCTGCCTTAATCTTCGACTGCAAGGTTTTGATTTGTTCCTGGTACTTTGAAATGTTAACATCACATGCAGCTATTTCTTTGGCATCATTTGCTGCTTGAAGTTCCAGTGACGAAATTTTAGCATCTGACGCTTCGACTGCAGCCCATTCTTTCTGTTGAAGTTTAGCCTCACGCTCTTTATTTGCGGCAACATTCTTTCTCTTTTGAAAGTCCCTTGCAATTTGCTCCAGAAGAACCTCAAATTTGACAAGGAAGCCAATGAGAGATTTGTTGAATGTTGTCGCACCCCGAAAAATCCTTGGAGGGACTTTTCTTCGCGCAACGGGATTTTAGAGTCGCCACCAATATTTTTTAAAAGGTAAAACATCGGAAAAACCTTTTTGGGAAGGCAATGGTCTTTGGAACCATTAGATTTGGGTTCGGGGGTCTAATTACGTATGGGGAAGGTATTAGCGCCCCATAACGTCCCTTCAAAGAAGGGTTACCTTAATTAAATGTGTGATTTGCAAAGTTGATTCGGAAAAATGCTCTGTTTTTACCTATTTTGTTGATGGATGACTTACTGAAAAATCTTTAGTTTTTGCGCTTGACGCAGGGGATCCGCTCCTACGTATCTCCCGGTGCGATGGAGAATTCAAAGCAACGTAGTTCTTGTTTTTGAAAAATGTTTTATTTTGGAAAAGTGTTTGGTTTTTGAAAGGAAAAATGTTTTTGGTTTGTTGTGCTTGACGGAGAATATCCGCTCCTACGTATCTCCCGGTGCGATGGAGAATTCAAAGCTACGTAGTTCTGGGTTGTCTAGAAAAAGGTTTTGTTTTTTTATCTTGTTAAATTGTGAAAATTGAGCTTTCATGATGATCAATTAAGCAAAGGCTCCAAGTGACCACCATTAGCACTCCATTGTTAATAATCATGCAAGAAAAGGCTTCGCAAGACTACTAACAAAGTTTTTGGTTTAGTGAAAATCTTTAGGAAAATTAGGCATTCATGACGATCAATTGAGCAAAGGCTCCAAGTGATCGCCACTAGTACCTCATTGTTGGTAATCATGCAAGCAAAGGCTTCGCAAGACTACTAACAAAGTTTGATTTTGAAGAGTTTTCGCAATTGGATTGATTCCTGTTTAGGGAAAAGAAAATCTGTTATTTGGGAAAAAAAGGTTTGTGAAAAAATAAGTTTACTTAGGGGAAAGAAACAAAATTTAAAAAAAGAGAAACAAAGGGTGCAGTAGTAAAATGGGGTGCAAGTTACAGTAGGGCTGTATTATTAAAACTGAGGTGTAGGTAATAGCCCATTCTCATTTTTATTGGGCTGGTCCGTTTCAAAAAAACAAAAAAAATCGTGGGCTTTAGGGGGGCGTGCGAAGTAAAATGCAGGTGTAAATAGAAATCTGAATAATAAAAAAGGTTGAAAAGATGAAAGTGCCCTTGCACTCCTACTATAAAAATGAAAACCTAAAATAGAAACCCTAATTTTTTGCCTTTCTTCTCCACGGCGCCCCTATCCCAAAAAACTTACCCAACCCGACTCCTCCTCCTCCAACGGCGCCTCCGCCTCCCTCTCTCACCCTACACGACGCTGCTCCTTCCCCTCTCAGTCGTCTCACCCTCCCTCCCAACCATGGCTTCACCTTTCTTTCCCCTCACCGACCCTCACCCCCTCTTCTCCTCTACTCCGTTTTCCCTCCCTATTTTCACCAAAACAACTTCCTTCTCAACTGTATGGTCTCCCTTTTTCCCGATGCAGACTGATTTAGCGAAGGGGTTGGTTGGTGGTGATTGTTTTCGGACGTCCGCCTACGGCGGCGGTGACAGTGACGATTTTGGGTGCGAGGTCGAGGGGAAAACGGTGGTGGGGATTTGGCCGTAGGTGTTTGTTGGGTTGCGAAGAGGGAGGGTGGCGGTGACATGTCTTTGAAACAATATGCAGATAAGTATGTATTTGTAAAGGACCAACCTGTTTTCCTTGCTGTAAAAAAACGATCCTCCCCTCTTGCCTACTACTTCTTTTGGTCTTAAAACCTCTTTGCGCTCTTGTTTGCTGGTGTTTTTAGCAAACAATCACTGGTTTTACGAGAAATGTTTGTGAGATTAAACCAGAAATCTCCAAAGCAATTGCCTTTAAACACCGCAGTTTGTCAACAAATATATTTTAAAAAGGGAGACAATTCACCATGAAAATGGAAATCAAAGAAAAAGAAGTAGTAAAATGGAACGCAGAAATATAAAATGACTTGTATTGAAAGCAATAAATTGCATTAAATGTAAAGAGAATGGTGCACAAATTCACATACGTTGTACAATAATTCTTTTACTCTGTTTTCGCTGTGACTTGGAAGTTAGAGTTTCAGAACTGTGTGTTTGGTATAATAATTTGCCACCCACCATTTCTCCCTTGAAACTCCTATTTATACAGAATAAAATGACTGAAATATAAACTGCTATGGACACGTGGCTACGTCTCATTAACCAGTGATGGACTTCGTGCCACGCACGATGCCACATACTGCCTACGTTGTATTAACCGTAGTCTTGAAATTCGACACAACTGTTTGCCAATAACTGCTTGACGAAGTCGTGAATACACTGTCCTGTCGAAAACTCTTCCCTGTCGAATTAGTGAAGACTTCTTCTGTCGAAACCATGCTGAGATGACTTAAATGTCACTTATTCTTTCTGAAGGCATTATGAATGATCTTTAATGAAGAATCAAACCCTATTAACTAACCACTCAAAAGCCTTGTCGAAATTCTAGGCTAACAAATTGCCCCCCAAGAATATCTTTTTCGACAGTACAAGTGTTAAGGAAGAAAAAGAATATTTTTGAAGATTTCGAAACGTCACCTCCAACAACTTTGCATTAAATGGTGAGAGAAAAACGCCATCATGATTTGCACAGATAAAGTGGCGCAGCTAAAATGGCACGAATAACATAAACTGCCTAATTGGGCCACGTGGCATAGTTGGTGGGCCATCACGTCCTTGAAAGGTCATAAACGTGTGCGTTGTGGTAATCGTGGGAACCACTGTACAAGCCAACATATAAAAGCAAATGAGTCTTTTCATTTTTCTCTTTACTCGCTTGAAACCTTAGAACCATTTCTGAAAAACAAGAACTTTTGTATTCTCCATTTCTTTTCTTGAACTCATGGCTTCATCCTCCAACGCTGCTCCGAAACTCATCAACAACCCGAAAGAAACCGACGAACTCAAAGATGTTCAACCAATTGAAGAATTTGTTGATGAACCTGCCCTTACTGACGGAAGAATACTCGATTGGCAAAAGCAGGTACTAATTCCTCCTCCTGAACCTTATACCCATGCCTTTTTAGGCCCTTTTCCTAACATCTTGCTAGAAAATGAAGAAATTGAAGAGATTTTCCCCAGTCTTCGTAAGCTTCAGCCTAGAATCTTCTTTGAAAAACCTTTCCATTTAGATTTTCTAGCCACTCCTTATAGGGTTTTTAGGTCTGCACCTAGGGTTGACCAAAAAATCTATATAGATTGGCTTAACAAAGTAGAAGCCAAGAAAGCCAAAATCTGGAAGAAGCAAGGAATTTTCGACCTAATTCAGTTGTCGAGGTATGGGCCTAAGTATAACAGCACTTTGATTTTGGCAGCCATGCAATTTTGGGATTGCACCTCCCACAGTCTCCATCTCAAATGTGGTATGCTATCCCCCACTCTCTTAGACGTGGCTGCCATTACTGGCCTAAAGCCTTTGGGTGAAACTTTCGACCCTAAGCTTCCCACTGAGGATTATGGTTTCGACTTCCAAAATGCTGCTTTTGCCCCTTATATTAGTGAACAACACCAAATTGATACCGAAGAAGTATCTGATTCAGAACATATAGCCTTTCTTACTCTTTGGCTATCCATGTTCGTCCTTTGCACTCGTTCTCTTCAAGTTACCAGGTCTTATGTACCATTAGCCACTCAACTCCACGCAGGGAGAGACATCAATTTGGCCAAATTAATTTTAGGAACCTTGCACCAACAACTCGATAATGCTGTTGCGGAGTTAAAGGAAGATGAATCGACCACTTCTTTTCTGGTCTCTGGTCCTATGTGGTTGTTCCAGTTGTGGCTCATAGCCACCTTTGAATCTAGACTTGGCCTGTTCGTTCCAAAACTAGCTCGACCAGGCATGGAAACAAGAAGGACCGAGGGTATCCGCTTAGCCCAGTTGAAGTCAAGAGAAACAGGCATTACTGTAGAAGAATCTTTCTGTATTTACTTCGAGATTTTTCTAAACTGCACCCAATTCAAAGATTCTATGGCCCATTTTTTGGACCGACCCCATGGACCTACTTGGTTTAGAAGAGCATTTCCCTCTACTTCTACTGAACATGTCGAAGAAACTAACAGAATTTGGCAAGCATACCTTTCTCCAGCCATCCTTTCTACTAGACTCACTCCCAACAGGAAGAAAGAGAACTTCGGAATTAGCAGATATTTCCCAAGTTATTTTGCAAGGCAATTTGGCCTCTGCCAAATTCGACCTGCGCCCATGCATCTTCACAGGCGAGAATTTATGACTCCAGAAACCGAGAGGGACTATGAACGGTCTTTCAAAGAGTTTCATTACAAAGCTCTGGATTTCGAGCCTCTCAACTTCAATCCCAAATTTTCCTGTACTAGAAAGTTCCATGGCTGGTGGCTTGAGTATTACACTAACGCTGCTGGCGGAACCATCGATACTTTTGATGAAAAGCTCTTGAAGAAACTGAGGTCTGCTTTCCCTTCCCGACATAAAGGTATGTATCTTTTCGATATTTGTATGTCTTTTAACATTTCACTATTTGTAGTCAAGTTTAATTATTGCTTGCTTTCCAATATTTTCGACATCAGAAAAAACTATAGCCAAGTCGAAGGGAAAAGGAAGCAAGAAAACAACAAAGAATCCCTCTCCAAAAATCAAGAAGAAAATTGAAGCAAGCCCTGCTTCGAGTCTTACCTCACAAAAGGTACATTGTTATCACCTCATTCCAAGTTTTTCCTGAGTAAGGGCTCTCAATCATGTCGAAAACATTTCTTCTTTCAGAAAGTACCCAAAGCACCAAGCCCTCTTCAGAAGACGAAAATTCGAGGAAAACTAGTTGTCCCTTCTAGCTCTGAGGTAACATTCATAAACCTCTTCTTTGACTCGAAAACTCTTTCAAGTTCATCACCTACTCTACGATGTTGCCTGCATTGTAAACTGATTTCTTTCTTCAGGACACCGAAAGTGAGGATGATATTCCTCTTAAACAGAGGTCGAGGAAGAGACCTTTACTTGACCCTCAAAGGGCAACAAAAGGCATTACTATCAAAGAGGCTTCCGAATTTCAACTTTCCCCTTTAGGCAAGAAGCGTAAAGTAAGCATTTCTTTGAATTTTATCTTAAACTTCATTTGTTTTACAACTGCGTTAATTTCGACACTAATAGCGTAACTTAATGCAAAACAGGTAGATAAACCTGTCCAAGCTCTTGCTGTCGAATCCTTAACTGAAGTTGCAGCACGAGAGCTTTCTTTTGCTAAGCCTTCTTCGCCCACACTAACACTTGATATAGCTGTCGAAGAAATTCTCCCAAATCTTTCGATAGACAATGTGGCCCAAGAACTGATTCCCATTTGAAAACTTCTTCTTTCTTCAGTCTCAACAATGGCGAAAATGTTTGAGTTTTGCCACTTAGATTTGATATGAATCTTCGTAGGAAATTGATTTTTCCCAACAATGACTGAAGTTCTTTTTTGGTTGAAGGAGCTTTCGTTTCAATTATAGCTTTAGTCTTATTCTGATTGATTTCAATGCCTTTTTTGTGCACCACAAAACCCAAGAAATCTCCTGCACGCACACAGAAGGCACATTTTAATGGATTCATTTTCAATCCATATTTCCTCATTCTTTCAAAAGATTGTCGAAGATGGTCTAAATGACCATTTTCTGAGGAAGATTTAACTACCACATCATCTATGTATACTTGCATAAAGTTTTCAATGAAATCATGAAACATACAATTCATTGCCCTCTGATATGTAGCACCAGCATTTTTTAAACCAAATGGCATTACTACCCATTCATAAATACCTAATGCCCCTGGACAACGAAATGCAGTTTTCGATACATCTTCTTCAGCAATAAAGATTTGATTATACCCAGAATAACCATCAAGCATGCTGAGGTATTCAAATCCTGCTGCTGAATCTATTAACATTTCTGCCACAGGCATTGCGTATTCATCTTTGGGAGTTGCATTATTCAAGTCTCTAAAATCTATGCAAACTCTAAGAGTGCCATTTTTCTTAATTACAGGAACTATATTAGCTAACCATTCGACATACCTGGCAGTTCTGATGAATTTGTTCTTGAACAACCTTTCGATCTCCTCTTTAATTTTAGTTAATATTTGAGGAGCAAACCTTCTTGGAATCTGCTTCACTGGCTTCCTTTCTGGTCGAATTGGCAATTGTAATTCCACAACGTCTCGACTCAATCCAGGCATTTCGTCATAGTCCCAAGCAAAGCAATCTTTGAACTCCCTTAGTAATGTTATAACTTGGGTTTTCAATGCAACATCCAGGTATGAACTAACATAAGTTGGCCTCTTCTTTGAGCCATCTCCCAAATCTACTTCCTCCAATGGATCTTGAGCTTGCATTCGCTTTATTGAATCTCTAGGATCTTTTTTAAACCCTAATGGCTCATTATCATAAATACAATCAAGCTTTCCATTCATAATAATGCCATTTTCGTCTTCAGAACCTTTGGCTTCGACAGCCATTGTTTGATGATTTAAATTGGCTTCCATAGCCGCTTTTAACTTATTTTCGGCCATATAAGCCGTAATCTTGTTCCATGCATTAGGAACTGACATAGGAAACATTTTAAGAATCAGAATACCACCCTTCAGGTTGGGCAGTAGCATCTCCTATTATTTGCCTTTCCCAAACAAAACCATAGTTTGGATGCAAATTAACTGAAGCAAATACATTATCAGCAGGAATGTATGCCTCATTAGAATATGGACATGGCGCAATGTTCGCCAATCTTTTCTCAAAATTTTCCTTGGTGATGTGATTCACGTCAGCACGAAAATAACTTTGGTCTGCTTCAATGTATTCGACAAGACCATCTTCCTTCCACATCACTAGTCTTTGATGTAATGTGGAAGGTACAGCACCGACTCCATGTATCCACTCCCTTCCAAGTAACATATTGAAGTTTGCTTTGGAAGCAATCACTAAGAACAGAGTGGTCCTCTTGATAGTTCCAACAATCAATTCCACTTCAATGGCTCCAAGAGAATAACCAGTTTTGCCTTTGTAATTACTTAAGACAATATTGTGTGGCTTAAGGTCAGTGATGGATATGCCTATCTTCTTCATAAGCACTTCAGGCATAAGATTCACAGCAGCACCTCCATCAACTAACACTTTGTTGATGCGAATACCATTAACCTTAGCCTGAATATATAAGGGCTTCAGGTGATTCTGCATACTCGTATCTGGCCTCTCGAAAGTAGCCATCTGCTCTTCGACACAGCCATCATTCATCACATAGTAACACATGGGCTTGTGACAAGCCATATCTTCAGTGAAATCTTCTTCCTCACTGTTAGGCACAGTTATGACATCATATTCCAGTGGCAATATTGACACCACATTACAGACGACATCGAAGTCATCGTCAGAATCATCAAAACCAGAACCTATATCCTCATCAAAGTCGGACTGAGATTCTTTCCCTTTAAATATCGAAGATGGAGGACAGATTCTTTCAAGTGCAGGCCTTCTAGGTTTTTCCATCGAAACAACCTTACCTTTTGCCTTATTTACCACACTTGTAGGCTTAGCAACATCAGCACTGGTACTTGCTTCAACCTTAGAAGCCACCTTCTTATCACCCAACTGGACTTTGATTCCAAAGTGACTAGGAACCTTGTTTACGTCTAAAGAAGCTTTCTTCTTCTGGTTTCTCTGAAAACGACGCCACTGGGTTTTAGTCATAGGATTCTTACCTTTATAATTATTCCGATAATTATACTTGTTGGAATAATACTCATCTTGATGGACAACTTGAGCAGGTGCATTGTTGTGAACCCATTTTCCAACAGGGGAACTCGTCTGTGGAACGAAGGTTTTACCAAACAATTTGATGGATCCTTTCTTTCCTGGCTTTTGGCTTGTCGAAGGCTTAGTCGAAACATTAGCCTTGCTAGATGAAGGCTTATTTGTAACATTGGCCTTGTAACCAGGAAGCTCAGTGCTACCAAAATCAAAGGATGGCCTATTGTCAAGCCATTTCCTCTTACGTTGTTCCTGATCCTGGTACCCTTCAACAGCTTTAGCTGCCTCTTTGTCGAAAACAGCACTGCACCTTGGACATAGCATAACCTCAGAATTGTTCCACTTACATCTGTTGAGGAAATCTATCAATTCCTCTTCAGCTTTTGGGAACACAGCATGTAGCTTCCCATCGTACTCTTTCAAGGTTATCTCTTGTTTCATCCCTTCTGCATAAATAAAACCTTCCAATTTCTTGGTAGAGGATTTAAGTTTCTTTGGAGGATCTTTCATTTCAGCATCTACCATGTTTACACTCGCTCCGAAAGGTTCTGAATACATGGCTTCAGCCTTAGGTAAAGGGTCATCCACAACTTGCATTGGGGCTTTCATCTTCCTATCCTCAAATTTTAATCTACCTTCTTCAATCGCTTTTTGCACAAGATCCCTGAAAAGCACACAACGGTCAGTGTTATGTCCCAAAAAATTATGGAACTTACAATAACCCTTTTTCTTTCTCTGGTCAAGAGTTGGTACTTTTAAGCCACTAGGTACCAATATCTGACCATCTTTTACTAACAGATCAAATATTTCATCACATTTAGTAACATCAAAAGTATATGTCTTAGGCACAAATCTGTCATTTTTTGGCTCAACAGGATTTTTCCCATTAGCAGGCCTTAGTAATTTACAAGTATAAGGAGGACCAAGCTTGAGTTCAGCCACGTCTATCTCCTCTCTTTCGACATCACTAAGTGTGGTGTCGAATTCCTCTTCGACATAAGCCACTTTTTCTTTTTTATGAAACCTATTTGACGTAGACTTTTCTTCTTTAAGCCTTTCCACCTGTCGAACTCTGTCAGCTAATTGGGCCATATCCCTTAGATGAGATGTGTCCAATTTCTTCCTGATCGAATAATCAAGGCCACCCGCAGCCATTTCGACGAGTTCATGTTCAGGCACTTGTGTGAAACAACGAGCCTTCAGTAGCCTAAACCTATTCAAATAGTCATCAACAGTTTCAGGCATTTTGCGCTGAACACTGGCCAATTCTTTGAGACTAATCTTAGATTGGCCCATGTAAAATTGTGCATGAAATGCTTTTTCTAATTACCCCCATGTGAAAATAGAACCAGGGGGTAATGTAGTAAACCAAGTAAAAGCATTTTTTGTTAAAGAATTTGGGAAATATTTCATCTTCAAATTCTCATTTTGGGCTATATCCCCAGACTCAGTCAAATAACGAACAATATGTTCGACAGTAGACTCTTTTGTGTCACCAGCAAACTTAGTATATTTAGGAACTTTCCAGCCCCTTGGTAACTCAGTTTGCAACACATATTCACACAATGGTGATATGAAATTTGGCCAATGCAAACCTATGTTAAGACCATTTTGCGCCATTATAGTTTCTACTAAAGTGGCTATATTATCATGAGCGCCAACATTATTTCGTTGTACTTGTCGAACAACCTTGTCAGCGTTCTGGTTTCGGTTTACCAAAACTACTTCAGGGATATGATTTGCTAACCCTTGTTGTTCGCCTACAACTGCCTGGGCTTCGACCGTAACCGCTCTTTGAGGGTTACGAGGCATATTACTCACCACATTGGGAATTTGCCTATTATTAACCGTTGGGGTCCCAAAGAAATCTGCAATTCGACCCATTTGATTGGCTAACATTTGGTAACTAGTGTTAGTATTTTGAATCAATGGATTAAAAACTGTACCAATTTGTTGGTTAACATATTAACCATATCATGATTGCTCTCATCAACTTGTTGTCGTAAGGCAAACAAAGATTCATTGGTTAATGCAGTGGGATTTCGACCCATTACACTTTCAGAAGAAACATGTACAGGAGACATGGTCGAAATATGTGGCATTCCAGTAGGCATGCCATATGATCCAGAAGAAAATGCAGGAAAACTTACATTATGAAAATGTGGATTTAAACCGCTTCCTATTGCCATATAAGGACTATGAAGTCTCATATGTGACGGCAAAGGCATAGGCATAGATGCCATGTTTGACTGCGTTGATCCAACGTTAGTCATTGATACTGAAGGAACGGTTGTTGATGATGATGGGGATATTGTTCCCACAACCACCCATGCATTTACGTTTGCAGAGTCTACTATTGTTCCCTGTTCTTGTGAAATCACAGGATTAGAACTAGACGCATTATTAGTAGGACGAACCATTTTTCCAATTCTTAAGTGCATGCGAATACAAACACATACAAGAACATAGAAAAATTACGTATTAAAGGCAAACCGTCCCACCGGGCGTGCCAATTTGTTTGCTGGTGTTTTTAGCAAACAATCACTGGTTTTATTAGAAATGTTTGTGAGATTAAACCAGAAATCTCCAAAGCAATTGCCTTTAAACACCGCAGTTTGTCAACAAATATATTTTAAAAAGGGAGACAATTCACCATGAAAATGGAAATCAAAGAAAAAGAAGTAGTAAAATGGAACGCAGAAATATAAAATGACTTGTATTGAAAGCAATAAATTGCATTAAATGTAAAGAGAATGGTGCACAAATTCACATACGTTGTACAATAATTCTTTTACTCTGTTTTCGCTGTGACTTGGAAGTTAGAGTTTCAGAACTGTGTGTTTGGTATAATAATTTGCCACCCTCCATTTCTCCCTTGAAACTCCTATTTATACAGAATAAAATGACTGAAATATAAACTGCTATGGACACGTGGCTACGTCTCATTAACCAGTGATGGACTTCGTGCCACGCACGATGCCACATACTGCCTACGTTGTATTAACCGTAGTCTTGAAATTCGACACAACTGTTTGCCAATAACTGCTTGACGAAGTCGACACAACTGTTTGCCAATAATTTTTTGTATTGTTTTTTTTAATTAATTTTTTTTGTTTATATATGTAAAAAAAGAGTTGACTTCATTCCCTTTTTTTGTACTGTTCTCCTTTTTTTTTAATTTTTTTTGTCTATATTTGTAACCAATTAAATAAAAGGACAGCTAATTAGATTTTTATTTTACTATTACTATTTTTTTATGATAATAAAAGCGGTAAAAATAACACGAACCGATGCAACCACTCGCGCACGACTCGAAACGAAAAATGCGCTCGCCTTAAGACTAGGAATGCGTGCGCGATCCGAATACGCACACAATGCCCCCGGTAGTAGGACATGCGTACGGTTTAGGCATGACACGCGTAAACCATTATTTATTATTGTTTTCAATATTTATTTTTTTTCGGACTCTTTTTTTGAAAGTAACGAGTGTCAAACAAAATCGTTGCACGAGAGTGCCAAAGACACCCGCGTTTAGAACAATATGCGAAGCGATAAAATTTTGGGATTTTTCAATTAGTCGGACAAAATTAGGGTATGACAGCTGCCCCTCTTTATTTGGATTTTACCAAGAAATATGAATTGGCCGAGACATATTTCGAAGATAAAATAGGAATAAAGAATTCAGAAATTATACCAATTTTGTCTACTTGGAGAAACCCGAATTTTCTTTTTCTGTTTCTTTTTTTTTCTTTTCTCCTTTTTCTTTTCTCTCTTTTTTTCTTTTTTCTTTCTTTTGAATCAACGCTTGGAGTGTTGATGAGGAAACAATAAACGAAATGGTTAACAACATGCACGCTAACTGCGAAAGGCAAGGAAAGCGCTAAATGAAGAAAGCGATAAAGAAAGCGGTAAAATGCCAGGCTGCCTAAAACCTGTAAACGAACCCTTGCGAATCCGAGTTTGCACGTGGCTTTGAGGAGCACGCATCTTGAGAATCTCTGGTCTTTCGAGCGACCGGGGGGATCGTTATCAGCTCCGGAACTGATATACTGACCAATGCACGGCGTCCACTGTATCTTAGGCTGATACAACTATTCCGTTGGACCTCACATGGGACTGCGGTCCATCATGTTGCTCGTACACGATGTGAGACCATGAACAGAGGGGAGCACTGAACTCTGATAAGAGCGATTTGAACTCCAAACTGCAATGCGCGCTTGAGCGCCGAACTCAAAAGCATTTGAACTCCGAACTAAGAGGGCATTTTCTGGGAACTGAGTGCGAGGATTAACATCGAAGTATTTATCCGCCCTTGTGTAGCGATCGAAAAAATCCTGGAGAGGATTCCTCGAAGGTTCAAAAATGAAGCCCTGATCCGTAACGGTTCATTCGTCCTAAAACGATGATTAACCCGGCCGTACGGCCGATTTAATCCCCTGTTTGTGAAAATAAGATTTTGATTTTTTGGAAGAAAATTATTTGTGTATGGAGTGATTTGATTTTATTTAAATAGGTATTTTAGGACTCTTGAGCCGTACGGCCCGTTCATCCTAAGATGATGACTAACCCGGCCATGCGGCCAACTTAGTCCCCTATTTTGAGAATTTGGTTCGGGGAAAGAAGTATGTTTGTATTTATTTTAATTTAGAAATTATTTATTTTAAATAGGGATTTTAGGACATGATCCGTAACGGTTCATTTGTAGTCCTAAAAAGCTGACTAATCCCCTATTTATATTTTTGAAATGTTTATAAAATAATTTGTGTATTTAAAAAAATTAATGACGACACTAACAATTAATAAAGCGTAAAGTTAATAAATAAATAACTATACATATAAATAAATAAATGAATAAATAATAAATAATTATTTACATAGATAAATAAACAATATAAATAATAAATAAGTATGTACATAAATAAACAGTATATATAATAAATAAATATATACAAAAATAAATAAAGGCAAAACTAACATCCAGCTGATCAATGCGATCAACGCTGAAACGGACCGAGCAATCTGACCATATCAACCGCGAACCGGACTCCTATCTGGTCCGTTTTCACCCGAAAACCACCAAGTAAAGGACCTCAACGGCCATCCCAAAAATAACCAAAGACGGGCTTTTAATCTAACGGACTGCAAAAGCTAGTCCAAAAGAATTAAAGACAGGCTTTTATTCTAATGGACTGCAAATGCTAGCCCAAAAGATCACTTACCCCATCAATCACCCATGTCCATAGCCTTTGCATCTCCATCTCTTTTATAGCCAAAGGCTAGGTAGTTCTTGTTTCTCCCAAGCAATGTGGGACTAAAACAACATAGAAAAGCAATTTTCGTTTTTCTCAAACCAGCCTCTGTAAAAGTGTGATTTCGGATTTTTTAACCGTTGGATCATCTTTGTTTTATGACACAAGGTTCGTGAGACATATATCTTCAATTTCACCGTTCGGATCGTTGAAAAAAGATCTGAGAAGAGAGAAATTGTATTTTGAAAGTAGCTAAAAACTAATCCCATTTTTTCTCAAACCAGCCATATTGACAATGCGATTTCGGATTCGTTAACCGTTGGATCATCGTTGTTTTTTGACACCAGGTTCATGAGACATCCATCTTCACTTCTACCGTTCGGATCGTCGAAACGAGGTCTGAGGAGAGAGAAATTGCCTTCGCAAAAGTAGAACAAACAACTCCCGTTTTTCTCAAACCAGCCACCGTACAAGTGCGATTCTGGATTCGTTAGCCGTTGAATCATCGTTGTTTTTTGAAACCAAGTTCATGAGACATCCATCTTCACTTTCACCGGTCGGATCTTCGAAATGATGTCCGAAGAGAGAGAAATCACCTTTGCAAAGTAGCTGCAGTTTTGGGTACTTGGTTTATTTTTGTATTTTTGTAACTTTGGCATTCTTGGGCCAAGTCATGTACATGGACATTCTCCTTTTTTGTAATAATAATCTTTTATTGCACCTCCCCTTTTTTATTTTCTTTTGTAATTTGTATTATTTCTTATCTATTTTATTTTTTATTTTCGTTTTTTAATTAAAGATATTGTAACAAGAAAAATTAATTAAAATATACTATGTAATTTTTTGTGTTAGCATATTTTTTTTAATTTTTGTTTAACCACTAAAAAAAAGTAATAACAACGCAAAATTAGTAAATTAGCGCAAAATGACATATTCGAGGGATTAGGAATCAAATATATGCGGAAAACTTTTTTTTTGAATTTTTTTTATTTAGCCGGACAAAATTAGGGTATGACAGCTGCCCCTCTTTATTTATATTCCGTAGATAAACCGAAAGGTTTTCATAGTAGGAATAGAAATAAAGATAAGACAAATGTTAATTTTGTCCTCTTAGTAGAAAAGTGTAGAGTTTGAGAATTAACAGAGAACGGTTAACACTCGGGGCACCGACGAGAAAGGAATAAAGAAGGAGCACTGGGGCTCTGAAGGAGCACTGGGGCTCTGAAGGAGCACTGGGGCTCTGAAGGACCGCTGGGGGTCTGAAGGAGCACTGGGGCTCTGAAGGACCACTGCGGGTCTGAAGGATCGATGCCCTGAAGTATCGGCATAATGATCTGAGGGTCTAATTCGCAGTCGATGCTTGGCGCATTGATTTGAATTAAACTGAAGGACCGGTGGGTCTGAAGGGCTGCCTGGGCCTAATGGACCAAAATGGTCTGATGGACTGCAACTAGCTATTGTACTAATAAAACAGTCTGAGGGTGACCTACGTCGATGCGGTCGTGAGGGTCAAGATCAGATCTAGAACTGATATGTTGACCACGAAGGATGTCCACTATGTCTTAGGCAGACACAGCTAATCTGAAGGACCTCTGGGGGTCTGAAGGATCCGCCGCGCTCAGTGGCGACGTCAAGATCTGATGGTAGAGTTCGAAGCCGTCGTTTTGACGTGTTAATTCGAACTGAACTGAAGGACCAAACTGGTCTGAAGGATCTAAGCTAGACTCTGTGCTAACACTGCGATCTGGTGTTTGATATAAGATTCAACGCTTGTCGTATTGACTTAAGAAGTGGAAGTATATAGGGATCGACACTTGAAGCAATAGATGTTATGTATATGACATGCATGTAATGTATGCACATGCAATGATTGATGTTTGTTAAGATAGTGAATGAGATGTGGTGGATAATGGATGCTGAAGTTGCTGGAATAATAAAGTTGATACACTGTGTATGCGTATGCAGATAAGATGCAATTGTAATGCTTAGATGTAAGTGTTGCGATGAAATGCATGTAATATTTGTGCATGCAATTATCAATACTTGGGTGGGGGTAATGAATGCAATGTGGATGATTTTT
Organism: Astragalus membranaceus; assembly: GCA_039519185.1. Taxonomy (NCBI): domain Eukaryota; kingdom Viridiplantae; phylum Streptophyta; class Magnoliopsida; order Fabales; family Fabaceae; genus Astragalus; species Astragalus membranaceus. The sequence goes on along the minus strand of CM076846.1, from coordinate 98,057,487 downwards.
GCCTCTGTTTACTTTCTTTTTTTTTTCTTTTTTTTTAATATATGATGTAGGTATATGAATGAATGAATGTGCAAATGTAATGCTTAGATGCAAAAGTTGTGGTAGATGCGTGGCTTGATGTTGGAATAAAATGTATGGTATGATTTATTGATGATGCATTTTTGCGGTTTTTGAGATGAGAAAAAGATTTTTTTTTATGCGAGAAATTGAGAGGTGGATGTTTTGGAATCATCACTTATTGGATGCATGGTTGTATGGCGGGATGATTTATGCTATGATTTTATTGATGATGCAGAAAGATTTTTGTAATGATGAGAGATGAGGCTTTTGATGCAGACGTGAATATTTTGCGATTATCGTTCCTTGGAAAAAAAATTGGATTTTATTTGAATTCAAGCTTTGTCAATCTCAAGGTTGTTATTTAAAGTCACTGATGTGCAACCGTACTTGACTGTATTTACAGATTCGTTCACGTTGTTCTTCCCTTACAGTGTCCCATGATTGATTGAATTTTAGGTCCACAAAGTTAACAGAGTGACTGTTCAACGTCACATTATTAACTTGTGTTCTCTCTCTTGGAAGCATTGTTTAGTAGACATGTAGAGCAGTGCAAATATGGATGACTGAATCAGTTGACTTGGTAAGACAGATATGACACGTGATGGGATGAATGGTAGGTTTTCCCCAAAGTCATGAAAGGTAGGTTTTTCCCAGCTCTAGAAATGTGGAGCTGCCCCGATTTAGACTACCAGTGAAGGTTATCGAACAGTCTGCCCCTGTATAGTGATGACAACAGCAAGGGGTGTAGAGGAAACAATTAGTTGGGAATACCATGACTTTGGAATGTAGGGTGGAAAACGAGGGATTTTATCTCAACCCATGACGTTTGGTGTTGCCCCAATCTTAACGAGAGCAAGGTTGCCCCGACTGGAGTAACATTGTGAAGGGTTGTATTTAGGATAATGGGTTGAGAAGATGCCTCGACATGGTTGTGTGGATGTGGATATGACAAGGGGATGAGATGGGTGTAGAGCGAATTTCCCCGACTTTAGGTGAAGTGAAGAGTGATGGGATTGTCCCACTTTGGAATGATATTTAAATGATTGCTTTTAGTGGTGTTATGAAAGGTAACTGAGTTAGGGTCATGTATCTTTAGAATTGGTCGTATGGATTGGATGGGGTATATGAATGGGATGGATGCCGGACATTTTCCAAGTTCAAGAAGCATGAAAGGTGGAAGGTATGCCCCACTTTGGGATCTAGGTTATGGTCCTAGTATAAACTTTTGGTTCTCTTTTAGGTGAATCCCAAAGACTGTGACAGTCTTGAGTTTTTTGATATGATGAGAATTTCAATTGGTGATCACTATACATTGTCTTGATATCAGTGCGATTTGAATGAACATGGAGTGCAAGCCTTTTGAGTTTTTTTTTTTGAATTTTTTCAGCTTTCTTTTTTTTGAGAATTTTTTGTTTTTTTTTTTGCAAATATATTGTAAATAAATATACTTACTTGTTCTAAAATTAAATCTTTGAGAAAACGAAAACAACCAATCATTGATCAGCATGGACTCGTTAGGGTTGTAACATGGCCAGTGGTTAGGGGTTTATGAAAGAAGGGCTTGTGATGTGGTTACATGTTATGGGTAATGTGGTCAATGGTTATGGGTTTGTGGAGAATAGGCTCAGAGAGGTGTTTGATGGTTTATTGATACAATGACTTTTTAAAAAATAAGTAGGTTCAGAGAAGTGTTAACTTGAGGTCAATGATTTGGGTTTTGTGGAAGAAATGATAATTCGGCCTAAGGAGGTGTTTGTGGGTTTATTCGGACAAGGATATCTTTTGTGTTCGGTGGTATTATGTATCAGCTCACAATTTCTACTGCTTTTGCTTTTTCTTTTTGAGGATTTTTTTTTAATCCTCTTTTTTGAATTTCACTTTTTGTGATTTTTTTTCTTTTTTTTTTGAGTAGAGTGAGCTGATAAAAGCGACACACCATTTTTTATGTGGAATTAATCCTTGTCTAGAGTGACTGAAAGATTTTTTGATTTTTTTTTTTGGCTCAAAGGGGTAGTAAAGAACCCTTTTTTAGGATACGGAAATACGACCAAACTTCATTTCAAATCATGATTGCTTGTTTTTCTCAAAAATTAATTCAAGGACAACAATTATTTATTTTTATATATCCGCTCTTTTTCTCTTTATTTCTTTTATTTGCCCTAATTTTTGCTTAGGCTGCTCTTGCGAGTTTTCAACCTAACAGGCTTATTTGTTTTTTTTTTTGTAAAGGACTTGCACCAAGGGAATACAATGTTGACAGGATATCTAGTGATCACGAATTTTCCCCAGCATGGGGACCTAAAGTGTTAGTTTATGAAATTTCATCATTGGGAACCAACCGAATAGTTGACTAGGTACTTGTGGAGAATATGCACCTTATGGGATGGTCGGGGTGGGACTGGACATGAACAAGGGATGAAGATGGGAAAGATACGGACACTAACTGACTCAAACAAGAGCAAATGCGTGTTGCATACAAGTTCACTATACGAATGCTTCACAGAGAGTTAACATAGTTAGCGACATGATAGAAGAATATTTTGATAACACATTGGTTAACAAAATGGACCATTTTGATCGTTTATCATGGGACTGATGAGATGCATCGTTTTGATGGTAAAAATTTGTGAACGAGCTGCAAAATTTTGAAAATTGGGTGTCTCGAAAACACCTTGAGTTTGCAACTGAGTTTGACCGTGTTTTGTACAGCTAAAACTTTTCCAAAGAAAAATAAACAATTTCGTCTCATCTCACATCCATTTTTTGAAGAAGCAATGCTCATGTTTTTTTTATGTATGGATGCACACATGATCATGTATATGCGTGATGAAAATGCAAATGCATGAAACACGTGAATGCACGATCATTTGGAAATAAACCAATGATTCTAAATGATCTTTGAAGGCAATGCAACCTGTGAAGGATGCAAAGTCACAAATTCTCATTTTTATTGGATGCTCAATGATGCATGAAAAAGAGTGATGATATATTTTTGTCTTTTGTTTTGTTTTAGAACACGATGATGGATATGTACGATGAAAATGCAAATGTATGAAGTGCATGGAGGAACTGGTCACTTGAAAAGACCAACGATTTTATTCCTATTATGAATGCATGATGATTTTTTCTAGTTAAAAGATTAACTATACTCATGCAACGATGATAAATAAATTACATGCGCCTTGTGTCCTAATGCATGAATAAACACATGGTGAAAGATATGCATGATGAAAATGCAGATGCAAATGCATGAAATGCGCGCATGAATGATCACTTGGAAAGACCAATTATTCTAAATGATTTTTTTTGGGGGCAATACAGCATGTGGCTGATGCAGGGCCTCATAACTTTTGTGAAATGATCCATGCCGAAATAAGGAATGAAATGACGCATGAATGATCGATGAAACAGAGTTTTTTTTATTAGTTATTAGGATGAGTGAGATGATGTATGAATGCTATGTTTTTACATGCATCTCATGATGTTGCAAATGATGAAATGTCTACATTATTTGATGATGGTTTTTTGTGAATGGAAGTGCATGCTAAATGAGATATTCCAATGTTTATCACAATTTTTTAATCGTACTCGTGGTTTTTTTTTATTCTCTTTTTTTTAGAAAGAAAAAAAAATGCATGAATGAACAAATGATGTTGCATGATGCAGATGCATGGAATGTGAATGATCACTTGAACAGATTGACTGTCCAAAAATGATTTAATGCAAGAAAGTGGTATTATTTTTTTATTTGGAAATGATGCATGCATGACTAATGCATTCGAGGTGGTTAAGAATGAAGAGCTTTTGTTCATATTTTTATATTTTTTTTTGCACGAAGAGGAGTAATGAATATAGCATATTTTCCTATATGAGTATGCAAGATGATGCAAGTTGGGAAAATATGTAGTGTCTTTGTTTTTTTGGATGATGATGATATGCATGTTAGTACCATGAGAACGAGATGTATATGAAAACAAGTGATTCGTTCTATGGTGATTTTTTATTTTCCAGCAAAATATAATGCCCATGATGACAGATATGTATAGAAAATGCAAATGCATGTATGCATGAAGAAATAAATGTTTGATCCTGATGCAATTATTTTCATTTTTGAAGAGGTAGTGCAACATGTATGCAGACTCTTATTTTTGATTTATTAGATGACGAATTATACAATTATAATGAAGTGATTTTTTTATTTTATTTGGGAAAATGATACACGAATATGGAGTTGATGCATTTAAACTAGGATGGCAACATGAGGGAAAATGATGTATGAATGATATGTTTTTTTTAAATGTAATTCATGACTTTACAATTGATGTGATGCCTACGCTGTGTAATGATGATTTTGAATGATTATGAATGAATGTCGGTGCAGGTTAAATATGATGCTAATGTTTTTTTTTTATCAAATGTTATGCTAATGTTATATGGGTAAAAATTGTTTTTTTTGGTGTGCGAGGAAACAAAATGCCTGACACTCGCAGCGATTTTTTTTAATGCGTGGAAAGGAAAGAATGATGCTTGGCATGATTTACAATATTGTGTTTGTTTCTTTTTTGGAAAAGGGAAGACAGATGCATGAGCGTTGGCGAATCAACTTGCCTGTTTGGTCAGATTTATTGGAAATACGAAGGAACGCATGAATGTGCATGAAATGCAGATGTATGGTTTTATTCATCTGTCGGGGAATGGCAAGTTTTTTTTAAAATAAAAATGATCCTGGTGGTCTGACTTTCAATTTTTTTTTTACTTTCATCCACCACTCTATAATTTTTTTTTGTAATTCCCCTGCGGCCATGCAAAATGGGATGTTTTTATATTTATTTACGTGATATGCAAAGAAGAAAAAAATAAGAATGCATGATATAGGTTTTAAGAAAAGAAAATAGCTCGAACAAATGAAATATAATTTTTGGTTTTTTTTCAAAAAAAATGGGAAGGAAATGTATCCATGCTTGTTTGAATGCGACGGGATGAAGCTCCTTTGTGTCCTAAAAATGGTTCCTTTGAGAATAGATCTAAGATTCTTTCTACTGAGTGAACCTTTCAAATGGTAGCTCTACAAGGTCCTAATAAGGTTCCTAGAGCCAACGACCGCAGTTAAGAACGCTAATCGCGACAATAGGCAAGCTATTAAAAGTGATAGCATCCTCAAAAGGGACCAAACTCTAGGTGAGACTTTCGTAACCACCGAGATGGACGTACATCCAGAGGGCCATTACTACGCAGTCTCGTTCTAACTTAGTTTATGCTCCAGTCCGGGTATAGGACTATTCTCACGTGTGTGCAAAAGTGTGATAGTGGAGTGTGTGAAGGAGAAAAATATCAGGAATACCCCCCAAGCTGCAAAACAAACAAACACACATACAACAATAATAGTCTTCTACCCTAGGGTTTATATACATAAAATAATATAATTGGCAATAAAATAAAAGAATAATCACATATACAAACATAATGGTCTTCTATCCTAAGGTTTACATATCATATGAAAATAATATAATATGCAAGAATAAAAGACAAAAGGATAGGGTAAAAATAAACATTAAATCAACAATTAATCCTACAACTAATTAGACTAGGCTTGACTCTCTAAAATATCCCCAGTGAAGTCGCCAGCTGTAGCGACCGAAAAAATCCTGGAGAGGATTCCTCGAAGGTTCAAAAATGAAGCCGCCACCAAAGTTTAGTTTAAGGGCAAACATTGGAAAATCCCTTTTGGAATGGATAAGGGTCCTTGAGACCAGATTAGGATTCGGGAGTCGGTTATGCATGAAGAAGGTGTTAGCACCCCACGACATCCTTCCTAAGGAAGGTTACCTGCTAATTAGTTGTAGGAAAAAATGTTAATTTTGAAAATGTTGACTTTTACCCTTTTATTGAAAGAAAGACTTAATAAAAAAATTTAGTTTTTTGTGCTTGACAGGAGTGGGTCCCTGCTCCTACGTATCTCTAGGTGCGATGGAGAAATCAAAGCTACGTAGTTCTTGGTAGAAAATATTTGTTGGTTGGTGTTTTTTAATATAGGGGTTTTAGGACTGTGTGATCTGTGTTGAAGGACCACAGTTCACTTATCCTAAAACGATGACCAACCCGGCCATACGACCGACTTAATCCCCTACTTTGAAAATAAGATTTTTTGATTTTTGAAATGAAAGAGATGTGTTTGTATTTTTTTTTTAATTTAGAAATTATTTATTTTAAATAGGGATTTTAGGACTTGATCCGTAACGGTTCATTAGTGGCCTAAAAAGCAGACTAACCCGACTGTACAGTCGACTTAATCTCCTATTTATATTTTGAAAATGAAATATTCATCTATTTATTTTTATAGGTTTCTGTACAAAAAATGAATTAAGAAAGAAAGGTAATGGAAATTGTTTATTTTTGCGCTTGACAAGGGCGTGACCCTGCTCCTACGTATCTCCGGGTGGAGAATCAAAGGCTACGTAATTCTAAAGTTAAAAAAAAAAGATTGTTTTTATTTAGGGATTTTAGGACCTCTGATCCGTAACGGTTCATTCGTCCTAAAACGATGATTAACCCGGTCGTACGGCCGATTTAATCCCCTGTTTGTGAAAATAAGATTTTGATTTTTTGGAAGAAAATGATTTGTGTATGGAGTGATTTGATTTTATTTAAATAGGTATTTTAGGACTCTTGAGCCGTACGGCCCGTTCATCCTAAGATGATGACTAACCCGGCCATGCGGCCGACTTAGTCCCCTATTTTGAGAATTTGGTTCGGGGAAAGAAGTATGTTTGTATTTATTTTAATTTAGAAATTATTTATTTTAAATAGGGATTTTAGGACATGATCCGTAACGGTTCACTTGTAGTCCTAAAAAGCTGACTAATCCGACTGTACAGTCGACTTAATCCCCTATTTATATTTTTGAAATTTTTATAAAATAATTTGTGTATTTAAAATATTAATGACGACACTAACAATTAATAAAGCGTAAAGTTAATAAATAAATAACTATACATATAAATGAATAAATAATAAATAATTATTTACATAGATAAATAAACAATATAAATAAAAAATAAGTATGTACATAAATAAACAGTATATATAATAAATAAATATATACAAAAATAAATAAAGGAAAAACTAACCTCGAGCTGATCAATGCGATCAACGCCGAAACGGACCGAGCAATCTGACCATATCAACCGCGAACCGGACTCATATCTGGTCCGTTTTCACCCGAAAACCACCAAGTAAAGGACCTCAACGGCCATCCCAAAAATAACTAAAGACGGGCTTTTAATCTAACGGAATGCAAAAGCTAGTCCAATAGAATTAAAGACAGGCTTTTATTCTAATGGACTGCAAATGCTAGCCCAAAAGATCACTTACTCCATCAATCACCCATGTCCATAGCCTTTGCATCTCCATCTCTTTTATAGCCAAAGGCTAGGTAGTTATTGTTTCTCCCAAGCAATGTGGGACTAAAACAACATAGAAAAGCAATTTTCGTTTTTCTCAAACCGGCCTCTGTAAAAGTGTGATTTCGGATTTTTTAACCGTTGGATCATCTTTGTTTTTTGACACAAGGTTCGTGAGACATATATCTTCAATTTCACCGTTCGGATCGTTGAAAAAATATCTGAGAAGAGAGAAATTGCATTTTGAAAGTAGCTAAAAACTAATCCCGTTTTTTCTGAAACCAGCCATATTGACAATGCGATTCCGGATTCGTTAACCGTTGGATCATCGTTGTTTTTTGACACCAGGTTCATGAGACATCCATCTTCACTTCTACCGTTCGGATCGTCGAAACGTGGTCTGAGGAGAGAGAAATTGCCTTCGCAAAAGTAGAAAAAACAACTCCCGTTTTTCTCAAACCAGCCACCGTACAAGTGCGATTCTGGATTCGTTAACCGTTTGATCATCGTTGTTTTTTGACACCAAGTTCATGAGACATCCATCTTCACTTTCACCGGTCGAATCGTCGAAATGATGTCCGAAGAGAGAGAAATCACCTTTGCAAAGTAGCTGCAGTTTTGGGTACTTGGTTTATTTTTGTATTTTTGTAACTTTGGCATTCTTGGGTGAAGTCATGTACATGGACATTCTCCTTTTTTGTAATAATAATCTTTTATTCCACCTCCCCTTTTTTATTTTCTTTTGTAATTTGTATTATTTCTTATCTATTTTATTTTTTATTTTCGTTTTTTAATTAAAGATATTGTAACAAGAAAAATAAATTAAATCTACTATGTAATTTTTTGTGTTAGCATATTTTTTAATTGTTGTTTAACCACTTAAAAAAAGTAATAATAACGCAAAATTAGTAAATTAGCGCAAAATGACCTATCCGAGGGATTAGGAATCAAATATACGCGGAAAACTTTTTTTTTGAATTTTTTTTTATTTAGCCGGACAAAATTAGGGTAGGACACCTTGTACCTGCAAGTGAGATGAACAAATGCATGCAATGCAAATGCCATGATTGCTTTTTGATGGGATGAATGTGAATGCAATGCATGAATTTTATTTGTTTTATTGCTCTTTTGCTCCTTTTTTTTTGCTGTTTCGACCAAATCAGAGGACTTGCGTTATGAGGCACGATGATCGTCCATAATGGTGCGAGGGTCATGCTTCAGCCTTTTGAGAATTGTTTTGACGCGATCAGTGCTTTTGTTTGACCTGATCGAGAGATCATTTCTTTTCTCATGATTTTCAAAAGTTTCGCAATGATTTTAATGCTCTGATTTATGCACATTTTCATAATTCATTTATCATCTACCATAAAACATCATTTTAAAGCACAAATGAAAAGGAAGCAATGATAAAACAATAAGCAGACGGAGTGGACAATTTGGACTTTTTATTCATATGGAAACCGAACGCGCAAAAGGTCGCGCCGACTGAAAAGAGTACATTGAGAATTTTTTTTGAAACTAAAAAAAACAAGAAAAATGGACGCAACAGATCTTATGAGCGCTCTTTGTCTTTGGAGTGTTGATGTCAATCACCCATACTTATATCCTTGATCACCCTTTTATCCAAGCTTTTGGAGGCGCTGCTTGCCTCTTTTACTTTTTTAAGTCGAACCTTTCTGACCCTAATTTCTGCCTGGACCGCTCTTTGCGAGTTTTCAGTCCACCGGGTCGCTCTTTTTTGCCTAGGCCGCCCTTTCGGGTTTTCAACCTAGCGAGCTAATTCTTGCTTGGCTCATCTTTCTCTTTTTTTCTTTTATTTTTCTCAGGCGTAATATTTCTTGACTGAATCTGAATTGACTGGGTTTCTGAGTTCTTCACCATCCATGTTGGTGAGTATCAATGCTCCTCCAGAAAAGGCTTTCTTTACCACATATGGTCCATCATAGTTAGGAGTCCATTTCCCACGGGGGTCACTCTGAACAGGCAGGATCTTCTTGAGCACAAGGTCTCCTTCGCTGAATTCTCGGGGACGAACCTTCTTGTCGAAAGCTGTCTTCATCCTTTGTTGATACAACTGGCCATGACACAGGGCAGCAATTCTTTTCTCTTCAATGAGATTCATCTGATCCAGACGAGCTTGGACCCATTCTGCTTCTTCCAACTTGGTTTCCATCAACACCCGTAGGGAGGGTATCTCAACTTCAATAGGGAGGACTGCTTCCGACCCATACACCAAAGAGAAAGGGGTTGCCCCGGTTGAAGTACGCACTGAGGTACGGTACCCATGCAAAGCGAAAGGAAGCATCTCATGCCAATCTTTGTAGGTTACTACCATCTTTTGCACGATCCTCTTGATATTCTTATTGGCTGCTTCGACTGCCCCATTCATCTTGGGACGGTATGGAGAAGAATTATGATGTTGGATTTTGAAGTCCTCGCATAACTCTTTCATCATCTTACTGTTCAGGTTGCTGCCATTATCCGTGATAATCTTGTCTGGAAGCCCATAGCGACAAACCAGATCTCTCTTTACGAACTTAGCAACCACAGAGCTAGTAATGCTGGAGTATGAAGCGGCTTCAACCCACTTGGTGAAGTAATCAATAGCGACCAGGATGAAGCGATGGCCATTTGATGCCTTAGGCTCGATAGGACCTATGACGTCCATACCCCACATTGAGAATGGCCAGGATGCAGTCAGGACATTTAGGGAAGCAGGTGGCACATGAATGTGATCAGCGTAGATTTGGCACTTGTGACATCTTTTCACGAAACTATAGCAATCTGATTCCATTCTCAACCAATAATAGCCAGCTCTTAAGATTTTTCTTGCCATAGTGTGCCCACTGGAATGAACCCCAAATGCGCCTTCATGGACTTCTTTCATGATTTTTGTTGGCTCTTCTTCTGCCACACACCTCAGGAGGACCATATCATAATTCCTCTTGTATAGAACTTCACCGTTGAAAAAGAAATTCCTTGACAATCTTCTGAGGGTTCTCTTGTCATTCTCTGACGCTCCAGGAGGGTACTCTTCCTTCAAGATGTACTTCTTGATGTCATGATACCAGGGCTTGTTATCAGACTCTTCCTCGATTGCCGCGCAGTAACGATGTGCTGGCAGATCTCGATACTGAATCTTGATGTGAGTCAAGCTTTTGTCGTAGTTGATATTGAACATTGAAGACAAAGTGGCTAGCGCATCAGCCAACTGGTTCTCATTGCGAGGAAGATACTGAAATGTGATTTCCTCAAAAGGCTCAACCAACTCTAGAATGTAATCTCGGTAAGGGATCAACTTGGAGTCCCTGGTCTCCCAATCACCGTTCACTTGGTGAATGACTAGAGCTAAATCTCCATACACATCAAGTCTCTTAACTTTCCAATCAATGGCTGCCTGGATACCAAGAATACATGCCTCATATTCTGCCATATTATTGGTGACGTAGAAGCCTAGTCTGGCAGTGAATGGAATGAAGCGATTATCAGGGGAAATCAGCACTGCCCCGGCCCCGTGCCCATATATGTTGGACGCACCATCAAACACCACTCTCCATCTTTCATCTTCTGGGGATTTCCCTTCTTCAAACAAGGCCATGATATCTTCATCTGGAAAGTCATACTGCATAGGCTGATAATCTTCAACGGGCTGGTGTGCCAGGTACTCGGCCAGCGCACTACCCTTAGTTGCTTTCTGAGTGACATATAGGAGATCATATTCTGATAACTGCATTTGCCAACGGGCAAGTCTCCCTGTAAGTGCGGGCTTCTCGAAGATGTACTTGATAGGAATCATTTTAGATACCAACCAAGTAGTGTGACTTAGCATGTACTGCCTCAAACGATGAGCAGCCCAAGCTAAAGCACAACAAGTCTTTTCTAGCAACGAGTACCTTGTTTCACAGTCAGTGAATTTCTTGCTCAAATAGTAAATGGCATGCTCTTTCTTCCCAGATTCATCATGTTGCCCTAACACACAACCCATTGAGCTGTCTAGCACGATCAGGTACAGTATCAGAGGTCTGCCGGGTACAGGAGGCATCAAGATAGGTGGATTCTGAAGATATTTCCTGATCTTTTCAAATGCTTCTTGACAATCATCATTCCATTTGGTCTCTTGATTCTTGCACAATAGTTTGAAGATTGGTTCACAAGTGGCAGTCAAATGGAATATGAACCTAGAGATGTAGTTCAGTCTTCCAAGGAAACCCCGAATCTCTTTTTCTGTTTTAGGAACTGGCATCTCAAGAATCGCACGCACCTTGTCTGGATCGATTTCTATCCCATTTTGGCTGACGATGAATCCCAACAACTTTCATGATCGCACGCCAAAGGTACACTTGGCAGGATTTAATCTGAGCTTGAATTTTCTCAACTGCCCGAAGAGCTTTTGCAAATTGACAATGTGTTCCTCATCAGTTTTAGACTTTGCGATCATATCGTCCACGTAGACCTCTATTTCTTCGTGCATCATGTCGTGAAATAATGTCACCATAGCCCTTTGATAGGTAGCACCGGCGTTCTTCAACCCGAATGGCATGACTCTGTAACAGAATGTTCCCCAAAGAGTTGTGAAAGTCGTCCTCTCCATATCCTCAAGAGCCATCTTTATCTGGTTATACCCTGAATACCCATCCATGAAGGAGAACAGTGAATGCTGCGCCGTACTATCCACTAAGACATCAATATGGGGCAAGGGAAAATCATCTTTGGGACTAGCACAATTCAGATCTCTGTAATCAACGCACATTCTAACTTTCCCGTCCTTTTTCGGAACCGGCATGATGTTAGCAACCCATTGCGGATACTTGGCTACCGCTAGGAACCCCGCGTCAAACTGCTTTTTCACCTCATCTCTGATCTTTAAGGACATTTCTGGCTTCATTCTTCTCAGTTTCTGCTTTACCAGAGGACATTCTGGCTTGACCGGCAACTTATGCACCACTATGTCAGTATCTAACCCTGGCATATCCTGATAAGTCCATGCGAAGACATCAACATAATCATGCAGGAGTTCGATTAGCTTCTTGCGCTCACTTTCCTTTATTGAAGTACCCACCTTTACTTCCTTCTTACTGTCCTCTGTGCCTAGGTTAATTATCTCAACAGATTCCCCATGCGCCTGGATAACCTTTTCCTCTTGTTCAACCATTCTCATCAATTCTGGAGGAGTTTCCCAGTCATTCTCAACATCCTCCTCAGCTTGATTAACGGGGTGATCAAAATTAACATATGAACCGTTGGCATCATTATTTTCAAAGATATTCATTTTAGATCTGCATTTGCGGGAATGGAAAGAAATGAACAAGCAAAATAGAAACACAAGATGAAGACACATCATAATGAAAAGCAATTTTATTCATTTGAGAGTCCGAAACAACATTTTATTGATAGATGATATTCGAAGGAAAAAACATGCTTTCCCTTATGAAATATTCTAAGGCCTTGGGCAGAGCCAAAGAATTTGCATTACAAAATCATTACTTTGGAATGAAAATAACAGGGAAATCAATGATCTTCCAGTTATCAAGCTCTTCATCTGCAGCACTGCGTCGCACCAAGTCCACATCTTTGTCATCCATAACTGATTCTTCCTCAATGACGGCCACCTGATTGGGGTCCAGCATACCCGCGCTCTTGAAGCTCTGGGAGAGATCATAGATAGGAACCTTCTTCAAGCTTGGTTCCCGCCCCTGAAGCTTAGCTAGCCTCCTTTCTCGCTTTTCCTCAACCATTCTCTTCTTATCAGCTTGAGTGGGCCAATATCCTAACCCACGCCTATCCTTGTACTCTCGCAGCTGAACCGGCGCCAGAATTCCCTGTTCGGACTTTCCCAACCCTTTTCCAATCTGGTAACCATTTTTCAACATGACCTTGGCTACCAAGATAGCAGCGTTAGATATCTTTGGTGATGGCAATGGGGCTTCTTCCCCCACGAAAGCAGCATTTGCAATTTCCAACGACTGAAAGGCAGATTCAAGTGACTCCTCTGCAGCCTCAATGTATTGAGAAGGATGGGGCTTGCCAACTATGAACTCTTCTTCTCCAAAAACGACTATCAGCTTGTCGTCGACTACAAACTTAAGCCTTTGGTGGAGGGATGAAGGAACAGCGCCGTCAGCATGAATCCAGGGTCTCCCCAGGAGACAGCTGTAGGATGATGCAATGTCCATGATCTGAAAGTTCACATAAAATACTTCTGGCCCTATCTGCATCTGGAACTCCATTTCTCCCATAACCTCCTTCTTGGATCCGTCAAATGCCCTAACTAGTGTTGAGCTAGGCTTCATATACGAACAGTCTACATCTAGTCTGCTCATAGTAGATTTGGGCATGACATTCAAAGAGGATCCATTGTCGATGAGGACCCGAGAGAGTGTATATTCACCACATCTAACTGAAATGTGAAGTGCCTGATTATGCCCCTTCCCCTCAAGGGTGAGCTCATCATCAGTAAAGGTAATATAATTGGATGCGACAATATTCCCTACGATGCCATCGAGCTGGTCAACAGTGATGTTCTGGGCTACATGGGCTTCATTTAATACTTTCATTAGAGCTGCACGGTGGGCCTCAGAATTGAGCAGTAGGGACATGATAGAGATCTTTGCAGGAGTGTGGTGCAGCTGGTCCACCACTTTGTAATCACTCTGCCGCATGATCTTCAAAAATTCTGTGGCTTCTTGCTCTGACACCTTCCTACTTTCCTTGGGCTCTTGTGTTATACCCTTACCTTTGCAAATCCTTTCCTCATCTTCCTTTGAGGGACCTTCTTTCAGGACTTCGGGGACATAAACACGTCCGCTTCTAGTGACTCCACTGCTTCCCGCAATGTTTGTGACATCGGGAACAACTTGAGGCTTCTGAATTGGAACTGACACCTCATAGCTCCACGGAATAACACTGTTCTTTTGATAAGGAGCTGGGACAGGAATCACAATGGTCTTAGGTCTCTCCACGATCGGCTTTCGGCTATACGGGACCTCAATAGGTTTCTGAACACTTCTATTCTTATCTGATTGGAAAGTCAGCACATCCTCCTCTTTCTCTTGCACACCCATTTGGATTATATGACGATCCAATAGGTCCTGCAAAACTGTCTTCAAGGCCTCACATGCCCCGGCACAATTAACATCAACACAGACTTCTTTCTGAGTACAACCTCTCTTGATGACCCCGAACTTGCACAACTCTGCATGAATAACCTCTAAGGGTGTCTGGATACACTCCACGGTTCTGATTAAGGATTGGCCCCCCATATCATGGATGTCTTGGGCTTTCTTGTTTGAAGGTTATCCCTTTGGTATCAATCAGATCTTGCACTACAATTTTAATGGCCTTGCAGTCCTCAACAACGTGTCCAACTGCCCCTTCATGAAATGCACAGGTAACACTGGGATTGTAGCCTCAGAAGTAGGGTGGCTGGACTGGTTTCATGGGTCTGGTATTGATGAGCTTGTTTGTGGCAAGATAGCCGAAAAGGTCAGTATAGGACATGGGGATGGGATCAAAGGTGGTCTGTTTTTTGTCTTGGTAGTTTTTGTGGTAGTTACTTTGTGGTGGACGGGTTGGTTGTGTTTGAGTGGGGACAGGGATATTTTGTGGTTGATAAGGTGGGCTTATGGTGATGGTGTTGGTCTCCCCTTCTTTCTTCTTCGAAAATCCGGAGAATGGCTTCTTGTGGGTGGTTGTACCTGCAGAACCATGGGCAATCTTGCCGCTTCTCAGTCCATTTTCTAGTCTTTCACCGATGATTACCATGTCTGAGAAGTTGGAAGATACGCTTCCGATCAACCGATCATAGTATAATGGTGGCAGGGTTTCCATGAACATGAAGACCAGTTCTTTCTCCAAGAAAGGGGGTGTCACCTGTGCAGCCAAAGCCCTCCACCGCTGGGCATACTCCTTAAATAACTCATTATCTCTTTTTGCCATGCTCTGTAACTGTGTTCTGTCAGGCTCCATATCCGTATTGTACTGGTACTGTCTGAGGAAGGCATCAGCCAAGTCCTTCCAACAATGGATATGGGACGGTTCTAGCTGCATGTACCAGTGGAGAGATGCCCCAGCAAGGATCTCTTGGAAATAATGGATCAACAACTTGTCATCATGAGAATGTGTAGCCATTTTTCTACAGTACATGGCCAGATGGCTTTTAGGGCAAGTCACG
The DNA here is from genome assembly GCA_039519185.1 of Astragalus membranaceus. NCBI lineage: Eukaryota > Viridiplantae > Streptophyta > Magnoliopsida > Fabales > Fabaceae > Astragalus > Astragalus membranaceus. The sequence goes on along the minus strand of CM076846.1, from coordinate 98,041,857 downwards.
CCTCGGTACTTGTCAAAGTCAGGCACTTTGAATTTAGGAGGTACAACCACATCCGGGATGAGACACAGATCACGAGCTTCTCTGGCTCTTGAGCTCGACCCTTCAATCATTCTTAAGCGTTCTTCTAACATATGATACCTGTCTCTAGCTTGAGGAGTTTCAGCAAGGTAGTTCTGAGGAAAACCATTCACACCGTAGTGAGGATTACTCATCGACACTACGGCTGGGTTCACGTGTGGGTCACGTGAGTGAGTGGTATTCCCAGGAATTGGTCCCTGAATTGGGGGATGAACCGCTGCTGGTGAATGAAAGCCAAACGGAGTTCCCGGCGGAATAGGAATCTGAATTTGGTCCTAGGCGTTCCCGCTCCTCCACTGTTTGCGGCTGAGATGGGTTGGACTTGCTCTGCAACCCTAAGGGGATTACTTCCTGCATTATCCTCGGCTCCTGGAGGTGTGTATCCGGGTGGGAGTCCCCAAGGCATCCTATGCGTGGCTGGTTGGCCCTGGTTGTTGGTCCCTGAAGTATGAGCAAAGGTGTCAGTCTCAAGACTCGGAGGAGGGAGAGCGACAGCAACTTCGGTAGTGACGGCGGGATTTCCAGCGGCAGTTCCGTTCCTCAAAGCTTGTAGTATCCCCATCATTTCAGTCATCTGTGCTTCCTTTGCCCCAATTTTCGTTCTCAATTCCCGATTCTCCTGAGCCAATTGCTCTGGATTGGGAACCTCATCAATTGGGTTACCATGGTCTGATTCACCACTTCCTAAGTCTTCAATAACAGGACGGTCCGAGTCATTCTGGTTAGTTGCCATGAGCCTTGCTTGCAGACGAGTCAGGTATCGATGTTGGCGAACCAGCTTGCCTTCTTCTATTGATGGAACACAATTCATGAGCGCGGGAATCACATAAATGAATGCAAATGCAATGTGATATGTATGATTTTATATTTGTTCTGGTGCCGGGAATCGCGGTGCAACTCGTCTTGTCAAAGGCGTGTAAGTTTAAAGCCCTAACGCTTTTCTTTTTTTTTTGTAATTTTTGTTGCAACGAGGTTGGAAGCAATAGACAAAACAAACACACTTTATTCAGAAGGAAGGAGTACTACAATTTCAAACTCGAAAGAAAAGCAAAGTACAATATTCTGAAGAAAATTATAATTTTTTTAGAGAAAATTTGCAATTTCCTAAGGATTATTACAATGCTCTAAAGTGAACTTCAAAGGCATATAGCTTTCAATTTCTCCTTCGTTTTTCTCTTCTTGCTTTCGGCTGCCCCCTTGGCCTTCTCCATGAGTTCTTCCGTCAGAATCTTGCAGTACTCGACAAACTCACACACCTTGGCCGGAGTGTTGAAAGGGTTCATTTCTGCTTCAGCTCCTCTTAGCTTCTTGGGAACATCCCTCACAGCTTGGTTAGCTAGTCCTGCTAGCTTTGAAAATTTGCTCCTCCAAAGCTGAATCTCATCCCTTAGCTCCTTGACGATCTCTTGGTCTTCTATTCTGCCAATTAATGCCATGAAACGTTTCTCCCAATACTGGCTTTCTTCTTGCACTCGCCCATAAGATTCCCTTAGGCATCGGAGATTCCTCTTCAATTCCTCCGACCATTCTTGTTCAAACCCTAAAGCTTGTTGATACTCTTTCAAGATCCCTATGATAGACTCTCAATCTTGCCTGATGCTTTTCACTTGGTTCTCCAATTCAAACTTCATCACTTGGAATTCCTCTTTCGACTTAGCTAGCGTATCTCTAACCATTTTCTCGTTCCTCCATGACTTGGAATATAGTTTCTTCCATTCATTTGCTTCTGCCACAGCCCTATTCATCTTTGAGGCGCACCTCTTTAATTCCTCTTTAACACCCTTCAAATGTTTTTGAATTTCCCTCTTGCTCTCCTCTTCTATTTCAAGTTTCCTATTGGTTGTTTCACTAGCTGCGGCTTGGAGAGCATTTTCATTTTCTAGCTTCTGCTTGTCTTGCATCACCTTTCCCAATCTACTTTGCAAAGCCCTTTTCTCTTCTTCCGCTTTAGATAAGGCCAACTTAGCCTCTTCTAGTTCTTCAATGAGGGGAACGTGGGGTTCCGGTATTTTCTCTTCAAGTGATGGCACCTTTTGGTTGGATGATCAAGCTTCCTTAATCCTCTTTTCAAGCCATTGAGTGAAGGAGATAGCAGTGGTCCTTTTAGATAACTCGCCTTTGTCCTTCCGCACCACAGTTTCCCAAGCTTGCAAGACTCGCCGAAGTAAGTCCTCGTCTTTAGGGATCCTTGCATGGAGGTAAAAACGAGACAGCATAGCTTCGGAGGGTAAGTCCCGCATAGGGTACCCGAGTTGTCTCAAGGTCAAAGATGGGTTATAATTGATGCATCCCTGTGTTCCCATGAGAGGAACGTTCTGGAAACTGCCACATTGGAATATCACTGAAGGTTTATCTTCCCAACACTTGTGCGAGAATCATCGAATTTGAAGAGCATCGAGGTTCTTAAAAGTATCCTTCCACTCCTGAGGGCTCATAGTCTTCGGATTACAACCCAAGGCATAGGAAAGCAAATCCCCAACATCACCTTTGTTAACGCACACATGACTGATCAACCAAGCATATAGCACAGGGAAGGAACAACACATCTTATCCTTTCGGAACTCATGATGGAGGGTGAAGGCACGATAGGTCTCTGCGAGAATAGAGGGAACCGGATTGATGAGACTTTTTGCACTCTTGAAAGCTAGGAACACACCAATAGCGGTTTCATCTATATGTTTCTCAATCTGAGGGAAAAGAACAATGTCGAAGATGGTCAAGGCTACTTGCTTGAAAGAAACCCAATCATTTGATACTACATAACTAGTCATCAAACTCTCAAAGTACTCCTGAGGAAACCCAAATATCTTGTTATGCTCAACTTTGTGGGACCGCACCTCTCCTACACTGATTTGTAACAGGGAAGCAAACTTCTCATCTGAATAATACCGCCCCTAATACTGGTAAGGTCTAACCTCTAAGCGATCAAAACCCAGAATCTTCTCATACTCCTCTAGGGTAGGCGCCATTTGGAAGTTCTTGAAAAGAAAACACCTAACCTCTGAATCATAGAACCAACATAGGGCGGCAATGGCACTCTCTTGTACTTCTAACTGTAATAACTTGCGGATGTTCCCATAAGTGTTGTCGAAGGACCGGAGCTCAATAGGACCTAATAGGGAAGCATACTCCTTCAAACTAGTTACATCAATCTTCTTTACAATGGGGAACCTCGAATTAATGCGGTTTTGCCTTTTGATTCCATATTGCTTTCTTACACCCCTGTGACAAGGTTCGGTGTTATGTTGTGATTTCTGGCAAACAAACTTTAATGCATGAAGAATGCAAATGATGAAAGTTTTTTTTTTTTCAAAAATTTTCAGGTGCAAATGCAATGGTGCAAAATGATGTGAATGCGAAATGATGTGTCATTTACATGGAAAAAGGGTAAGAAAATGAGGTTATTGGTGGTATTTTGAACATTTTCAAAGATACACGCTACATGCCACCTCATGTAGGTGTTTATGAGAGGAAAAGAAAATTACTTTCTACAATTTTGAAATAGAGTTTGAGAAAAAGGAATGCCTAAGCTAATGCAACAAACAAAGGCGTACCCCCGTGTCCTACAAAGGGTGGGAATCCTAGGGCTAGAGTCGACGAAAAGGGTAATCCTCCCATGTAGGTTCTAATCACTTCCTCACAATGGCAACCAAGAGCCAAAGTCTCTCTCATGATGACACCCACAATCGTAGAAAGCTACCGAGTGTGAGGTATCATGACAAAGCGTACTCTTGGGCGAAACTTTCATGAGAGCCATACAGACAAAGGTCTACGAATGGCAGTCACTAATCGTTCCCACTCTCCTAGGTTTTTGTTCAGACCTTGGGTTTTAGGCCCCACTCAATGCTCACAAGTGTAGGGTGTGAAGTGTGTGTTGAGGGCACAACACCTAGAAATAACTACCCTTCCCCATCTGCAAGAGAAACCATGAACAGTCCAAACAAAAAGGTCGTCTACCCTAGGGTTCAACATGCATACATCATTTCAATATACAAACCATTCTAAGAAGTCAACAATAATTACACGCATTGCTTACCTCAAAGAAAAGGAGCCGAGAAGAAGGAATGTTCTAAAATCTGGCAAACAAATGGCATGGAAAATAGAACAAAAGTAGGAAGAAGGGAGGTAAAACAAAGCATGTTAAATCAGCAAAGCAAATCACACATTCAATTAATTGGCTTGACCCACTTAAGAAAAAGATTTCCCAGTGGAGTCGCCAGCTGTCGCACCCCGAAAAATCCTTGGAGGGATTTTTCTTCGCGCGACGGGATTTTAGAGTCGCCACCAATATTTTTTAAAAGGTAAAACATCGGAAAAACCTTTTTGGGAAGGCAATGGTCTTTGGAACCATTAGATTTGGGTTCGGGGGTCTAATTACGTATGGGGAAGGTATTAGCGCCCCATAACGTCCCTTCAAAGAAGGGTTACCTTAATTAAATGTGTGATTTGCAAAGTTGATTCGGAAAAATGCTTTGTTTTTACCTATTTTGTTGATGGATGACTTAATGAAAAATATTTAGTTTTTGCGCTTGACGGAGGGGATCTGCTCCTACGTATCTCCCGGTGCGATGGAGAATTCAAAGCAACTTAGTTCTTGTTTTTGAAAAATGTTTTATTTTGGAAAAGTGTTTGGTTTTTGAAAGGAAAAATGTTTTTGGTTTGTTGTGCTTGACGGAGAATATCCGCTCCTACGTATCTCCCGGTGTGATGGAGAATTCAAAGCTACGTAGTTCTGGGTTGTCTAGAAAAAGGTTTTTGTTTTTTTATCTTGTTAAATTGTGAAAATTGAGCTTTCATGATGATCAATTGAGCAAAGGCTCCAAGTGACCACCATTAGCACTCCATTGTTAATAATCATGCAAGAAAAGGCTTCGCAAGACTACTAACAAAGTTTTTGGTTTAGTGAAAATCTTTAGGAAAATTAGGCATTCATGACGATCAGTTGAGCAAAGGCTCCAAGTGATTGCCACTAGTACCTCATTGTTGGTAATCATGCAAGCAAAGGCTTCGCAAGACTACTAACAAAGTTTGATTTTGAAGAGTTTTCGCAATTGGATTGATTCTTGTTTAGGGAAAAGAAAATCTGTTATTTGGGAAAAAAGGTTTGTGAAAAAATAAGTTCACTTAGGGGAAAGAAACAAAATTTTAAAAAAGAGAAACAGGGGGTACAATAGTAAAATGTGGTGCAAGTTACAGGATGGCTGTATTATTAAAACTGGGGTGTAGGTAATAGCCCATTCTCATTTTTATTGGGCTGGTCCGTTTCAAAAAAACAAAAAAAAAATCGTGGGCTTTAGGGGGGCGTGCGAAGTAAAATGCAGCGGGTGTAAATAGAAATCTGAATAATAAAAAAGGGTGAAAAGACGAAAGTGCCCTTGCACTCCTACTATAAAAATGAAAACCTAAAATAGAAACCCTAATTTTTTGCCTTTCTTCTCTACGGCGCCCCTATCCCAAAAAACTTACCCAACCCGACTCCTCCTCCTCCAACAGCGCATCCGCCTCCCTCTCTCACCCTACACGGCGCTGCTCCTTCCCCTCTCAGTCGTCTCACCCTCCCTCTCAACCATGGCTTCACCTTTCTTTCCCCTCACCGACCCTCACCCCCTCTTCTCCTCTACTCCGTTTTCCCTCCTTATTTTCACCGAAACGACTTCCTTCTCAACAGTATGGTCTCCCTTTTTCCCGATCCAGACTGGTTTAGCGAAGGGGTTGGTTGGTGGTGATTGTGTTCGGACGTGCGCCTACGGCGGCGGTGACAGTGACGATTTTGGGTGCGAGGTCGAGGGGAAAACGGTGGTGGGGGTTTGGCCGTAGGTGTTTGTTGGGTTGCGAAGAGGGAGGGTGGCGGTGACAGTCGCAGATTGGGGTGGAGGATGGTGCGCGTTTTTGTTGGACGGTGGTGGTGGTTGGAGCGGCGGCGACCACCACACACGGTGGTCGGAGTAGAGGTACGGTTACCTTCTCCATTTCCCTCTCATACTACATTTGTTTCTTTTTTGTGTTTCTAAAAATTTTATGGGTAGTGTATATCTGTGTGTCTCTGTTTTGTATCTGTGTATTGTTGTTGGTATGAGCTGAAGATGATAGTGGTCATGGGATAAAAAAAACGAGAGGGAGAGGGGACAGTGGTGGAGGAAAGGGGTGTTTTTTTGTTCCTTTTTTTTACTCCTAATTTTTGGTTCTGCTCCCTGATTTATTTTATAATTTCTAAAGAAACTCTAATTGATTTTCAACAACAACATTGTGCCTAGAGACTTTCTCCAGTTACTGTTTCTCTCTCTCGCTTTGAAACAAACGGATTTATATTGCATTATTTCTATATTCTACAAAAACTGATTGGCAAACAGGTATTTGAAACCATTAAAAAAAGATTCAACATGTCTTTGAAACAATATGCAGATAAGTATGTATTTGTAAAGGACCAACCTGTTTTCCTTGCTGTAAAAAAACGATCCTCCCGTCTTGCCTACTACTTCTTTTGGTCCTAAAACCTCTTTGCGCTCTCTAACTTTATCTCTCTTTTGTGTTTTCTGTTACTGTCTGTCCCCCCTGTTACTGTGGCTGCCTATTGTATTTATAGTTAAAATGATGTGGTGTAGGTGTGGGAGGAAGCAGGGGAGCAAAACCCATAGGAGACCAAGCTGTTGTTGTTGCAGCAGAGACACAGTGGAGCAGCAAGGGATGGCAGCAGGGGTAGCAATCTATTTTTGCCCAAAAGATGAAAAGCCAAGAGACAAGGGGAAGGGAGCTTGAACCCCATTCTAAAAATGTATTTCTGCTGCAACACACAGCAGCTCCCCTGTTTTTTTTTTTAATTTTTTGTATTGTTTTTTTTAATTAATTTTTTTTGTTTATATATGTAAAAAAAGAGTTGACTTGATTCCCTTTTTTGTACTGTTCTGCTTTTTTTTTAATTTTTTTTTTGTCTTCGGTATGATTTCGAAAACACTAAAACAACAGTTCTATACCCAATGTGAAGTTTCTTCATCACTGTGGTACTATGGTGCCTTCTCCTGTTTGCAAGAGATGTAATATGAGTGAGGAAACTTTTTACATTGCCTTAAAGATTGCACCACTCCCAACCTCTTTTGGAGGTTTTTGGAGATCAATGATCCTGCTTTATTTTCCATGAATGATTTTCAAGAGTGGACTAAGCTTGGCTTAGGTTGTTTGAATCCCTCGCTTTTGATATATGAGAGCAGTTTCCCTGCTACATTGCATGATGTCCACAACATATTGTAGAAAATCACCCAAATCCCATTTTGTATTGCTTCTCTTCCAATCTCATCCAAGACATCACTAGTGCGGAAACTTGGTGCTTGAGCTGAAACTATTGCAAACGCATGTATTTCTTGATCATGGGTTAAATCAAGAGATGTGTTCATATCTTGTACAAAGAAATTTAGGAGGGTCATAAAGGTTGCACCGCTATCGATTGAAACTCCATGAATACGAGCAAAAGCTTCTAAAGAATCGGTAGATAGTAGCTAGTACCTCTCTAATATATGTTGATTATTTTTGTCTTTTGCTTGAGATTTTCTTGGAGAAATTTTCTTGGAGATTTTCTTGGGACATCTAGCTGTTCAAGCTCCAAATCTTCCTGTGCAACAAGTGACAGAATCAATCTAATAGATGTATGCTTTACCACTGGTGAGAACACTTCATGATAATCAATTCTTTCCCTTTGAGTGAATCCTCAAGCCACCAATCTTGCTTTGAACTTAGCCTTGGCAACACCAGGTATTTCTTCTTTCAATTTGAAGAGCCATCTACATCCCACAAGCTTTTTCCCTTTTGGTTTGTCCACCAAAATCCAAATCTTGTTCTTGTGGAGTGAATGCATCTCATCCTCCATAGTTGTATACCACTCATTCATTGCCTTGCTATTCATAGCATCTCTGTAACTAGCAGGCTCCTCACTATCTACCTCTTCAGCAACATTTAAAGCAAAGGCTACCATCTTAGCATGACCAAATCTATCTGGAGCTCTAATGACTCTTCTAGCTCTATCTCTAGCTAGAAGATAGTCCTGCACTTCATCTTGATCATCCATAGCCTCTTCAATGTCTGATGCCACAATTTCTGGTGCTGTCTCAGGTGCTATGGCAGCAACTATATGTTTAGGTAAAGTCTCCACCTCAAACTCAACTCTATCATCATTATCATGCTCATCTGAGTTATTTTCTGCCACTTTCTTTGTGTGAAGCATTTCACTCTCTCGGAACACCACATTTCTACTGATAATGACTCTAGGCAACTGCTTGTCTACACACCACAGTCTATATCCCTTTACACCAATAGGGTGCCCTATAAACATGAATTTCACAGCTCTAGGGTCAAGTTTACCTTGTTTAATGTGTGCATAAGCAATACAACCATAAACTTTCAAATTTGATAAATCAGGAGGATGTCCTGACCACACTTCTTCAAGTGTTTTCATATTGATAGCTAAGGAGGGACATCTATTTATCAAGTGCACTGCAGTAGCTACTGTCTCTGCCCAAAATTGATGAGGCGGATTAGCATTCAGCATCATGCATCTTACTATTCCCATGATTGTCCTGTTCATCCTCTCTGCAAGTCCATCTGTTGAGGTGTGCCACTCACAGTCTTATGCCTGTCAATACCTTTCAATTTACAGAAATGATTGAATTCCTCAGAGCAAAATTCAAGTCCATTATCTGTTCTTAACTTCTTAACCTTCCTACCAGTTTGATTTTCCACAAGAGTGCACCATAACTTAACTTTTCAAGAGCATCACTTTTATGTTTAAGCATGTAAACCCATACCTTCCTTGAGTGGTCATCAATGAGAGACATGAAGTATCAGGATCCTTGATGAGATTGAATCCTTGCTGGTCCCCAAAGATCACTATGAATATAGTCTAATCTTTCCTTTGTACAATGTATTGCTGTGTTGAATTTCAACTTCTTGGCCTTACCAAATATGCATTGTTCACAGAAATCAAGTGATTGAATAACATCAGCACCTAGCAACTTCTGTTTGCTCAATTCTTTTAGCCCTTTCTCACTTACATGTCCCAACCTTCTATGCCATAGGCTGCATTTAGTGATCTCATCATTTGATACATTATTTGATGCTCCTTCAAGAGCATTCCCCAGCAACTTGAACAGACCATTCTCCAATTTTCCCTTCATCATTACCATGGATCCCTTTATTACTTTGATGAGCCCATCACCTCCTTTGTATTCAAAACCTTGTGAATCAAGCTTTGAAAGAGAAATCAAATTTCTCTTCAAGTCAGGCACATACCTTACATCTTGCAGCACCTTAATAGAACCATCTGCCATCTTCAATTTTATGCCTTGCACTCTACATGTTTGATTGTTTCCCAACAACACTTGTCCACCATGAATTTTATTAAACGTAGAGAACCATTCTCTAACATGGCACATGGGGAAAGTACATCCTGTGTCAAGAATCCATTGACGGTAAAGCTTCATATCAGAAATGCACAGCACCTCGGCACTCACATAGCTTTCCATGTCTATGTCAGCAACTCCATAATGGCTCTTTTCCTTCCTGTATCTATTACATTTGCAAGGCACTTCAGTCACACACATCACATCAGCACTTTCGTACCCTTCAGAGACTACATCAGCATCTCCATTGTGATTCTTATGCTCTCCACCCTTCTTCTTCTTTTTCTTGAGATTTGGGCAATCCTTCTTGAGATGATCTTCACTTTTGCAGATGTAACAAGTCCTTTTCTTGAATTCTCTTGACTTTGATCTTGCATTTTGTTTGTTTTTGAAATGCCTCTTCTCAGTTCTTCCTCTCACATTCAGTGCTTCACCTTGTTGATCATCAATAGTTTCTGACCTTCTTGTGAGTTCCTTTGAGGATAAGGCATTTTGAACTTCTTCAAGAGACAATGTATCTCGTCCATAGATGAGTGTATCTGAAGATTCCTATACTCATTTGACAGTGACTTAAGCAACAAGAGTGCTTGATCCTCATCATCCACCTTGATCTCAATGTTCTCAAGATCAAGAATCACCTTGTTAAAGTCATCAATATGATCCTACAATTTCCTTCCAGATTGCATCTTGAATGTAAACAGCTTCTGCTTCAAATACAACCTATTTGCCAAAGATTTGGTCATGTATAGGTTCTCCAATTTGAGCCAAATGCCTGCAGCTATCTTCTCCTTCGAAACCCCTCTCAACACTTTGTCTCCAAGTGACAAAATCAAAGCACTGTATCCTCTGTCAAGCATATCTTGCTTCTTTTCTTCTGATAACGTATCACGTAGTTTTGCTTCTCCTGCAAGCGCCTTCTCAATACCTTGTTGAACCAGAGAAGCCCTCATCTTCATTTGCCATAGACTGAAAACGTTCTTGCCCGTGAATTTCTCCACCTCAAATTTCACGGAACCCATTCTTGAATCCTTCGCGAGAGTCACACGCCATGCCTTGCCCAAGAGTTTACGAACCTTGTGCTCTTGATACCAATTGTTAGGATTTGAACCTCAAGAATGTAAGGTGAATCAATTTCACTTTATGTAATTGAGAGAGAATTGATAAAATGATCATAAAAGAGAGAGATGGAAAATTGGATTGTGGTATGAGAGCAATTGTTAGGATTTGAACCTCAAGAATGTAAGGTGAATCAATTTCAGTTTATGTAATTGAGAAAGAATTAATAAAATGATCATAAAAGAGAGAGATGGAAAATTGGATTGCGATTTCCCTTTTTTTTCTGTTACACATATTCATGCTTATATAGGTACATTAGAGACACTGTACAATCAGTTACAAGGTGTAACTGCACTAACTACCTATAACAGAAAAATGCTAAACAGAATTACCAGCACCACATAACACTACTGACTAAAGTCCTAAGTCATAAACTCTACACTCCCCTTAAGCATACATGATTGAGTGCTTTGATACCACTTGATGAGAAACCATAGAGATGGAGTGAAAAAAGAACTAGAATCTTTGTGTACTAATGGAGGTAAACACTAAATGCAGAAAATCCAATGAAAGGAACAATAGAAATGTCGAGAGTTCCTAGTTCTCTCCCAAAGTTGTAACCTTCCAAAATCCCCACTCGCTCTAATTGCCAACTCAACAGGTTACAATAAAACCCCTATCATTTCCCTCCCTAAGGTATGACCCCAACACCACATCCCACACTTCCCCTACGCAATATCTTATTTAATTATGGGATCCTAACATTAAGAGTTATTAGCCAAATCCACCACTAACTTTAAGTCAACAACTATACTCTAATACAAATCAAAGGCACCCACCCCAACCTATTCGAACTCCAAACACTTCTCTGTACTGTCGCTTTTTGGTTAATCAGAACAAATGAGTAATACAAATTACCAAACAAGCACACACATTCAAGCGGTATCCTAACTGAAAACTGATGCTACCAAAATATTAAAAGAATAGTTTAGTTTACAGATAAAGGCAAATGTTATGTGTGGATGACAATATTATTGGACAGCTACGTATACATATTTAAAAATATCGTTATAGACTCATGGATATAAACAAGGACAAAAAAAAACAAAATATAAACAATGATAATAATCCAAACGAAAGGTCTATCATTTTAACTTTTTTTTTTATGTGAACCGGATATCCTCTGCGCGTAACTGTAGAGACTAATCCCTCGAGTCGGGTACGACCACAATGAACGGTAAAGCTCTCCCTCAAGAGATTTAAGGTTGCTGCATTCCCATGGCTGGATTCGAACCCAAAACTTTAGTATAAGCTGGAAGAGATCCACGCTATCTCATCCATGCGTTCTTGGGTAAGGTCTACCATTGTTCTAATATATCTTCTCTGATATCTCTTGTTCTAATATTAAGAAGAGATATTAGAACAATGGTTTGTCATTTATTGAAGTCTGGTTACAAAATATCAGATTCTGGTTTGGGAAGAGATAATCCTCGGACTAAAACTTCCTGGAAACTCATTTGGAGTTTTCTGGTGAACAACACAAAAAAACCATTTTGAAGTTTATATAATAATAACAATAATAATAATATCAAAATTAAATTTCAATTATGAGCTACTACTACTTCGTTGCTATTATTGTTAGCTGTCAAGAGACACATCAAGAAAGTTGCATGTGGAGAAGTCCAAAACTGACAGCTATCAAAGAAACAAATGTTGGATTTTATTTATACTAGCGCCGGGATCAGTACGATGCACGAGGTCAAAGCTTCGGCGAGTACTTTGTTGTTGTGATATTAAAATTTGATGGAAAAATTAAAAATCAGCACACAAATTAACGTGAATTTATAATTCAAACATAAGTAATAGTCTATGGAAGTTAATTTTTCTTTTAAAAATTTGTCAAAAAAAAATTCTTTTAAAAATCAGCACACAAATGAAATTGTTCATTAAAATATAGACAAAAAATGATAATAAAATAACTTTAGTTTAACGCATTATCATGTTACATAAGATCTCAGACAACAACACACTACATAACATATTTGAATAGATGGATTTAAAACACAGTGGCCCAACAAGTAATTTTTTTCAGACTCTAAATTACCTCAAAACATAGTGGCTAGCATCACACTTTACATAATTTATCACGAAATTAATTTTCATTTTTCACTAATATGATTATTGAGGAACAAACTTCACCTATTTATAGATCTATTTTTTGTCTTAAATTTAAATGCATTCTTAAAAAATGAAAATATTAAAAACAAAAAAAGGGGGGAGGGGGTTGGAGGTTAATTTGGCTCCAAAATGAGGGAGGGAGGGGAAATTTGGCGCAAAAAGTGGGGGGAGGGCCCACATGGATGATGACATCACACATCCTTAGGATGTAAATATATAGATAATATTTATTTATCCATTAATTAAAATATAAATTAAATATAATATCAGCTGTATAAATTGTTGTTTATATTAATGCATTTAATTGTTATAAACTAATATTGTATTGAGTTGTATTTTATGAATTATCCATGATGCATGGATTGCATTGTTCTTTAGTCATACTCCGGAGTTAAAGGATACAATTTGACTTTTTACACCATTGGTTATGAGGCTGCGTAGTTTTCATGAGTGTAGTAAGTTGGACTTTTAACGCTAGTTCTTTCTACAACTGCTGTTAAAGGATCCTCTTAATGCTTAAAACAACTCACAAATAGAGGAGTTGTAAAGCTGGTGGTTATTACCAAAAACCCAAGGTTAAAATTTCTTTATAATTTTATAAATCATACATACTTATTTTTAGTTTTCTCAACTCAACAACAATTATAGAATTACAAATATGCACACAATTACAAATAAAATTTTACATGAAAATCCAAGAAATTAAAATATGGAACCCATAACTATTACTAAGTCTATTTGTTACAAATTCTCGTAATATATACAATATATCGGTCTACAATATAAAAGTATACAATACAAAATTACAGTATGAAAACACATATGATTCTAAGTGGACCGTGTGTTACTTTAGAATCAGAACTAAGTATTTATCATGTTGAAGTATAATTTCAAAAGTAGAACATCTATGGGATAAGGAAAAAAGAGTACAAAAAAAAAATTTCACCTGTTTCTTGTGCTAATTGTACCCTTTTCCCAAAGATAATCTTCTTAAGTTCTACCCTAGTATGACAAACGCGTTTTGATTCTAAAGGATAATACGGTCAATCGAGATTAGTGTGGTTGCTTGACACCACCAAATTCATCATTACTCGTGTTTCTTACTAGACAAATCTAAGAAGTAGGTTTGGTGTTGAAGTTTTAAGACATAAGTTTATATATCGTTGTATTTTGGTATGAATTTTAGTATCCATTGACAAATGAAGGGGAGATGAGGAATTGAGCACTCAGATCCCTAAACATTGTTAGAATCTACACAGGAATATACGTATAGATGCTAACAGTGTCAAGGACGGCTGTTGAATTCCTAATCCTCATCTATCTCTCTATGGAAAATAAAACCATGCCAAAATACAATAGCATACAAATTCATGTTTTAAAGCGTCTTCAACCCCAATTCTTCTTCATGGGTTTGTCTTGAAAAACAGGAGTAAGGATCAACTCGGTGGTGTCAAGCAACCACACTAATCTGACTGGGTTGATTGGGTGGTGTCAAGAAAGCACACTAATTTGGCTTTATTTGGTGGTGTCGAGAAACCATACTATTCCAACTTATTGGCTATTTTGGAAGATTGCGCGCTCTCAGAAATTGCACAAGCTACTTAGGCTCACAGGCAACCTTACTTAGTGAAATTCCCAAAGAGATAATGTTTGTCCTTAATTAGATATTCTTCCATGAATAGCATGCAACATCATCCAACACAATCCAAGACTGAGGTATCGATCAACTAGGCATCCGAACACTTCTCGGGCAAACAACCAACAATCACTTTAGGCATCCTGACACTGCAATCATTACATGATTCTGGTTAGAACATAAGATGAATAGATCCAACATAAAACATATATAGATTTGTAAAACGTAAAACACATATAGCTATTTGTTAACTTTTCGGCAAGTGTACCAAATCGTTCAAGTAATAAAATCGGTAAGAACCGGATATCGTCCTCAAGGATCGAAGTTAATTTACTAAGACGTTAACAACAGCTAATAGAAACCAAATTGAAAGGGGTTTGTTTGATAATTGTTGAGCTATCAAGTTCGAAGTAAAGCGAAAAAAATGTTTTTGTAGTTTTTTTATAATAACAGCACGAAGAAAAGGTTGAAAGATATGCGATGAAAAGGTGCTAGGGATGAAAGCCCTTTGATTTCTACTATGGTCATTGATTCATTCTTAAAAAATAATTTCTCTCTCTTGTTTGCTATAGAATTCACTATTTTACTAAACCCTAATCCCTTAGGTGATTAGCCTTTGTTAATTCATGAAAACCCTAATCCCTTAGGTGCTTCTAATCATAACAAGCATTAAGCGCCCATAATTCATACACATACATCAAAACGGCGATTATTCCTAAGCGATGAAATTGAAGGAATCGAATTCCAAGCTATTCAATAACCAAATTCCCATTTAAATTATTGAAACAGATTTTATTTTATGCTTTCCCAAACATAAACATATAACGAATAGAAATTTGATTCACAAACGAAGAGAGAAAACAATAAAAGTACTGAATTAAATCAATAACCACAGTTTTACATCAAAGTTCAATCATCCCTAACATAAACGGGTTTAGTTACACATGATAAAAGTAGAGAAAAAGGGAGAATTACAGATTGAAGGTGAAGATGAATGCCTTAGAATCCTCAATTCTTGTTCCCAAGTCTTGATTCTTCACTTTCCGTCAGCTGGAAGGAGCTCTCTTCGCGTGCTAGGGTTCCAAAATCGTCCAAAAGTCCCCAAAAAACGCGTCTGTCCCTTGTTTTAACGTGTTTCCAGTATTTTGCGCTGCACTCGCGCTTCCAGCGCCACTTACGCGCAGATGGAGGACGCTACAGTGCAGTTTTTTCGCCTCAGTTGCGCCTCACGCGCAACTGCAGCGCAATTTGGCAGGAACTCCTGTGATTCTGCGCTCCGTTTGCGCTCCGTGCGCAACTGCAGCGCAATGCTCACTTCCTTGTATTTTTGAGTCTGCTTGCTTGCATTTCTTCGTTCCTCTCTTCACCTAGTCCCTGGGCACAAAAACACCACAAAACTCAGCATAAACACTGCAAAGCAATTAAGTCTCAAATAGAACAACTCATTAATTTTCTCCTAACAATTTCCATTCATTCATCAAATTATCAAGTAAAATTCCCCTTTTTCGTAGTGAAAAACATCATGTGATGGGGATTCATCACTATTGTCATCAATTCTACAATGATTCCTTAAAAAGTGAAAAGAATCGGAATCAAGAGAACTAACCTTCGAAAGACGAATGCAACACAAATCCACTAAAGAAACGAGTACAATGAAAAGGAACACGACCTGAACTATAAAATCAGAAAACAAAATAACAAATAGATCGAATGTCAGAAACAAATAGAACAAATAGAGCAAAAATCAGAAAACAAAGAGAAGAAATATAGCAAAATCCACCATAAAGTGAAAAAAAGAAATCATAAGAAAAAAGAATGAGGGGAAAAGAAGAACCTTCGTGGGGGCGTGGGATCCTTCGTTGTCTCCCTCATAAACCATAGGTGAATGCCGAGAGAGAAAACGTCCACCGAGGCGCCACCAGGAGCTCGAGCGATCTCGAAAAGGGAACGAAGACAGAGCGACATCGAATACAAGGTAAAGAGACGAAGATGAAGAGAACGAAGGAGACAAAGAGAACGATGAGAAACTAGGATTTTAGATTTCTGTGCAAAAGAGGGAAAGAGTTGAATAAATAGATGGTTCCTGTTGTTAATATGTGAGTAAAGAAGATACCATGTCGAACATTAAGAGACACCCAAAATGGATTTGGGAGTGTTTCAAATGTTTAAATTATTTGAAAGAATCCACGCCGATCATTACAAAACAACCGGCATAGAATTTGTAACGTTCTAAACGTTTTAAATTCTTTGAAAGATTCAACGCCGAACGTTACAAAACAATCGGTGTCGAATTTGTAGCATTCTAAACGTTTTAAATTCTCTTAAAGAAGCCACACTGGGCATCAAGAAACAACAGGTGTGGAATTGGTAGTGTTCTAAACACCTTAAATTCTTTAAAGAATCTAAACCGGGCATTTTCGAACAACTGGCATGCCATTTTAAGCGTGCTAATATTCATTTACATCAAAGATAGATGGCAGTCGTGTGCTTAAAACTGGTGTTGAATTTGAGGCGTGTAACGGGCTAAAACAAGATATAACAATTTATTTACAAAAATACCACCACACATTTATTTAACATCGTCTTTAACATAAAAACCAGTGTTAAGTCACAAATTTTAAAATATTTCGAGTATTCATCGGTAAGACTGTAAAGTATGCCTTTAGGCTTACGAACAAAAAATATTTTTATTTTTAAACAAAAGGAAAGGAGCCTCGTTAAAACCTTCTGATGCAAAACCCTCTTTAGGGATAAAAATATCTAGAATGAAAGAGTACTCTCCCCTATTTCATTAAAAAACAAAAATCAAAAATACAAAAAGCACGAACAAAAAATATTTGTCATTAGGCTTTATAAAATAAAAAGACTTCATACAGTGACAAAAGATCAAACCTCAAGCTTTCTCACTTTATTAGAGAAAAATTGTCTCAATTAAAATTTTCTTTAAACTACACCCATGAATAGATTTGGGTTGGGGGGGGGGGGGGGGGTTGTTGTAACTGATGTCAAATTCGCCACTCTTTTTCATAAGACTTCTATTTAATTCTATCATTTGTGAAAAATGCCAAAAGATTGGTAAATTTTCATTTTCCATACATGAAGTCGGTTATAACATTTTACATTATAGAGCAGCTAGCTAAAAGAGTGAATGCCAAGGCACGTTCTTGTGAGAAAAAACTCCAAAATTCAAAGGTGTTTGTTTGGAACATTTGAACTTTATAAAAGCCATTCTCCACCACCACTACTTCTCATAAAAGCAGCCTAAAAAAAATTTCCCTAGTTATTTTCCTACTTAGCAATGGCATTGAAATCACCAATCTCAATCTTATTCTTCTCTTTAGCCTTCTTAGCACTAGCAAATGATTCTAATGCTGGCAAAATTGTAACCTACTGGGGCCAGAATGGTAACGAGGGCACCTTAGCTGAAGCTTGTGCCACAGGTAACTACGAATATGTCATCATAGCTTTCTTACCAACATTTGTCCCTGGCCAGACTCCAATGATTAATCTAGCTGGTCATTGTGTCCCACAAAGTAATGGGTGCACTGGAATAAGCTCAGACATTAAATCTTGTCAAGCCAAAGGCATCAAAATATTGCTTTCTCTAAGAGGAGATAAAGGTAGCTACCCTCTTGCAACAATTCAAGATGCAAGTAGTGTAGCAACTTATCTTTGGAATAACTACTTAGGAGGAAACTCATCATCTCGTCCTCTTGGTCCTGCTGTTCTTGATGGCATTGATTTTGATATTGAAGGTGGATCAAACAAACATTGGGGTGATCTTGCAAGGTTCCTTAAAGGGTATAATGGGAAGAAAGTTTATATAACTGCAGCTCCTCAATGTCCTTTTCCTGATGCTTGGTTAGGAAATTCTCTTACAACTGGACTTTTTGATTATGTTTGGGTGCAATTTTATAATAACCCTCCTTGTCAATATAATGTTGGGGAAATTAGTAACCTTGAAGATGCATGGAAGCAGTGGACATTAAGTGTTCCTGTTAAGAAGGTATTCTTGGGGTTACCAGCATCACAAGAAGCTGCAGGAAGTGGTTTTATTTCTGCAGCTAATCTTACTTCTATTGTGCTTCCAGCTATTAAAGGTTCTGCTAAATATGGTGGGGTTATGTTGTGGTCTAGGTATTATGATGTTCAGAGTAGTTATAGTTATTATATTAAAAGCTATGTTTGAAATCCAATTATTTGCTTATGTTGTGAATTATATATGCTAATCCCAGTGAGATATTGACATATCTGACAGGACATATTTCCATTATTGAAACATTATACAAATATTTTCATGTGGTATGTGCCTCTAAAGTCATACAACCTTTCCATTTACCAAAAAAAGTAAGTCACACAACCTTTCCCATTGGAGAATGGAGAAAAATTCCATGTGTTCATGCAGTGTAAATTTGGTTGTTTTCTTGGGTTAAATTAAGGATTCAAGAATCATTGTTTGGCAAAAAAGAGCGGATAGCAGATAAGATAGCGGATAAGATAACGGATAGCGAATAAGGTAGTTTATAGCGGATAGTAGATAGCAGAAAAGCTAGCGGGTTATATATATGAAGTGTTTGGTAAAATTAGCGGTTGAACTAGCTTATAAATATCAAATAACATAAATGGACATTTGTAATTAATGCTAAAAAATGATAGAGAAGATTCATTTAATGGAGGATAAATAAGAAATTTAACTAATATAATAAGGGTACAAATGGAAGGAAGAATGAAACGCTAAAAGCTAAAAGCTACTCATACCAAACGCTTACAATGAGCTAATCCGCTATAAGCTAGTAGATTGGCTTTGCCAAACAGAGCGTCGTTGTTATTGTTATGATTCTCTGCTAAATGCCCAAGAAACTTTCAACGATTACTCTCCAACTGACCAGGCTATGACGTACATATATACCATACATCCTAGAAGGCCAAGGTACTTGCTCTAGCTCCAAGTTAATACAAACACCCTTTATCCCTACTAACTTGAGCGTTAGAGTGTAGTTGCATATACACATCCAATTCTTTTCCAACAACGACAAAGGCTACAACAGTGGCACCATAGAGCCTTACACATCACTACTAGAAATACAAAAATTAGAGAGGGATATTAATGACGGACCATCATCCCTCACTATTAGTGAGGAACTTAGCTACGAAAATGAGGAATTAGGCGGAACTTACTGAAGACAATTTGAGTCACAAGAAATGGGGGTCTGAATTGTGTCGTTTTTAAAAACTAGTTGATACAACCAAATTAACTAAGAAGATATAGGTCATACTTTTAAGAAGGTATACACTTAAGAAGCTTCTGAATTCTTGTATCTTCTTAAAAGCTAGAATGTGTAAAATAATACTTTAAAAAATAAGATGAAAGTTGTATTTCTTAACTTGGTACACCAGTGATGATGTTTATAAAGTGAGTGATTGGTTGAGAAGGAATAAAATACTGTGTTCTTAAAACAATCTTCTCACAGTTGTGGAGAAAATGATTTGTTTTAGAAACAAAGTGTTATTTGAAAGAAACTATAGAGAAAACAGTAAATGACACAGAGGAAGTATATAGTGGTTCAACCTACACCAACCAGGACTACTCCAGTTCTCACACCCAGTGAGAATTTCAACTATTTTTCAAATAGTTTACACCTTACAACCAAGATAGGGTAAAACACTTGATAGTTTTCTTAGACAGCTCTATCTACTG
Organism: Astragalus membranaceus; assembly: GCA_039519185.1. Classification (NCBI taxonomy): domain Eukaryota; kingdom Viridiplantae; phylum Streptophyta; class Magnoliopsida; order Fabales; family Fabaceae; genus Astragalus; species Astragalus membranaceus. The sequence continues at coordinate 98,021,825 of CM076846.1, read as the reverse complement.
TCTCACTAGTTTTCTTCCACATATCTTTGAATTGTAAAAGCCTGAGAAACTACATAGGGAACTTCTCTAACAATCAAGCAAACCTATGCCATGTTAAGCACGTACTTGAATAGAAAGTAAGGTTTAGATTTTTTGTTGGGAATACAATAGCTTGGGTAAATGTATGATTCTAAAAGAACCTAACAACGACAAGCTATGAGCAGTCAGAAAACTTCCCAGAAGTTATTTTGTAAATGTTGAGTGTGGTTGATGTATCTCGAAAACTTCTGAAAAGCTTCTTGAGAAGATAGGCAGATTTATGATGTACTCTCACAAAAAATTTCTGAGCTCTTCCATGAAGTATTTATAGAGTTTGAACCTCAAAAGAGTCGTTGGATATGGTCCCATAAGCAATATAGTCGTTAGTTGCTTTTGCAAAAAAGTACAACCACTTTTCTGCACTTGTGCAGAATTTATGTACTTGCAGCAGAAGTACTATCTTCTCATTCCTGAAGCTTATTAACTTGAGTTTGACAAATTGAATGGAAGCATTTAATTTATATCATGTCTTATTAGCCATTTATTATCCTTCTTGATGTTGACTCTTAGGAAGATATAATATTGTATCTTCAAATATTGAGAAGCTTTGTATCCTATGTCTTGTGATTATGAGAAGCTTATTGACTTGTCTCTATTCTTGAGAAGCTTCTTAGAATGTAGCTTCTCATCTTGAGAAGCTACTTGGCTTGTGTCTTCTTATCTTGAGAAGCTTCCATATCTGACTTGATGTATCTATCTTGTCACTATCTTTAAGTCATTATCTTCCTCAATTTACCTTCTCCTTAGGTGCTATCCTAGCACATAATCTTCTTCATACTGGATTAAATAGTTCATGTACTTTTGACACTCAAGAAAATTCATTAGAACTCATATGACTCAGAAAACTCAAACACATATCAAAAAGATTTGTTGACATCAAAACTCATCTAAGGGATTTTGCCTCAACACTTACATTTATACACATTTGCGAGACTTTAATGATGAAAAGTATCTCTCACTAACATTTTCGTTACAAAATTCATCACAAAACAATTGAAATTTTTTGTAGAGACGGATGTTGAGATGGACTACATCTCTCGCTAATGATTCGTAACGAAATCCCTCCCAAAGTAACTGAGTTTCTGTTCGAGACGAATTTTTATTTTCATCTCTAAAAATCCCTCACAAAAGAACCCTCTTTTATTTTGGGGAAAAAAATTAGATCCTTCTTAGTCAGATTATTTTCCTCCTAAAAACCCAGTCTCACCTTCACTAGCACGCGACCAATAGATGAAAAACCTCAATCAAAACGCTAAAAACTCATTTCCACCTTGTTTTCACTACATTGATCTTTCTTTTCACTAAATTCATCTTTCTCTTCACTGAATCGATCTCTCTCACCTTCTCTTCACTGCAATCAATCGCTCTCACTCTCTTCACTGTCCGTCCTCCGCAAAACTCTTTATCCACAACTCCCTCTTCCTACGGTGAATACCCCACTCGCCTCCGTGCTCACCTCTGTGAAGCCCTGAAGTCAATAAATGTCACAAGAAAGGTGTGGTTGGAATTGTGACCCTTTTAAAATTAACCTGAAAAATTTTAAATAACTTCACAAGTAGTGTTAGGCACTGTTACAATAAATATTAAATTGAGAGGAGTGCGATTAAACAATCTTCTTACCTTGAACTCTGAGTTAAGAAGGCTCACTTGAGTCTGCCTTCTCAAGACAACTAAAGTTAAGAACATAGAGTATTTTCACAAGTATATCTTTAAAGAGTATAAGAGTGGGTGTTTAAAAGATACTATCTTAATTATTATAACTTAAAAAGGGTGCTCAGTTTTAACTACTTTAGAGACTAGAGAAGGGTTGCAAAACAATGATTAAGAAAAATGTGTACAGTTGAGATGGGTATGTTGTGCATTCTGGTCAATTTTTAAATTTTCTCTAAACATAGAGTTTTAATTGCATTTTAAAGAATACTTAAAAAGGGTAGTAAAACACACAAAGTTTTATAGTGGTTCACCCAAAATTGCAGGGCTACATCTACTTCTCACACCAGTGAGTATTTCCATTATATCCCAAATAGTTTACAACTTTACACATAACCTACGCTAAAAGTTCTTGTGGTAGCTTTCTTCACACAACTCTACTTATTGTTTCAAACTTAATACAACCCTTGTGGGCTGTTAGGCAGCTCCTTAAAGTCTTCACACTAACTATAGCAACACATGCTAACATGAGAAGACATTGCAGGTTACACAATATAACGTTTGGGGGTTTTGTGGGATTACAAGAGCTTTGCTGATACGAGGGAAATATGAATCTCTAAACAAAAGCTAAACAGTACATGCTCGGAATATATGAATCCCTAAAACAAAAGTTTAGCTGAGTATGGTTGAGAGCAGAGTTGACAGTTGAGAAGGTTGATGATCAAATTTCAATCCGCTCTCACACAACCTTCAGCAATGATCATTGATGTTATTTATAGCATATTACCTTCTTGAGATATGATTGAATGTTTCCTGCACTTTAGATCCCTCAAGAAGATCCATTAGTTCCATGATGGATCAGATAACTTAAATACTTATCAAAATGGTTTGTTTCCATCAAAACTAGTCTAGAGGATTTTGCCTCAACATTTAAAATAAAGGAGGTGCGCTTAGTGAATTCCATAAGGAAAAGGGGTTGCAACTTAGTAAAAATAGTGGGCTGGCAACAGAAAAGTCCAAAACACCACGTGTTCTATTCTTTTTTAAGCCTGCTTCATTAAACGCTCAATAAAACACTTTAACACAACATTTTTATTAGACCAAAACAAAAACACAACATTTTCTCCAAATAAAGTTTCCTTTTTTTTATCAAATAAAGTTTACTTAAAAATATGAATACTAATATTTCAAATACAATTATTCTATAAACATAAATAAGTAAATAAAATAAAAATACATTATCAATACTATCTCAAAAATACGATTAAATATCAAATCAACGGATTTTAATACTTCAAAGCTTTCTCTTGGATCTGGGTCCCTGTTCTTCTTAATAAATTCTGCCTCAGACCTGGTTAGCCTAATCTCCAGTTTTAGAGTTTCCTTAGGTTGTCTTCGTTGTTAGCCTAGCTCCTTTAAGTTTTTTCTCTCCCCCCGGTCTTAAGCTATTTCTTGTTTACTGATTCAGTTATGGCTTCCCCTTCAACTATGCAGGAAGATCCTTCTTCAAATCTAGAGATCCTCACTGAAAACATGTTTACAGAAAACCAAAATAGCATATCACTATCCAACAAAGCCTTGTGTTACAGTAAATGAAATAAACTCTCTAGTTTATTGATTGATCAGAAAAAGTTTATATACAAGTTGTTAGAAGCTAAAAGTAAGCTACAAGAGAAAAATAGCTAACACCTAGTTAACTTAAACCTGAAAGGCTAATGCTAAAATAAGCTAAGTTAATTACAAGGTAATTACATGAATATAATTAGCATCTAACAGCCCCCCTCAAGCCAACACATGAATGTCTTTCATGTTGAGCTTGGATACAAATGCATCAAAGATAGAAGGCAGCAAGGGCTTCGTGTGCATATCTGCCAACTGGGCCTTTGTGGGAACAGGCAGCAAGTGAATCACACCATCTTGAACCTTGTCACGCACCAAGTGGCAATCCAACTCAATGTGCTTGGTGCGTTCGTGCAAGACTGGATTCTGGGCAATATGGATGGCTGATTTATTGTCGCAGAAAACAGAAACAGCAGCTTTGTGAGGTAAATGAAGGTCCTGCAGTAAATATAACAACCATTGAACTTCTGAGGTAGTAACTGCTAATGCACGATACTCAGCCTCAGAAGATGATCTGGAAACAACAGATTGCTTCTTTGATTTCCAACTAATCAAAGAAGAACCATAGAAAATGCAATAACCAATCGTAGATCTACGGCTGTCAAGACAAGCAGCCCAGTCTGCATCACTGAATGCAGTGAGTTTTGCATCAGAATTAGCATCAAAAAATAAGCCACGACCAGGACAGGACTTAATGTATTTCAAAACATGAATAGCAGCTTCCATGTGAGGCACAAAAGGGTTGGATATAAACTGGCTAAGCTTGTTTACAGCATAACACAAATCAGGTCTTGTGTTAGTTAAGTAGATGAGCCTGCCCAGTAAACGTCTGTAAGGAGTAGGATCTGCAAGGGGACTTCCTGTATGTGCACTTAATTTCAGATTTGGGACCATTGGAGTGGAAACAGGTTTGCAGCCAAGAAGACCTGCCTCATCCAATAATTCCAAAGCATATTTTCTTTGAGATACTACCAAACCAGCTTTAGATCTAGCTACCTCAAAACCAAGAAAAAATTTCAAAATTCCTAAGTCCTTGATTTTGAATTCAGTGTCAAGTAGCATCTTTACTCTATTTATTTCAGCTAGATTGTCCCCTGTGAGGACTACATCATCAACATAAATGAGTAGAATAGTAATGCTAGAGGATTCAGATTTGATGAGAAGAGAATAGTCATTCTTGGATTGAACAAAACCCAACGGGATAAGGAAGGAAATCAGCTTTGCATTCCATTGCCTACTAGCTTGTTTCAAACCGTAGAGAGACTTTTGTAGTTTGCAAACTTGATTAGGGGAAGAAGGTTCAATGCCTTGAGGAATCTTCATATAAACTTCCTCATGAAGATCACCATGAAGGAAAGCATTGTTGACATCAAGTTGATAAAGATGCCAATGATGAGAAGCTGCCAAAGCAAGAACAAGTCTCACAGTGGTCATTTTGACTACAGGAGAGAAAGTTTCAGAGAAGTCAACCCCCTCAAGTTGAGTAAAACCCTTAGCTACCAACCTAGCTTTATATCTTTTTATTGAACCATCAGCATTGTGCTTAATTTTGAAGACCCACTTGCAACCTATAGGATGCTTCCCAGGAGGCAAATCAGTAAGAGTCCAAGTGGAATTCAAATCCAGGGCATGAAGCTCAGCTTGCATAGCATCAACCCAACATTGATGCTTGGAAGCTTGAATGAAAAGTCTATGGGAAGCAGACAAACCATCATAGGAAATGACATCAGAGAGAGGGAAATTACTACCTGAAGATGATTGAGCATTTGAAGAAATGGAAATCATGCCACAATGAAAATCTTGAAGATATGATGGTTTGTGTTTGACTCTAGTGGATGTTCTAAGGGCTGTGGTGGGTGCAGGGGAGGGTTCAAAAGCTGAAACAGAAGCATTAGATGAGGGTGCAGAGTGCTGATCAACCAAAGAGATATATGCATCAGGAGTTAAAGTAGCAGAAGCCAGTGCATCAGAAGTGTGGTCATCAGAAACTGTTTTAACAGAAACAGAATTATCAGAGGGCAAGGAGCTATTAGAAGCTGTATTATCAGAAATTGATATAACAGGAGTGGCTGGTGTAGCAGAAACTGTTTCAGCAGAGATTGGCTTAACAAGTGTGTTTGCAGTAGAGTCTAGCTCATCAGAAGCTAGTGTGGCAGAGGGAAGAGAAGGATAGGTGAAAAAGCCAGTTATAGTTGATTGGGAAGGGGAGAGGTTGGATGGAGAGGAGGTAGGTGTGGGAAGGTAGGGAAATATGTTTTCATAGAAAGAGACATTCCTAGAGAGAAAAATTTCATGAGTATGTAGATCATACAATAGATATCCTTTGACACCTTGAGAGTGGCCAATGTGGATACATTTACGAGCTCTAGGAGAGAATTTTGTCCTGTGAGATGTGAGAGTGGTCGCATAACAAAGTGAACCAAACACACGAAGGGGAGAAAGGTCAGGATGTTTATTGTGTAAGAGGAAATAAGGTGATTTAGAGTGGAGGTTGGGTGAAGGGAGTCTATTGATAATATGTATGACATGACAAATGGCGAAATCCCAAAATTGGATAGGTAAGTGAGATTGAAACATTAGAGAACGAGCAACATTCAAAATGTGTTGGTGTTTGCGTTCAACAACACCATTTTGTTGTGGTGTTTCAACACAAGACTTGTGGTGAAGGAAGCCATGGTCAAGATAGAATTCAGGGATAGAGAATTCAGGGCCATTATCAGATCTAACTACCTTGACATTGGTGTGAAATTGAGTGTGAACATAGGCAATGAATTGCATCAAGTGTTTTCTAGTTTCTGATTTTGTCCTCATTAATTTGATCCATGTGAATCTAGACGTGTCATCTACTATGGTCAAAAAATACTTGTTGCCATTCATAGAAGGAGTGGCAAGAGGACCCCAAATGTCTACATGAATCATATCAAAAGTGTGAAGTGTAGGTGAGGTGTGAGTGGGAAATACAAGCTTCTTTTGCTTGGCAAAATGGCAAGCATCACAATTTTTAATTGACATAGGAGGCATATTACAGTGAGTTTTCTGTATAAGATTGTAACAATTGGGGGAGGGGTGTCCTAAACGACTATGCCAAATATCTATATGAACTGAGGCAATGGAAACAGAATTACAGTGAATGGATCTAGACTTAGCTGAAACTGACAAGGGAGGGATCTTCATTGTGTAAAGCTTCCCATCTCTTCTAGCATGGCCAATCACCTTCTTCGAGTGGATATCCTGCAACAAAGAACAGTTAGGTTCAAAGCTAGTCTTGCAGTTAATAGTATCAGCAAGTTGGCCAACAGAGATGATGTTAGAATTGAAATCAGAGACATAATACACATCATAGAGAGTGATTGTTGGAGTGAGATGAATTGTGCCCTTATAGTGAGTGTATCTTGTATCTCCAGAAGGCAAAGTAATCAATAGAGGCTTGATTGCAAAGAATGTAGAGAACAACTCAGTATAAGAACAGATGTGGTCTGTGGCACCACTATCAACAAGCCATGTGATGAGCCATGTGATGAAAGAGTTACCTGAAGGAGCAGCAGCAACTTTATTCACACGAACCATATTAGCAGAAGCTGTGGCAGTAGGAGGAGTTGCAGGAAGCAAAGCAAGCAAGCTCTGGATCTGGTCATTGGTGAAATTCAGAGGAGTGGAAGAGGTGGAAGATGCAGCAGAGGAATCATCCACAGAAACATTGTTCACTGACTTAGCAGTGTTCTTCAAACCAGGAGGATAACTGTGCTTCTTCCAACAAGTATCCACAGTGTGATTAGTACGGTTGCAATGAGTGCACAACCGATTAGCACGCAGAGGAAATGGCTTGCAACGACCACGAGGCGCCGTAGGGGAAGCTTGAACGGCAGCAACAGAAATTTCAGGAAAAACAGCAGCAGGATTAGCATTTTGACGTTCTTGCTGCAAGATCATAGAGTAAGCCTTTGCAAGAGGTGGAAGAGGATCCATAATCAGAATTTGAGACCTAACAGCAGCAAAATTCTCATTCAATCCTTGAAGAAACGACATCACTGCGTTTCGTTCACGATGGTCAGTGACAGTCTTCGCGACGCTGCAACAACACGTACCAGGAGGAGCAAGGCACGACGGAATCAGACGATAGTTTCAAAGCTCATCCCAAAGGATTCGCATTTTGGTGAAGTAAGCGGTAACTGACGTCTCGCCTTGCTTGAGAGAGAAGATGTCGTAATGAAGATGAGAAATCCGAGTGTTGTCACCTTGAGAAAACCGATTGCAAAGCTCTCTCCAAACGGCGTACGCATCTGTGATCCAAAGGATACTCGAAGATATCTCCGTCGAAACAGAACGATTAATCCACGATAAGGTCAGCATATTGCAGCGTTTCCAGAGGCCAAATTTTGGATCAGAGGTCGTTGGACGAAGAATCGAGCCATCGACGAAGCAGAACTTATTCTTCATCTCAAGCGCCATTGTCATGGCTTGAGTCCATCCATGATAATTGGAACCATCAAGCACTGGAGTCACGAGAACGAGAGAGGGATTCTCGTTTGGGTGGATGTAATACGGATCAGAATAATCCTTCGGTTTGGACGATCGCCGGCGAGGAGAAGAGTGAACAGAGGAGCGATTGGATGCATCGGAATCCTCTGAAGACGAATCGCCGGAGGTAGCCATGGAAGAACAGAGAAGAAGAAGGAATGGAAAAAAAGGAAACGGTTACACGAAAGAAAGGGGGAAAACCATTAAGAGAGAGAGAATTGGAGATCTTCACTGATACCATGTTACAGTAAATGAAATAAACTCTCTAGTTTATTGATTGATCAGAAAAAGTTTATATACAAGTTGTTAGAAGCTAAAAGTAAGCTACAAGAGAAAAATAGCTAACACCTAGTTAACTTAAACCTGAAAGGCTAATGCTAAAATAAGATAAGTTAATTACAAGGTAATTATATGAATATAATTAGCATCTAACACCTTGGTTGGAAAAATTAGAACAACAAAAAAGCTTAACATCAAGGCTGTGAAAGAAATCATCTCCAAAGCTTGGTCTCTGTACAAGGGGTTACATATTACTGAGCTCGGGCAAAACAAGGTATTTTTTTGCTTCAACCAAGAGGAAGAAGCTGCAGAGGTGCAAGCAAAGGCACCATGGTTCATTATGAACTATCTGATGTTTAGATTACTGGTATCCTCATGTGTCACGCTTTGATATTGATTTTGATAAGTCCCCCTTTTTGGATACAAATACATCAGCTACCTCTACAAAACATAAATGTAGCCAGTGCCAAACTTCTACTCAGCAAGGTGGGTGAGGTAATGGAAATAGAAAACCCTATAGTGGAAGGTAAGATTCTAAAAAACTTTATTAGAGGTAGGGTGAAGATTAATCTAAATAAACCTCTTCCCTCAGGTTGTTGGTGCTTCGTAAAGCATTTGGGTAGTTTATAAGTATGAAAGACTCCAGTCCCTATGTTACAATTGTTGCATTATTGGTCATGAGCAGAAACAACGCCAAAATCCTACTACTATGGCACCATTTAATCCCTCAAAACCTAAGTATGGGCCTGAGTTCAGTGTGGGGGCTCCTTGAACCATCCAATACCTAGGGAGAGATGATAAGTCCATTTTAGGTTTCTTTTTAGTACTTATTTTTAGTAATTTATTCGGTATTTTAGGCTAAGTATTTTTACTACTACCTTTTCGTTTTATTTTAATTTCAGGCTAAGTATTGAGAAAAGAGAAGAATATGAGCTTCAAAAGCAAGATGTCAAAGTCCCAAGGCCAAAGGAAACAATAAGGGTCGAAAGGAAGCAAGGAAGTTCATGAATGATGCAAAGAATCAGACCTTGTGGATGCGCCCCAAGAGCATACTCATACGTCCAAGCGCGGATTCAACAGTTTTATACCCGTTTACACCATTTTGGTCATATCTCACAATCCGGGAACCCGGATGAGGTGTTCTATGATGCATTGGAAAGCTAATGAAAAATTATATCTTTATGGTCCAGTGGCATGCATTACCCATGCGTGCGTTTTTTATCAAATGCCATTTCGGTTACACTTTGTACACATAAGGCTTGTAATTGTCTTTAACTCTTTTGTCTCCTATCTTAGCCTATATAAAGCACATATTTATGAGTGCTTAACCATCTTAGACTATTTCAAACACTCCACAAAGTGAATTCTAAGTTATTTATGCAAGTTATATTTTTCTCTTAAGTTCTTACGCTTTTACTTTACGCTTTTTATTCTTCTTGCACTTTACTATTCTACTCATACAATTACTCATTTTATTTTATTCACTTTATCGCTTTCATTTACGTTTCCAAGTCATTTACAATTATGCAATATACAATTCTGTTACTTATATTTTTGTCATTTACAATTCATGTCTTCTTCTAAGTCTTTGTCTACTAATATCATGAGTGAGTAGACCCATTTTAGTCTTGGGATTGTGGGACTAATCCAATGATAGACCCATAAACAATCCCAAGTCTAAACTCTATTTTATTAAAGTATATATTCTAATTTAATCCCATTATTTATAAAACTTTATCTCAAATATCAAACGAAGTACTGAAAGGGAAACAAAACATGAAAATAGTTTTGGGACTCTTGGGGGGTCTTGGCAATAATCAACCATGAAAATAGGTTTTGATTATTGGTTCAAGACACACTCTTGTATTCCGAAAGGAAACTTGAGTTACCAATGAATCCATTGTCCTTAGAAAATACACCTTATATAAAATAGGGAATGGATGAGGGATTGTGAATTCATTATATCATTATGATTATGATGAAACCACAATCCTAGGACGCTTTTTTTATTCTGAATTTAAAAACAAACAATCAACACCTTTTATCATTTCTTTTAATTAGCTAATCACTACCGAAAATAATATTGATAATGACCCAAGTCTCTGTGGGTCGATAACTCTTTTATTACGCGGTATAACCGTATACTTGCGGCTTATCAAGAGACCTGGGAAAAAATGAAGACGTGCCCATAAACCAAGAAAACCAGAAACAACCTTTTTTCACAGAAGAATAAGAAGCACCCTACAAAAAACTATCCCTCAACATGCTAACCAGACCAAATGACAATCCAGATATGCATAATGGAAACAAAGATATACCTATACCAGTAACCAAACCTTACCCGCTGTGGTTCAGTCAACAAGAAAGCCCCAAACCCCTGTACCCACACCCAATCACTAAAGTAACAATTCCACTCTTACCAGGACAAACAGCTACTTCATATCCAAGTCTTTATATAGCAAACATTCCAATGCAACCCCATCCAAAAATAAATCCAGCTCCACCAGATGAACCCAACACAAAAACAGACCAACCCAACTCACCCCCCACTAAGCCCAACACTCCATGCCAACAAACCACAAACACTTTCCTACCTAACCAGTGCCCCATAAACCCTACCAACACTCTTGCCAAAGTAGACTTAATGACTTGGCCCAGATAACCTTGAGCTCCTAGGGCTACATAAAGAAGACATTGGATTGAAGGAACCTATCCTAATGACAGACTATCCTAGCCCTCCAGAACCAAGTGTGAGGCATGGAGGAGCCAGCCCCTCTTTGTGTGATATACAGAAGGCAAAGGTAGCCTGCATGCCTAAGAATCAAGGAAGATGAAGATTATGTGGAGTTTCCAGATGAAGATGAAAAACAGGAGACTACATTTGAACATCAACTTGACAACGGTACTGAGAATGCCTTGACACTTAGCATGGTTGGTGGGATGAGCTTGAAACAAAGGAAAAAATATAAAGGTGAGCTCAAACCATGACATGGGAGAGAACAAACAAGCTACAAGTAAACTGAGAAAATTGGTGGCTATTGAAGAAAAAATGCTACTCAAGAAGAACTCAAACAAACAACTCAATTTGGACCATTTTGTGTGGGCTATTGGAAATCTAGGGCTAAGGAGGTGAGCCATAACTTTTCTGTATTTCTATGTCTAAAAATCATGAAATTGCCAATACAAGACCGAAATATTTGGAGGACTCTAATGACCAAATAAATAATTCTCAGCAAAGCTATTTTTTTTCTTCAAGTCCAAATAATTCTGATTCATTTATAGGTAGGTCATCGATTCCGCATTGTATAAAAGGAGTGTTAAACACCCGTTTTTCCAATTTTTCATCATAAAGTTAATTCAAGCCATTTATCGACGTGAGTGTTCTATATCGAAAAAATTCCAACAATTGCATTTTTTGAAACCATTTACGTATTAACATAGTGGTAGAAAGCATACTACACTGCGTCTAAACTTTCAAACTCGGTAGCTTTAACCATGGTAATGTTCCAAAATTATTGGTTTATAGAGATTCAAAGTAGATTTACCAATGAATCACGAAATGCTATGGTTCTTAACTGTTTTTTCTTAATTTATTAAGAAGTCATTCGCGGGATTATGCACATTTTCCTAGTTATAACGAAAAAAGTGCAGTTGGTTGGATCCAATCTATTCTTTGAAATAAACAACTCGCACACACTCGCTTTCCAAAAAAATTATTACACCTGGAACTATACTTAGATTTAATAGATTTGTTGCTAAAATATCGATATCAAACCCGAAACTTCCGGAGGATGACCAGGAACTCAAACAAAGAAAAGAATCGGTTATATTTTTCATATGATCGCATCTCCTCTTATGGATAGACTAATTTTCTTTCTACAATTCCTATTTTTTATTAGTTTTTTTATGATATTTTATTGTATATATTTTATATTTATTTATATTATAATAAATAAATCATAATATAAAATAATAAAATTTGCATTTCGTACTTATATCAATATTCTTACTAATAATATATATATATATATATATATATATATATATATATATATATTAGAGAATTATAGAATATATTTATGAATTATTAATAAATATATTCTATATTTTGAATTGGTTAGTCAATTGTAAGATTCTCCATAAGAATGATACTTATTAGAATTAGATACTAGTTCTAATGTCAATTGAAAAATCTCTAGTTGTTTTCAACACTTTCTAAAAATTTCTAAATTAAAGGTCAAAAGTGTGTCATACTCTTCCTTATGGAAACTAGAGCCCAAAAGGATAGAGTTCAACGTGTGAGTAGAAAACTAAAGTTCAATAAAGTGTTCTGTGTGCCAACCCTTCGAATCTCAGAGGGGCTGGGTCTGTTTTGGAATAGAGCTTATAATATCCAAATTCTAGATTCTTGTAGGAACTATATTCACACTTGTGTGAAAGAAAAGAGATCAGGAAACTTGTTAGAAGTCACCTTCATCTATGGTAACCCCCTATTCAGTCAGAGGAGTCATCTATGGGGTAGAATTTTGAGCCTCAAGCCAAGGCACGGTGGTCCCTAACTTGTTAGAAGTCACCTTCATCTATGGTAACCCCCTATTCAGCCAGAGGAGACGTCTGTAGGGTAGAATTCTGAGCCTCAAGCCAAGGCATGGTGGTCCCTAGTGTTGTCTAGGTGACTTTAATGTTATGATCTCCATCACTGAAAGGGAGGGAGCTAGACCAATTGAACAGATTTGGTTGAGATGATGGATTTGGAGTTAAAAGGCTCTAAGTTTACTTGGATTAGTAATCCAAAAGCTGGCTTCACTACTAAACAAATAACTGAAAGAATTGTGGTGAATTGGGAATGGAGGGAGTTGTACCCTCATGCTGTGGGTCTGGCTTTACTTATAGTTAACTTAGATAATTCTCCTTTGGTTCTCATTCCTAGCCCTTCTCTTTGGTTCTCATTCCTAGCCCTTCTGCTAGGAGTGCTAGATTCTTTAGATATGAGTCATTTTGGGAGGAGCGTGAGAATTGCAGAGGAGTAGTGAATGTTGGATGGTTTTGCTCTCCTGCTAATGAGGGGGGTGGTTTAAGTTCAATGTAAGGAAAAAAAATTGCAAAAGATCTTTGTTAAAATGGCACAAGACAACTTTCAAGAATGCAGCTACAGAGATTGTCAAGCTTAAGGTTAAATTACAAGATCTCCTCAATGCAACCAACTTTATTGATAACACTGCTGAAGTGAACAGAGTAAGAAAGGAGATTGATGTGTTATGGAAACAAGAAGAGATCTACTGGGGTCAAAGATCTAGGGAGAAATGGCTGACTTGGGGAGATAAGAACTCCAAGTTCTTTCATGCAACTACTGTGCAAAGGAGGGACAGAAACATGCTCACAAGGCTGCAGAATAAAGATGGTGTATGGGTGGAGGGACAATCAAACATTGTGAAAGCTAATGAAGAGTTCTACAGAGAATTGTACTCCCCCTCCTTAAATAATTCTAATGTTGATTGCTTTAGTGTGATTCCTTTGGCTATAACTGATTAAACGAATGATGTCCTACTAGCCCCTGTGCTTGAATTTGCGACGAATAAAAATTTCGTCGCAAACGTAAGCGGAAATTTTAGCGCCTCTTTTGCTAAACATTTCCGACGACCTTTTCGTCGGAAATCCGTCGGAAATTGCGACGGACTAGAGTTCGTCGGAAAAAATGGCAGGAAACAGCAGTTATTCTTGTAGTGTATAAAGCATATAAGATAGAAGGTTTCATTATTCAAAGATGCAAATAAAAGGATATATATATATATATATATATATATATATATATTGGGTTGGTGGGCTGGCCCGTTTCTTTTTTTTTTAAATTGTTTTAGGTTTTTTTTTGGCACTATGTATGATGACATAACACTAGTATTATAATTATTTACCCAATCCGTTGCATGTTCTACTCTATGTTGCCCAACCTTCTGCCGTTTGGAGTAAAAGCATTATATATATATATATATATATATATATATATATATATATATATATATATTGTTGTGGTAGACGAGGTAAATGGTATCAGAGCCATTCCCAGGGTGAAGTAATTATTCATATGAAACAATTATGCTAGAAATATCTTATTTGTGTATTTTTTGGTGTTTCACTCAGTTGAAACATTGATACAAAATGTTTTTAGTGTGTGTTCTTAACATCAACATTTTTGCCCAAAAGAGGCGTTTGAACAAGATGATTTCCCGAAGAACACTTTTTTGCTAAAAACCTCTATGGCATCTTTGATTTAGGAGAAATCCTTATTTCCCTTCGGGTTGAAATTTAAACAGAAATGTTTGCAAAGATGACAAATAAGATATTTAGAGTATAGTATTTCCATAAGTTCAAATATTTTACCCAGAAAGGGTCTGGTCCTGTATCTCGTTTATCCACAACAATTTTATCTTGTCATGGATATTGATGATAATGGTCATCCCGTGTCTAGGGAAGAAGTTAGGCATCGAATGCTTAACAAAGAAATATCTAAAATTGAATTGCGTCTCTCTAAGTACGCAGCTAAGCGAGATAATTGGCCTCGTGATTCAGAACGATACGATTACTATAACGATGTTTATAGTGACTTGGCAAAATATTCTGCTATGCTAGGAACTAGAATTTGTTCCCAGCCTATTAATTCAGCCATTAGAAATTAGTTAGATGAGCTTCGTAATAATAACGAAACTCGTTTGTTTTTATCAGAAAACCATACTAATAATGAGTTATATATAGCTCCTAGTAGAGCCTCTACATCTCAACAAATAGATGAGGCAAAGACCATAGAAAATATTACCACCAGTGAAAAAATGAAATTTATCAGAAAAAGAATTCTTAAAGTAGGGAATCACCTACATAGCCAGAAATGAGTTTCCATATAGGATGAACTCTAAAATAGATTACTCCCCTGGGAGTAAGATGAGAGAACTCATCAGTGGAGAATTCCAATTAGGTAGATATGTCAAATTTAGGCAATGGTATTTTAAGAGATTTACATCTTATGAACTAAATAAGTTCAAGGATGATTATTATGAAGAGTTGACCATAACTCAGGATTATGTTCCTTTTGTTAAATGGTTTGCGAATTATTTTGTTAATAAAGTCAAAAATGAAGTTTTAATCCTTCAACCAGATAGTTGGGAAACTACCTTAGAACAAAATGATATAGAAGCCAGATCTTTTATTTTTCTCAAAGGGATAGAAAGTAAACATGTTACTATTAAAGAATTAAGTTCTTTAATTAGAACCCAGAATTACACCAAGGTGTTTTTGGATAATTTAGAAGAGCAAATAATTTCTCTTAAAAAAGATTTATTATCTTTAAAAGAAATGTTTGAAAAACAAATTTTTAAGCAGATATTAATTCTGGATAATATGAACAAGCCTAAAGCACCAATGGTTGCTGGGGTTCAACCTTCCTCACCTGTAAAGGGTTTTAAGTTAAGGGAGGATACAAATGATTTTTATAATCAATTTATTTTTGATATGGATAGACCACCTGGGTTAAAAAATAAAAAGCAAAAAAGCTTTAATAATAGAACTTATAAAAAGTTTAATAGAAACAAGGATATTTACAAATCTCCTAATAAGAAAAAATTCAAAACAAATTTTTATAAAAATAAGCCCAAGCAAGACACTTTCCAAAATAGAGGAAAGGGGAAAGCCCATAAGCTGGACATTACTTGCCACAATTATGACAAGACAAAACATTATGGAAACAAATGCTGGACTAAAAAAGCCTTGAACGCCTTGGAGAATGAACAATCAAGGACTCAATTAGAAAAGGTTCTATCAATCGGTTCTGAATCAGAACAGGACTCTTCAAGTAACGACATAGAATGTATCAATGATGATACTTCTCCAGATTCTGATATTGACAACAATAGTTGTCAATGCAATAATTTGAATTATTAGGAATCCATTATTAAAATAAATGGATTAAATGTTCTTAATGAAGAACAAGAAGAAGCTCTAAAAATTTTGGAGTCTATTACAGACAATAGTCTGAGAAAAAAGATAATGCAATTCCTAACCAAGGAAAATTCCAAAAAAGAAACGCCTCTAATCATAGATGCACCCTACCAGGTAAGTGAGGTTTTGTCTAGATTTAGACAATCAAATATTAAAGAATCTCCTGTTTCTATTAATGATTTGAAAAGAGAAATAAATCTCTTAAAATCTGAAATGGTTCAAATCAAGAAAGATAATATCAGCATATCTTCCTTAGAGATTCCTGGTAATTTGAAAAAAACCCCTTTTATTTCTACTATTCCTCCTAGCAGTAATATTGCTAGTGAAAAATATTTATTACACAAAGTAACTTCACAAAAATGGTTTGTGAAAGTAACTTTGGTAATTAATAAGAATTTTATTTTAAAAAATGAAGCAGCACTTGTGGATAGTGGTGCTGATCTCAATTGCATTCAGGAAGATATTATTCCTACAAAATATTTTGAGAAAACCACCCAAGCTCTTACGCAAGCTGGTGGAAGTCGTTTGAAAGTCAATTATAAACTTTCTAACACTTATATTTGTAATCAAAATATTTGTTTGCCAACTCATTTTATATTAGTTAAAAATTTAACTAGTAGGATTATCTTAGGTACTCCTTTCTTGCATAATATTATGCCTATTAGAAATATTGATCAAGATGGTATCACTACCGTTATTGATAATAAAGAAATTATTTTTAATTTTATTACTGATCCTTATACTAAGATTCTTAATGAGATTAAAGATATTCTTTCTATTAAAGAAAAACAAATATGTTTTCTTAAAGAAGAAATAAATATTTTCAATATTAAGGATCATCTTAAAAAAGATGAAACTAAGAAACAAATTAAGTTGATTGAACAACAATTTTGTTTCTGAGGTATGCAATGACTTACCAAATGCTTTTTGGAGTAGGAAACAACATATTGTTTCCCTACCCTATATTGATGATTTTAACGAAAATCAAATTCCTACAAAGGCTAGACCAGCCCAAATGAATCAAGAATATCTTGGTCTTTGTAAAAAAGAAATTAATTCTCTTTTGGAAAAAAGGTTAATTAGGAAATTCAAGTCTTCTTGGAGTTGCACAGCATTTTATGTAAATAAAAATGCTGAAAGGGAAAGAGGTGTTCCAAGATTAGTTATTAATTATAAACCTCTCAATAAGGTTTTAAAATGGATTAGATATCCAATTCCCAATAAAAAAGATTTATTGGATAGGCTTAATGATGCCTTGATTTTTTCAAAATTTGATATGAAATCAGGCTATTGGCAAATTCAGATTAATGAATCTGATAAATATAAAACAGCTTTTACTGTCCCGTTTGGACATTATGAATGGAATGTCCTTCCCTTTGGTTTGAAGAATGCTCCATCAGAATTTCAAAAATATTATGAATGATATTTTTAATCCTTATTCGGATTTTATGATTGTTTATATTGATGATGTTTTAGTATTCTCTAAAACTTTTGATCAACATATATATATATATATATATATATATATATATATATATATATATATATATATATAATGCTTTTACTCCAAACGGCAGAAGGTTGGGCAACATAGAGTAGAACATGCAACGGATTGGGTAAATAATTATAATACTAGTGTTATGTCATCATACATAGTGCGAAAATAAAACCTAAAACAATTTTAAAAAAAAGAAACGGGCCAGCCCACCAACCCACGGGTCAGCCCGGCTCAGCCCATATATATGACTAGGCCAATCAGGTCGGGCCAAAAAAGATATCGCTGTTTTTGGGCCTCTATTTTTAGAGCCTAGCCCAACCAAAAAATCGGCCCACTGGACTGGGCCAAAATTGACAGCTCTACTTATGGTGTATAAAGTCTATCTTTAGAATTTTGAACTGGTATCGGGGGCTGAAGGTGAATTTCCACAAGAGTTGTCTTTATGGCATTAATTTGAAGGATGATTTTCAAGAGGCGGCTGCTACTTTCTTGTCTTGCAGCACCACTATTATTCCGTTTAAGTTTTTTGGTGTTCCGGTGGGATCCAATCCTTGAGTAAGGTATACTTGGGTTCGATTATTGAAAAGGTGAGAAAGAGGCTTTCGTCGGGGGTAAAATGACTCTTATTCACTCGGTCCTCAATAGCATTCCGCTCTATATGTTTTCTTTTTTCAATGCCCCCAAGATTGTTATCCAAGAGCTAGTTAAGACTCAGAGGGACTTCTTGTGGAGAGGGGCATAATAGAGAGGGCTGTCTCGTTTTTTGGGTGTCTTGGGACAAGGTGTGTAGACCCAAGAAGGATGAGAGTTTGGGGGTGAAGAATCCGAAAGCCATCAATTTGGCTCTTCTGATCAAGTGGAAGTGGAGATGCATCAATGACAATAGTGCTAGTTGGTGGCAACTTCTTTCACGCCGGTAAGGAGATTTGAGGCATTTCTTCATGGGGGATGTTTGGCGTAGAGGTGACACTAACGATTTTTTATGGTAGAGGAACCTATTACTTTTGGAAGATGGAAAACCTTCGTGGCAGGGAGCCTTTGAATCAGCGCTTGGGTCAATGGTGGGGGAGGGGAATTTGATTTCCTTTTGGTGGTACATGGGCCAGCAATGAGACTTTTAAAGACTTGTTTCCTAGTCTTTTTGAAGTGGAAAAGTTCAAACATGGTAGCATTATTGAGCACAGGTATTGGCTTGATCATAATATTTGGTGTTGGAATGTCGTCGATTGGGGTCGTGACTTGTCTGTCGAAAAGAGGGTTGATAAGGATTTTCATTTGGCCACTTTACATTTGTTTCATCCGACGATTTAGAGCAAGATCATTGGCAATGGAGGTTTGAAAACCTCCATTCTTTTTCTAATAAATCTTGTTATGTGCTTTTGTCAAATTTGATGCAGTACAATAGGTTGGATAGTGATATCCAGAGTGCTCTTGTTGATATGTGGCAGCTATCTATTCCAACTAAGGTGGGGGTTTTTGGATGGAGATTGTTGTTAGGGAAGCTTCCAACTCACGATACTCTTATTTCTAAGGGGATTATCAAGAATCCTCATGGGTTGTGCTGCCCCTTTTGTTTTGAGCAGGATGAGTCTATTTCCCTTTTTTGTGTACAGGTGTTTCGAGTTAGTTTGGCTTGCTCTTCAGAATTGGTTGGGCATTCTGGTTTCAGATGTTTTGGTAGGTGTCGAGCTTTTTCGAACTCATGTTCTGCAATTGGAATCCAAGAAGGCTTGCAGATTCATGTACTTGTTCGGGATGGCTGTCATGTGGTGTATCTGGTTTCAACGAAACCATGTTCTTTTCAGAGGTCAAGTATTTAATCCACAGGTGGTTGTTAATCATGTTAAGTTTATAACATGGAGTTGGTTTATAAGTATAGAAGCTCGCAATTCCGCTCTTAAGATTTCTGATTGGTGGGGAAATCCTCTTGTATGTTTGAACTCGGTGTAATTGGTTTTTTGCCTCATTCTTCCTGAGTACTCTTTTTCCTACTTGGGTCTTTTTCCCATTGGTTTTGGCCCAATGACGTTTTCATGAGGCTCATTGTGTATGTAAGGGTCGGGGTGCCCCCTTTGTATCCCCTTTAATATAATATTCTGCTTATAAAGAAAAATTCCTTCGAATCAAATTATAAATAGTTAATTTCACACTAATTAATTTAGTTAAGTTAATTTTAGGTTCTTAATGTAATTAAAAAGTGCATTTTCCAAATTATCTTTTTTCATTTAATTTTCTATGTGAACTTATTTAATAATAAAATTAAATGAAGAGTATTTTTGAAAGAAAAACATCTAGAATAAAACTTAGGTCAAGTTGTCTAGGCTAAGTGAATTTTACTCTTTAATAAAAAGATGCAATAATGCTCGAAAAGCTATTATAAAGGTATATCCTAAAAATAAGTAAAAGTAATTGATACTACTCCGTTACAGAATATAAACAAAAAATGATCAACAAAAGTTAATGTATTGTTAAGTATTCAGCAAGTGTACTGAAAATGTTGCAAGTAATAAAATTACGGTAAGTACCGGTCGTATCCACAGGGATTGTGATTTATTATCAATAGGCAAGTTACTTAATTCTTAGAAGTGACAATGGGACTAAAAGTGAGTTAACGGTAACAGTGAAACAAAACGTTTGTAAAACAAAGTAAGATAAAAGCGGTTAGGGATTGACTCCTCTCCCCTATGCTACCACATGACCTTCAATCAATCTCGAATTATCATTTAATTTACCAGATTCAATTCACTAAGGTAGATTAAGGACAATTCCTTGCCTCAAAACCCCTTTTACCTAATTGAGTTACCCTAATTCCTTAGGTGAATCATGCCAATTGGTAAAGCAATAGACTTAAGAACTAGAGAATTCATGCATCCAACCCCATATTCCTATGGTGATCACAAGTACATGATCTAAAACCCCATATCAAACATGCAACCCATATCCCTATGTGATCACATACCCTAAATCATTATAATTATCATACGTAACTATAAAGCATTACATTCAGAGGCATAGACTATTGGTAAATTAAACAAAAACTGAGTTGATCATAGCAAAGAATTCATATGAGAGTTTTGGGGAGAGTCATCTCTCCCTAATCAAAAGAAACTAAATAGACAACATCTTAAGAGTAGAAATCAAGAGTAGGAGAAGATTACATAAGTAGGGATCCATCAAAACCTTCAAACCCTTGTTCCCAAGGTGTAGGAAAGCCTCTAAATTCGCCCCCAGCTGCTGCTCCAAACCCTAGCGACGCGAAATCATCCAGAAGCAAATCCTGTGAAATAAATCATTTGCATCGCGACGCGACCCCTCTTGATCGCGACGCGACGCCTCCTGGTCGCGACGCCTCCTGGTCGCGACGCCTCCTGGTCGCGACGCGATATCTTCCAGAAACCACTCCTTCCAAGTCCTGCTGCGTCCCTAGGCAAATGTCTGGTTCGCTAGATGACGCCACAACACTTGGTGGTCTTCAAGTACAGAATAACACCAAAAATGCTGGAAATTGCTTACAATTGACTTTCTAATACATTTGATCTAAACTATGCTAATTCCTCTGATAATGACAGAATTACAATCAAACTCATGCAGTTTTGGTCCTAAAATTGAGCAACTTATATCATATGACAGAGAGTCAACACAACCCCAAACTTAAACTTTTGCTTGTCCTCAAGCAAACATTCAATTCAGGCTGTGGCTACTTTTTTTATTTAGCTGTCACACATTCTACACAAACCAGTTCACCACACAGCATGTCAAAAATCATCATCAACCTACTGCAGTAGAAAGACAACTGAATTGGAAAATACAAGATCATAAACAGGCAAGCGTTCTCAAGTTCTCTCTTTTTCACACATCTCACCAATCTCTCTTTGAAGTGTCTAAGGTGGTCACTCAATTCACAATACCTGCATCATCGTTTCATAGGCTTGAACAAGTTCTATACACATCTATACACATGATACACATACACACTATTTGAGGACTTTAAGGTTGTAACAGGGCTTAGGTAAGGGTGGATAACATTTGGATAAGTAGGTTACAACTTGGAGTTAGGCCTACTTCTCTCTTTGTCAATTTCAACAATCCCACTTCTTTACCCATTTCCCCAAAGCATTCTACAAGAGAGGGAATTTCACATATCTAAGATTTTTGAAATTTGTGTTCTTTTTTTTTGTATATGTATATATATATATATATATATATATATATATATATATATATATTTCTTTTTTTCTCTTTTTTCTTTGCATGTTCCCTTCTCTTGTATACCACCCCAAACTTAGAATGTTGCTATTCCATGAGCAACCCCAAACTTAGAATTTTTCCCACTCACATACGTTTGTCTACCTAACTCCAAGTTAAGAAACAACTAGGCATATGATTTGTAGAAAAAAAATAAAAATAACAATTAGGCTCAAAGGGGCTAACAAAGGATAAACAATTATTAGGTGGCTTGAAAGGCTCAGGGGTTCCAAAAAAATTGCCTCAGTGTGTATGTAAATCACATGCATGATAGTTAAGTACAAGTTCAAGTTCTGCAGACTAATGCAAACAAGGAATATACACACAATCATGATATAAGTGTTTGGGCTCACCTCACGGTTGGGATTTGAAGAGATGGAACTTGAGATGACTTGCCCACAAATGATTTCGATCTTCCTCAACTTTTGTCTGGACCACTGACAATACATGATGATAAAATTTGACACACTAGCAATCACAAGGTAAATGTACAGAATAACACCAAAAAATTGCTTACAATTGACTTTCTAATACATTTGATCTAAACTATGCTAATTCCTCTGATAATGACAGAATTACAATCAAACTCATGCAGTTTTGGTCCTAAAATTGAGCAACTTATATCATATGACAGAGAGTCAACATGTATCTTGTCCAAATTTTGAACCAGCTACATCAACTTCTGTTTGACCAGTTTTTGTTTATATTCTGTAACGGAGGGAGTAATTATTTTAGCATGTTTAATGAGAAACACGACAAACTTGACCTAAATTTTACTGCAACAATAAATATAATAAAATTAATTTATATTTTGAACTATCAAACAAACATGACTATTTTTTATTTATAATTGTGTAATGAGAGAGTAAACTCTACGACTCAAGAGCACTTGAATGAGATGATAGGGGTCTCTTTCAGCTTAATCAAGGTCTTCGGTTCGAATTCAGCATTGGGCATGCAATAGTGTTAATTTTTTTCAAGGAGAATTTTGCCATCCATTATAGTCCTTCCCGGTTAGAAAGATTAGTCTCTCCAGTTGCGCACGTAAAATACTAGATTTATAATAAAAAAAAACTCTATAATAATCCCTTTTCTATGAGTTTAATAAACTTTGTTCAAAATAAGGTTTAAATACGTTTTTACCCCATGCAAATATGGGGTATTTTGCTTTTACCCCCTATAATTTTTATTTAAAAAAACTCCCTGCAAATATTTTTTTTTGGTATTAGTCCTTCTGTTAAATATCTGTTAGTGATTTGCTGACATGTCTAACAGAATTGCCATTTGGCTTGCCATGTCATTACTGTTAAATCTCATTAAATTATGGTATTGTCACGTATTAAATGAAAATGACCAACAACCATACTTAACTAGGACCTTTAATCCTTGAAGTGATTAAAACAGCAACCAACAACTATCTCTCTCTCGTTCTCCATCTTCACGCTACCAACAACCATGGAACCAGCCATAAAACAGCAACCAACAACCATGGAACTAGCTCTGAAAACCAGATCTGAGAGCAAGGGAGCCAGATCAGAGAACCAGATCTGAAAACTAGCTTACAATAATAAATCATTAATCCCAAATGAAATCATTTCTTCTTCTCTTCTTCAAAATCAATACCCAACACCATCACAGACAGTACCTCTCTTCACAACAACAAACGTAGAAGATTTTGCAACCAACAACGCAACCAAAATCAAAACCACAAGTACAAAATCAAAACCGCAACAAATCTGTGTAGTGATTTTATTGGGGTTTCGAGAACATAGACTTTTTTTTGGGTTTGAAGAGCATGAAAATGGGGTTGCTGGAAATGGGTTTGAAGAGCATATTTTTTTTCGGTTTTGAAAACATAAAATTTTGCAATTAAAATTCCTTTTCTCATTTTGGAATCTTTCTGGAAATCGTAGGTGCACAAATTAAGTGTTGTTAGTAGTTGAAAATGGGTTTGAAGAACATGAACTTTTACAATCCTTTTGGGTTTGGAAATGGGTTTGAAGAACATGAGTTTTTTTGTTTCCCCAATTCCAGATTCCAATGAAAGCATTCAAGAAGAAGGCGAAGGAGGTATATTGTGTGTGTGTGTGTGTGTGTGTGTGTGTGTGTGTGAGAGAGAGAGAGAGAGAGAGAGAGAGAGAGAGAGAGAGAGAGAGAGAGAGAGAGATTTTGTGGTTGTGTTGTTGAAGATGAAGAAGATATGGGGAAAGGAGGAGTGGAGGAGATGATCGAGATAAAGAAAATAAAAAATAAAATAAAATGACATTGTTTTATAATTGGTGAAGATGGATTATGGTGAAAATAGAGATGAAGAGAAGAGAAGATAAGGGTTCCTAGGAAAGGAGGTGAAGAGGAAGAGAGAATGAATCTCGGAATGGGAAAGAAGATGGGGGAAGAAGATGAGGGAATCATTAAAAAAAATTGTAGGGGGTAAAAGCAAAACACCCCCTATTTATAGGGGCCAGGGGGTATAAACATATTTAAGCCAATAAAAAATAATGACATGGCAGCCCAGTCAATATTAAAAAAAATAGAAAATAATAAAAATGCCACGTAAACGTTTTTTGTAACGTCCATTTAACAAAAGAACTAAAGTCAAAAAAGTGAATTTTGGAAAGGGATTTTTAAAAAAAAAAAATTTATAGAAAGTAAAAACAAAACACCTCATATTTAAAGAAATAAAAACGTATTTAAACCTCAAAATAAATACAACAACGGCGACGTAGGCCTTCTATGATAAATCTGACAATGACAGTATATTTAGGTTCCACTTGTTTTGTTTTGGGCCTCAAATGTCACTGATAGAAAATATTTTATAACATCGCCTTGTTTAACAATTTAATTAAATAAATAGATAAATCACATATGGGGCCCGACTCTATCTTTGTGCGGTTGTTATTATTCAAGTAAACAAGTGAATTTGAAGCTAAGTCAAAGTAGCTGAATATTGAAAATGAAGCGACCCATTAAGCAAGAAAATGAACGTAGAATTTCTTAGGCCTTCTGGTCCTCTATTTCATTATATCTCATTATTATAAAAACAAAATTTTGATGTCTTATGAGCACGTTATGTGGACGAAGTCGCAAAACACCTGTGCTTATTTTCTTAACGGAATTGATATTTGGACACGGATTTCAGACACAAAATGGACATAAACTAATTTACAACACCAAATAACTAAGTTTTTAGGCTATTAATCAAGTAATCAATTAACCAAATTTTTAGACAATAAGTTAGAAAATAGTGAAAAAACAGGTTGGTTAATGACCTAAAAAACTTGATTAATTGGTATTGTAAATTGGTTTGTATCAATTTTGTGTATAAAATCCGTGTCCAAATATCATTATTGTTTTCTTAACTACCCAAGCAAATTTTTTGATCACAAACCACCCTCACTTTTCATTTTTCACATCTGCTGTTTCAAAGTCCATTAAAAGTCCGATTATTTTAGATTTGAATAGTTAGATTGTTGAGAATTATTGTTTAAAAATTGATTTTGAAAAAATAAGTGTAAAAAAATTGATTTGTTTTTACTAATCTAATATCTATTTATATAAACAAAACTCTTATTAAATTACCAATAAAGATCTCTTATTAACAAGACACATATCTAATTTAAGGGTAAAAATGTCATTACCCACTTTTTTTTTATTCCTACACTCTCTTTCTTCCTTTTTACCTCTTTCTTCTTACACTCTATTTCCTCATTTTCACTTTTCTCTTACACTCACTTTCTTCATTTTTTTCTTTTTACTTTACTTTTACTTTTCACATAAACAATTCTTCTCTTTTTCTTATCACTTCACTTTAGTTTTTTTAATTAAATTTCTAAATTTATCTAATCTATATAATCTAATTTTTTTTTATACAAATCTAATATCTATTTATACAAACAAACCTCTTATTATATTACCAATTTGGATCTCTTATTAACAAAACACATATCTAATTTAAGGGTAAAAATGTCATTACCCACACTTTTTTTTATTTTTTTATTAAACTCCCTTTCTTCCTTTTTTTTCCGCTTTATTCTAACACCCTATTTCCTCCTTTTCACTTTTCTCTTACACTCTCTTTCTTCAATTTTTTCTTTTTAGTTTACTTTTACTTTTCACATAAACAATTCTTCTTTTTCTCTTATCACTTCACTTTAGTTTTTTTAACTAAATTTCTAAATTTATCTAATCTAATCTAATTTCTATTTATACAAACAAACCTCCTATGATCTAATATCTATCTATTTATACAAACAAACATATTATGAAATTACCAATTTGGATCTCTTATTAACAAGACACATATCTAATTTAAGGGTAAAAATGTCATTACCCACTCTTTCTTTCTTTTTCTTCTTACAAACTATTTCTTCCTTTTTTTCTCATTCTTCTTACACTCTCTTTCCTCTTTCTCACTTTTCTCTTACACTCTTTTTCTTCCTTTTTTCTTTTTACTTTGCTTTTACTTTTCCCATAAATAATTCTTCTCTTTCTCTTATCACTTCACTTAGATTTTTTAACTAAATTTCTAAATTTATACAAACACTACTCTACTAAAATTACCTAAAAAAATATAAATGAGTCACACTAAAAAACAAAAAAAAAAAACTATCACCTTAAAATTTATCACCTTAAAATGAGTCACCTTAAAATATAAATGAGTCACCTTTTTGGAAAAAGTTATCACCTTAAAATTTTAATTTTTTTCTCCGAAATCTGTTTACACTCTTATTGATAATTCACTCTCTATCTTTTACTATCTACTAATCAATTGAAACTACGAGATAACTGCAATGATATATAAAAAAACACGGGATAACTGCACTAATATATATAAAAAAACACAGGATTAATATTTGTCATTCATAATTAATTTTTTTTAAGACTACTATAAACCTACTATCTAAAAAACAAGAAAATTTAATGACTATTTAAACTACTGATTAATATTTAAAACAAATATTTCTTATTGATAATCTACTATCTCTCTTTCACTATCTACTATAATCTACTAATCAACTAAAATAATCAATTGAAACTACCAGATAATTGCACTGATATATAAAAAACACGGGATAACTGCACTGATATATAAAAAAAACACGAGATTAATATTTGTCATTGATAATTAAAAAATTTGAAGACTACTACTACAAACCTAAAATTTAAAAAACAAGAAGGCTTAATGACTATTTAAACTGATTAATATTTAAAAACACACGTGACAAATATTTGTCTCTAATACCTAAAAAAGGACAAATAATTGTCACTGATATATAAAAAACACGGTATAAATATTTTTTATTGATAATCTACTATCTATTTTTTACAAGCTACTATAATCTACTAATCAACTCAAATAATCAATTGAAACTATGAGATAACTGCGCTAATACATAAAAAAAACACGGGATAACTGCACTAATATATATAAAAATAGGATAATTTCAATGATATATATAAAAACACGGTATATCTGACTGATATATAAAAAAACACCGGATAACAACACTAATATATAAAAAAACACTGCACTGATATATAAAAAAACACAGGATAAATGCACACATTGGTTTTAAATGATATTTTTACATTTTTAGATTTTAATATTTAGCTATTTTTATTTGAAACTCCTTTTTTATCTACTTTAAATTTGTCTTTATTTTCACGGGGTAATGTTCAGACTATTTAAATACTGTCTAAGTTCATTCATAAAAAGAACACGACAGCACCCGTGCGTATGCATGAGTATCCTACTAGTAATAGTTTGAAAGCGAGTTTAACAAAATGGATATTTCATTCATTTCATATCTTTTCATGTTTTAACCTTCTAATTTTGTCCCACTTTTGTCATCTATATCTTTTAGCTAAACAAAAATGCTTGCGTTTTGGTTCTCATAATAATTTAGCTTCAAATCCTTTTGATCTTGTCCATTATCATGTTTGGGATCCGTTATCAACACCCACATATGATAAGAAACAATATTTCTTAACTATCAACACCATACATGGATACATATTCATAAATCTAAAGCACCCATTAAAATTAGGCAGTTCTTAATCTTTCCCAAAATTCGTTTAATGTTATAAAATAAGAGATAATAGGCCAAGAAGAAGAATGGAAGATGAGAGCTTTTTCTATCTTTTCAAATGTACCAATACACATAGGAGATAGTCCTATTTATAGGGTAAAATGGAAGTGAAAGATCAACCTATGAAGAGCCACTATCAAAAGGAGTAATCACAAGTAGTAGTGGAAGAGAAGTGGACATCCATTTATTTATAACACTCCCCCTTGGATGGCCATCAAGGATATGCCTCATTAAAACCTTACTAGAAAAAACCCAGTGGGAAAAAATCTAGTGTAGGAAAAAGAGTACAATATCATTTTGCGGGAATTACAAAAATATATTCATTACTTTTGCTACCCTGCCCACCTTTTTCATTCTTTGCAACATTTTTCCACTTCTGGTGAAAAGTCGTGTTCTTGTAATTTCCACTATGACTATGATCAATACCATGACCACGACCATAGCCATGACCACGACCACAACTGCGACCACGAGATTGTGTGATCGTGTGCTGCTACATTCACTTCTGGGAATGGAGCAGTGCCAGTGGGACGAGCTTCATGATTTTTCATCAAAAGTTCATTATTTTGCTCGGCCACAAGAAGGCAAGAAATCAAGTCAGAATATTTCTGAAAGCCTTTTTCTCGATATTGCTGCTGTAGGAGCACATTGGATGCATGAAAAGTGGAGAATGTTTTTTCTAACATATCTTCATTAGTCACTTTTACTCCACATAATTGTAATTGGGAAGTGATTCTAAATACTGCAGAATTATATGCAGTTACACTTTTAAAATCTTGTAAACGCAAATGCATCCAATCATAACGAGCTTTTGGGAGGATAACAGATTTTTGGTGCTCATATCTTTCCTTTAAACTGTTCCAAAGGACATGTGGGTCTTTTACCGTAAGGTATTCATTTTTAAGGTCCTCATGGAGATGGTGGCGAAGAAAAATCATGGCTTTTGCCTTTTGTTGATTACATGCTTTATTTCCTTCTTTAATAGTATCTCCGTGCCCTTCGGCATTCAAATGAATTTCAGCATCTAGAGCCCAAGGCAAGTAATTCTTTCCCGAAATGTCAAGAGCCTCAAAATCAAGTTTTGTAAGGTTCGACATATTTAAAACTATCACGAAAATAAAAATTTAAGGAAGTTAGATAAAATAGAGATTGTGAAGAAAAATTGGTTAATGGTACATATAGATAGACAATACATCAATTATTAAAAAAAATAAACACAAAAATTGAATTAAAAGGAAATGATGGCAAAATAAAAAAAATAAAAAATAAAAACAAAGATGATATAAATATTTATAACAAAATTTCCAACAAAGCAGTAGAAGGGTACAGAAACTTTATCCAAACCAAAAAGGCAGACACACAATTTTCGAATTAAATTTGTATGGCTTGCTACAAAAACCCAAAAAATAAAATAAAGTAAAAAAAAACTCATCAAGTTTATCTAGGATGAATATTGGATGATGAATATTGGATGATGAATAAGATACAAACCAAAAAGCCAATCCAAAAAGATAATAATGTATTGTAAAGACATGTTCATAAGAAGATAGACAATCAAATAGTTACATAACATCATGCCATATTCTAATTTGATAGCATATCAATCGATTGTATATATAATAATTTAACTTTTTATTGCTTTCAAAAAGAATCTACCGATTACACGTTAGAAAAAAAAACATGTATAAGAAGTGAACCTATATTGGGTTTATAGATCATACGATGTTCAGAAGAACCTATATTGGGTTTACATATTAGAAAAATAATCTATATTATCCACAAGTCAAAAGCATACGATTTTCATAAATCATAAGACAGACAAATGAACTATTTTTGTAATGACAGGATATCGGTATAGACTTGATTATATCAATACATATAATTGGGTTTATAAAAGAAGGGATGGTGCACAATTTAGAAAAAACAACATTTCTTATTCAAGAACAATCAAAGTCCAAATTACAGTTTGCACAGATCAAGATATTTCAAACTAAAGCAAGAGCTAGGAACTTTACCTTAGGATGTTGGAGACTCGTGCTGATAACGTGTTATAAAATAAGAGATAATAGACCAAGAAGAAGAATGGAAGATGAGAGCTTTTTCTATCTTTTCAAGTGTACCAATACACATAGGAGATAGTCCTATTTATAGGGTAAAATGGAAGTGAAAGATCAACCTATGAAGAGCCACTATCAAAGGGAGTAATCACAAGTAGTAGTGGAAGAAAAGTGGACATCAATTTATGTAATAAATACATTAAGACTTTAAGAACTGGCAATGCCAAAGAGCTAACTCTTGTTGAGTTCTTGTAGGATCGTGACATACTTCACCAACTCTCTTGCCCCTATGCCCTGGAGCAGGACTTAGTTGTGGAAAGAAAACAGCAACCCTTGCAAAATGTGGCAAAAGAGCTACCTACCTAGTTAACCATTTTTCTTCCCCAATTTCGCAAGAATCATCCGCTTCTGAAAAACTCTATGCCAAGCTACCAAAATATGAGGACCTAAGGGCTTTTGGGTGTTTTGAATTTTGTTGCCACCATTCCTCAATTTAGGATTGAATTCCGCCCTAGAGCCTCACCTTGTGTTTTCATTGGCTACTCCGTAGGTTGCAAAGACTTTAAACTCTATGACACCACTACAAATAAATTCCTAGATATAGCAAGCCCTCCCACCACAACTGTGCAAATCCAACAACCTCTTATGAGATCCACTAAACCAATGCACTCTTCTAGTTACTTCCAAGAATATACCTGCCATGTAACCTATCCCATTCAAAATCACTTGACCCATGCCATATATTAACCCCAATTTCACCATGAGGCCATTAGATATCCACATTGGCTAAAATCTTTGTCTGAAGAACCTACCATTGAAGCCAATGATACCTGGCTTGTGCAATCCCTCATACTATGTAGATGGATCTATAAGGTCAGGTACAACTCTGATGGATCTTTAGATTGGCATGTTTGGTAGCAAAGGGTACACCCAACAAGCAGGTATTGGTTTTTGGACACTTTCTCTCCCATAGCCAAGTTGATTAGAACTCGGTTACTCTATGCAATTGCAGCTCAGTGCTCATGGAAGCTCCTACACTTGGACATCAACAATGCATTTTGAATGCTGATTTGGATGAAGAGGTTTACATGAAACTTCCTTTGGGGTATCCCATCATGGGGGGAGGGGGGCATATGGTGTGCAAACTTACAACATCTCTTTATGGACTCATACAGGCCTCTAGACAATGGTTTTAGAAATTTTCATCAGTCCTGACTACTCATGGTTTCAAACAATCAATGGATGGTCAATCCTTGTTAGGATCACGACAAGTGTACTAGATCGTTGCAAGTAATGAAATCGGTAAGCCCGAGTGTCGAACTCAAGGATTGCAGTTAATTATCAATTTAATGGATTAATTACTAAAGTTGTCAAAATATTGAGTGATGTATAGTAACCGGAAATAGATTATATGTATAAATCTTGGGTAATTAATTTTTCACATATACTATCACTCACCATACACACACACACACACACACACACACACACACACACATATATATATATATATATTGATGATGTTTTAGTATTTTCTAAAACTTTTGACCAACATATCAAACATTTGAAAACGTTTAAAAATTTGGTTAGACATAATGGTTTAGTTATTTCAGCTCCAAAAATGAAACTTTTTCAAACAAAAGTTAGATTTTTAGGACATGAAATTGACCAGGGGACAATTATCCCTATCAGCAGAAGCATTGAATTTGCTTCAAAATTTCCTGATATCATTTCAGAGAAAAAACAATTACAAAGGTTTCTAGGAAGTTTGAATTATATTTCAGACTATTATGAGAATTTAGCTCAGGATACATCTATATTATATAATAGATTAAGAAAAAACCCAGGTCCTTGGACTGAGAAACATTCTCAGGCTGTTCAAAGGATTAAGAGCAAAGTAAAATGTTTGCCTTGCTTATCTTTAGCCAATCCTAAATATTTTAAGATAGTAGAAACAGATGCTTCTAATTTAGGATATGGAGGTATCCTAAAGCAGGTTATACCAGATACAAATAAAGAAGTAATAGTCAGGTTCACTTCTGGGAAGTGGAATCCAACTCAGTTTAATTACTCTACTGTTAAGAAAGAAATGCTTTCTATTATTAAATGTATTTCAAAATTTCAAGATGATTTATTAAATCAAAAATTTTTGTTAAGAATTGATTGTAGCTCTGCTAAATCAATCATCGAAAAAGATGTCAAAAATCTTGTTGCAAAACAAATTTTTGCTAATTGGCAAGCTCAGTTATCAGTTTTTGAATTTGATATCCAATATATTAAAGGAGAAAATAATTCTCTTGCTGATTATTTAACCCGTGAATTTTTGCAGGGAAATGACATCCCCCAATAGGGGTAGAGGCCGTGGCCGTGGTGGCCGTGGTGGTGGAAGAAATAGGAGCAACAATATGCTGCCCTATCAAGAATCAAACATTCCTCTAATAGGGGATTGGACTACTGTTCATAGAAACAGGAACCTGTTACAATTAACAGGGTCACAAAAGAAAGAAGATATACCTTCTTCAAGTAAGACAAATTCTCACAAAGATACAGTGATTAATGATAATCCTGTTACTAAAGTCACAGAATATTGTGAAAATCCAATCACTGAAGACATAATGTTTGTCGAAGAAGATGATATGGAATTGACTCCTAATGATGGATGGTCAATTAAAACAAGATACCTCGAATCTAGAGGATATCCTGGACTTAATGGTAAGTCTAGACCTCATTTAGAAGTTTTACTTCGAGTTACTGAATCAGTAACTATAACTCATTATCATCAGAATAATAATCCTGATAATTTTATTAATTATAGTAAATGTCATATCAATAAGATATTGACACCCAGAGAATGGGGTTTAAATCCAAATGGAGATAAAGCAATTAAAATTGCTGAAGGAAAAAATGTTTACTTCAATTATTGGGATTATATCCAAGCTTTTACTTTGGCATTTTATTATCAAAACCCAAAGAATAAGCACTCATGGTTTTTTAGTGCCAACCCAAAAATTCTGGCCAAACCAATGCCACAATGGTTTTTTGATTGGTGGAGGAAAATTGGTCCTTCAATAGAAATTTTACCAGAAAATTTATTGAATTTATATAATTCATGGTGTGATCATAATCCTTTATTTTTGAAAAATGCTTCAAAAATGATCACAGGACAAGGTCCTTGTTTTTTCTTTATTAAATTTCAAATTCCTTGGATTTGGAGATGGTCAATTACCATCACAAGGAACAATTACAATGATCCAATCCTTAGAAGACATTTCTTCTCAAAATGGTGGAATAATATTGATGACGAAGACCTCCATAAAATGGAAGTAAAAATTAAAGAAGCTATTAATGAAGACCAGAAGATTCCAAGAGATAAATTTGGTCAAGGTCTTGATATGGCCCATTTAAAGAATTACTACCAAAAGATTCATCCCAATGAATCTGAGGAAAAAATTATGACCAGAACTCTGGACCATATAAAAAATCAATTCTTCAAAACTTTTGAAGTTAATGAAGAAATTGCTTCTATGAAAACCAGTTCTTCTATGAAGACAAGTTCATCGCATGGATCTATGGATTCAAACATTTTGAATCTTTAGCTGAAGAATCTCAGCCAGAACCTTCCCCAGAAGATTATTGGGACTCTCTGATTGAAGCTATGATTCAACAGAAAAATAAGGGAAAAGACAAAAATTAACTAATCAATTAATTAAATTGATTAATTATTGTCAGCAAGAATCACGTGCCAACAATAGGTGTATTGGGTCATCAAAAGGTGTCGGCAAACATCCTTTCCATAATTGGAGAAAGTGGAAAGAAATTCTTCCACTAAGCAATAGTACTTCTACTATGTATTTTTGTTTTTAGCTAAGCTGTCATTTTTAGTGCGTCGATGGGGCCCCAAGTGTACCCGGCATTAATTATGATGTTTTGTAATTTTCTACTTTTACTGTTTTCTTTTTCTTTTACCGGTTACCGGTTGTAATAGTTAGCTTTTACTGGCTTAAATAGTAAGCCTTATGCTTTCTATATAAGGCAGTTCTGCCTTAGTTGTAAATTACGCAACAACAACTACTACTTGAATAATATTTTCCTTTCGTTCTCTCTCTTCCACGCCCTTTACTTCAGTTCCTCCTCTTAATTTATTTTCCTTTGCAATACTCTGAAGAAGTCTTCCGCACTACTCTGAACACAAATAAGGTACTACTATTCTTTTATTTAATTTTGGATCTGCTACTCAGATGAGTAGCTAGATTATTGTTGTGGTAGACGAGGTGAATGGTATCAGAGCCATTCCCAGGGTAAAGTAATTATTCATATGAAATTAGAAAATGCTGAAATATCTTATTTGTGTATTTTTTGGTGTTTCACTTTGATGAAACATTGATACACAAAATGTTTTTAGTGTGTGTTCGTACAATCATAGTTTTTTGCCCAGAAGAGGCGTTTTGAACAAGATGATTTCTGTTGAACACTTTTTTGCTAAAAACCTCTGTGGCATCTTTGATTTAGGAGAAATCCTTATTTCCCTTCGGGTTGAAATTTAAACAGAAATGTTTGCAAAGATGACAAATAAGATATTTAGAGTATAGTATTTTCATAAGTTCAATTATTTTACCCAGAAAGGGTCTGGTCCTGTATCTCGTTTATCCACAACAATTTTATCTCGACATGAATATTGATGATAATGATCATCCCGTATCTAGGGAAGAATGGTTAGAAGCTAGACATCGTATGCTTAACAAAGAAATATTTAAAATTGAATTGCGTCTCTCTGAGTTCGCAGCCAAACGAGACAATTGGCCTCGTGATTCTGAACGATATAACTACTATAACGATGTTTATAATGATTTAGCAAAATATTCTGCTATGCTAGGAACTAGAATTTGTTCCCAACCTATTAATTCAACCATTAGGGGTAGGTTAAATGAGCTTCGTAATAATAACGAGACTCGTTCGTTCTTATCAGAAAACCATATTAATATAGCTCCTAGTAATTTGCATGAAGCCTCTACATCCCAGCAAATAGATGAGCAAGAGGCCATAGAAAATATTGTTGCTATTGAAAAAACAAAATTTATCAGAAGAAGAATTCTTAAAGTAGGGAATCACCTACATAACCAGAAATGAGTTTCCATATAAGATGAACTCTAAAATAGATTACTCCCCTGGGAGTAAGATGAGAGAACTCATTAGTGGAGAATTCCAACTAGATAAATATGCCGAATTTAGGCAATGGTATTTTAAGAAATTCTCATCTTATGAACTAAATAAGTTCAAAGATGATTATTATGAAGAGTTGACCATAACTCAAGATTATATTCCTTTTGTTAAATGGTTTGCAAATTATTTTGTTAATAAAGTTAAAAATGAAGTTTTAATCCTTCAGCCAAATAGTTGGGAAACTACCCTAGAACAAGAGAATATAGAAGCCAGATCTTTTATTTTTCTCAAAGGGATAGAAAGTAAACATGTTACTATTAAAGAATTAAGTTCTTTAATTAAAACCCAGGATTACACCAAGGTGTTTTTGGATAGTTTAGAAGAGCAAATAATCTCTCTCAAAAAAGATTTATTATCTTTAAAAGAAATATTTGAAAAACAAATTTTTCAACAGAAATTAATTCTGGATAATATGAACAAGTCTAAGGCACCAATGGTTGCTGAAATTCAACCTTCCTTACCTATAGAGGATTCTAAGTTAAAGGAGGATACAAATAGTTATTATAATCAATTTGTTTTTGATATGGATAGACCACCTGGCCTAAAAAATAAAAAGCAAAAAAGCTTTAATAATAGAACTTATAAAAAGTTTAATAGAAACAAGGATATTTATAAATCTCCTAATAAGAAAAAATTCAAAACAAATTTTTATAAAAATAAGCCCAAGCAAGACACTTTCCAGAATAAAGGAAAGAGGAAAGCCCATAAACTGGACATTACTTGCCACAATTATGACAAGACAAGACATTATGACAACAAATACTGGACTAAAAAAGCCCTAAACGCCTTGGAGGATGATCAATCAAGGACTAAAAGAGCCCTGAACGCCTTGGAGGATGGACAATCAAGGACTCAATTAAAAAAGGTTCTACCAATTGATTCTGAATCAGAACAGGACTCTTCAAAGGACATAGAATGTATCAATAATGATACTTCTCCAGGTTCGAATATTGACAACAATAGCTGTCAATACAATAATTTGAATTGTATCAATAATGATACTTCTCCAGGTTCGAATATTGACAACAATAGCTGTCAATACAATAATTTGAATTACTGGAAATCCATTGTTGAAATAAATGGATTAAATGTTCTTAATAAAGAACATGAAGAAGCTCAAAAATTTTTTGAGTTTATCACAGACAATAGTCTGAGGAAAAAGATGATGGAATTCCTAATCAAGGAAAGCTCCAGAAAAGAAACGCCTCTAACCATAGATGCACCTTACCAGGTAAGTGAGATTTTTTCTAAATTTAGAAAATCAAACATTAAAGAAACTCCTGTTTCTATTAATGATTTGAAAAGAGAAATAAATCTCTTAAAATCTGATATGGTTCAGATCAAGAAAGATAATATCAGCATATCTTCCTTAAAGATTCCTGGCAACTTAGGAAAAACCCCTTTTTCTATTCCTTCTGGCAGTAATATTGCTAGTGAAAAATATTTATTACACAGGGTAACTTCACAAAAATGGTTTGTGAAAGTAACTTTGGTAATTAATAAGAATTTTATTTTAAAAAATGAAGCAGCACTTGTAGATAGTGGTGCTGATCTCAATTGCATAAAGGAAGGTATTATTCCTACAAAATATTTTGAGAAAACCACCCAAGCTCTTACGCAAGCTGGTGGAAGTCGTTTGGAAGTCAATTATAAACTTTCTAATACTTATGTTTGTAATCAAAATATTTGTTTACCAACTCATTTTATATTAGTTAAAAATTTAACTAGTAGAATTATTTTAGGTACTCCTTTCTTGCATAATATTATGCCTATTAAAAGTATTGATCAAGAGGGTATCACTACCGTTATTGATAATAAAGAAATTATTTTTAATTTTATTACTGATCCTTATACTAGGGTTCTTAATGAGATTAAAAATATTCTTTCTATTAAAGAAAGACAGATATGTTTTCTTAAAGAAGAAATAAATATTTTCAATATCAAGGATCATCTTAAAAAAGATGAAACTAAGAAACAAATTAAGTTGATTGAACAACAATTTGTTTCTGAGGTATGTAATGATTTACCAAATGCTTTTTGGAGTAGAAAACAACATATTGTTTCTCTACCCTATATTGATGATTTTAACGAAAATCAAATTCCTACAAAGGCTAGACCAGCCCAAATGAATCAAGAATATCTTGATCTTTGTAAAAAAGAAATTAATTCTCTTTTGGAAAAAAGGTTAATTAGAAAATCCAAGTCTTCTTGGAGTTGCACAGCATTTTATGTAAATAAAAATGCTGAGAGGGAACGAGGTGTCCCAAGATTTGTTATTAATTATAAACCTCTCAATAAGGTTTTGAAATGGATTAGATATCCAATTCCCAATAAAAAAGATTTATTGGATAGGCTTAATGATGCCTTGATTTTTTCAAAATTTGATATGAAATCAGGCTATTGGCAAATTCAAATTGATGAATCTGATAAATATAAAACGGCTTTTACTGTCCCGTTTGGACATTATGAATGGAATGTTCTTCCCTTTGGTTTGAAGAATGCTCCATCAGAATTTCAAAATATTATGAATGATATTTTTAATCAAAAATGTTTATTTAAGAAATTGTTGTGGATACTATACAAATAAGAAAATAAGAAAAGTATATATATATATATATATATGTGTGTGTGTGTGTGTGTGTGTGTGTGTGTGTAAGAGAAAAACATTTATTGATAGTAGAAATTGACAATTTTTTCGAAGATTTGTTTTTATATTTCTATTGCTTTTTTTTAATTTGTTTATTTCCTTCTTTTTTTGTTGTTGTTCTCTTGTGTGTACCCAACCCAAACTTCAAATGTTGCTATCCTATGAGCAACTCCAAACTTATAATTTTGCCAAGATCTAAAGGATTTGCTGAACCTAACTCCAAGAAAGGTGGTCATTACAAATTAGTTTGTGGATAACTAGTATGTAACCCGTGCGATGCACGTGATACTATACTATGTTTTCGTTAAAAAATTTATATAAAATAATTTAATTTGTTGCTGAAATAATTTTGAAATAATTTGAATACTTTTTTTTTGCACCAAACGGGACGATAGAGGAAATTTTACCATTTTTTTGAATATTTTAAAGTATTTTAGGTTGTGTGAATAACATGATGGTGAAATTAGTAAAGTAAATGCTTATGGAATAAATTAGTGTACTAAAAATTAATTATTTTATCTTTTACAAATGATGTTATCAATCCTGTTTTTGGAAAAACACACATAGCCTGCATATTGAAAAGTGAATATGTAGACACACACACGATATAAATTGACAAATAAAAATACGTAGACACACACAAAAAAATATTTTGGGTGGTATGAGACATAATTTACTATAAATATAAAAAAGAATTTTAAGTGAATATGTTTTATTAAAATGTGATAACCACAAAAAATAGTCAAAGGCTTTTTCTTAGCATAGTTGTTTACTTGGTATTCACACATGTGATTTTTCTTGATAAATAACCAACGTTTTTTCTGTGATAAATGAAATTAATTACTTATAAATATAATCAACCTATTGTTTAAAATACAGAAATTAATTACTTATAAATATAATTCAGATTAATCACAAAAAAAAGGGTTAAAGGCTCAGCAGGGCTAACAAAAGATTAAAAATGTCACGGTGGTCAACAAGGCTCAAGACTACCAAAGAAATTGGCTAGATGTGTACATATGATAAAAGCAACAATAAATCAGCACAAATTTATGTTCCGAAGAAATACACACGGACACTCACAAATCAAAAATTGAAATGTTTAGCCTCGAAAGCTCACAGTACTTTCAAAACTTTAGATCCCTTTTGAATGTCCTATCTTTTTTAGACACAACAACAGTGCTAGTATCTGTCTATATTTTTTGGGTTTTTTCTTTTGTACCCCTCTCCTTCTCCCTTAAACCCCCATAATAACCCAAACGGACCAAAGTACCCCTAAAAATAGTTAAAAAACGTAAATCTTACTCATTTACACATATTTGTGGAAAAAGTAAGTTTTTGGTCCTTAAACTTTTCAGAAATAGGGGTATTTTCAGAAGGTTTTTTTAAACTTTCCGGAAATACCCCAAAATAGGTAAATGCGTAAGAGATTTTTTCTGGGATTTCCGGAAACACCTCAAAACGGGGTATTTCCGGAAGTCAAATTGACTTCCGGAAATATTCCATTTTGAGGTCTTTCTGGAAATCCCAGAAAAAATCTTTTCGCATTTACCCCTATTTCCGGATTTTTTTTTAAAAATTTCATTTTTTTTTTGCTTTTTCAGTGGCGACCAGAATTGGAATGATAGAGCGGGACGAGTCTTCCGGGGCAGCACCAGGAGACGAGGGCATTCCACCTGCTGTATATGAGACCCTTTTGACTACTTTAGAGCTTTTGACATTTGACCATTTGTTGTATATTTTGTATATCGTGATCGTATTGTATATTTTGTATTTGTTCTCGTATTTTGTATATTTGACGTATTTGTTCTCTCGTATTGTATTGTTATCGTTTATTGTGATCGTAGTTTAGCGAGTTTCGTTGTATATCGTTATTTATGGTAATAATTTAAATTTTAAAAAAAAATTAAAATACTTTCCGGAAATAGATCTAAATTCATAATGCAAAGTTTTAAGATTTTCAGAAATACCTCAAAAAGAGGTATTTTCGGAAGCCATTTTGCCTTCCGAAAATACCTCTTTTGGCTTCCGAAAATACCTCTTTTTGAGGTATTTCCGGAAATCTTAAAAATTTGCATTCCGAATTTAGACATATTTCCAGAAATTTTTAAAAAACCGTTTTTTTTTTAAAATGAGGGATATTTGGGGATTTTTGGTAAAATGGGGGTATTGAGGAGAAGGAGGGGGGTACAAAAGAAAAAACCCATATTTTTTTAGTTACAACAGTGCTAACGGAATTTTAGTCTATACTTGTATGAAAAGGGAAATTTAAATCCATAACTTTATATAAATTATTTAAAAAAATTCAGCACTAATTCAAACTTCGTAACGTCTCTTTAATTAAGTCCCTTAATTTCAAGCCTTTAGACTTCGTAACGTCCTTTTTTTTGCCATTTCTTTGTAACGTCTTTTTATGTCCATCACTTCAAAGCTTGTTTACTAGATTGACCGGTGGGGCATTAAGTACTCACTATAAAAATTTTCAAACGCACATAGCTAAAAATGCTAAAAATGTAATAAAAATAAGATTTTAACAGGTTCATAATTTGTGTTGCATCAGACCAACAATGCAAATTAATTAGCACTAACAAGTTTCTAAATTCAAATTAAATAGCACTAAGAGAATCAACATATTCACAATATACAAAACCGATTCAAATTAAATAGACTAATATAATCAAAATAAATTAAAGAATAAGAAGAAGAAAACAGAGAGAGAAGAAAGAGAAAAGTCACTCGAGTGATTGTATTGGCGCAAAGAGGGACACAAAGAGAGAGAGAGGGTTTTTTTAAAAATAAAATATGTGAATGTAATTGTGTGAGTGTGGTGCATTAGAGTGGTGCAAAACTAATGTTTTTGGTGCAAAACTAAGGACTTTGATGCAAAACTAGAGACTTTTGATGCAAAAGATACTTTTCAGGGGTGCAAAAACATTTTTTCTTATTGTGTTGGTGCTATGGAAGAAAAAATGTTATTTAATAAGAGTATTTTTTGAATTATAGGATTCATTAAATATAGTTGAGTTTTTTTTTCTTAGGGAGTTGATTTCATAATTTTTTTATGAAATCAAGTGTATTAAATGACACAACTATAACTTCCATAATCTCTATGAAATAAATGAGTCCAAAATGAGTATCAGTTTAGTCCAAAATGAGTATAGTTAGAGTCCAAAATGAGTATCAGTTTAGTCCAAAATGAGTATAGTTAGAAAGAGCGACAAATACAAAAAGATAATAACTTATGAAACTCCGATACTCTAAAAATGGAGACATCTCGTGTCTGATACGTATCTAATACGATACGATACGCACACGATATTTTCCGATACTTCTCTAATATACCTTCAATATATATCTTAGCAACTAAAGATATGGTTTTCACATTGATAGGATATATCTTTGATATCTCTTACAAAAAACATTAAATTTGTTGACACATTCATAGTAGAAATAATATATTCTAGTAAATGTGGGAAAAATATATGTAAGTGCTCCTTTGTACAAAAAAAATATGTAAGTGTCTACTTGTTATTATCGCAAAGTAATTTTTTCTATATTACGATAGTCATATATCGACTACTTAATTAAATTGTTAATTTTTTTATCATTAAAAAATAACTATTAAAAATAATTTTGACTCTCTTATATTTTTTTTTAATTTTTGATAAGATAAGATCATATTAATTCATAGGTGTTATGATTAATCTTTAACTCATTAAAATGTTGAACTTTTTCAAAATTAGAAGTTAAACCCTTAAAAATATTTTTAACTATATTTTTAATAGATATAAGATAAAATCATATTAATACGCATATGTAATGTAATTAAAAATTAAGAGTTTAATTTATACACACATACTGTGTATAGATTTTTACAACCACAACTAATCACAATAGAAATAATATATTCTAGTAAATGTGGGAAAAATATATGTAAGTGCTCCTTTGTACAAAAAAATATGTAAGTGTCTACTTGTTATTATCGCAAAGTAATTTTTCTATATTATGATAGTCATATATCGACTACTTAATTAAATTGTTAATTTTTTTATCATTAAAAAATAACTATTAAAAATAATTTTGACTCTCTTATATTTTTTTTTAATTTTTGATAAGATAAGATCATATTAATTCATAGGTGTTATGATTAATCTTTAACTCATTAAAATGTTGAATTTTTTCAAAATTAGAAGTTAAACCCTTAAAAATATTTTTAACTATATTTTTAATAGATATAAGATAAAATCATATTAATACGCATATGTAATGTAATTAAAAATTAAGAGTTTAATTTATACACACATACTGTGTATAGATTTTTACAACCACAACTAATCACAATTTATGGAGTGGTTGGTTACCAATTGACTAATTGGTGGTTACCAATTGACTAATTTCTTTTAATGATATGTCAACATGTAATTGGTAGATAGTGTAAAACATGTATACACCTATTGTGTATATAAATTAAATCCAAAAATTAAACATTTTAAATGAATATAACTACTATCATCTTATCAACAAGGATTGGTCGGAGCGATAACTAGGCTCTGATCCCACCCTAAAATCTCGGGTTTGAATGTTGAGGTGGCAAAAACTATGTTGGAAAGTGAGAATCACACAGACCGACAAAGTTGAGTATACATATGGCCAGTGAGGTTCTCCGACCTGCATTAGTCACCGATAAAGTTAGTGGATACCACGCACCAATAACTGTTAAAAGAAAATCACTATCATTTTTGCTAATGAAGGTTAGCTTAGTTGGTAAGGAGTTTGACCTCTTTGGTGGTTGATCTTTAAGTACCTCTACCTCTGTAAGTGATCAAAGAGACGTGAGGCTTGCCCTAACCCTAAAACGCCCCAAGAGCAAAACTCACCTAAATTTTTTATATATAAAAAAACATTATCATTTTTTTTAATATACTAAGTGAAGTGTTTTTTACTTTTTTAATTTACGTAAGAAAGATAAAAAATGGGTCCAGATTATACAAATGAGTAGGGAGTAATTATTATTATTATTATTATTTTATTGTAATAGTCTCCCTCTGATCAAAAAATCAAATTGTGGAGCGGCGGAGACCACAACAGAACGAGTCCTTCCACTCACTACACAGTACACACACACCACATGGGAAGCAGCGTCATATTCCACGTTCTGTTCCGTTCCCAAAAATATCTTCCTTTTCGATTCTATTCTATCCTTTAAAAATGCTCCATCTCCCTGCAATGCACCCCCATTATAACCACCCTATACCCCCTCTCTCTTTCACAAAAACCAGCAATGCAGCAACAACGTTCCATATTTGACTAATAAACCCACGAACCACGAAATTGCCGCTTCCTTAACACCCTGTCTTTACTCATACACACCCCAAACAAACAAGAAAATAAAAACCCTTTCTTTTTTTGTTTCTGTTTTCTGTGGTTTCCTTCTAACGTGCCTATAAGTCTTCTCTTCCATCATCCTTCCCATTCATTCTCTCTCCTTACATCAACAAAAAGACACAAACTTTACAACCAGAAAAGAAAAAAAAAACAGAGAGATCAGTTTCAAAATAAAGGGATTTCATTTCTCACTTTACATTACCTCAGATCCCTTGTGGGGTTGTTTTGTTCAAACAAAAACAACCCCATCATCATTTTGGATCAGATCTCTCTTTTTTCATTATGGAGGGTGAGAAGAAGATGAAGTACATAACATCCGAGGAATTGAAAGAACACAACAAACCAGGTGATTTATGGATCTCAATTCAGGGTAAGGTTTATGATGTTACAAATTGGGCAAAAAAACATCCTGGTGGTGATGTTCCATTATTAAACCTAGCTGGT
Organism: Astragalus membranaceus; assembly: GCA_039519185.1. Lineage (NCBI taxonomy): Eukaryota > Viridiplantae > Streptophyta > Magnoliopsida > Fabales > Fabaceae > Astragalus > Astragalus membranaceus. The sequence goes on along the minus strand of CM076846.1, from coordinate 97,978,109 downwards.
CAAGATGTAACTGATGCATTCATAGCTTATCATCCTGGTACTGCTTGGCATTACCTTGATGATCTTTTCACTGGTTACCACCTTAAAGATTTTCAAGTTTCCGAGGTTTCTAAAGATTATAGAAAACTGGTCACTGAGTTCAAAAAATTAGGGTTATTTGAAAAAAAGGAACATGTTGCACTTTACACATTAACATCTGTTGCTGTCATGTTATCAATTGTTGTCTATGGTGTTGTTAAATGTGATTCTATTTGGGCTCATTTAGCTTCTGGTATGTTATTGGGTTTACTTTGGATGCAAAGTACTTATGTTGGTCATGATTCTGGTCATTATGAAGTTATGTCTAGCAAAAATTACAACAAATTCGCGCAAATCGTTTGTGGAAATTGTTTAACTGGTATTAGTATTGCTTGGTGGAAATGGACACATAATGCTCATCATATTGCTTGTAATAGTCTTGATTATGACCCGGATTTGCAGCACATACCGGTTTTCGCGGTGTCGTCGAGGTTTTTCAGCTCCATGAAATCTTATTTCTATGACAGACAATTGAAGTTTGATGGTTTGTCTAGGTTTCTTGTGAGTTACCAACACTGGACATTTTACCCTGTGTTATGTTTTGCAAGGTTGAATTTATATCTACAAACATTTCTCCTTTTGTTCTCAACAAGAAAAGTACCTGATAGAGCTTTCAACATAATGGGAATCCTAGTATTTTGGACATGGTTTCCATTACTTTTATCATGTTTACCTAATTGGTCAGAAAGGTTGATGTTTGTGTTGGCTTGCTTTGTTGTTTGTTCAATTCAACATCTTCAATTTTGTTTGAACCATTTTGCTGCTAATGTTTATATGGGTCCACCAAATGGAAATGATTGGTTTGAGAAACAAACAAGTGGAACATTAGATATCTCTTGTTCAACATGGATGGATTGGTTCTTTGGTGGTTTGCAATTTCAACTTGAACACCATTTGTTTCCTAGGTTACCAAGAGCACAATTGAGGAAAGTTTCTCCTTTGGTTATTGATCTTTGCAAGAAACATAATTTGCCTTATAGAAGTTTGTCTTTTGTTGAGGCTAATCTTTGGACTCTTAAGACACTCAGAACTGCTGCACTTCAAGCTAGAGATCTCACCAATTCTTCTGCACCAAACTTGTTGTGGGAAGCTTTTAATACTCATGGTTGATTCCATGGTTGGTGATGAATTGAGAGGATTTTGATGTTGGTCTGGATGTTGAGAAGAGAAGATTATGAAGTTTTATTATTATTATCAGTTTATTGGTACTCAAAAAACTTTCTTCATTGCATTGTAATGTATTGAATTCAATTTCTTTTTTTTTATTATTATTAGGTGTGTTATGATATTATGTATGATAATAATTATGATGATATATGATCACAGTTTGTGTGTTCTAACATCTAAAAACTAAATTCAGGTTATATTTATTTACATTTCTTTTTGCTTCTCTTTTTGTTATTGTTAATTTCTGACACTTGTTTGATATTTATGGCTAGTCTTTGGAACCAAAGAAGGGGCAAAACACTATTCAAAATTTATTTTTCCACTTGACATTTATGGGTAAGAATATTTCCTTTTCACCCCTGAATGGGAAAGAACCTTTTCCTATTAGATATTTTTGAACTTTTTGTTTATCAACTAAACTCTTTATGAAAATAGGTAAATATTAAATGCAAATTTCGTATGACTAGAAAAGTCTAAACATGTGGTGTGTTGAAATGATCGTTTCATTCACCGATTCGATGAGGGTGAAAGTGTCATTGGCAAGATTCTATTCCAATGCAATAATGTTAATCGAAGAGAGGGTCTGGAATGCTTATTTATTATGTAAACTTTAAACTTTAATAACTTTATGATTGTTTTTTTGTCACTATACCAGATGTCGACTAGAATTAAAAGCTCTGTGAAGCTCTGTCCTGCACGGCAAAACCACTAGCTTTGAATTGTTAGGGTGTGTTTGGTAATTACTAGTTTATAGAATTTTTTTGGATACTATTTGAATTAGTGTTTTGTTTTGAAGCAAACAAAGTTAAGCCTTTTTATTCATTAAAAGGGTGCAATACAATGGGGAATTAACCTGGGAACATGGTGACTAGTAAAAGATTGAGCCACCCTAGCAAGATTATGAGTAACACAATTGGCTTGTCGCCTAATAAAATTGTTGGAACCGTTGTAAAGTTGATTAATTAAAATTTGATAACTTGAAATGAGAATTCCAATCAATGGGGAATTAACCTGGGAACATAGTGACTGCATCCACGACATATTTACAATCAAGCTCTATATCAACCTGTTGGATACCCCGCTGTTGTCACCAACGAAGAGCTTCCAAGAGGCCAAACGCTTCGATCTCCGGAGGACTTAGATAACCAGTTAAGCAAATTGTCTTAGCTGAGAGAAACACACTAGAATGATCACGTAGACATATGCCTATACCACACCGTGAGTCTTGCGCAAACCAAGCACCGTCGACGTTGAATTAGTGTAGAGTTTATATAGATTATGACGTATCATTTTTTCTTTTATTTTTATTTTTATCATTTTAAGTTTAATTAATTTTTTTTTTTGTAAATTGGGTATCATGTATGCGCAACTGCATAAACTAATCTCTCGAGTCAGGCAAGACTAATTCTTAAAGCCGGATTCGAATCCAAAACTTTTGTTAAGTTGGAAGAGACCAAACATTCTAAATTTAACCTATTAGTTTATTTCTATTATATTCTATGTAATCTCATCTGTTTTAGCTAGTTTTTGATCAGTTTAGATAAAATGACAAATAATCACAACACACTATCACACGATCACACCTGGGTTGAACACGGGAGCCAAAATCTCTATATAGCTGAAATTGTTAATACAACCGATTGCAGAAACTTAACTGCCAAGTTTTACCCGAGAAAACTTAAATTAGAAGAATTGTAAAGTATTTAGAAATATTCTTTCGGAAGGTTTTTCCTTCTCGAAGATCTTTCACAGCTCACAAAATGTCGATACACCACACATTTCTTTCAATTTTTTCTTCTCCCATTAATTTATCAAACTCTATAACTAACTGATTGCCATAACATAACTATTCTTAACTGAATTTCCTCTCACCTATCAACGTTGTCCCCAAAGTTGCAATTTGATAAATCACTCATGTCAAATAGTAGTTGAAAACGAAATCCTCTCCCCTAGGATTCCACCATTGGTAGTATGATAATAATCGACGGTGCTCCTCCATCTTTGCAAAAAACTTGGGCTTGACCCATTAAACTTAGAGATATATTATTTTTAGGGTTTTTTTTTTACCCCCATCATCTCCCTATCTACCCCCACATAAAAGTGAAATCCGAAAATACCCCTGCCCAATTTTCAATTCGCTCGGATTTACCTCCATTTGAGGTAAATCTACTTTGTTATTTTTAAAGTCGGATTTACCTCATATGTGGGTGCCCAATAGGTAAATCCGATTTCAAAAATAACAAAGCGAATTTACCTTAGCTGGAGGTAAATCCGCTTCGTTATTTTGGAAATCGGATTTACCTAGTGGGTACATAAATCCGATTTCCCTAAAAAAAGAGAAAATCGGATTTATCCCACCTAAGGTAAATCCGATTTCCCTAAAAAAAAGAAAATCGGATTTATCCCACCTAAGGTAAATCCGATTTTGTTATTAAAAAAATTGTTTTTTATTTAATTTTTTAAAAAATGTTATAAAATGCTACTAAAAATCCGTTAAACAGCCAAAAATAATCCAAAAATTATAAAAACACCACTAAAAATCTAATAAAACCAAAATAAAGTTATGCAAATTTTTTCAGATTTTTTGGAGATTATGAAAAATTAAAAAAATTAATAAAAAATAGTAAACGATGGAATTTGGGATTTTGAGGTCCCCAATCCTGAAAGAAGTCACTTCTTCAGGTGTATTGATCCTTGATATTTTTCGGATTTAAAGAATGTGGTTTCATTACAATTTGAGTAGGTTGCCCGAAAACTGATTTTTTTAGCCTAAATTATTCTCCTGACGTACAATAACGAACTACACACTAAACAGAACCAAAAGACGGTCGAAAGAAGTCACTTCTCGGTCTTATGAACCTCGACAAGATTCGCGATGATCTGGGTCGATGCTGCAATTGGATCCTCCCGCCATTGATCCTAAGTTTGCTCCACGTGTTAACGAACTACACACTAAACAGAACCAAAAGACGGTCGAAATTTGTTTCTAAAATTTTGACTGATTTATTTATTTATTAATTAGGTTAACAAAACAGATTTACCCCCACATAAGGTAAATCCGCTTTGGTTATTTTTAAAAGCGGATTTACCTTATATGATGGGGTAGATCCGCTTTTAAAAATAACAAATCGGATTTACCCCCACTTAAGGTAAATCCGACTTGTTATTTTTAAAAGCGGATCTACCCCATCTTAAATAAATCCGATTTTGATTTTTTAAAATTTTTAGTGGAAATCGGATTTACCTAAATCCGATTTAAATTTTTTAAAATTTTTAGTGGAAATCGGATTTACCTAAATCCGATTTCCAAAAAAAAATTGAAATCAGGATACGTTCGGGATTTTTAAATTTTGTTAAGGGCAATTGCGTCTTTTCGGAGGGTCGATGGGGGTAGCTAGGGAGATGATGGGGGTTAAAAAAAAAATCCCTTATTTTTAAGTTTTTCTTTCCTCCATCTTTGCAAAAAACTTGGGCTTGACCCATTAAACTTAGAGATATATTATTTTTAAGTTTTTCTTTTGACACTCCTTTTTTTCCTATTTAGCACTTCCCTCACACACTTAGTACTAGATACCAAGCGATAAATTTTGCCACTAGGTATCAAAATACCGAGTGTGTGAGGGAAGTGCAAAAAGAGAAAAGGGGAGTGTCAAAGGAATTTTCTTACTTTTAAAGAATTCTAGTGTTTACCTCTGATGACCTTAGCCGTGTCACTTATATGTCTCAAGTATGTCTCAAGTAAGAACGTAGTTTTCTCCCACCAAAAGGTTAAGGCCAATTTTATAAGCTTACCCTCAACTTTGAGGAATGCCCTCACCAAATATGAAATCTTCAAAATATCCTTACTACATAATTAACAAAATTTACCACCACCCCATTTTTCTCTTAACGCACCCCATCTAGAATTTACTATAAATTTAATTTATGGCAAACGTGAATATTTTTATTATCGTAAATATGCTATTTATGGTATGGTGTTTTGAATGTTTTATTTATGGCAAATTAATTCATTCATTAGATGAAAACCAAAATATTACAAACAGAATGATTAGTGAGTGTTGGGGCATCCCCCAACCACAAATTAGAGTTGCTCGTAGCAATTAGATAATACAATTCAATACACAAATAGAGTCCAGGCCACATTAGTCCCACATCAAACCTAACAGCTAATCCAATCAACCAAGCAAAAAACTTTTGCATATGGTAAATGGCCAGAGGTGAAGGAGATTCCACAGTCTTTGAGTCTATCCACTTACAAATCATTTTTTTAGCAAGTATAGGAGCGGTTCAACTAAACATGGTCTCACAATGGTCCAAAATAACCACAATAATGATAGCATCTTGTTGGCAAGAGGTTGTGGGTTGTCACCCTTGCTCCAGTACAAAATCTACTATTCTTTGAAAACAGAGGTTCCTGGTCCAAAGCTAAAGCTACTAGGGCACAACACTAATCCAAAAAAACTTTAAGCAACCATAATGTATCATGAAGCATACATCACCTATCAAAGAAACTCCAAAAGCAACACATGCATTAACAATCACCGATGACAGAGGGCTTTCCCAAGTTGGCTTAAGGGGTGGGCGGATCGAGTCACAGTCCGAATGAGGGGGGGTCAGTCAAGCTAAAACAGCCAAGGGTTTTACATCCAGATCTTCGAGGAAGGTGCAAGGAAATTCCCCCCACAAAATGAACTTTTCCAACTATGGGGGTTCAAGGGGAGGGCGGTGCAATGGAAAAGGGGGTGGGCCGAGAGTGGCGGGAAGGGAAATCAGAGACTTACCTTGGGTTGCTGCCGAGAGTGGCGGGAAGGGAAATCAAAGACTTACCTTGTTTTCAAAGTTCCTATCGTAAATAATATATTTCTAGTAGAGAGTGTTATAAAACACTAAACTATAACACTTTACTGTAAATAATTTATGGTAGGTTGTTAAATACTTGATACCGTAAATTGCATTATTTACGGTATTTGTATTATTTTTTGTTTAAGATTTATTTGTTATTTATAGTTTTTCTTTAAAATAATTGTTTTTTTATTAAATATGTTTATTTTTTTAGTATTATTGAAAATGAAAGAGTTTTCTACACTTCATTCTCACAAAATGGACAAACATACCAATCATATTAACATTGTTGACTGTACCGATGCCTTCACTACTCACTGAATAAATATTATTTGCGAATTAATAGTATATAACTGTTTTTATGAAAATAGGTAAATATTAAATGCAAATTTCGTATGACTAGAAAAGTCTAACATGTGATGAGTTGAAATGATCCATTCATTCACCGACTGACTGGATGGGATGAAAGTGTCATAAAGCAAGGTTCTATATATTTCAAGGCAATAATGTTAATCGAAGGAGAGGGTCTAGAATGCTTATTTATTATATAAATGTTAATATCTTTATGATTGTTTTATTGTCCACCGTACAAGAAGTCTAGAATTTAAAGCTCTGTTTTGTATAATGTGGCCGTTTGTGTTATGGGAGGAAGTATTGTTAGAGAGATTCAAAAGCTTCTTTATCTGTCTAGTTTTGTGTATGTGTATCGTGAAACTAATTCGCGAGCAGATGCTCTTGTTAGTATTAATTATTCTCATGTTGGGCGGTGCCCTTAGTTTTGTTTGAGCAGTGCCCTTCTTATGTTAGAGAGTGCCCTTAGTTTTGTTTGAGCAGTGCCCTTCTTATGTTGGGCCTTTGTTGCTTATCTATAATGTAGGGATTTCTACCTCGTAGTATAGTTTGTTAGTCGTCGCTGCTTGTTGGGAGCTTCACCCCCTTTTTTCTACTTAAATAAATATGTTCTGTAATGCAAAATCGTTAGCTTTAAGAATGACTTTTAGAAAATAAATTTGTAGCAATGTGTATGGGAACCACTTATTATAGTAGTTTTTGGATGCTAATTGAAGTAGTGTCCACACTATCAAATACTTTTAATTCAATTCATTAATTTATCTGTTATCATATATTCATTTAGGCTCAATGGTATCAACTAGTTTATTTGTAATCTACTATGTTTTTTTTGTTAGCTTAGACGCAATGACAAATAAACACTACACACACTATTACGTGGTCACAATCGAGTTTGAATCTGGGAACGATGTCCTCGTATTATTGAAATTGCCAACGGAGGACTTATCTACTAACTTTTAGCATAAACAAAACATACATTAGAATCGAAAACTAATTAGAAATATTCTTACATAAAGTTTTTCCTTTGCAAAGATCTCTCTCAGTCACAGATCACAAACCACACGTTTCTTTCAACTTTTTTTTTGGTTACCATGTCATTTGTGCGTAGTTTCCACCGACTTTGCCGATGACTAATCTACGCCGGAGAACCTGGCTGGCCATGAGTTTCCGGCTTTGCCAGCCAGTGTGGTTCTCCCCTCCTAATAGAGTTTTTGCCACACCCAAAATTCGAACCCGAGACCTTAGGGTGGGATCCAAGTCCCATTAATTTATCTAACTAATAATGTCCTCCAACTAACTGATTGCCATAACTATTCTTAACTGAATTTGCCTTTCCTCAGCTATCCTTAAAATACTACCTTGAAATTCAATGGTGTCCCAAAAGTTGCAATTTGATAAATCTCTCTCATATCAAATAGTTTGGTCAACACGTTAGGTACTTGGGCTTGGCCCATAAAGATACATTATTTTTGTAACGGTTTTTATTGCACCCCTCCCACTTTTCCCACCCTCCCTACACACCTGAAATTACAAAAATACCCTTCACTTAATTTCATTACCACCTTTTTCCCCACCTCCTGACCCACTTCCTCCTCTCTTCGCCCACCTCCTACTCCCCACCTTAACCCACCCAAGTCACCTCCACTTTCACTACTTGTTGTGAATTCATCAACCAAGCTTGATTTTGACCTCTCCACTCCACCATTAGTGTCTCTAACAGGTACTACAAAACCCCCCCTTTTTTTTTTCTCATGTGATCTTGTTTTCGGTATCTTAACACCGAGACTTCTCGGTATCAAGGTACCAGGTGGCAAATAGTGGAAATTTGATGTTTTGCATGCTAGGCATTTGAAACTTAGAAGTCTTGGTTTCTTGATACTGAGCGTTTATACATATGTGCAAAATTGCAATTTCACACATGCTTTGCTATTAAACAGATTTGAATGGAAGAGAGTTGTCCAAATATCACAATGACCGGTGTAGTTACAAACTCGAAGGTCCTGCCCGTTAATTGTACTAGTTCCTTCACAACTCCGTAGGTACCTAATAGTTCATAGTTTATCATCCTTGTTAAGTTACCACTTTCTTGGATACTAATTGACTGTTCTCAGCCATTTTCTACCCGAGATGAGCTATTGTCCTAGGCACGTAACAATGGGAAAACTCTTAACAAAATTCCGATTCAAAATCTTCCTTAGGAAAACATATCTATAAGGACAAAGAGTGCCCCTACTTTCATATAAAATTAGAAAAAGTACATAATTACAAATAAAAGTCCAAGGTAGGACTATGCTAATGCCCTTGTCGTGGAAAAACATAAATGAAAAAATGGCCATGGGACCAAACTGAAACCATGATAATATAACTAGGCAACCACAAGCAGTTATTTTAAAAATCTAGTAAAAACAAATTAGCAACAGAGTCCTACCGAGTGAATAAATCGGCAAAAAAACTGTCCTAATACAAAAAAAATGAAAAATTCGAAAATAGTACACTTTTTACATTATTTACCATAGTAGTACAGATATTTTTTGCTGTTAAGAAGTCGCCCCCCAAGGAAACGACTTCTCAACGTGATTTTTAATTTTTTTTTTTGTTTTTTCTGTTCAGAAGCCGCCTCCCCCCGGGGGGACTTCTGAACTGAGTTTTTTTAGAATTTATTTTTAAATATGATTTTAAATAATATAAAATAAAAAAATAAGTAAAAAGTTAGTATTTGTAATTTAAAATATGTAATATATTTATTTGTGAAAAAAAGTTAAATAATAGTTAATTAAAAAATAGTCTATTTATTAGATATATAACACATATTGAAATAACTGCATTTAATTAATAAATATAAATATTATTTATATCACTTAATGATTGTATTTAAAAAAAATATTCACTTATATTATATTATACAATCATTTAATGTCTACATATTTATTTGTGAAAAAAATAAACACATTTATTAAATTATAATTAATACAGATGATTACAAGAGTTGTACAATTAAATTGAAAAACAAAGTTTTATTGGCCTAGATGGTGCAAGTCCCACATGGTGGTGGTCGACGGTTACGACGTGGACGTTGTGCTAGGATTTGTCCTTTTGTGTGGGTAGGGGCAGGGGCAGGTGGTTGTTCGTATTGGTGTCATGTTGATGAACTAGCACCTCCCTGATTGGTGTACGATGGTTGGCCAGATTCCAAAATGGATCTATAATATGCATATGAATCCGGCATATCATAGTCGGTACCAAACAAATTACGGTAAAAATCTTGGTCGGACGAAGCTGTAGAATGCCGATGTTGATCTTGGACTGGCGTAAATTTTACTGACTGGTTGACCACCTCATAATGTTGATGGGTTGGTGTGAAGGAGATGGAGTGGCGGTGAGGCACAGGCTCTTGGTTTTCTTCAAAGATTGGGCGAGTTGGTGTCGCACATCCAGTTGGTGGTGCACGTCGATTGCGGTTGTGACGTTCAGATTGAGGGGTTGGCCTAGTTGGTGCTTCTTCTCGGTCATCCACTGCACCACCCACCCCACTACCCCGCGGGTCACTTAGTTGTTGGTCGATAGAAATGTATAGCCTAGAATTTGTACTAAGCCACATCATATATTCTGGCGAGTTCATGAGTATTCCCTGTAACGAAGCACCCGTAACTACTCTACCTCGTCTTTCATTCCAGCACTGAATAAAATTATTCTGCCTTACTAGCCAGTTTTCATCTGCATTTCCTCGCATGTCGAGGTCGTGATAGGCGTCCAAATTGACGGGTTGATATGGTATTTCTTGCACAAGGCCAATCTGCAGTTTAACTCTATCTACATGGTGCCATTCCACAGTTTGGAAACAGACCAACACCGTGTTTGCACTCCATATTTGGCTGTCCTGGAATGCGATTGGTGGCAAGCTTTGTTCATATCGCCGATACGGCAACCACACAAACTGGAAAAAGCAATATTAGTAAGGAGCCAAAGGATTGAGACTTAGGATTGATACGACAACCACACAAACTGGAAAAAGCAATGTTAGTAAAAAGCAATGTACCTCATCTTGCCTTATGTGGTCGATCCTTGATCTGTAACCAACAAGGTCACCATATGGGCTACTGGTGTGGTTTAGACCCTCTCCAACCCATCTATTAAAATAATAAAACATTATTACTATTCATAAGTAAAATACTTAGTGTTAATATTAGAGTGTAATTTTTTTACCTCTTTACTAGTGGCCATTCATGATCACGGTTCACACGTGGGGCAATGAACGGCATGCGGCACCAAACCCAAGATTGTAACAGCAAAGTACATCCACCCATGGAGGATGAGGGTGGCGTAGTTGCTTTGAACATTTCTCTGTACTGGTTTGCCAGACATTGAGACCCCAACTGTAATTTGAAACTTCATGAATATTTTTCAAAATGGGGAGGTACTTCAAATGAACTCTATTTGTTGATTTATCTGGGAGTACATACCCGCAGATCAACCGCAGTAAGTACGACCTACAATGTTGTCTCACTACCTTGCCTGGAGCGCGTTCTGGAGTATGGAAAAATTATTCTTTGAGCCACTTCATATTGACTTCGTTCCCTCTCTTTTGATCTTTAGGACACGTTTTTCCCAAGAGTTTCTCGCATTGTTCATCCCAATCACAACCACCACTTGTGTGTTTCTGGTCTCCACCACAGCCTGACACAACTTGTCCGTCCACGGATAGACCCAGTTGTAGCGCTACATCTTGGAGAGTTATTGTGCACTCTCCTACTGGAAGTTGAAACATGTGTGTTTCTGTCTCCAGCGTTCGACCATTGTTGTCACCAAAGCTGGATCTATTTTAAACTTTCCAATGGTTGCAACAGTTTAAAACCCAGATTGAATTAGGTAGGGAACTGTCAACGGATGTGGTTCTTGAATGTTAAAGTGTTTGTGACCATCAATTAGATCATTAGTGGGATGTAAAGACCCGTGAATATGCTGGTTTCTCAACAAAGTCATATAGGATATTTTTGAGGAAGAAATGAGTTTTCTTAGGTGTTTTGGAATTTGGAAGAAGGAACGAGTGCAATTGTTGTGAGTGTGTTTAGAGTTGTAAGTGTGTATTGTTAGAGTTTATAGAAGTGTGTATTTATGGAGTGCGGCAACGAATGAGTTTTGAAGAGTTATTGGAAGTTTGTGAATTATTTAACATGTGAATTATTTAACATGTGAACTTGCTGACAATGAAGTAGTGCGGTCTTATCATGTATTATCACATTGGATGCCGTATTTGAAGTAGTGTGGACATTATTGTGATGGACATTTTCCTTGGATGCTTGCAAGTAGTGAGTGTGGTCTTTTCATCACTTTTTATGAGATTATCACTTTTGGATGCTTGAGTATTGCGATGGACTAATAATAAGAAGGCTTAATTACAGTTTTGGTCCCCCTATTATGATCAATTCTCGATTTTGGTTCCTGAACTTTTAATTTGACGATTTTGGTCCCCTTATTTTCCCAATTTGTAAAATCAAGGTCCCCCACCCCAATTTTGACTAACTTATCCTACGCGGCAGCCCACGTGGACTGCCCCGCACCCCCCACCCCCCTCCTCCCCCACCTTCTTCTTCCTCGTGACCCTCTTCCCCTCCCCCCTCCACTGTTCCTCTTCACCCTCCCCCCTCCCTCCCCCTTCGCACCACCCACCGTGAACCCCTCCCCTCTCCCCCCTCCACCTTCCCCTTCGCACCTCCCCCCTCCCCCTTCCCCTTCACACCTCCCCCCTCCCCCTTCCCCTTCGCAAACAGTAACAGCGATCTGAGGGAGAGCGACGATCTCTGCGATCCACGATCTTGCGCAACCCACGATCTCTGCGACTGCGACCTCCGTGGAAGAGAGGGAGAGCGACGAGCGAGAGAGGGAGAGCGGAGAGCGAGAGAACGGCGAGAGAGGGAGAGCGGCGAGCGAAGAGAGAGATGGAAAACGAGGGGGAAGAGAGGGACGGTGGTGAGAGGGAAGGGGGATCGGTGAGAGAGGAGAGGGCGGTGAGAGGGAGCGACGGTGAAGGGGGAGCGACGGTGAGAAGGGGGAGGATCGGTGGGGGGGAGCGGCGGTGAGAAGAGGGAGGGTCGGTGGGGGGTGTGGGGTGGGGGTGGGGGGTGTGCCTACGTGGCAGTCCACGTGGGCTGCCGCGTAGGATAAGTGAGTCTAACTTTGAATTTATTTTCTTTGAAATTTAACTATTAAAATGTATTTTTAATGAAATCTAATAATTGTCACTACCTTATTAAATGATACTCATAGTGGAAAATCATTTAACTATGTTTATATTTTTATGAAAATGATATTTTCTAATTTCTGATGGAAAAACTGAAATAATAATAACAATTAACAATATATTTATAATATAATATAATATATGTTTCATTAAATTTAATCTAAAACTATCTTTAAAATATAAAATAGTTAGTGGACTATTAACATTAAATTTAGTTTAACGGTTATTCATTATTTTACGTTATATGAATTTTTTTTAAGAATCTGAATCATTTATTTAATTGCTAATAAACTCAGAAATTAGTATGAAATCAGTAGAAGAGGTAGAGTTGTTTTCTTTCCATTTTTTAAAGCATAAATCTCAACATAGTTTTTGAAAGTATATATTTTTTACAAAAGAAATTATACTATTATAAGAATTGGTAAAAATCTAAATTTAGTTAAAAAAATATATTTACTAATTATAATTATTTGGATTAATTCGAAATATTCGAGTACAAACATATTTCTTTTTTAATTAAAAGTAATATATAGATGACTTTTAAAATTCTTTTTAATGTAACAATTATACATTGAAAAGGAGAAGTTTCACATTCATATGAATTATTCCTTTAATTGATAATAAACTCATGAGTTAGTAGAATATGAGTGGAAGATGTAGAGTTTTAGTCAATTATAGCAAGAATTGACTATTTAGACAAGACATTTTTGGATGGTGAGGGGATTGGTTTTGACAACCAAATTCATAATGAAAATCATGAAGTAGAAGAAAAGAGTGAGTTTTGCAAGAAGAGGTGGAATGCACAAAAATGGGTAAAGGGTTTCATGTTATTGACAATTTTGAAGTAGGCAAAGAGGCAAGAAGATAAATTTGGATCAATTAGTGAATGAGGCAATGGAGACAACATTTATTTGTAAAGTTATAGACATTGAGAAATCATGTATATTTTAATATTATTATTGAGAAAAATGTGTAATTTTATTTTCTTCGTTTCTACTATATAGATCGGGTTTATTTCTTCCTACCATTTTATGTAGCGTAACGACTTTGTTACTTTATAAGTTTGTTTCAATTGGTTTTTCAATTTTCTTACATGAGGATTGCTCTTCAATATGTGATTGTTGGATCATGTTGTGTGCCTCATGCTTCTCATGGAGACTTAATCGTAAGCGATCAAATTACTTGGAGGATTATTCTTTTATTTGTGATTTTTGTCTATTTTTCTTTAAAAACATCTCTCTCTCTCTCTCTCTCTCTCTCTCTCTCTCTATATATATATATATATATCATAGTTTTTGGAATTATATACTTTGTTACTAATAAATTATATTATTGGAATTTGTAAAAATTTAAATAAGTTTGGATAAATATATTTACTAATTATAATAGTTTATTATATGAATTAAAAATATTACAATACAATATAAGTTTTTTTTGAGATAAAAAATAATAATTAGTTGACCTTTAAAATTCTTTTTTATGTAACAATTATGCATTGAAGGGGAGGAGTTTCACATTCACAAAAAAGATAAAGGGCTGCACAATTTTGGATCAGTAGTGAATAATGCAACAGAGCCACACTTTTTTGTAAAGTTGTAGGTATTGAGAAATTGTGTATATTTTAATATTATTCTTTCAAGTTATAAGCATTGAAAAATCATGAATTGGAATTTTCATTTCATTAGAAAAAATAAAAATAAAGATTTTTTTTTATTTTCCTATTATAACTTTGAATTAAATAAATTTATTTCGATAAATAATTAAAAAATATTTTTTTAATTAAAATTTTATTTTAAATTTAATTTATAGTTTTAATTTGAATTTATGATTTATTAATTGGTGATAAAGATCAAAGAAATAAAAAAATAAAGATGATTATATTTTTGTTTTCTATGATATATGTTTTGCCATACTCATCTGCATAAATTTTTAAAATTTATGCCCATCAATTAAACATATTAAAAAGAGAATACACTATATAATATTTTTTGCTTAAAATAAATAAATTTTGAATATTAAAAAAATTAAACATTATATTTATGTTATACTATATTTTGAGAATACATAATGTATTTTGTGAAAAAAAAACAATACATAATGTATATCACTAAAATTATATATCTTTATATAAAAATTCCATAAAATTTTAAAACGATATTATACAACAACCCGTACAACGCACGGGCATTCCCCTAGTTATATGTGTATTAAATTCTACAAATACACTAAAAACGGGTTTTTTAGTGTCAAAGAATGGTTTTTATACTATTTAATGGACAACTTTTATCATATGTTTATTAATTACACTAAAAACAGTTTCAATCTGATTTTTGTATTTTATAATTATTAATTAAATACAGTTATTTCAATAAGTGTTACATATCTAATATATTGATTGTTTTTTAATTAATTTTATTTAACTTTTTTTTCACATATAAATATATTACATATTTTAAATTACAAATACTAATTTTTTAATTATTTTTATATTTTATATCATTTAAATTCGTTTTAAAAATAAAATTAGAAAAAAAACCCAGTTGAGAAGTCCCCCCTAGGAGGCGACTTCTCAACGGAAAAAGCAAAAAAAATACAAAAACCCAGTTGAGAAGTCGTTTCCCGAAGAGACGACTTCTCAACCGAAAAAGCAAAACAAATACAAAAACTTAGTTAAGAAGTCGTTTCCTTGGGGGGCGATTTCTCAACAGAAAAAGCAAAAAAATACCAAAAATCAGTTGAGAAGTCGTTTCCCTGGGGGGCGACTTCCCAACAGCAAAAAAAATCTGTGCTGCTTTAATAAATAATGTAAAAAGTGTGTTACTCTGAGTTTTTAATTTTTTTTTGTATTAGGAGTTTTTTTGCAATCCAGCCGTCATTGTTGAATAACCTTCAAGTAAGATTGAAGATTTTTATTCATTAACGTACGAAGATGTAGAAGATCACGGTTATTTTTGGGTTACCATTTCATTGGTGAGTAATATCCACCGACTTTGTTAATGACTTATCTACACTGGGGAATCTGGCTGGTCAGGAGTACATGACTTTGCCGCCCATGTGGTTCTCCTCTCCCAACAGAATTTTTGCCACACCCAAGATTTTAACTCGAGATTTTGGGGTGAGATCCAAATCCAGTTACCACTCGGACCGGTCTTTGCCGGTAAGATCACCGGTTTTAACAGCCATTCATCTGACAAAAAATGTTTTATTCAAGATCTATACCATTTCTAATTTGTCAAGCCATTTATCTGACAAAAAATATTTTATTCAAGATCTATACCATTTATAATTTGTCAAGAAAAATGCTCCAATTAAACCTAGCTAATATTATTCAAAACCTATACCATCCCAAACATAACCTTGGCTGGTCCAAGCTTAGAATAGCATTGTCTTTTAGTTGTGGCTAGTGGCTTAGACAAAAGAAACCATCAGCCAGTGAATTTTAAGCCACAAACAATACCCGACCAGAACAAACCTACAACCAGAAAAATAATGATTGAAATAAGAAAAATTTCATATAAAGTGAAGGAATTAGTTATCTTAATTTAAAGACAAAATTGTTCTATCAACTCATAGGTTTCTTGTTCTTTGTATAGCAAAAGGATACAAATGGTGGATATTCTAGGTGACCAGGACAGGCAAGTAACTTTCTTATCTGCTTTTCATCTATTACTACTTTAGTATCCGGCTATGCTTTTATTTATTTATTTTGATTCCTAATTTTAATATTGTTTTTTGCCTTTTGTCAAAACAAAAATTGTTTTTTGCCATCAACTCTCTTGTTAGTATGATAAAAGTTATTGTTAATTTTCCAAAGTACCTATTCCTTGTATACGCCTCCATATCAAAAGCTTTCGTTATTGTTTATCTAAAAAAAAAGCTTTCGTTATTAACTTATTATTGTATAGCTATTTAAATTTTCTCATTTAATGTTATTTTCAGGCTACACAGGCTAATGATAAAGATGTCAAGCCCAAAAGTTCAAGTTCTTGTTCAGATTATTGTCTGTTTTCACATTTTTAGAAAATCCCTTTTATTTCAAAATTCTATTTCAGGGAATAATACTTGAATGATATAGTTTTATGTTGATATAAAGGTATAATGATGCCCAGTTGCGTATCCATCCATGATCCTGGCTCAAGGTAGTCAAACTAGTTAACTTAGTAAAATTTGAAGTCCAGTGATGTTGGGATATGAGAACTTGTTTTGTACGATTGTTGGCAGTGTGGTATAATTTTCTCTTCAAGTAATTTTTCATTTCTCTTAAAATCTAAAATAACTTAATAATTGAACAAATTAACAATAGCACAATAAAAATTAATTATACAACATTAAATTATTAATTTAATAATTAAGTATATAGGATAGTAGAGAGACGAGAAAGGAAAGGGAATTAAGGAATGGATTTGCACGAGAAGATGAGCGCGGAGAGATGACAAAAAGGGAGAGAAGAGAAGAGAGACGAGGGATAATTGAAAGAAGAGAGTCTGTACCGGCCACATAGCGTGACAGAGAAGTGCAGCGCATAGCAATAGATAAGATAAAGTGTGCAAACAAAAACGATAAGGGGTCAAAAAAATAATTAAAGGGGTATTAATGAACTTTTTAAAAAATGAGGGTGTACAACTACACACCCGAGATCCATAGTGGATCCTCCCCTAGTGATGGCACCATATGTTTCTCGCACCCACACTAGTGCATATACGACTTTTTATACTAATTAAAATTTTTGACAAAAAAAATACCAATTAACATTGGCCTTTTACACTAATTTTGGTGATGGTGTAAAAACTTTTGGCATGGTAAGTATGGCCGTTTAACATCGGTTTTATTACGTCTGTTAAACTCACCATTGTAAAAAGTGCAATTGTCGGTGTCCAATGAGACAATTTCACATTAAAGATGATATTTTTACACTAGTTATTACAAACAATTGGTTTAAAATGTCATGTGTACCAGTTCCCCTTATAATGTTTTTTCATTAAGAAGAAAGGTAAAAACAACAAGGGAAAAAACCGCTAAGGTCTTAATCTAACAATCCCTATAACATCAGCTTGAAGAGAAGTAGATATAGCTAGAGGCAAAGCCGCCAACGATGAACACCGTACTCTATAGATGAACCATGTTTAGAAAGTCAATCTAACAATGAGTTCCCTCACGAAAGGAGTGGGTGAAGGATAGTTGCCAATCACGTTCCAAGAAGGAGCAAATGTAGTCAACAAAATAGGAGCATAAGAATGGACAGAAGCGACACCATATTAATAAAGCTCAACGCTGTTTTGGAGTTGGATTCACAATCAAGGTTCTGATAACATTTTTGAGAAGCAATACTAAAATCCCGGGAAATGGCTTGCAGCTCAGCATTAATATTGGTAGTGAAGCCACATCCTCCTGAAAAACCCATTATTCAATTTCCATTATGATATCTGAAAAGACTTCCATAACAGAGCAATCAGGGTTTCCAAAAGAGCTACCATTAACATTCAATTAAATAAATTTTCATGTGGAGTTCCCCTTATAATGGTAAGAGTATATGATTGTTCTTAAAACAAATAAACTGTTTGTTTTTCAAACTGCTTACAAATTACACCATCTTTACATACAAATGATAGCCAATGTGCCCAACATTTTAAACTTACACATACAACAAATAGCAAAAATAAGTTCTACAAACTTATTTTTGTTGGGGACTAGCATATAATGAAGAAATTATTAAACACATTAACTAGTACTATTAAATATTTCTTATTTTGCAGATTAATTATTTAGGCTTCTCATTTTTAAACCCCTGATAAGAGAATGTAAATAGAAAAATATGTTATAAAAATCTAAAGCCAAAGTCAATACATACGAGTAATAAAAGCTTACTACCTATAAAGTATAATTCTTAATACTCATAATAACGGTGTATCAAAAGTACAAACAAACAAAAGAAAATACATGTACATATTTAATAATACGGTTAGTGTTCCCAACCGGACCGGCCGGTATACACATACGTTCGGCTACCAAAGGACTTCCCCGCAGGACTAACCGATCGGCCATAAATATCTCACCCCATCGCTCCCAATATGGAATGAAGCACGATCTTGGGGAAAGATCCCTGATTTTCCTCTCATTTGTATGTAACGGTTAACTCGACCATCAATTGTATTTATTATTATTAATGAGCCTGCAATATAAATATATGCCCTCTGAGGTCAATAAACGAATCCTGAATCCAACATTCCCACTGACACTACAAAAAAACTAGTCATTAGCGAGGGACAGTTCCCTCGCAAAATGACCTGATTCCCTCACTAATGGTCATTAGCGAGGGACTTAGCGAGGGACTGGTTCCCTCGCTAATTCCCTCCTCGCAAATGGGATTAGCGAGGGAAGTTGGATCCCTCGCTAATTAGCGAGGGACTATGCCGTCGCTAGTTCCCTCGCTAATGACTGCAGCTTTTCAGGTGATGGGACTCAGTTGCAGGGGTTGGTAAATGCGCAGGAATTAGCGACGGCTTTTGCCCTCGCTAATTCCCTCGCTAATGACTGCAGTTTTAAAAAAAAATGACACGTGTCCAGTGCTGAATGGCTTGTTTTTTTATATATATTAATTAATGAATATTATATTATATTATTAATTTTGTGGTGATGTGTGGTGGTGGTGGCGTGGTGGTGGTGTGGTGGTGGTGGTGGCGTGGTGGTGGTGATGGGTGGTTTAGAGTAGAGAGAAGGAGAAGAGTAAGGGAGAAAGAGAGAGAGGAGTGAGAGTGGTGGTGGTGGCGTGGTGGTGGTGTGGTGGTGGCGTGGTGGTGATGGGTGGTTTAGAGTAGAGAGAGAAGGAGAAGAGTAAGAGAGAGGGAGAGAGAGAGAGAGAGAGAGAGAGAGAGAGAGAGAGAGAGAGAGAGAAAGAGAGAAGAGTGAGAGTGGTGGTGGTGGGGTGGTGGGTTGGTGGTGGTGAAGAGTAAGAGAGAGTGAGTGAGAGTGGTAGGAGGTATGTGGTGGTGGTGGTGTTGGAAGAGTGAAGAGAGAAGAAGAGTGTGAGAGGAGGTGATGATGATGGTGGTGGTGGTGGTGTTGGAAGAGTGAAGAGAGAAGAATGGTGTGAGAGGAAGTGGAAGGGGGAAGAGGAAGGGAAGAGGAATGGTGAAGAGTGAGTGAGTGAGTGAGTGAGAAAGAAGAGTGAGGGTGTAAACGGATATAAAGGAAAAAAGAAAAAAAATTGCGAGGGAATTAGCGAGGGAACTGTCTCATCATCTGAAAAGTTAACGTTAGCGAGGGAATTAGCGAGGGAACTGTCCCTCGCTAATTTCTGCACCTTTACCAACCCCTGCGCTGAGTCCCATCATCTGAAAAAACAAAATTTAGCGAGGGAATTAGCGAGGGCAGTCATTTGCGAGGGACAGTTCCCTCGCTAATGACAAAAAAATTGACAGCTCTATGCCCTCGCTAATTCCCTCGCTAATGACTGTTTTTGCGAGGGACAACAAGTCCCTCGCTAATGTCCGTCGCTAATCAGTATTTTTTTTGTAGTGTGATTCATAATGATAATCTTATTATACTTGTGTTTGGTCCTTTTTCTCCAGAGAAACCGATCAGAACATTGACACTCACTATGGGGCCTGAGTAAAATCTTTCCCACGCCTCACGCAGAAAACGAAACTGAAATATTCATCATTGAACAATGGTGACTACCAGAAATGGGGGAACCGGTAACGGCGATCCTGGCGGCTCTAATGGCTAGCACCACAACATAGATCCGAGGTTGGAAGAACTGATGGCTGCAGTCCAGCTTCTCCAAACCTAGAACGCTGACCAGCAATGACATAATGAGGAGCAGCAGCTTCGCCCAAGCCCTGGAGGCAAGAGAGATACAGTTATAGCAACAACTTGCTGATATGAGAAAATTTACCCAGGTGTTGGAAGCCACCAGAGCCCCGTTGCGAGCATTTCAGCCATTTGCGGCGGCGATCCAGGCCGTACAGATACCACCTAGGTTCAGAGAACCGACTACTGGTAGCTATATGATAGGCCGCAAGTGCACGGTCTTGTCGCGTAATAAAAGAGTTATCGATCCACAGGGAGAGCCTAGGTGATTACCAATTTAATTTTTCAAAGTTGATTAACTGAAAAGAAA
Organism: Astragalus membranaceus; assembly: GCA_039519185.1. Taxonomy (NCBI): domain Eukaryota; kingdom Viridiplantae; phylum Streptophyta; class Magnoliopsida; order Fabales; family Fabaceae; genus Astragalus; species Astragalus membranaceus. Next base: position 97,957,314 of record CM076846.1, on the reverse strand, counting down.
GTCTTTTTAGAAAGAAGGAATGTTTGATGTTTTTAAAGATAAAAAGTGTAACAGCCCAGGTCCAACGCATTGGCCACCCCAACACTATTACATCACGGTCTTCTCTACCCCCCTTGTAGAATTTTTGCCTTCCGTGGGAATCGAACCTTGCACCTGAGGCATAAGTGCAAGTTAAACACACCTCCCACTACTAATTGAGCGCGCACTCAATTGGTAGTGGGAGGTGTGTTTAACTTGCACTTATGCCTCAGGTGCAAGGTTCGATTCCTACGGAAGGCAAAAATTCTACAAGGGGGGTAGAGAAGACCGTGATGTAATAGTGCTGGGGTGGCCAATGCGTTGGACCTGGGCTGTTACAATAAAAAGGCGCGCTCAATTGGTAGTGGGAGGTGTGTTTAACTTGCACTTATGCCTCAGGTGCAAGGTTCGATTCCCACGGAAGGCAAAAATTCTACAAGGGGGGTAGAGAAGACCGTGATGTAACAGTGCTGGGGTGGCCAATGCGTTGGACCTGGGCTGTTACAAAAAGAGACTTGGGGTATTATTTTCATCGAAATGATAAGGTTTCCGTTATTAATCCTTTCGACTATTTTCCCGTTTAAAGAACGATATATTTCTTAAGACAAGGCGACGGTTGTAGCAAGAGTTTCCTTTCGGAATACAAACACGTGTTCTAAACTAATTATCAAGCCTATTTTCATGGTTGATTATTATTAGAACCCATTAAGCAAAGACCTTTTCGTGTCTCAATAAAACCAAAACTATTTTCATGTGTTGATTTTATTGTCTAATTTCATAGATCCAACAACCACACTTCCCCTTTCGGTACATCGTATAGTGTTTTGAAATAATAATGAAAAGTGATGAAATTAGATTTAAAAAAACAAAGAAATTAAGGTGGAAAATAGTCTCGGGAATTAATTAGTAGGAAGCCATCATTTGATTGTTGCCAAAAACCCCAAGGCTAAGAAAGTATACTCACTCATGATCATTGTAGACAAAAGAGGAGAAGAGGAAGATTTTGTAAATTGCAAGAATTGTAAATAAAGCGATAAGTTGCGAAATGTGTAAATGAGTTAGGAATAAGATGTTAGAATGGCAAGAAAATAAATGTTAGGAATTGAGAAAATTGCAAAATTATAAATAGCGGAATTGTAAATGACAAGAAAGTAAATTGCTTAAAAAGTAAATTGCAAGGAATTTAAATGACTTGGAAAATAAAAGAGCAAGAAAGTAAAAGGACAAGAAAATAAATGGGCAAGAAAAGTAAAGAGCAAGAATTAAAAGAGCAAGAAAATAAATGGGCAAGAAAGTAAAGAGCTAGAATTAAAAGGGCAAGAAAGTAAATGGGCAAGAAAAGTAAAGAGCAAGAATTAAAAGAGCAAGAAACTAAATGGGCAAGAAAAGTAAAGAGCAAGAATTAAAAGAGCAAGAAAATAAATGGGCAAGAAAGTAAATAAACAAGAATTAAAAGGGCAAGAAAGTAAATAAGCAAGAATTAAAAAGAACATGAAGAGTAAATTGAAGTCATAAATCTTAGAGAGTTTTTGAGAGTGATTTTCTCACAAAATTCAGGTGTTGTTACAAGTGAGGATCAAGGTCCTATTTATAGGAAAATATGAGGGATGGGGCAAAATGGTCAATTCAAGTTTTGGCAAAGATAGCCATCAACAAGTGGACAAAGCAAGTTGGCAAAGATAGCCATCAACAAGTGGACAAAGCACTTTGAGTGGAGGGGCAAAATGGTCAAAAAGAAGTGAAAAATCAAGTTGGCAAAGATGGCCACAAACAAGTGGCCGCAGCCAAAATTGACAGCTTTTTGGTGCCCTGTCCTGCGCCAGTGTTGCTCCTTGGCGCCCTTGGCGCCCTGTGCTGCGCCAGTTTTGCTCCTTGGCGCCCTGTGCTGCGCCAGTTTTGCTCCTTGGCGCCCTTGGGGCCCTGTGCTGCGCCAGTTTTGCTTCTTGGGGCCCTGTGCTACGCCAGTTTTGTCTCTAAAATTGTTCCTCCTCAAATATTTTCTTTGTTCTTCATTTTAGCTCATATTTTCTCTTTTGCTTCAAAATAAAACCTGAAAATAAAAAGTAAACATTTGTAGTAAAATAGCTCAAAAATATAATTAAAATACCAAATAAACCTAATAAAAATAACTATTAAACAGACTCTAAAAATAGACTTATCAAACTCCCCTATGCTTGAACCTTTGCTTGTCCTCAAGCAAAAACAGTGTAAATCTTTAGGCCAATTTTGAGGGAAAATTATTTTCACATCGTAACCTTAAGTGAACTGTGGGGCAATTCTAACACTTTGGTTTGAGAAATACTATCTGGGCTTCTTGTGGAATTGGGAGACAATTTTAAAGTATCAATACTCTAGAGAGGATATCAATGTCAATATAGAGCCGGTTCCCCAGCATTCTTAAGCTTGGGTCCTCCATTTACTAAGACCCGGTCTCAAAGGAGGGTCTTTATACGTTGGGTATTCAAGCATTTTTATTTTCTTTTTGATTTTATATGCTAACCATTCATTTTGACATTTAAAATGCACCAATTTTTGCATTTTGAATTGGTTTTGCATATTTTTTTTTCTTTGCTTGATACCCCAACTCAGACGTTTTTCTCCAGTAACCGCGCATCCAGTGAATGTCACCAAGAGAACCAGGTTACTAGTTTCTCTTCAGTCCTTCTAATTGTATTAACAACTGAAAACAGTCTCAATAGTGTGTGTGTGTGAAAAAGCCCTAGAAGTAGAAATCGAACCATGATACAATTTTGTTGTTCCCAACCAGTCCACCTAGATGATTGCTAATGAAAAATTGAAAAATTATTTTTGTCCAGAAAAGGCTTATCTATAACATGCTTAGGGTTCACAAAGTTTCATCATGGAGGGAGCAGATACAACTCAAAGTACAAAAAGATAAAACTTAGCAAAGCAATAAAGACATACCCAATAAAAGCAATAAAATACACCCCCATGCTTGGACTAGGCATTGTGCTCAATGATTTTTCAAATAAAACAACACAAGAAGGGGTTAGGATAGCTCACCAGATCACAGCTGCCCGGGCGGGGGACCCTGGTTAATGCTGAAATGATGTATTTAGGGTTTGGAGCATATCTGTCGCGTGCTCCAAATTTTCTAACCGTGAGCCTTTTTTCTTCTTTTTTTTTTGTTTTTTTTGGGTGAATCGAAAAAATACATTAAGCCGTGGGTTGCCTCCCACGCAGCGCTCTTTTAACGTCACTAGCTTGACGATCAAAATTTCAATTGGGATCATGTAGAACTACACTAGTTCCTTTCTCAATTGGGTCACCAATTAGATAATTTTTCAACCTTTGACCATTGACTTTAAACGATCCGGGTGTCTCGCTCCAGATCTTTATAGATCCGAAGGGGTAAACCTTACGGATTTCAAAAGGACCGGACCATCTTGATTTTAATTTTCCTGGGAAATTTTTTAGCCTGGAATTAAATAATAACACCAGATCACCCTCCTTGAATTCTCTGCGAATGATACGCTTATCATGCCAATTGTTTGTTCTTTCTTTGTAAAGTTTGGCATTCTCATAAGCATCCATTCTCAGTTCTTCCAATTCGTTTAGTTGGAGTTTTCTTTTTTTCTCCGGCAAATTACATGTTCAGGTTAAGGCGTTTAATTACCGAGTAAGCTTTGTGCTCTAGTTCAACCGGAAGGTGGCAAGACTTCCCATAAATTAATTTGAAAGGAGTCATTCCTATGGGAGTTTTGTACGCAGTCCGATAAGCCCAGAGAGCATCATCAAGCTTTACCGACCAGTCTTTTCTTGAGGCCGAAACAGTTTTTTCTAAAATACTTTTAATTTCTCTGTTCGATACCTCAACCTGACCACTAGTTTGAGGGTGATAAGGCGTTGCAATTTTGTGCCTTACACCAAACTTTTGCAGTAACATTTCAAAATGTTTTAAGATGAAATGGGATCCTCCGTCGCTTATGGCAACACGAGGGACCCCGAATCTTGGAAAAAGAATGACAATGGTATAGAATGACAATGGTATAGAATGTTACTTACCTCTTCTTCCGGAATGCATCTTCTGAACACCCCGTCTGCTCCCCTTTTAAAAAGCAGTGGCTCATTCCAGTAATACTGTTTAAGATCATGGAAGAATTTCTTCTTCTGCTGATAATTTAAATCTGGGGGGAGTACTCCTGCAGCAAGGTAGTTTACAAAATCTGCATACCATGGTGCTTCAGTTTTGACCAATGAGAAGAGTTGATCATCCAAAAATGTATCATTAAGTGGTAACTCTTCTTCTTTTGTTCCTTGTAGGTGGGACAAATGATCAGCCACAACATTTTCAACGCCTTTTTTATCCATTATTTCAAGATCAAATTCTTGTAGGAGGAAAACCCATCGGATCAATCTCGGCTTAGCATCTTTTTTGTTTAACAAATATTTTATGGCCGAGTGATCTGTATAAATGATGATTTTTGAACCTACCAAATATGATCAAAACTTATCAACGGCAAAAACTACCGCCAATAATTCTTTTTCAGTTGTGGCATAATTCATTTGTGCTTCATCTAAGGTCCTGCTTGCGTAGTATATGGCATGCAATTTGTTTTCCTTTCTTTGCCCCAGGACTGCCCCAACTGCATAGTCGCTTGCATCGCACATTTTCTCGAACGGAAGATTCCAGTCCGGTGGCTGTATGATTGGGGCAGTAACCAAAGCCTTTTTCAACCTGTCAAAAGCTTCAAGACAAGGATCATTAAAAATAAATGCTGCATCCTTAAGGAGCAGACTTGTCATAGGTTTTGAAATTTTTGAGAAGTCTTTTATGAACCAGCGGTAGAAACCCGCATGGCCTAAAAAGCTTCTCACCTCTTTTACTGAGGTGGGAGGTAGCATTTTTTCAATCACCTCAATTTTTGCATGATCTACCTCAATACCTCTATTAGAAATTAAGTGTCCTAGGACAATTCCTTCATTAACCATGAAATGACACTTTTTCCAGTTTAGAACTAGGTTCACCTTCTCACACCTCTCTAAGACTTTTTCCAGATTGGCTAAACAGTTTTCAAAATTTGAGCCATGGACGGAAAAATCATCCATAAACACTTCCATTATGTTTTCAACAAAGTCTGAGAATATGGACATCATACACCTTTGAAAGGTAGCAGGAGCATTACATAGACCAAAGGGCATCCTTCTATAGGCATAAGTGCCAAAAGGACATGTGAAAGTTGTTTTTTCTTGGTCGCTAGGGTGGATGGGAATTTGGAAAAATCCCAAATAACCATCCAAATAGCAGAAATGTGAGTGCTGTGCTAACCTTTCTAGCATTTGATCAATGAACGGGAGAGGGAATGTGGATACCTGTGTTGCAGGTTATCTAATATTGCAGGATTAGTTTTGATGATGAAAAAGACAAAGCCAAGTTGATGGCCAAAGGAATGAGAGTGTCAAAGCAAAGCTGATAAAAAGTATCATATATTCAAAAGTCACAATCCAAGTCAACCAAGCTCAAAGTATTGAAGATTCAAGCTTAAGGGTAGTCCTTAAGTATAAGGGTAGTCCTTAGGGTCTTGGGTGAGTCTTAGGATAAATGTAAGCTCTTACGAAGGTCAGCTCATCTCGCAAAGTCTCTCGTCCCAAAGCTTTTTCAAAATACATGCATGAACAAGTAAACCTAAAAAGTATTTTTGAAAAACTCTAAAATCGATTTCACTCTCTTTGAAACTAAGCCTAAATCGTTTTTCAAACACAATGGCTAAGCTCCTAATCGATTTCATAAGCATACAAGTGATTCATATTGTTTCCTTATTTGAAGAAATCGATTTCCACTTATCTCTAAATAGAAAGAATCGATTCACACCTTTTCCATAAATGAAAGAATCGATTCTCAGGCAAAGAATCGAGTTGCATCTCTCTTCAAATAAAGTAAAGAATCGATTTGCACATTACTTGTTTTAAAACACATAATCGATTCCTTGCTTTCTTATTCAAATGAAGAATCGATTTCAAACTCCTTCAAAGAATCTCACAATCGATTCCTTCCTAAATCAAGTAAACAAGAATCGATTCCTAGATCAATTCAAATAACAAAGAATCGATTCCCACATATTTTTTAACGTAAACTTGATTTTTTCAAAGCCTATAAATAGAGGCCTCATAGCCTCCATTTCTCAACCAACCCATTCTCATAATCTATTCTTTCTGAAAAACTCTTATATTTTATTTGTGTTCTTCTCGCACCGCCGGTCCGTCAAGAGCTGATCTGTTGCTAAGAGTTAGTTGGGGTTGCATTCTTCAAGTTGTAATATCTGCCTTCATTAGAGGTATTTCTGTCTTTACAATTGTTTATTATTTAATTGTTGTGATTTGTTCTAGGGAGTGGGGTATCTCTCTAGGGTAGCTGTTTGTACTAGGAAGTGGGGTATCTTTCTGGGGCAGCTGATTGTAACAGGGGTGGGGTATCTCTTGTTATTGGTATATTAGATTTGAGGGCTCTCCATAGGTGGGGTATCCTAGGAGGAGAGTGCCTGAGTCTGTAAAGGTTTCCCAAGGCACCTGTAAGCCTTGTTGTTTTGGTTAGTGGAAAATCACACAAGGGTGTGAGGACTGGACGTAGGTCACTAGGAGGTGACCGAACCAGAATAAATCTCTGCGTGCTTTACTGCTTTCCTGCTTTACCGTTATACCGCTTTACTGCTTTATATTCTAATTCCTTCGCTTCCACTTAACCTGCGCGAAAATTGATCTAAGTCATTGAAAAGGGGAAAAACATTTTTGAAAGATCTGAAAAGTTTTAAATCTCAATTCACCCCCCTCTTGAGACTGAAGCCACTTGGTAACAAGGAAGTGATCTTTCCGGGTAGCTTTGTTAAGCTTTCTGTAATCAATACACATTCTCCATCCCGTAATTGTCCTTGTGGAAATGCATTCATCCTTTTCATTTTTAATAACTGTTAAGCCTCCCTTCTTAGGTACTACTTGAACAGGACTAACCCACTTACTATCGGAAATAGGATATATTATCCCAGCATCAATGAGTTTTAAAACTTCCTTTTTAACAACCTCTTTCATGTTTGGGTTTAATCTTCTTTGATGCTCGATAGAAGGTTTAAAGTCCTCTTCCAGTAGTATTCTGTGTATGCAGATTGATGGATTTATTCCTTTAATGTCCTCAATAGTATACCCTATGGCTTTGGGATACTTTTTAAGAACATTAAGCAATTTTTCATTCTCATTTTTGTTTTAGATCTGCATTTACAATAACTGGAAAAGTAGAATTAGGGCCAAGAAACTCATACCTGAGAGATGTTGGTAAGGGCTTCAGTTCTATTTTTGGTGCTTCTTTTAGGAGAGGTCGAGGTTTTCCCTCACCCAAAGTTTCAGTACCCAATTTTTGTGATGGTGGATTCTCATCTAAAAGTTTTATGTAGAATTGGGTTTCCTCAGCTGCATTTGTATCTGTGTTGCCTAAAAGGCAATCTTCCAGACTATCTTGTGAAGATGATGCTAAAGAGCAGTCTCGCACGCAATAGTCTACAATATCAATCCTGCAGCATGAGTCCTTTACAGACGGACTCTTCATGAAGTTTGAAACTTCAAACTCAACCTTTTCATCCCCCACGTTAAAAACCAACTTACCGTTTTTAACGTCAATTATTGCCCCTGCAGTAGCCAAAAAAGGCCTCCCTAGAAGAATAGGAATTTGGGAGTCTTCTTCAATTTCCATTATAACAAAATCCACCGGTATAAAAGTTTGCCCTACCTTGATAGGGACATCCTCTAAGATTCTAGTGGGGTATTTAATGGAACGATCTGCCAACTGTATTGTCATTTTTGTGGGTTTAAGTTCACCTATCCCTAGTCTTTTACAAAGAGAAAGAGGCATCAAACTTACACTGGCTCCTAGATCACACATTGCTCTGTTTATAGTTTCACTTCCAATTACACAAGGTATGGAAAAACTACCTGGATCTTTGAGCTTTTGTGGCAGCTTGTTCTGGATAATTGCACTACATTCTTCTGTTAATGCAATCGTCTCATAGTCGTCTATTTTTCTTTTCTTGGATAAAATTTCTTTCAAAAATTTAGAATAAGACGGCATTTGAGACAATGCATCAGTGAAAGGAACGTTGATGTAAAGCTTTTTAAGCAAGTCGACAAACCTTTTGAATTGCTCGTCAAGTTTGTTTTTTGCAAATCTTTGGGTAAAAGGAATGGGTGGTTTGTATGGTGGTGGGGGGATGTATGGTTCTTCTCTTTCGTTTTTTGGTTCTTTCTCTTTTCTTTCTCTTCTTGCTCACATGGTAAATTAGGTTTTTCACTCACAATTTTTTCTTGGGTTGCTCTTGGTTCCTCTAATTGTTTTCCGCTTCTAAGGGTGACGGCATTTATTTGGCCATTTGGATTTTGTTCTGGTTGCCCAGGAAATACCCCTGAAGACTTAGAGGATGAAGCCACCTGTGTTGCCACTTGAGTTATTTGATTTTCAAGCTTCTTATTATGAGTGGCAAGTCGACTTTTGATACTAATTTGATAAGTGTGTCATTCAAATAACCAGTTTGATTTTCGAATTCTTCATTTTGTTTTGTTTGAGATGACACAAATTTTTCCATAAAAAATTCCAAGTTCGACTTTTGCGGGTTGTTTTGTGGGTTGTTAAAAACCCTTTGATTTTGAAAACCAGGAGGTGGTCTAGGTGCTGGATTGGGTGGAGGATTTTTATAAGAAAAATTTGGATGATTCCTCCACCCAGGATTATCAGTATTTGAAAACGGATCTTCCTTTTGAGCATAGTTAACATGCTCATTTCCAGTACTAGATGCCTCAAGCTGGCATTCAGCTCCAAGATAGCCAACAACCCCACATAATTCACATGGTGGAGTAGTAGGAGAAAAAGTTTGTGAGACGACACTTACATTTAATTTTTCAAATTTTTGAAAAAGTGCGTCCACTTTTGAGGCAAGATGATCAACAGCAGATATTTCATACTTACCTGGTTCTTTTGATGATGCTGGTTTATCTGTTATGGCTCGCTCACATGCCCATTGACAATGGTTTTGAGCCATATCTTCAATGAGTGCATAAGCTTCAGTAAAATTTTTGTTCATCAAAGCTCCACCTGCAGCTGCATCAACAGTCATTCTTGTTGCATATTGTAATCCATTATAAAATGTGTGAACAACGAGCCATTTCTCTAGTCCATAATGGGGGCATAGCCTTAACATTTCTTTGAAACGTTCCCAAGCATCATAAAGAGATTCCCCGTTGTTTTGAGAAAATCGAGTAATTTGACTTCTCATTTGAGCTGTTTTACTTGGGGGAAAGAACCTAGTACGAAAAGCTTGTTTTAATTGGCCCCAGCTGGTAATGGATTTCGAAGGCAAAGAATGTAGCCATGCTCTTGCTCTATCCCTTAATGAAAAAGGGAAGAGCTTTAGTCTTATGGCATCTTGAGGTAGCCCTTTTAATTTGAGAGTTCCACAGTATTCCAGAAAAATTGAAATATGAAGATTTGGGTCCTCCGTGGGAGAACCGGAAAATTGGTTTTGTTGAACCATTGAAAGCAGAGATGATTTGAGTTCAAAATTATTTGCTTCCACATTTGGATGCACAATGACAGCCGATGGTTCTGCTGAAGGTGTTGCGTACTCTTTGAGAGCACGATTTTCATTAGCCGCCATTTGGTTATCGGGAATTTCTCTCCTCCTTCTATGTAAGAACCTTTCGATTTCGGGAATTTGTTGAACAGTTTCTTCAAAACTTCTGATTTTTCGCATTCGAGGGACAAGAGAAGAAAAAGTAAAAATAAAGAAAATAAAACTTCAGTCTAACCGGTTTCGAAAAACTTAATTAATATCACTGCCTCCCCGGCAACGGCGCCAAAAACTTGATAGGCCGCAAGTGCACGGTCTTGTCACGTAATAAAAGAGTTATCGATCCACAGGGAGAGCCTAGGTGATTACCAATTTAATTTTTCAAAGTTGATTAACTGAAAAGAAAGTCTTTTTAGAAAGAAGGAATGTTTGATGTTTTTAAAGATAAAAAGAGACTTGGGGTATTAGTTTCATCGAAATGATAAGGTTTCCGTTATTAATCCTTTCGACTATTTTCCAGTTTAAAGAACGATATATTTCTTAAGACAAGGCGGCGGTTGTAGCAAGAGTTTCCTTTCGGAATACAAACGCGTGTTCTAAACTAATTATCAAGCCTATTTTCATGGTTGATTATTATTAGAACCCATTAAGCAAAGACCTTTTCGTGTCTCAATAAAACCAAAACTATTTTCATGTGTTGATTTTATTGTCTAATTTCATAGATCCAACAACCACACTTCCCCTTTCGGTACATCGTGTGGTGTTTTGAAATAATAATGAAAAGTGATGAAATTAGATTTAAAAAAACAAAGCGATTAAGGTGGAAATTAGTCTCGGGAATTAATTAGTAGGAAGCCATCATTTGATTGTTGCCAAAAACCCCAAGGCTAAGAAAGTCTACTCACTCATGATCATTGTAGACAAAAGAGGAGAAGAGAAAGATTTTGTAAATTGCAAGAATTGTAAATAAAGCGATAAGTTGCGAAAGGTGTAAATGAGTTAGGAATTAGATGTTAGAATGGCAAGAAAATAAATGTTAGGAATTGAGAAAATTGCAAAATTATAAATAGCGGAATTGTAAATGACAAGAAAGTAAATTGCTTAAAAAGTAAATTGCAAGGAATTTAAATGACTTGGAAAATAAAAGAGCAAGAAAGTAAAAGGGCAAGAAAATAAATGGGCAAGAAAAGTAAAGAGCAAGAAAATAAATGGGCAAGAAAGTAAAGAGCAAGAATTAAAAGGACAATAAAGTAAATGGGCAAGAAAAGTAAAGAGCAAGAATTAAAAGAGCAAGAAAATAAACGGGCAAGAAAAGTAAAGAGCAACAATTAAAAGAGCAAGAAAATAAACAGGCAAGAAAAGTAAAGAGCAAGAATTAAAAGAGCAAGAAAATAAATGGGCAAGAAAGTAAATAAGCAAGAATTAAAAGGGCAAGAAAGAAAATATGCAAGAATTAAAAAGAACATGAAGAGTAAGTTGAAGTCATAAATCTTAGAGAGTTTTTGAGAGTGATTTTCTCACAAAATTCAAGTGTTGTTACAACTTACAAGTGAGGATCAAGGTCCTATTTATAGGAAAATATGAGGGAAGGGGCAAAATGGTCAATTCAAATTTTGGCAAAGATATCCATCAACAAGTGGACAAAGCAAGTTGGCAAAGATAGCCATCAACAAGTGGACAAAGCAGTTTGAGTGGAGGGGCAAAATGGTCAAAAAGAAGTGAAAAATAAAGTTGGCAAAGATGGCCACAAACAAGTGGCCGCAGCCAAAATTGACTGCTTTTTGGCGCCCTTGGCGCCCTGTCTTGCGCCAGTCCTGCGCCAGTGTTGCTCCTTGGCGCCCTGTGCTGCGCCAGTTTTGCTCCTTGGCGCCCTGTGCTGCGCCAGTTTGCGTTGTGCTGCTCCTTGGCGCCCCTGGCGCCCTGTGCTGCGCCAGTTTTGCTCCTTGGAGCCCTTGGCGCCCTGTGCTGCGCCAGTTTTTCTCCTTGGCGCCCTTGGGGCCCTGTGATGCGCCAGTTTTGCTTCTTGGCGCCCTTGGGGCCCTGTGCTGCGCCAGTTTTGTCTCAAAAATTGTTCCTCCTCAAATATTTTCTTTGTTCTTCATTTTAGCTCATATTTTATCTTTTGCTTCAAAATAAAACCTGAAAATAAAAAATAAACATTTCTAGTAAAATAGCTCTAAAATATAATTAAAATACCAAATAAACCTAATAAAAGTAACTATTAAAAAAACTCTAAAAATAGACTTATCACTATAACGGCACCGGGGACCCCAAGAGCCACTTAGATGCTTTCCAAACCCAGATGTTCATCAGTGGTGGCAGTGATACCATCTGCTACAAGATGTTTGCGGGAACACCGGCAGAAGTGGCCCTAAAGTGGTTTGAAGATTTGGCAAGCAGATTCGTGCAGCAATTCTCGGCAAACAAGAAAAGAGAGGTGGGACTTGGCGATCTGTTCGACGTACACCAAGGACCGTCTGAGCCGCTCAAAAACTACCTTGATCAGTTAAACAAGTCCACCGTCCTTGTAGTAGAGCCAGACGAAAAGTTTTTGATGACCGCCTTCATAAAAGGCCTACGCAATGGGACCTTTAGCAAAACACTGATCATCTGAAAACCCCGTACGATGGATGAGGTATGGGAAAGGGCGAAGAAACATATAGAAGACGAAGAGTCTAACACAGGGAAGAGGCAGAAAGGGACCGAGAGACAGGCACCCGTCGTCGAGCGAGTGGAGCCACAGCACATTTGGTCAAACCATAGAAGGGACAGAGGGAATAGAAATAGAAATAGATCGGCCAAACTAGGGGCAGATGATAGAACCCCTCCAATTGTACTAGTTCAAATTAAATAAAGAGGACCGAAATGTTCTACTTTTGTAGTGAAAATCTAGAATGGACCACTAACCCCAGACGTAAGTCCTGGTAGGTAAGAACCGAACAATGTCTCAATGTTACTCTTGGGAACTAAAAACAAGTCCCAGCAGGAAATAGGCTGGACTGACGATTTCATGCCCCACCCTTGGGCGAACCTTATGGGAAAAAAGCAAGGCTAGCATGCTTGTCGCACCATAAGGAATCTCCCTAGAGAACCAGCACAACCAAACGCCGTAGCCAGACCGAACTATTTTGCAAGTCTAAGGAGGGAACTAATAAAGTCCTGACAGGTGAAGACTGGCGAAAGCCGACATACACCCTTGGGCCCTAACCATTCTATGAAAAATATTGAAAGTGACGAAAAGAAGTGCTCGGCCAGAGGCCCACACGACTCTGGCCCTAACAAACCCGATCCAAACAAGACCGAAAGCAATCAAAACTAAAACGAAGAAAATCAACAAAAATCATGCAGTTATATTACAATAAGAATGCCAATAGGTAATATCCAAAAGAGGAGTGAAGGCCAAGTTAGTCAAAACAAAAGTGGCACGCAGGTCGAATGAGTAAAAACACATGGGAGGATCAAGGGGTAGCTTCGGAGTCAGGAGTGTCCATCACTATATCCGGGCGACCGACATCAACGTTCAAATATTCAAGATCCGGTTCCTCGACCAAGGCAGTGGAGTGGTCGCCCTCGGCATGAGGCTCTTGATGGTCGACATCGATACCAAGCAGAGAGTCCTGCTGAGCCTGATCCATCTCTTGCTGCAGTTTCTCCTCTTCGTTCGACGCATCTACTGGCCGTCCATCCACAACAATCTTATCCAAATCCATCCCCGAAAGATCAATACCAAGGTGCAGGACCTAGATCTAGGGAAAAGAAGTATTAAAACCACTATCAGAGTTGGTAACACATTCCCGTTTGCACTCCTCCAAGCCCGCCCGCAAAATCTAGATTGTCTCAGACTCCAAAACCATAGCAGCCTCGGCCTTCTTCAAATCCTCTTGAGCAGTCTTTAACCTGTCTTGAGCCTCCCGCAGGTCTCCCTCCAAAGACATGGCCTTTACCGAAGACTCCTTAGCCTCCCTAGCCATGTTAGCCAATTTTCCCTCCAACTTACTTTTGTAGGTCTCAAGCGTCTGAACGTCCGCCTGCAGATCAGTATCCCTTTTCTGTACACTCGCACCTACCACATTCTTCCATTGACTTCTTGAAAGAGGTCTCCATAAGGTGAGCCTTAAAAGAGCTCCAGATGTCGTACGTTTGGGTACCTTCCATTGCAGGACAAAAACACACTGGCTTTTTCTGCATCACCAGGGGGAGCACCGCATTAAGCACTATGTTCAAAGGATACCGAGAGTCCCAAGCAGTCTTAATCTGTCCCTCGGCTGTAGCTATCGTCAAAACCTTCAAATTTTTACACCATGAGGGGTCTGCTAGAGGATCGTTAGCACCAGCCTGGACTAATGCAGAAAGTTCAGAGGTATCAACCTTTCATTTCTTTGCACGTTGCTTAGAATGAGAGGCCTACTTGGAGGAAGGGGTGCCGTCCGGAACTTCAGCCACTGTAGCAGCGGTGGAGACATTAACCGAGGGAGCGGCTTCAGTGTATCGTTGCTTCTTCCTCTGTTCCGCCCGAAGGAACTTCCTCTCCTCCACGCTCAATGGAGCCATGCCTAAAAACCCTGCAAAAAGAAAAAGGAGAGGGCAAGTCAAAAACTACTAATAAGGAAAAGAGAATTACTCAAGTATGAAATTAAAGTAGTTTCCAACTCCACAGTGCCTATTAGAAGAGTAGATTTACTCGGCGCGCCCTCCCAAAGACGCTCAATGTCTGCCCAGAGAAACCCACGTTGGTAGCCTCAGCGATTGTACTCTAAAGAAACTCAAGAACTTCTCGGCCATCGACTCTATGCTCAGGCACTCACACAAAATTTAAAAAGCTCGCATAGATGCCCAACTGTGCGGATGAAGCTTCCAGGGAGCCACATTCAAAGTCTGAAGCACTAGGAAGTAGAAGGAAGTGAAAGGAACCCGGATCCCCAGATCTTTGAACAAAGTTTTATACATATAAGTGAATGGGGAAAGTCCATCAGCCACTGGAACACTCGTTCGCACTAACTGGCCGAGCGGTAGCAGCACCGATATCAATAGGGTGGCATAAAAACACTTGGACTTTTGAGGCCTCCTCCTCGGTGTCAATGTCCGAACGTGGCTCCCTCACTTTAGCCTTCACCCAACCAAAGGGAACCGCCGGGTCCAAAATCTCTTCTTGCTCAAAACCTGAATCGTCAAACATCCCTAAGGAGGCAGACGAAGACCCACTATCAATATCTATCATTTGCCTAAGTTCAACCATCAAGTGTTCCCCTCTACCCACCATACAATCAACACACCTCCCAGAACAACTGTCTTTCCTACAATACCTAATCGCAGAGGTAATATCTGTATCATTATCGCTAGTTATCGACATAACTGACATTTTGTCATAGGAACCCGTTCAAAAAATCAACACAGACAGAAGTAAAAGAGGAAAAATTGCAAGACAATAAAAATAGAGAAGAGCCTGAATCAAGAGGAGGATGATCTGACAAAACTGATTCTGACACCAACTAAGAGGAAAAATTGCAAACCAGAGGAAAAATGAGGGAGATGGAACGCGAAGAAGAACACGAAAATGGTAACTGGCGCACACCAATGTGTGTGTGTGTATATATATATATATATATGTTTTCGGAAAACCAAAATGTACGGAGCAGATTCACCGTTCACACTCCATCTAACAGTGAGGGGCGGGGGGGAGCAAACGGCACAGATCGATTCACCTTTTCACATCCCACCGCTAGATGAACACACATGTCAAGCTGAGAGAGGGGTAGTTGTGACATGACCTCCCTTGGGAACAGGCACGATGATTACAAATTAAACTTCGCGCCACATCAGTCAAATCAAATGTCAAATCAGAAGGCCCGAGCGGCCGAACAACGCTCAAATGCTATGCTATGCAATCCGAACGAAAAAATCAAAAGACAAGGTATAACTTTATTCAAAGTACAACTTTATTCATCAGAGTGACTTACAATTTATACCATATATAGATCATAACATAAAATACAGTTGCATGAACACATATAATGAGCATTCTAATACCGAGGCGGGTCGGTTACCCCCGGACTGTCGTCGAGGCTTCCTCCATCCTCTGTTTCAAGAAGAATCTCCCAAGACAAGTGCCTAGAGATGGCAACCATCGGCAACTACCCCGAGGGGAAGCTAGTGTAATTCCGTCCTCGCTCTCCACTATGCTTTCAGGAGCAGCCAAAACTTAGGAACTAGAGGATCCCCCAGTGCCCTAGCTGCAGCAAAAGGCTCCTCCTCTAGAACCTCTAGCAGAAGAAAGTAGTGGACTGGAGACAGACAACCAGGTGCTCCTCCTAAATGATGACGAGCACATCGAGTTCTCTAAACATTCTTGCAGAGAAACAGAGAAAGCACCTAACAAAGATCCAAAGTTCCCGCATATCAAAGACTCTTGCCTCGAGCTCTCTGGCATTCTCGTTGTGCACAAAAACACTTATAGGAATACTCAAAGAACTCGAGAAGAGAGAACTGATCCCGGCAACCGAAAAATCTCACCCTCTTTATATAGCACGAGCGTAGGGTCGGTTACCAGACCAAGTATTTATGAACTACAAAAAACGACAGTTAAAATGAAGAAATCGATGCAGTCAAGTCAAAGTCAAAGGTCAGACAGTCAGAGCCATCAAATCAATCACACGACAAATCAACGAATCAGCTACAACAAATACCGAGGAGCACCAACCATGGGCCAAATGACTAAGTGCCCAGAGACCCCTCACTTGAAAGCCGAAGGATTAAGCGTCCGGAGGTCCTCAATATAAACCAACGGCCTAAGTACTTGAGGATTCCGGTTCAAGCGAATGAAGGCCTAAGAATTGGCCAAGCTCCTCTTTTTTTTGAACGACTTCGTTCTTTGAGCTTGCCGCTCGAAGGACTCTGTTCCCAACTGGACTGGCCGATATACACATACGCTCGGCTACCGAAGGACTTCCTTGCAGGATTGGCCGATTGGACATACATATCTCACCCCATCGCTCCCTATATCGAATGAACCTCAAAAAATGACAATCAAAATGAAGAAATCGATGCAGTCAAGTCAAAGTCAAAGGTCGGACAATCAGAGCCATCAAATCAATTACACGTCAAATCAACGAATCCACGACAACAATTACCGAGGAGCACCAACCATGGGCCGAATGATTAAGTGTCCAGAGACCCCTCACTTGAAAGCCGAAGGACTAAGCTTTCGGAGGTCCTCAATATAAACCGACGGACTAAGTACTCGAGGATTCCGGTTCAAGCGACTGCAGACCGAAGAATTGGCCAAGCTCCTCTTATTTTTGAACGACTTCGTGCTTTGTGCTTACCGCTCGAAGGACTCTGTTCCCAACGGACCAGCCGATATACACATATGCTCGACTACCGAAGGACTTCCTTGCAGGACTGGCTGATTGGACATAAATATCTCACCCCATCACTCCCTATACGGAATGAACTACAAAAAACGACAGTCAAAATGAAGAAATCGATGCAGTCAAGTCAAAGGTCGGACAATCAGAGCCATCAAATCAATTACACGTCAAATCAACGAATCAGCTACAATAATTACCGAGGAGCACCATCCATGGGCCGAATGATTAAGTGTCCAGATACCCCTCACTTGAAAGCCGAAGGACTATGCATCCAGAGGTCCTCAATATAAATCGACGGACTAAGTACTCGAGGATTTCGGTTCAAGCGATTGAAGGACTAAGAATTGGCAAAGCTCCTCTTATTTTTGAACGACTTCTTGCTTTGCGCTTGCCGCTCGAAGGACTCTGTTCCCAACCGTACCGACCGATATACACATATGCATACCGGAGGATTTCCTTGCAGGACTGACCGATTGGACATAAATATCTCACCCCATCGCTCCCTATATGGAATGAAGCACGATCATGGGGAAAGATCTCTGATTTCCCTCTGAGACCAATAAACGGATCCTGAATCCAACATTCTCACTCTCACATTGATTCATAGCGATAATCTTATTATACTTGTGTTCGATCCTTTTCCTCCGGGAAAACCGATCTGAAACAAGTAGTAACTTACACTCACACATGCAAATACTGTCCTTTTAACACTTTTTCATCGAGTATGCATCCTAATCCTATATATTTTGTAGGCTTAAATATATGTTCAGCCCCTGCAAATATAGCCAAAATCCAGTTAAGCCCCTGTAATTTTTTTTTTTTAAAATGACCCTTGTAAATATTAAATGTTTGCGGTTAAGCCCTTCAGTCAATTTTTCATCAAAAAAAGTTGAACATATAATATTTATGAGGGTCATTTTAAAATTTTAATATTTACAGGGGCTTAAATGGGTTATGACCATATTTGCAGGGGCTGAACATTTTTAAATTTTTAATATTTACAGGGGCTTAAATGGATTATGGCCATATTTGCTGGGCTGAACATATATTTTTACCCTCTGCAAATATGGAAAATTGACCGAGGGGCTTAACCGCAAACATTTAATATTTATAAGGGTCATTTTAAAAAAAAAAATTTACAGGGGCTGAAATAGATTTTGGCCATATTTGCAGGGGTTTAACATATATTTAAGCCTATTTTGTATATACAATTAAATAACTTCTGTACGAAGTCCCATTAATTTGGGGCACATTGTCTTATATGTTTCCATGAATCCATTGAGTTCATTGGAGCCATTTACGATTTAGAGGCAATGAAGATACCTAAATTGTTGAAAACAAATCTAGACTAAATACATCATTTATTGAATGAACCTAAAAATGATTTTTCTCTTATAAAGTGGACCAAAGATAGTAGTAATTTATAATTTGCTATGTACGAAATAAGTTGAGATAGAAATGATACTTATGTGTACGATACTGACAAGAAGTGTGTGGAAAGGCACGCTGCACCCTTGAGTACCACATCAATTAACTTATTTTCAGGTAACGAATATGTCTGTTAACTTTTTTTTTTTGTAACGATTAGGTCTCTTAAGTTTTAAAAATGTCGCGTCGTTGTCCTTTTTAACAATTATTGTTTAACTCCGTTACAAAAACACCTATCTAACTTTTAGAGTGCTTATGTGGATTTTTTTATGCTTACATGACAATGTTATTCGCCGACTCATTAGGTTTAAATTATTTTTAATCAAAAATTTTAAAAAAATCATCTTCTTCTTTAAGAAAAAAGGTACAACCATGGAAGCCATGGAACCCTACCATCCGCCATCAACTTCCTTGTTCCTCATCATCTGCCATCACTGGGTTTGATTTTGATTTCTATTGGTGATTATTTTTCGATTTCGATTTCATTGAAACCCAGATTTCATGAAACCCCCCTCATTCCAGTTTCGATTTTATGAAACCCAGATTCGAAACCTCTCTCTTTCCAGTTTCAATTTCGTTTTTGGAGATGAAACCCAGTTTAGATTTCGTGATGGTTGCAAAAGGAACGAAGGATTCTGGAATGGGTTGAGGAACGAAGGATTCCGAAATCCCAAAATCTGGTTTCGAAAGGAACAGAGGACTCCCAAATCTGGGTTCGAAAGTAACGAAGGATTCCCAAAATCTTGGTTCAAAATGAACGAAGAATCACGCAAGTACGAAATTGATATATAACGAAGAACCATCACAAGAAATCCCAAAATAAACTAAGAATCCTATGAAGGGATATAAAACAAAGACCCATCCCAAGAAATCCCAAAATAGATTAAAAATCACGCAAGTACAAAATTATAAAGCGTGGTTCCTGAGGTTGCTACCAGATCAATTGCTTCGATGCCTAAGATCATCGATTAAGATCGTTCCTGAGGTTGGGGAGCCTGTCCTTCATAATATTTCTTGTTCCGGATGGGCCAAACACGTGTAGGCCCAATCTAGCAAAGCCCACAATCCATCTAAAACAGCGGCGCTGATGCGTCCTCTCCATCAAACGGTCCAAAGACCCTTGTAGAGCACCTATCATAATGTGTCATGTGTGGATAATAATCCCTATAAAATTGTAACATCCTCAAAATAATTAATCGAATTATTTGGATGTTAACCCAATTGCATTAATTTGGTACTTAATTGGTAAATTATTGAGTGCTAAAATTAATTATTGGCTGCCTCAGGATCGTTGACCGAATAATACGGACCAAGGAAGTTTCGAAATCGAAATAAGGGAATCAGATCAATACGGTAATTGGACCACGCTACCACGTATTTATTAATTAAATATGTGTGTGTGTATGTGTTTAAAGAAAAGAGAGAAGGGTCCACGAGAGAGAGGAAAGAAACAGAGAAGAGAAGGGAAAGAAGAGAAAAAAAAGAAAGGAGAGAAGAGAAAGAAGAAGAAAGAAGAAGAGATTGTGGGAGCATCACTCATCCCCAAGGTCCCAAATTCCATCACCATCTTCATCTCATCCTTCTCATCAAAACCCATATCTTTGGTAAGCCTCTCCTCCATTTTTCCCCCTTCCTTTTTGATTTCGAAAAATGAGGGTTTTGTGGAGAAATTTGTTGAAATCAAGGATTAATAGGTTGTGTTGGTGATTGGGTTATGCTTAGGATCGAAGCTAGGAGCGGATTGAACGCGATTGGGAGCTCAGAACGAAGTTAGGAGCGGTTCGGTGTTGTTTGGGTTCGATTCGGTGATTTCGACGTCTCGGCAAATTCGGTTCGATATCGGCTCTCGCTTCAAGGGTGAGTTTTACTCACGTTTAGGCTTATTCCGTTTTGAAATAAATTGTGTGACTTAGTTTCGAAAGATTTCGAGTCGAAAACGTTATTTTGAAATATATCGCGTTTTAATGAAATTCGTAATCGTTGAGTTTTTGATTGAATTGCTTGATTGTTTGGTGTTGATTGGACTTGTATATTGTCTGGTATGATCTGTTTTCGAGTTAGGAATCGATCGGAGCGAGTTTCGGATTAAACGGAAAGCGAATTTTCATGAAAACGGCTATTTTTGAAATGCTGTCAAATGCGCACGACCCGTGCGTACCAGGGGCACGACCCGTGCGCCTGGTTCGGTTTTAGTTTTTAAAAATGCTTGACAGGGTGCACGACCCGTGCGTCCTAGGGGCACGATCCGTGCGCATGCGCACGATCCGTGCGTCCAGGGTGCACGAACCGTGCGCCTGGTGCGGGTTCAGTGTTTAAAAATGTCAAACAGGGCGCACGACCCGTGCGTCCCAGGGGCACGACCCGTGCGTGTGCTTCTGTCCAAATTTTTCAAAGTACCCTAAATGATTCCGTTTCGATTCCAATCCTCTCCTAATCCTTTCCTGACCCTTATATAATGATCCTAGGCTTATGACGCCATGATTTTGTGTGTGTCACAAAGGGTTTTATAAAACGCTTTTTGGATGTCTAAACTGTTTCGAAAAACTGAATAATAGTACACGTGTGCGGATACGTTTTATTGATAACTAATGGACTATGAGTCCTGTGTGGTAAAGTAAAAAATTTAATGAACTAAATGTTCATATGATTGTAGATATATATATTATATCGAGTTTGGGTGACGACCCATGTTGACATACTAGGCGGGGAAGTCATGAGCCCTTACCCTAGGCTCCGTGCCATTAGGAAACACTCTTGGTTATGGGGTTCGCCGGGATTACCATGTCTGGGGTCGGTGTTGTGTCAAGAGTTGATAATGCGGTTCATCGGGATTACCATGTCTGGGGTCGGTGCCGTGTTGTGTGGTGCGATTCATCGGGATTACCATGTCTGGGGCCGGTGTCGCGCTAGGTTAAATTGCGTGGTTTATAAATTAAACTTCGAGATAAAAGATTTCATAATTGGCCCGAGAGAGTTAGTAGGGGTCTCGGTAGAACTCACTGAGATAGTATCTCACTGTTTAAATGTTGTTGTTTTACAGATAAACAGGGACAGAAGAAACCTCAGAGGCACGAGTAGGTGGCCCCGGGAGATTGACGATGACTTAGCTTTATGTTTAAGTTTATTTTCCTTCTGTTGTTCATGTATCTCAACACTATGGCATTAGTGTTTTGTTTATCTTTCTTTCCGCTTTCTTGTATGACTCTGATTACCACAGTTGCTGACAGTTTATGGTCTGAGTACTGTATGGTCTTATTTGTGTATAAGATGGTTATGTTGTATTTCAGCAAAAATTTTATAGTGGTATTCAGTGTCTAAACAGGAATTTTTATCTCTGATGTTTATTGATGTGCACTCGGGTGTTTTTATCAAATAAATATACCGGGGTGTTACAGTTGGTATCAGAGCTGTTCGACCTAGTCGGACTTAGCTTTTAGGGTCTTTACTTTCTCCAGTCGTGATTTTCTTAGTATGCTATTAGACATTGAGCTTGATCAACTTAATACTTTGTGCATATTTCGCAGAATCATGGCCAGAAGAGGTAGAGGCGTTCCTCCTCCGGCTGATCCACAATTCGAATGGATGCAGAATGTCATTGAGACTCAGCAAAAGATGATGCAGGATATGTTGCAAATGCAGCATGACCAAATGGCTCTACAGCAGCCCAATGTTCAACCTCATCAAGAGGATCCTAACCGAACATATTTCCAATTTCAAAAGATGAAGCCCCCGACTTACAAGGGTGGACCGGATCCAATGACCGCCTACTATTGGATTGATTCAATGGAGAAAATTTTTCAAACCTTGCAATGCGGGGAAGAAGAGAAGGTAATATGTGCGGCGAATGTGCTTGAGGAAGATGCCCATACCTGGTGGAGTAATGCAAGGCAAATGATGGAACTCCAAGGAACTCCCCTCACTTGGGACAACTTCAAGGAATTATTTTTGAAGCAATATTTCCCTTCGGTGAAGAAGCTGAGTAAACAAACAGAGTTTGTGAATCTTAAGCAAGGTGATTTGTCAGTTGGGGAATATGCAGCGAAGTTCGAAAGACTGTCTCAGTTCTATGAGTTGGGAAAGTATGCCCCAAATGATGTGTGGAAGATGCAAATGTTCAAAGAAGGTCTGCGAGCTGATGTGAGCCAAGGACTCAGTTCTTACACTCTGGTTAATTATCCTGCCTTAGTGCAACAAGCATATGTTGCTGAGGAGGATCTGAGGAAAATGTATGCTGAAAAGAAAGACTATTGGAAGGGAAAGAAAAAAGTTGCTGAATCTTCTACCCCAAGCAGACAATTCAAGGGAAACAATTATAAAGGGAAGCAGGTCCAATCCTTTGATTCACCAAAGCCTCGCAGGTGTCCCAACTGCGGAAGACATCATTCTGGTGATTGTTGGCAAAAGCCCAATCGGTGCTATCATTGTAACGAAGAGGGCCACTATGCAAATCAGTGCCCGACAAAGAAAACTTTCCAAGGAGCACCGAATGCGCCAAGGCAAGGACAAATCAACACATTGGATGCTCGAACCATCACACCTACTGATAATCTTCTGAGGGGTACGGGATCTCTTTTTAATAACTCA
The DNA here is from genome assembly GCA_039519185.1 of Astragalus membranaceus. Lineage (NCBI taxonomy): Eukaryota > Viridiplantae > Streptophyta > Magnoliopsida > Fabales > Fabaceae > Astragalus > Astragalus membranaceus. The sequence continues at coordinate 97,934,351 of CM076846.1, read as the reverse complement.
GTCAATATTTTATATGATTCTGGTGCAACTCATTGTTTTATATCACAAGCATGTGTGGATCGGTTGGGTTTAGCATTATCTGAGCTATCCGAACCGATAACTATTTTAACTGCTGCCAAGGGTCGTGTCCAGACCCAATCGTTGTGTGAAAATTGCCTACTTGTCATAGGGGACAGACAATTTGTTGTGAAATTTATTTGCTTGCCTATGAGAAGTATGGACATTGTTCTGGGTATGAATTGGATGACTGAAAATCATGTGATTATCAACTGTGCCGATCGGACCATTAGCTTCGCCTCCGAATCCGTAGGATTGACACAGGCAGATTCTGAAGCAATGATCTCTTACACCGAAGCAAGCCAGTCATTATTCCAAGGTGCGGAAGCTATTCTTATTATGTTGTCTGCATCTACTGAAACGGGTTTAGATTTGTCATCTGTGCAAGTGGTAAATGAATTTCTAGATGTCTTTCCAGAAGAGGTTTCATCCTTGCCTCCTGATCGAGAGGTAGAATTCTCAATAGAATTGATTCCTGGTACAGGATCAATATCTATTGCTCCTTATAGGATGTCTCCATTAGAATTAAAGGAATTGAAGTCTCAACTTGAAGAGTTGATCTCTAAGAGGTTCATTCGGCCGAGCGCTTCTCCATGGGGTGCTCCGGTGTTGTTAGTCAAAAAGAAGGATGGTAGCATGAGGTTGTGCATAGATTATCGACAACTGAATAAAGTGACGATCAAGAATAAATATCCCTTGCCAAGGATAGACGATTTGCTTGACCAACTTCGAGGTGCTGTGGTATTTTCAAAAATTGATCTGAGATCGGGCTATCATCAAATAAAGGTACGAGCCTTAGATATTCCGAAGACAGCTTTCCGTACGAGGTATGGACATTACGAGTTCGTAGTAATGCCCTTCGGTTTGACTAATGCTCCGGCGGTATTCATGGATTACATGAACCGAGTATTCCATACTTATCTCGATCAGTTTGTGGTAGTTTTTATTGATGATATCTTGGTGTACTCTAAGACCATTGAAGACCATGTTCAACATCTCCGCATTGTTCTGAACGTACTCCGAGAAAAGAAATTGTATGCCAAGCCATCGAAGTGTGACTTCTGGATGCCGAAAGTGAAATTTTTGGGACACGTGATTTCCCAATCGGGAGTTGCGGTGGATCCCAGTAAGGTGGAAGCGGTGTTGAATTGGGAGCGACCAACATCTGTTACAGAAATAAGAAGTTTCTTGGGTCTAGCTGGTTACTATAGAAGGTTTATTCAAGGTTTTTCACACTTGGTTCTTCCGCTTACTCGGTTAACTCGTAAGGCCCAACCGTTTATATGGGATGCCGATTGTGAGGAATGTTTTCAAGAGTTGAAGGTTAGGTTGACTTCTGCTCCAATCCTAATTCTTCCAGATCCGTCCCTGGATTTTCAGATTTTCAGCGATGCTTCTGGGAAGGGTTTGGGATGTGTTCTCATGCAGAACCAACAAGTTGTAGCTTATGCCTCCAGACAGTTGAAGACTCATGAAGAGAATTATCCGACTCATGATCTGGAGTTGGCAGCTATTGTGTACGCACTAAAGATTTGGAGACATTACCTGTATGGGTCTCGTTTCGAAGTCTTTAGTGATCATAAAAGCTTGAAATATTTGTTTGACCCGAAGGAGTTGAATAACAGGCAGAGAAGATGGGTGGAATTTCTGAAGGATTATGACTTCGAATTGAAGTATCATCCGGGAAGAGCTAATGTTGTAGCCGATGCACTAAGTAGGAAATCCATTCATATAGCAGGGTTAATGATGCATGAAATGGAGTTATTGGAATCTTTCCGGGACTTAAATTTGGATTCAAAGCCAAAAAGGAACCGGTTGGTGTTGAGCCACATGAGAATCTCTAGTTCCATAAGGGATTCTATTCGCTTAGCACAGGGAGTTGATGTAAAACTACAATCACAAAAAGTGTTGCCAGATTTTACAGAGGATAGTGATGGGGTTATTTGTTTCAACGGTAGGATCTGTGTGCCCGACGATGAGAGTATTAAAAGGCAAGTGCTAGAGGTAGCACACCGAAGTTTATTTTCTGTACATCCTGGATCCACCAAGATGTATAGAGACTTAAAGCAGATGTATTGGTGGCAAGGAATGAAGTTAGAGATTGCTGAATTTGTATCAAAATGCTTAACTTGCCAAAGAGTTAAGATTGAACATCAGAAGCCTGCTGGTCTGCTACGGTCACTAGACGTGCCAGTGTGGAAATGGGAAGACATTTCCATGGATTTTGTAATGGCGTTGCCAAGGTCTCAAGCCGGTAACGACTCCATTTGGGTAGTTGTAGATCGGTTAACCAAATCAGCTCATTTTATTCCAGTTCGTTCTAGCAGTAAAGTATCTAAGCTCGCTGAGGTGTATTTAAAGAACATAGTAAGGTTACATGGGGTTCCTACCAGTATAGTGTCGGATCGAGATCCGAAATTCACTTCTCGATTTTGGAAAGCTCTGAATGAAGCATTGGGGACTAAAGTACTTCTTAGTACCGCTTATCACCCGCAGACAGATGGGCAGACCGAGAGAACTATCCAAACATTAGAGGATATGCTTAGGGCTTTAGTACTTGATAATGGGAAGAAATGGGAGGATCATCTTCCGTTGGTGGAATTCTCTTACAACAACAGTTATCATTCCAGTATCGGAATGACACCTTATGAAGCCTTGTATGGTAGGAAATGTAGAACTCCATTGTGTTGGTGGGAAGTAGGTGAGAACCGATTGTTAGGACCCGAGATGGTTCATGACACTACTGAAAAGATCCGCCAGATCAGGGAAAGAATGAAAGCTGCTCAGAGTAGGCAAAAGAGTTATGCCGACAAAAGGAGAAGGCCTTTAGAGTTTGAATTGGGTGATCATGTGTTTTTGAAATTGTCACCAACAATTGGCACAGGTAGGGCCTTACGGGTGAAGAAACTCAGCCCTCGGTATATTGGACCATTCCAAATTATCGAGCGAGTTGGGCCTCTTGCATACCGTATTGCTTTACCTCCGCCATTGTCAAACCTCCATGATGTGTTTCATGTGTCTCAGTTGCGGAAGTACATTCCCGATCCAAGTCAACCGTTAGACTTTGAAACGATTGACCTTCGACCGGACTTGTCTTTCCAACCTCACCCAAATTACATCATGGAACGTGGCGAGAGAACGCTACGGACGAAGTCAATTCCCATTGTCAAGGTGGTTTGGGATGCTTTTTCCGTCGAGGAAGCTACTTGGGAGTTGGAGGACGATATGCGGACTCAGTATCCGTATTTGTTTTCTTAAGGTACGTTGTGTTTAATTTTGAGGACAAAATTCTTTCAAGTTGGGGAGAATGTAACATCCTCAAAATAATTAATCAAATTATTTGGATGTTAACCCAATTGCATTAATTTGGTACTTAATTGGTAAATTATTGAGTGCTAAAATTAATTATTGGCTGCCTCAGGATCGTTGACCGAATAATACGGACCAAGGAAGTTTCGAAATCGAAATAAGGGAATCAGATCAATACGGTAATTGGACCACGCTACCACGTATTTATTAATTAAATATGTGTGTGTGTGTATGTGTTTAAAGAAAAGAGAGAAGGGTCCACGAGAGAGAGGAAAGAAACAGAGAAGAGAAGGGAAAGAAGAGAAAAAAAAGAAAGGAGAGAAGAGAAAGAAGAAGAAAGAAGAAGAGATTGTGGGAGCATCACTCATCCCCAAGGTCCCAAATTCCATCACCATCTTCATCTCATCCTTCTCATCAAAACCCATATCTTTGGTAAGCCTCTCCTCCATTTTTCCCCCTTCCTTTTTGATTTCGAAAATTGAGGGTTTTGTGGAGAAATTTGTTGAAATCAAGGATTAATAGGTTGTGTTGGTGATTGGGTTATGCTTAGGATCGAAGCTAGGAGCGGATTGAACGCGATTGGGAGCTCGGAACGAAGTTAGGAGCGGTTCGGTGTTGTTTGGGTTCGATTCGGTGATTTCGACGTCTCGGCAAATTCGGTTCGATATCGGCTCTCGCTTCAAGGGTGAGTTTTACTCACGTTTAGGCTTATTCCGTTTTGAAATAAATTGTGTGACTTAGTTTCGAAAGATTTCGAGTCGAAAACGTTATTTTGAAATATATCGCGTTTTAATGAAATTCGTAATCGTTGAGTTTTTGATTGAATTGCTTGATTGTTTGGTGTTGATTGGACTTGTATATTGTCTGGTATGATCTGTTTTCGAGTTAGGAATCGATCGGAGCGAGTTTCGGATTAAACGGAAAGCGGATTTTCATGAAAACGGCTATTTTTGAAATGCTGTCAAATGCGCACGACCCGTGCGTACCAGGGGCACGACCCGTGCGCCTGGTTCGGTTTCAGTTTTTAAAAATGCTTGACAGGGTGCACGACCCGTGCGTCCTAGGGGCACGATCCGTGCGCATGCGCACGATCCGTGCGTCCAGGGTGCACGAACCGTGCGCCTGGTGCGGGTTCAGTGTTTAAAAATGTCAAACAGGGCGCACGACCCGTGCGTCCCAGGGGCACGACCCGTGCGTGTGCTTCTGTCCAAATTTTTCAAAGTACCCTAAATGATTCCGTTTCGATTCCAATCCTCTCCTAATCCTTTCCTGACCCTTATATAATGATCCTAGGCTTATGACGCCATGATTTTGTGTGTGTCACAAAGGGTTTTATAAAACGCTTTTTGGATGTCTAAACCGTTTCGAAAAACCGAATAATAGTACACGTGTGCGGATACGTTTTATTGATAACTAATGGACTATGAGTCCTGTGTGGTAAAGTAAAAAATTTAATGAACTAAATGTTCATATGATTGTAGATATATATATTATATCGAGTTTGGGTGACGACCCATGTTGACATACTAGGCGGGGAAGTCATGAGCCCTTACCCTAGGCTCTGTGCCATTAGGAAACACTCTTGGTTATGGGGTTCGCCGGGATTACCATGTCTGGGGTCGGTGTTGTGTCAAGAGTTGATAATGCGGTTCATCGGGATTACCATGTCTGGGGTCGGTGCCGTGTTGTGTGCTGCGATTCATCGGGATTACCATGTCTGGGGCCGGTGTCGCGCTAGGTTAAATTGCGTGGTTTATAAATTAAACTTCGAGATAAAAGATTTCATAATTGGCCCGAGAGAGTTAGTAGGGGTCTCGGTAGAACTCACTGAGATAGTATCTCACTGTTTAAATGTTGTTGTTTTACAGATAAATAGGGACAGAAGAAACCTCAGAGGCACGAGTAGGTGGCCCCGGGAGATTGACGATGACTTAGCTTTATGTTTAAGTTTATTTTCCTTCTGTTGTTCATGTATCTCAACACTATGGCATTAGTGTTTTGTTTATCTTTCTTTCCGCTTTCTTGTATGACTCTGATTACCACAGTTGCTGACAGTTTATGGTCTGAGTACCGTATGGTCTTATTTGTGTATAAGATGGTTATGTTGTATTTCAGCAAAAATTTTATAGTGGTATTCAGTGTCTAAACAGGAATTTTTATCTCTGATGTTTATTGATGTGCACTCGGGTGTTTTTATCAAATAAATATACCGGGGTGTTACAAAAATCATTGTCCCATCAATGTCACAAGCACACATTTATTAACTCACAACACCTACTCCCCATGCTGACTTAAGCATCAGAGTGTATGCAGGTACCACCCCCTCGCCGGATCAACGGGAGCAAGATCTTCTTAGCCAAGATCCAACCCTTGTCTCAACAACCATCTTGGCAACGACTTGGAGCGAACTAGCTCATCAGCTTGATGAGCATCTTGGCCCTCACCTGACCGAGACTTGCAGCCACTACAATTCATCTCTTTATGCCCACACTCTAACCAACAATTCACAACAAAATGGTGGCGTTAGTAAATGGAGCAAACCATATATGGATATCAAGGTAATTAATAAATTTGCAAAAAGTGGGTTTAAGACTAAACACCTTGATATCTTGCCAAATCATCTATCTAACACCCATGTTTACCACTATAAGATATTTGATGTTTACCAACATATAGGTACAAACAAACACAAATATCGTTCGTAAATATACCAGTACTTTCATCAAAGGCTCACATCGAAGGCTATTACCTACACTATTCAACGAAAGTATCGCCTTGCTTGAACTAGATGGTGGGAGATAGATGTAAATGTGCGGAAGACATTCTTTGATTCTATCCGAGTAAGTATCGATGTAAATGCACAGAGGAAATTATTTGATTCTATCAGGGTCAGTTACTACAGTTTTGAGTGTAAAAAATACACATCTCTAAAATATGTGACATATATTTTATATTTATGAGTATTAATATACCAAAAATATTGGTAATTGACCCTCAAACTCTTTTAGGAATATGAGAGGATCTTTACCCGACAAAAATGAGTAAAGATTCTCTAAGTTTTTACTCAGGTCAGTTACTAAAATTTTGAGTGTATAAAAATAAACACCCTTAAATATGTGATATATATTTTATATTTATGTGCATTAATATACCAAAAACTTTGGTAATTGACTCTCAATCTCTTTTAGGAAACTGAGAGAATCTCTACCCAACAAAAATGAGCAAAGATTCTCCCGATTTCCAAACAAAGAAAATTATTTGAATTGAAATTATTTATTTTATTTTATAAGGATTTTAGGACTTTTGAGCTGTACAACTCATTTTTCTATTTAAATTTTTGAAAAAAAAAACTATTTATGGGAAGACAATACTTTTTTGAAAATGATTTATTCGTTTATTTTTATAGGAGCTTTAGGACTCTTGAGCTACACAGTTCATTCATCCTAAAATGCTGACTAACCCGATTGTACAATCGATTTAATCCCCTTTAAAAATAAAAAAATGAACTTGGTTGTAATAAAAAATACAGGGGGTGCAACTAGCTTCATCCTAGTCTACATTTTTTGGGCCTTTAAGCTCAGTGCCTGCGAATTCAAGGCCTTTTGAGCAGAAGTGGTATAATGAAAACACGGAGGTGCAACTAACTGCAGCCCAGTTTCTGTTATTGGGCTTTCAAGCTGTCGGCTTGCGAAAACAGGCATATGCAGGGGGAGTGCTACATCATTAACAGCAGGGGTGCGAAAATGAATCTGATGGTTTTAAATTTTTTTTTTAAAATAAAATAAATATTAAAGGGAGGCTATATAACGCAACCCTAATTTTATGGAACCCTAATTCTTCTTTTTTTGATAAGTTCTTAATTCTTTTATTAAAAAAATGGAAAAAAACGTAAATGGGATATAAAAGCAAATGAGCACATTTGAAGGAACCCTGATTTTTATTCTCTTCTTCCCTAATGATTCATGTTCCTTTTTCATCAAGCTTATTCTATTTCTGTTTTTTTTAGGGTTTACCTTAGTAGTGGTTTTAATCCCTATCTACCTATTTCTATTCCATCTCTACTACTAATCTACTTCAGATTATTTTAGATCATACAAAATTGACATAAGATTAATGGCCAATAAAGCATATGGTCATGTAACACTAACAATATTACAGACTAACCCATTTTAACGTAAAACCGATATAATATGTAAATGACCGTAAAATCACCTAAAGCAAGATAATCAAAAAAACAAAGAAGATAAAACCAACCAGGTTTTTGAGTTTCTGAAATTCTTCTTTTTTGCTTATTGCACTTACTGCTACCTCCGTTTCTGAACAACCTTTGTTTCTTTTGCTTCAAAAATCTGAACTCGTGTTTTTAGGTGATTAGGGTTATGATGTGAACCACAAATCTTTTAGGTGATATCTGAAATTTCTTGTGTGTCTTCTGTATGAATTGATTTTACTTTTATAGGTAAAAATCATAATAAAATATTTATGTGGATTGTTCTGTTTCCATTTTCAGGATTAGGGTTAAGGTTGGAGATGGTGAAGACTTGCTCACCAAGAGAACTCAAAAGTGCTGCTGCTGTCTTTGTTGTATTTTTTATTTGAAATTTTTTGTAATTTTGTTAAATTTTTGATTTTTTAATTTTGATTTTTATTTATATTTTTGTTATTTATATTTTGAATTTTATGGATTTTTGAGTAGACAAACAAAAAATCTAAGTTGGGCCAAACCAAATCAAGAGAAATACTAAAACTAGGCCCAATCAAACAAATTACAAAAATTAGGCCCAATTAAAACAAATTGCTAACATAGGCCCAATCACACAAGCATAGGCCCAATTAAAGATATTACTAAACATGGGCGCAATCACACAAATTACTAAGCATAGGCTTAAAAAAGAAGCATCGGCCCAATTCTGACATTGGCGTTCCGAGACTTACAAACTTTACCTACTATCTACTATTGCGCTAAAAGCAATGACATGCGAACTAAAAAAGACCGTAATAAAAATAACGGGGACAAAATTGGGGTATAACAGCTGCCCCTCTTTATTTATATTCTACTAGAAAATGTGAAGAGTTTTCAAATTTTCGTAGTAGGAATAGAAATAAAGATAAACAAATACTAATTTTGTCCGGTTAGGAAGAAAGTTGGGGGTTCTGAGAATTAACAGAGAGTGATTAACACTTTGCGTGTTAACGGGAAAAAAAATAAAGAAGGATCACTGGGGATCTGAAGGATGGAATGGTCTGAAGGACTTATTAGTCTGAAGGATCGATGCCTTTAAGTATTGGAAAAATGATCTGAAGGTCTGATTCGGAATCGACGCGTGGTGCATTGATTCGAACTGAACTAAAGGACCAAATGGTCTGAAGGGCTACTGGTGTGTGGAAAACATGTGCAAGTATACACAATCCATAACAAGTAATACAAAGTTTAGAACAGGTCGAACCCACAGGGATTGATGAACTGTTTCAAAAGTCAATATTATGTAATTTAGAGGAAAGTAACTAATTTAACAAGATAGTTGATATTGGTGAGTATCACAAGTAAGTTAGAATAAAGCAAAGTGTAAGTAGTTGTAATGCAATAGAGAAAAGCTAGTTGGAATGTCTTGTTACCAAGTGGCTTCAGTCTCAAGAGGGGGGGGGGGTGAATTGAGATTTAAACCTTTTCAGATCTTTCGAAAACGTTTTTCCCCTTTTCAATGACTTAGATCAATTTTCGCGCAGGTTAAGTGGAAGCGAAGGAATTAGAATATAAAGCAGTAAAGCGGTATAACAGTAAAGCAGGAAAGCAGTAAAGCACGCAGAGATTTATCCTGGTTTGGTCACCTCCTAGTGACCTACGTCCAGTCCTCACACCCTTGTGAGATTTTCCACTAACCAAAACAACAAGGCTTACAGGTGCCTTGGAAAACCTTTACAGACTTAGGCACTCTCCTCCTAGGATACCCTACCTATGGAGAGCCCTCAAATCTATTACAACAATAACAAGAGATTCCCCACCCCTGTTACAATCAGCTGCCCCAGAAAGATACCCCACTTCCTAGTACAAACAGCTACCCTAGAGAGATACCCCACTCCCTAGTACAAATCACAACAATTAAGCAATAACAAATGTAAAGACAGAAATACCTCTAACGAAGGCAGATATTACAACTTGAAGAATGCAACCTCAACTAACTCTTAGCGAAAGATCAGCTCAGACGGACCAATGGTGCGTGACGAGCAAAAGTAAAAGCGTGAAGAGTTTTTCTCAAAATGTTCTCCGATTCGTGAAATGGGTTGTGTTCGAAATGAACGTAATGAGGTGCCTATTTATAGGCTATGAGAAAATCAAGTTTACGTTGAAAATAATGTAGGAATCGATTCTTTGTTGAAAGCATTTGATCTAGGAATCGATTCATTTAAGTGAGGAAACGATTTTGACTTTGTTTGGAAAATAGGGCCAATCGATTCTTGAGATCCACGGAGGGCTAGGAACCGATTCTTTACTAAGTTAAAACTTTTATGAATCGATTCTCAGCTTTCCTGAGACATGTAGGAATCGATTCTCAGCTTAGTTTAAAAGTGTGTGAATCGATTCTTTGTTTGAAAATGTTTGGCCTGAAAATCGATTTATGCAATGAAACTACATGACCTGACAATCGATTCTTCTGAATTGACCTGAAAATCGATTTTGATGTATGTTTATGCATGAAGAAATCGATTTTTATGTTTTTAAAGACGATAAGAATGTTTACGTAAGTATGCATGCATCTTTGAATACTTGTGAGTGTGTGAGACTTTGAGATACGAGCTGACCTTCGAAAGAGCTTACACTTTTTCCTAAGACACACCCAAACCCTAAGGACTACCCTTATATTTAAGGACTACCCTTAAACTTGAATCTTCAATTCTTGAGCTTGTTTGTCTTGGATTGTGACTTTGATGTTTAGTCACTTTTATTAACTTTGACCATCAACTTTGCCTTTGTCTTTTTCATCATCAAAACTTATCATGCAATATTAGTTTACCTGCAATACAAGGTATCCACATGTCTTCCCCATGTAATTTATTATAAGTGTTTAATGCAGTTATGATGCAGTTGCACTGAATGCTGTTGCATTAGTTGTGTGCCTTTCAGTCACTTTTCTTCAGAGTTTCATTACAAGCTTCCTATGTCTAGGCTTGCTTAATAAGTTCACTCTTGTCTTTTAAAGTACCCACAGTATCACCCTATGGACTATACTATCCTATGTCTAGGACTTAGTATGGTTTTCACAAAGTTTCCTTTATGGAAAACACTCACCCATATTAGTTCTTGAGTTCTTAATTGTAAACCATGTCTGCTTTTACAAATCTACCTATTCTAAGTGATCAATCTCAAAATAAGTGTTGAAAGTATTATCAAGCAAGAACTAAAGTTCACACATCATATACTTGTATTAAACTTACTTAAAAGCTCATTAAATGGTTAGAACATTCCAACTAAGAGAGGTTTAGCTCAACATAGACATTACAAGGCAATTATAAACAGAATAGACCATGTTTATATAATTGAAATCACAAAAGAGAAACAACAAGATAGAGTTTACACAAGTTGTAGCTCTTAGCATGAATCCTCCTAGCAATGTAGTTGCATTAGCTTCTTAGCACTTTGATAAAACTATGAAATCGAGGTAAGGAGGATTTGTCACTTCCTTCCTTTCCTTCTTACAAAATAGAAACTAACTATGTATATTGAAATTTTAATCTAACTTATGGATTGTGATCTATCTTCAAGTGAAGGAGTGAAGTCTTTATATAGTCTTCAAGAGAGGTGCTTCCTTCCTTCATGTTGAAGTAACTTTGATGGTTGTATTCATGGTTACTTTACAGCAGTTGATTCCCATGTGAAGTCTTCAATCAAGTGTATAAGGAGGTCAAATGAGATAACAACATGTGTCCCTACTTTGAGGACTCTTCATAGCTATGTGGGAATTGTAGGCAACGAAATAGGAGGTGTTCTTGCTTTAGGAGACCAAGCATGAGGTCATCAAATGCAAGTGGATGGCAAGTGGATGTGCAAGTGGATGGCCCCAACCTTCAAGCAATGCAGTTGCAGTGCAGTAGCATTGTGCTAAACCAGTGCAGTTATAAGTGTAGGAGCATTTGATGCAGGAGCATCTAGACTGCACTGAACAAACTTATCAAGCATACCACAATATATCCAAAATGGCCTATAATCAACTATAACCATGTCAAATACTCAAGTTATCACATATTACATAAAATACTATAAAAACTCTTTATCTTTGCTTGAAAGAGAGCAATTTATTAAGTTTAAATGTATGAATAACTCTATATAAAATAGAGTTATCAGCTGCCTAGGCCTGATGAACCAAAACGGTCTGATGGACCGCAACTAGCTATGGTACTAGTACATCGGTCTGAGGGTAACCTACGAGGAGCGGTTGTGAGGGTCAAGATCGGATACTGAGCTGATATGTTGACCACAAATGATTTACACCATGTCATAGATTGACACAGCTAATTTGAGAATCGAAGGATCCATCGGGCTCAGTGGCGACGTAGTGATCTGAAGGTGCAACTCAAAGTCTGTGTTTGACGCGTTGACTCGAACTGAACTGAAGGACCCATTTGGTATGAAGGGTCGATGCTAGGCTTGGTGCTAACATTATGATCTGGTGCGTGATATATGATCAACGCTTGATGTGCTGATCTAAAAACAGAGTATAGGTATCGACACTTGAAGTAGATTGAAAAGCAATTAAAAAGGATCACTAGGATCTGAAGGACCATTGGGGTCTGAAGGACCACTGGGGGCCTGAAGGACCAAATGGTCTAAAGGATCGATGCTAGACTTAGTGCTAACATTACGATCTGGTGTGTGACAGAGGATCAACGCTCGACGTGCTGATCTAAAGAAAACACAATATAGTGATCGACACTTGAAGTCGATTGAAAAGAAATAAAGAAGGATCATTAGGGATCTGAAGGACAACCGTTGGTATGAAGGATCGATGCTAGACCTAGTTCTAGCATTACGATCTGGTGTGTTATAGAGGATCAACGCTCGACGCACTGATCTAAAAAGAAAAATATTGGGGTCGACACTTGAAGTCGATTGAAAAGCAATAAAGAGGGATCACTAGGGATCTAAAGGGACCAATGGGGGTCTGAAGAACCGATTTGGTTTGAAGGATCGATGCTAGACTTAGTGCTAACATTATGATCTGGAGAATAATGTGGTATCAATGTTCGATGTGGTGATTGAAGAAAAGCGATAGATGTTCGACACATCTGTCAAACCACTAAATGTTCTGTGTATGCATGCATGTAATGTATGCACATGCAATGATTGATTTTTGGTAGGGTAGTGAATGAAATATGGCAGATAATGGATGCTAAAGCTGATGGAATATAAATGTTGATAAACTGTGTATGCAGATGTGAATGTGATATGAATGCAAATGTAATGCTTAGATGCAAGTGCAATGATAGATGCATGGTTTGATGTTGGAATAAAGAGCATGGTGCAATGCTTAGAGGTGAATACTTATTTGAACTCAAACTTTGGAAACCTCATGGTTGTTATTTAAAGACATTGATGTGCAAAAGTACTTGACTGTATTTATAGGCTCGCTTATTTTGCTCTTCCATTACGATGCCCCATGATGGTTGAATATTAGGTCTATAAAGTTAACTAAGTGAGTTTCCAGCATCACATTATTAACTTGAGTTCACTCTCTTTGAACCATTGTTTAGCAAACATGTACAATATAGCAAATATAGATGAATGAGACATTTGACTTGGTTCTAGATCTAGGGTATGGAAAGATATGACACATGAAGGGATGAAGAACACACTAGTGCAGAAAAGACATTTAGCGTCGGTTATTTTGGACATTTGGCGTTGGTTATAGTCCGATGTTAAATCGCGCGATGCTAAAAGTAAGACATTTAACGTCGGTTAAAAAATCGTCGCTAAATGTCACATTTAGCATCGAGTGTTGAAATAATCGATGCTAAATGTCCTGAAAAATGACATTTAGCATCGGTTATTAAATGTATCAGAGAAGGACATTTAGCATCGGTTATTTAAACACTTGATGCTAAATGTCCTTCTTTGATACATTAAGCATGATTTACTAAATGTCATTTTTCAGGACATTTAGCATCGGTTGTTGAAAACAACAACCGATGCTAAATGTTTAGCTTCTTTTTTTTTATTTTTTTTATTTTTAATCCATACTAGTCGACTTATTTATAAGAACCTCTTATATAAAGATCATCCCAGTCAACAATGCATAATAAAGAGTGTATCTAAAACAAAATGTTGCTACTTTACCATAACACACTTTAGAATCCCTTTCCTACTTTACCAAATTTGCTTCAACCAAATGCAACAAAATGTTTCTAAAGAGTGTATCTAAAACAAAATGTTTTCAAAAGACAAATTAAACTAGTAAATCTAGTAAATCTAAAAGAGTGTATCCTTTTGCTCTGTACGAATTTTCATAAAGAATTCCTCCCAAAGCTGACGAATCTCCGTAAGCTCCTCATCGGTGTATGACTTTGGGTCATCAAATACCTACAAGTTTAAAAACGACTCAAACAAATTAGATTTCAACTTCATCAAATCATGATATCAAAGTAAGTAATATCAACAAATGAATTAACATTTTAAAAGTGAGTAAGAAAAAGTATTTGCTTTGGAAAAAAATTATTCATTCTTCCAATTATCAACAACACCGGCACTCAAAATGGTCAGCATAAACCTCATCACATAATACCCACAATGAAAACCATTCCATTGTATTGGCATCTACACAAATGAATTAACAAAGTTAACCAAAAGAGAATATTATATATATCATATATGAATTCACTCTAAATTAAATCAACCCAATATTTTAAACTACTTACTATAGGGTACAACCACATGGTGCTCGATGTAGAATCCCCTTTGATAGCTCTAATAACATAATATAAAATTAGTTATAAAATTTCAACCCAAAGTTCAAATACTACAATCTAAACCATGATAAAAAATTTAAAACTTACTTGCTAAACATTTCTTTGATTGTTCTGTTTGGTTGGCGATATAAGGAACACATCCAGACCATAGTATTTTAATTTGGGAGTAAGACAACCACTTGCCAATGTCCGCTGCAACATTGATAAACATAAATTTAAGCAACAAACAAACAAAGGAAAAGAAATTACCAATTTGTTCAAATATGCAATCACGTACCTATGGCAAAATGAAGTAATATATACTTCCTTATTGGTGGTCAATTTCTCTTGAATATTTTGAAGAACAATATTCATGGACATATTCATGAACAATATCTTGAATATTTCTCTTGCATGGTACTTTTGTCATTTTTCGACTTTGTGTAAAAGGAAAACTTATTTATTTCGTACCCGCTCCAACACACAACATTAAAATACCAAGCCAAATACGAAAAAAGATGAAAATAAGGTACACAACAGAGCTTAACAAATATCAGATTTTGTGAAAAAGAAAAATACCAAGCAAGCATTAACAGAGCAAGCATCAACAGAGCAAGCATCAGCAGAGCACGCATCAGTTCTGGTCTACCAAGTAAGCATAAAAAACAGTCAATCAATCGGCCAAACTTTTGCTAGCTATAATTTCACTACTTGATAGATCATAGATTCTTGAACTGACATATGTTTTCTCAAATTTTATTTCACATTTTATCAGTAACTCCTCTAATTTCTGTTCAGCATAGTCCAAACATGGTTTTTTTACTCTAACCCTAACAAAACCACAAAATTAAAACGCTCTTAAGATCAATAATTAAGTTCCAAATTTGTAATAACTCAGGTAAATGAATAATATTGACGAACTAATTAGACTTACCGGGAGCAATGTAGCCGTAAAAACCTGCGAACTGAAGATTAACGGAAAAAGAACCGTGATGTTCTTCTTCGACGAAGCGAGTGAATCCCAAATCTGCCAAACAGGGCTCGTATCTTTCTCCCAACAAGATATTCAGCGCTTTGACGTCCCGGTGTAAGTTAGTAGGGACACAATCGTGGTGCAGGTAAGCCAAACCCTCAGTCAAGCCCAGTGCTATCTTGAGCCGGTCTCCCATTCTATTAATCCTGTGCACGAAAATGAAAACAAAGCATCAGTTCTGGACAGACGAAGCATTATTTCTGCAACTTAGGTTTTCAAGCAAAAGAAAACGAAAACGAAGGTCAATGATTTTTCCTTTCTACTTTGAAGACGAAAACAAGAAAAACGAAAACGAAAATAGTGATTTTGGAGATGCTTACTGCTTTGAAGACGAAAACGATGCTGCTTTGAAGATTTTTCTGAAGACGAAAACGATGGCTACTACTTTGAAGACGCAAACGAAGATGTGCTTCGCGAGGAAGAGAGCAAGAGGAACGAGGGTTCGCAAGGAAGAAGAAATCGAGTGTGGGTTGAGAGAGTCTTGTGAGGAAGAAGAGATAGAGTGTGGGTGTAGTGCGAGAGATTGGGAAATATGAAAAAGAGGGCTTATACCTTTAACATCGGTTGTTTGTAACAACCGATGCTAAATGTACTTGAGTAGGACATTTAACATCGGTTGTTTAGGATAATGGGTTGAGAAATTGTCCCGGTATGATTTTATGGATGTGAATATAATAAGTGAATGAGATGGGTATAGGGCGGATTTCAACAAAATTTGGTGGAGTAAAGGGTGATAGGGTTAGGGTAATGATTTTGGGAGTTGGTCCAATATGGCTAGATTGGGTGTGGTAAATGAATGAGATGGACGCTGGACAAAATTTCCCAAGTTTAGGTGGGAAAAAAGGTGAAGGGAATGCCCCACTTAGGATCTAGGTAATGGTCCTAGAAATTTTTTTTGGCTCTCTTTATGATGAAACCCATAGACTATGATAGTGTTGAGGTTTTGTTATGATGGAAACGTCACTTGGTGATCACCAAACATTGTCTTGATATCAATGTTTCTTAAATGAATCTTGGAGTGCAAGTCTTTTGAGCTCTTTTTTTTAGCATTCCTTTTTTTTAGCATTATTATCATTTAAATAAATAAGTGACTTAATTTACTATTTATTTTATTTACTATTTATTTTGTAGGAAAGAAAATAAATAAAGAAATTGTTTCAATGAATTGTTAAAAGCAAAATGAGGGTGTCATTAGCACAAGAACTCATTCTTGTTGATTTTTCGTGTGAACAATAGAGGATGATGAATTCATTGAAACATTATTTTATTTGATAAATGGTGATGGCACAAAAGAGATGGGCTGTAAAAGGCATACAACCAAGCCCATTTAAAAGAAAGAAGGAATGCCCAAATTTTAGAGCTGTCAATTTGGCCCACATGGGCCAGTCCAGCCCCAGCCCCACATGGCCCTAGGGCCAAAAGGCCCATGGGACCAAAAGCCCACATTTCAAAAGCCCATGTAGGCGCTAAGCCCCAGTGGGCCAGGGCCAGCCCAAGGCCCTTAATTTTCTATTTTTGCAACGAAACTGAAAAATTACCCATAGACCTATGTGAGCTTCGGCCTAGGCCAGCCCACCGACCCTAATTTTTTTTTATTTTACACAAAACTAGAAATCACAAGTCCTTCGTTGTCCTTAGTTGCACAAAGAAGATAAATTGTGCAATGGACTCGTATCACTTTTGCTTTTATTACATTCATTTTGATGTTGTGGCATTAATATTGGTTAATTTTTCTTATCTCGACTTCACTCTCCATTTTATTCCCAGTGAATTGTCAAACTAGTTCATATATTTGAAAGATTTTTTAAGGAAATGCTAATTGTTAGTGTTTAGTTTAAATTTTAAAATAAAAACCGAGTTGAAATTGACAAGATAATGTGGCATACTTTAGTAAAAAAAAACTGTGGCATACTTTACAGTTGACTATATTGACCCTAAATCATAGATCATCTTAAGGGTTGAAGTTGCTAAATTTTCCATCAGGTTATTACTGCTCAATGAATTGGAGCTTTTTTTTGCCTTTAATTTATTTTATGTCAGTTATCATAAGGATCTGTTTTCTCTTGGTCCTGTAAAACTTAGCTTTATAAGAGAATTAATGTAGGTTATCATAGTGATCTGTTTTGGAACAATATTTTGTGCTCATTATGAAAAATATTTGAATGAATAGATTCTGTCAAAAAATTCCGCTGAAAAGATAAAAGAAGGATGAAATATCTTATTTCCATATCCAATATCATTTTTATTGTTGAGTCTTTTTGATTGGTTAGTAATTGTATATATGTGGTGGTGGTGAGTGGGTGATGGTGGTGATAGTTGAGAAAGAAAATAAGGTGTGGTGGTTGTGGTGAGTAGGAGGTGGTGATGGTGGTGGTGGTGATGGTGGTGAGAGGGAGAAGGAGGTGGTGGTGATAATGAGGGTGAAGAGGGAGGGGAGGTGAAAGAATGAAAGTGGGGGGGGGGGTGGGAATGAGCAAAAAAATTTGGGGCCATCCCACAAAGCCCTAAAAGAAGCCCCATTAATAGGGGGCTGAAATTTTATGGGGCTTAATAGGGGGCCAATGGGGTTGGGCTTGGGGCTTGGGGCTTGGGGCCAAATCGACACCTCAAGCCCAAATCCATATCTATATGAAAGCAACATAGAGCAGCAGAAGAAAGGAGAGGATTGCAGCACATGATTTAAAAAGGGAAGCACAGAAACCTAGGTAGATTTTGCAATATAGAAGGAGTGCAGCTTGTCAATTGAAGACTGACCCAAGCCGTACATAACCAAAAGAGTCGCATACACTAACAATAAATTAGGAAAAACGGTAGTGACGGCAATGCCGAAGAGGGAGGAAAAAAGAGTTTTTGTACCGTTTTTGACACCGTGAGAGAGCTCTGGAGCAAGAGAAGGAGATTGAAGACAAAAATTAAGACTTTCTCTTTTTCTGAGTTATTCTTATCTCTGTAATTCATGAACCTTATTTTTCTTTAATTGTTCTTGATTATTATGGATAGCTAAATCCTCTTCTAGGTTCTTTTATTGTTCTTGATTATTATATATAGCTAAATCCTCTGCTTGGGTCTTAGGTGGATTTTGCAAGTTTAGAGACCTTTATGTTATAGTTTATTATTTGAATTCCAGTTTTTATTTCAATTAATATTATCAAATTGCTTTTATCCCATAATTAGGATTGACACCCTAGGCACGTTCATTAACAATTAGTTGATCAGCGACCGTACTGCAATTAGTTGGTGGACCTATAGGATAATTGGGGCTATAATTATTGCAAGACCAAACCTTAATTTAGTCTTCCAATCATTCAACCTTTTTGCTCTTTATGCTTTTCTTGAATTTAAATTCTTGCATGACCAAACAAGGGTTAATTTAGGAAAAAGAATATTAGTCGTGAATGACCAAATGAATTAATAGCTCTAGTAAAGGGATTGGTAATTAAATAAAATAAAGGAATTCAAGTAGGAATTAGACATAGGGGAATCGAAGCTTGCAAGTGAAACCGTGACCCTAGACCTCTCTTCATTGAATTAAATCTTGCTTTTTATTATTGTTATTTATTTATTTTTATTTTAGTTTCTATCACCACCAATTATTCTTTCGTCTAAATAATAATAAATCTTAAGTAGTTTGGTACTTGCTAATTAATCGCTGTGGACACGATAATCTTTTATACTACTTCTGCAGGAGAGTACACTTGCTCTAAGTGTGTTTTTAACGTGACAAGTTTTTGGCGCCGTTGCCGGGGATTAATTTAGCAATATTAAACGAAAAAGATTTTTATTGCTTTAGACATTATTTTATGCACTAGTTTTAATTTTTTTTATTTAACTTATTGAAAAAAAATACAAAAACAAGCTGCTAATACTTTCCCAAGAGACCGCTGCAGTTCACATTTTTTTGCAGATAAAAGTTTAAATCATGGTTAAGACAATTGGAGATTATATTAGAGAAGCAGAGGCACAAAGGAATTTGGAGATGTTGTCTTGGTATTTGCCTCAATGTCAGATCCCATTTCCTCCTCCTCCTCCTCCTCCTTATGAGCCTTATTCAAAATATTGGGATGACTATGAGCCACCTCCTTATTCCTCCAACTGGGATAATTATGAGACACTACATCTTCATAGGCAAGAGGATGAGATACAAGATACCAATGATGTATTGGCAAAGTTTATGGGGAGGACAACTGAAAAATTTGAACCATTGGAGAAAAAACTGTAGGCGACCAACTTTAATTAAAGGTTTGACCACATGGAGGACCAAATTGGAGCCATGAGTGATCAACTATCAAGTATCATTACTTTATTATCTCAAGAGGCCCAAGAAACTCCTTCACAAACTAAGTCTACCCAAAATGAAGAAGCTGAGCAATGCAAAGAGAGTATTCCTACGAGAGATGAAGGTGTCTCCATGGAATATAATTTGGAGGAAGAAGCTCTCAAGAAAAATGAGGAGACTCTTACTGAAGGGAGTCAAATCAAAATAGTAGCTCCTATTGAAGGGAGTCATATTGAAACAAAAGATCCTACTAAAGGGAGCATTTGTGAGGATAGTGAGAAAGATCCCATGGTTCTTGATTTGGAGAAAAATGAGATGGTTCCAAATTTTGGGCAAATTATTTTAACCATTGGTGATGCTGTAATTGAGGTTCATAGGGCCAAGGTAACTTTAAGGAGTGGTAAAGAAGACGATGTTATAAAAGCTTTAAACTTTAGTGAAAATTCCTCTCTTTTTACTTCTCCTTATTTTGATGAGTATGTGGTTGAAACTAACAAATTTGGTGATTTAAAGATGCAAGACCTTTTGAAAGAAATTTCTATTTTGCAGGATCCTAGCATAGTGGTGGATGAAGATAAAATAAAAATTTCACCATCCTTTGAAGTTCATCCACTGCGTGGAAAAAGAAAGAACAATGTGAACCACATGGTTAGAAAGTTAAGAAGGTGTACTGCGTTAGATGTAAAATTTGCTCTTGGAGAGCCCCCTGATTAAGCACCACGTATTGTCAGGCTCACGACGTTAAACAAGCACTTCGCAAGAGGCTCATACTGCAAGCTCTCTCAGGGAAGTCACTCTTATTCTCTCATTTATTTATTTTTGATCATATTTGAATATTTTGCATTGAGGACCATGTTTCATGCTAGTGTGGGGCAGGATATTATATCTTGTCACTTGATCCCTTTTAATGCACATACCCACTACATGTGTTGATAGCATTTTTTTCTGGCTTGTTTTGAATGGACTATGCTTAAAAAAAATATAGAGATTTTGCCTTTAGGGGATCCCATAATTAATTTATTTGACAAACTTGTGTTTGATTGTAACTGTGAGGTTGTCCTTAGGAAGCTGATAATTAGCATTTGTGTCTGTTGAGTACTTTTTGTGAACTAGCTTCTAAATGTGAGATTTGAGCCTTTATAAGGGGATTGATACTAAATCATAAATTTTACCCATTCTCTTTGTATGAGTGTGTTTCTCAATTTGCTACTTTCTAGAATTTGTCTTCTGACCATTTCAAGGAGAAAATTGATTTGCATCATGTAAAAATATTTGGGGAATTTAGGTATTTTTCTGGCCTCAGAGTTGTTTGTTGGATTTATCCCTTAGTTGCCCCCTTTGAGCCTTTTTGTTATATATTTCTTTGGTACCGAGATATAACTTTTATTTTTTGAGGTAACCATTTGAAATTAAATTTGGAGCAACTATTGAAAGTTACAGTTTTGTCCTGTATTTTAATTGTCTATCTCACAAGGACATAAAAACAAAATAGGAGTGGCTAATGTGGTTACAAGTACCTTTTCCTCCTAAGAAAAATATAGAAAAATGAAAAGTTGAAAAGAAAAAAAAAAGAGAAGAAGGAAATCAAGAAGGAGGAAAAGGCAAATCAAAAAAAATACTCAAGAGCAAAGGCAAATCAAAATGAGCCCACTCAAGAGAAAAGGAAAATAAATAAAAAAGATTCGACTCAATAGAAAAAGAACAAGAATGGAAGTGGAATCAATTTGGAGTTTGGGCAAAATTTGTAAAATAGATAGGAGCTCCATATTTGGTTCCAAATGTTACTATGTGCTTCTTGTTTTTAGCCCTTTGATTATCCCTTCATTCTTATTTCCTACCCTGCATGAATTCACCCTAGCCCCATTACAACTCATAACACCCCATCTTTTGAATGCATGTGAACTATTTAGTAGAGATTTGGTCAAATTACAAACATATGGTAATCGGCATCTTGTTGAAACTTGAGTGTATATTTTCCCTAGTCCCTAAACACTTAGAGAGATTGTGAGCGAGTGCCCATGTTCACAGAAATGTATTCTTCAAGGACTTGAGCCTCTAATTGGGCAACCTTTTGACACCTCATATGTGTTATATTGTCTATTGTCTGTCATTGTGCTTCTAATATTGGGTTCCTTATTTGGCTGTCTCTATTATTCATTTGAAAATTTTATTGAGCCAGGAAATTTACTTGAGGACAAACAAAAGTTAAGTGTGGGGGAGTTGATAAACTTCAATTCAGTGCAATTTAAGAGATATATTTGGGTCATTTTTTGGAGCAATTATTATCATTTAAATAAATATGTGACTTAATTTACTATTTATTTTGTAGGAAAGAAGATAAATAAAGAAATTGTTTCAATGAATTGTTTAAAGCAAAATGAGGGTGTCATTAGCACAAGAACTCATTCTTGTTGATTTTGTGTGCGACCAATAGAGGATGATGAATTGCATTGAAACATTATTTTATTTGCTAAATGGTGAAGGCACAAAAGAGATGGGCTGCAAAAGGCATACAACCAAGCTCATTTAAAAGAAAGAAGGAATGCCCAAATCCATATCCATATGAAAGCAATGTAGAGCAACAGAAGACAGGAGAGGATTGCAGCGCATGATTTAAAAAGGGAAGCACGGAACCCTAGGTAGACTTTGCAATATAAAAGGAGTGCAGCTTGTCAATTGAAGACTGACCCAAGCCGTACATAACCAAGAGTCGCTTACACTAAAACTAAATTAGGAAAAATGGTAGTGACAGCAACGTCGAAGAGGGAGGAAAAAAGAGTTTTTGGGTACCGTTCTTGACACCGTGAGAGAGCTCTAAAGCGGGAGAAGGATATTGAAGACAAAGATTAAGACTTTCTCTATTTTCGGGTTATTCTTATCTCTGTAATTCATGAACCTTATTTTTCTTTTACTGTTCTTGATTATTATGGATAGCTAAATCCCCTTCCGGGGTCTTAGGTGGATCTTGCAAGTTTAGAGACCTTTATATTATAGTTTAATATATGAATTCCAGTTTTTATTTCAATTAATATTATCGTATTGCTTTTATCCCATAATTAAGATTGACACCCTAGGAATGTTCATAATCAATTAGTTGATCAGCGACCGTACTGCAATTACGTGGTGGACCTATAGGATAATTGAGGCTATAATTATTGCATGACGAAACCTTAATTTAGTCTTCCAATCATTCAACCTTTTTGCTCTTTATGCTTTTCTTGAATTTAAATTCTTGCATGACCAAACAAGGGTTAATTTAGGAAAAAAAAATTAATCGCGAATAACCAAACAGATTAATAGCTCTTGTAAAGGGATTGGTAATTAATTATAATAAAGGAATTCAAGTAGGAGTTAGACATAGGGGAATCGAAGCTTGCAAGTGAAACCGTGACCCTAGACCTCTCTCCATTGAATTAAATCTTGCGTTTTATTATTGTTATTTATTTCTTTTATTTTAGTTTCTATCACCATCAGTTATTCGTTCGTCTAAATAATAATAAATCTTAAGTAGTTTGGTACTTGCTAATTAATCCTTGTGGACACGATAATCTTTTATACTACTTCTGCGAGAGAGTACACTTGCTCTAAGTGTGTTTTTAACGCAACAACCATCTTTAATTGTAGAATGATCCTTGTCTAGGGTGATTGAAAGAAATTTTTGATTTTTCGGATCAAAGTGGGTAGCAACGGATATTTTTTTTTGAGGATATACAGAGATGGTCAAACTTCATTTCAAATCATGATTACTTATTTTATCAAAATTTAACATTAGGACAAAATATTATTTATTTTTATATATTTGCTGTTTTTCTTTACTTTTTATATTTTTTTATTTTTGCTTAGGTTGCTCTTACGAGTTTTCAACTTAACAGGCCATTTTGAATTCTTTTTTTTTGTTTTTTTTTTGCAAAAGACTTTCACTTGCACCAAGTGAATATAATGTTGACAAGGTATCTTTTGATCACAAATCTACCCCAGTATGGAAGACCTAAAGTGTTATTTTATGAATTTTCATCATTGAGAACAAATGAAATAGTCAACTAGGTACTAGTGTGGGGAACATGCACTTTATGGGTGGTTGGGGTGGGATTGGACGTGGACGGGGAACAATGATAAGATGCAAAGATGGGGACACTAACAGACTCAAACAAGAGTAAATACACTTGTCATACAAGTTCATTATACGAATGCTTCATAGAGAGTTAACATTAGTAAGAAACATGATAAAAGAAATTTTTGATAACACATTAGTTAACAAAATGGATCATTTTGATAATTTATGATGGGATGGATGAGATGCATCGCTTTGCTGACAAAAATGGTAGACGAGCTGCAAACAGTGAATAACTCCTTCTTTTGGAAAATTGAGTACCTTTAAACACATTGAATTTGCAACTAAGTTTGACCTCGTTTGTAATTTAGTAGGTTAAACTTTTCCAAGGAAGAACAATCAATTATACTGTATTTCGCAAGAACACCTCATCTCTCATCAAACAATATTTTCTAAATGTATGCTAATGTTTTTTATAGAATAAAACGAACTAAAACCTCGATGTTAAAAACCATCAAGTACGCTTGCATAAGTTAACATAAAGTACATAAAGCGTTCCTTACACCACTCAAACTAGTGTTCAGTATTTGAAACAGGAAGTTCTCTGATATATGCCAGTAGTGCATTTCAGTGATCTCTACAAGTTAGAAATTATCGGGGTGTTACAGCATGAATGAACACATGATGATGAAGATGTATGATGAAAATGAAAATGCATGAAATGCATGAAAGAATTATTACTTGAAAAGACCAGCTATCCTAAATGATTTATTTTTTTTTGGTTTTTTAGAGGTAATGCAACATGTAAATGATGCAAAATGCTAGCTAAAATATATATTTCTCGATGATGAATGATGCAAGAATAATGACACTATTTTTCTTTTTCTTTTCAATTTAGAAATGATGCATTTATACTAAGATGACAATATGAGTGAAATGATGTAGGAATGCCACATTTTTTTAACATGTATTTCATAATATTGATATTGCAAATGATGTGATGTCTATGAATGATTGCTGGTGCATGATAAATGGGATGCTTATATTATATGGCTAAATTTTTTTTATGCGAGGAAATGCTAAAAATGCATGATACTCACAGTGATTTTTTAATGCATGGAAAGAAAAATGATTGATTCTTGACATGACTTTTTTTTGAATAAATAAAAGGGTTATCTTTTGTTTTTTTTAATAGGGAAATTAGATGCATGAGTGTTTATTCGAGGGCAAGACTATGAAGCTCCTTTGTGACCTAGAAGGTCTGCTTTTGGACCAGATCTAAGATTCTTTCTACTGAGTGAACCTTTGAAGGGTATCTCTACAAAATCCTAAATAAGGTCCCTAGAGCCAAGATCCCATTTAAGAATACTAATCCCAGCAATAGGTAAACTATTAGAACTGATAGCATCCTCAAAAGGAATCAAACTCTAGGTGAGACTTTCGTGACCACCAAACAGGATGTACATCCAGAAGGCCATCAATATACAACCTCGTAATAATCTTAAGCTGCACTCGAGTCCGGGTGTAGGACTACACTCATGTGTGTGATAATGTATAGATGTGAAGCGTGTGTAGGAGCAAGGTTTAAAACATACCCCTCAAGTTGCAAAACAAACAACACATGCAAAAGAAGTATAGTCTTCTATCCTAAGGTTCACATATCATATAAAATATAACATGCAACAAGAATAGAAGAGAAGCATCAAATAAAAACATTAAATTAACAAACAAATTTTTAAACTAAATACATTAGGGTTGACTCTGTAAATTGTCCCCAATGAAGTCACCAACTGTAGCGACCGAAAAATCCGAGAAAGGATTCTTCGAAGTTCGAAATGAAGCCGCCACCAAAGTTTAATTTTAAGGGCAAATTAACATTGGTTAATTCCTTTGGTTTGGATAAGGGTCCTTGAGACCAGTTTTGGGTTCTAGAGTCGGTTATGCATGGGGAAGGTATTAGCACCCCACGACATCCTTCCTTAGGAATGTTACCTTCTAAATAGTTGCGTAAAAATAATGTTAATTCTAAAAAATATTTTATTTACCCTTTTATTGTGTATTAAAAAGAAAGACTTAATAAAATTATTTATTTTGTGTGCTTGAAAGGAGTGGACCCCTGCTCCTACGTATCTCTTGGTGTGATGGAGAACTCAAAGATACGTAGTTCTTGGGTAGAAAAAGTTTGTGTTAGTGTTGAGTTCCGACAAAAATGGTTAAAGATTATCTAAATTTCCTAAACGAAATTGAGTGTCAATTACTGAAGTTTTGAGTTTATAAAAATATACATCCCTTAAATATTTGACATATATTTTAAATTTATGTACATTAATTGTAACATCCCTAATATTTTAGTCGACATTAAAGACTAGAATTAACTTTCAGTTTGAGTATCAGAAAACGCCTAAGCATTTTGGACCGAGTGAAGTAATTTTGACTCTCAATTGACTCTGTAAAATAAACTAGGAGTATCGCGTCCGATACATAAACCCGAAATCCTTATCAGGATATCGATTGAGTCTTAAAGTTCAATCCTTCAAATATATACAAGTTCATGTAAACCGGTACACCAAAGCATTTTAAAATGTACTTGAGATAGAACTATAGTATCTCTTAAAATAAAAAATACTTTTCATAAAGCATATATTGGAGCTTGATCAAATCATTTTACTATATCTCTTATAACCAAATATCGTGATGCCGGGATAACTGTATCTCTTAAAATACTAGATTAATAATCTTCTAGACTCCTTTTGTAAAAACCTTGGTCCATTTTCAAAATGGCAATAGGCTAATTATTGAACATTTTTTATAACAACCTATATTCCTTTTTATTAAAAGAAACATCTTGGCTACTATTGTAGCAACATACATATTACAATAATAAATGCTGAGATTTCGATGAAATCTCAATGAGTTCCTAGCACGCACCTCACCAATAATATCTCTTATGGTGTATTTTACCATTTTTCTTAGCCACTAGTGTATTCCCGGCCAATAGTGGAGTCTTACATAACACTATAATTGCTACACCACCTTCCATTTAGGAAACCCATAACTCGACTGAACCGGACTCTTCACTGAGCGATCGGTCCCTTTGATGCAGTCAATATATCTGTGCTGATGCTGATCTGGAGACTCGGGCGAGGTGATGAAGTCGATCCTTTTTATGGGTTGGTCGCGTTCAGAGCTCCCGCGGGGTGTACCTGCGATGGCACTCCAACGCCCAAGTCAGTGTGGTGATATTTGAGTATAGTAACGGTATGTGTAAAAGCGTACCAGTCAGGTGATGTCATGGACTCTTTATATAGTACCAGGGGTGCTGCAGGCGACCGTCGGATCCTGCAAGGATTCCTCTCCGCCGTTGATCTTCCCATCGTGGGCATTAGATGGCGCCGGGTCGCTATTGGGCCGCTCGCACAGGCCCAACATTCTTTACGGGTCGCGACTCGATCCAAATCGATGCGTAATGCTGGCTGATTATTAGGCCGCTCGGTCCGGCCCAATAATCTTCGTGGGCTGCGGCTCAGTCCAGAACAGTTGCCCCCCAGGCCGAAATTGTTTGTTAGGACGGGTTCAGGCCTAAGAGTTACCTTTCTTTTGGTGGGGCGAGCTGCCTCTCCTTTGGTCGCTGTTGTGCGAAAAGTAGATGTGCAAGTATACACAATCGCAACAAGTAATATAATGATAAGTAAAGATCGCTCCCACAGAGATTGTTGAGTTTACTTCTATATTTAAATTAGTAATTTAGCTAGTGAGAAAAACAAGTAACAAATACAAGTTGTCAGTGTGATTAACATAAATGTAAATAAAACAGTAAAGATGTGAAAACAGTAATGAATTGAAAGTATTTAAGAGTGAGTTGGATAGCTCAGTAGTTATGTAAATTCCCAAAAGTAGTGTTCTATAATATTAGATGCTGTAGCGTTAAGCGCTGTAGCGCTTCAGAATCCGTAGACGTTGTAGCGCCTGGTGGCGTGCCTTTCAGTCACTATCGTCAGGGTTATGTTACAAGATGCCTATGTCTAGGTTCTAAATAAGTTTTACCCCTGTATATTAAGCTCTTACAACATTTGCCTTATGAACTATTACTCCCCTATGTCTAGAGTTAAGTAGTACTTCCTTTAAATGTCTTTAAAGGGTTTTCATTCATATCATTCATTGAGTTCTCTTTGTGAACCATGTCTGTACCCACAAAGCCCCCTTGTTTTAGTTGGCCATTCCCAAAACAAAGTTGAAAGCATTATGACACAAGGAATAAAACGCAAACATCATAATATTACATAAAAGCTACTCAAAGTTCATTACACACTAAGAACAATCCAACTACAACGTGATTAGCTCATAACAAGTTTCATCAACATAATACAAACTAAAAAGCTCATATTACCGTAGGAAAACAAGAGGAGAATGGTTGCAAAAGATACACTCCAATGATCCCAAGTCACATACGAAGGATGAAGCTATGGCGTGAGCAAACCTTGAATGAAATCTAGAAACTATACTAAAAATAAAAGCTTAAGAGTGGAATAACAATGGAGGAAAGCTACAATGTCACGATAGTTTCCTCCATGTTAAAACTCTCTCTGTATGTTACTCCCTAAAGAAGCATTCTATTCTAATTTAATCTAACCAAGTCTTAATAAAAAAATAATAATAATTCATGATCATAAAACTTAGATATTATTCATAAAGCTACTTTACAAAAAGGTGTGATGATTAAAATCACCAACTATCACATGGGACACATGTAGGAGGCGCCAAGTGTCTTTCAAGCATCCACTTGGGTGCTGAAATGTCATGCTAAGGCTAAGAGATAAGGGTGATGACTCATCATTTCAGCAAGTGGCTTTATAAATATCCAAATGTCCCACCGTCATATAGGCGCTGTAGCATCTACCGCTAGCTTACCGCTGCAGCTCTCAAGCAAAACATCAATATATTCACAAAGGCACCAAATGTGTCAAATGATAGCAAACAAGCTCCTAACCCTTCTTTCCTCTAAATAACTAATATTTACCTAATATAGCACAAATATTACTTGATAACTTGTGTTGATTTAAGTGATAAGAGCATAAATAACACATCTAAATATGACTCATCAGTCGCCTACGCTGAGGAGACCTGAGCGTATGCCCGTTCAACGGGACATGTTCTTGCCTTCGAGCGGCGTGGCGTTCTGACAGACACGATGCTCCGAAGGGACAGGCGTGACATTTCGATGGGACTGACGTCATGTTTCACGCTTCCCAAGGGGGGTGCGCAGTTGTTATACCCCAATTTTGTCCGTCTTCCTTTTCTAGTTTTAGTCGTTTATTTTACTTAAATCGTGTTTTGAAGTCGCGTGATTACGAGAATTATCAGTATGGCGTCTCAGTTACTAATCCTAGCCAATCTCAATTATCCTGTTCAACTAAATCGAAATACCGTTGTTTTAAATTAGGCATGCACGCGAATGATCGGTCGTTTCGTGCGTTCTTCAATTTAATCTTTGTATTTGGATTTAGTCGAACCTAATTGAGACTACCAAAGTCATTTTTCTCGCGATTGGGCTTGTCGTTTCAATTCGGGCTTAAGAATGCAATTCCAAGTTAATTTTTAGCGCTTTTAGTTAACAGGCCCATTTTTCTATTTTTGGGCCTCGTTTTAGCGTATTTGTTTAGTCTGGCCCGTTCTCGTCTTTGTATTTGGCCCGACTCCTTTTTCTTGTTATTAATCTTATTCTATTTGTATAATTTATTTTAGCAATATAATATCAAAAAATGGCAAAAAAATTCTATTTATTTTTATTTACAACTTAGTAGTGTTTAAGAGTCCAAATGTCCAAAAATACAAAAAAATGATAATACTAAAAATACCAAAAATACAAATCCGAAAATGCAAATAATAATAGGCAGCAGCAGCAGATTTAGGATTTCCAGCAGCTGCTCCCCAAGCTGCTGGGCCTAGGTCGATCCGCTCCAAAACCTGAAAAATAATTCAAAGCCCGGTCAAAAGCAATTAGTGCCAAGACCTAAGTTTTTAATATAAATAAACAGTCAGTCCACAGCAAAACGGAGGATCACAGATGCATACAACTGCAAAAATCGCTAAGAAATAAGGATTGGGGCTTCACATTGAAACCCTAATCACAAGGGAGTAAAAATCCAGGCAGTCAAAACAGAGGAGCAGCAGTAGCAAATAAGCAAAATAAAGAGGCATTTTCAGAAGCTGGCGTTAAGGTTGGTTCCACTAAACCATTAGGCCGAGAAATATGTGTTGAAACTTTTATATATAATCTGTTTGAATTTAAATGTGCATATAAAAAAAAACAAAACAGAGAACATGAAGTATAGGATCATGTGATAATGTTGGAAACATAAATTTGTGTTGCTGTATAGGGCTGTTATCATTGTTATTGTATAAGCAAAGAATATGATTTATTTTCAAAGATAGGCGTACATAGAAGTAAAAAAATATCTATCCAAGAGAAAAAATAGTAGAATCAGAAATCATTAGGAAAGGAAGAGGTAGTGAAGAACCGAAAAACAAAAAGAGAGAACAGAATCAGTACCCAAAAAGAGTCTCCATCAAAGATAGAGAGACGATGAAACGAAAAAAACCGAAAAAAGGAACCTCCGGCGAAGCGCCGCCATCCCCGGCGGCGAGGAACACCGTCAAACACCACAGACCGTTCGTCCCCCACCGGAAGTGCTATCGCGACGTCCCCTCCGGCGTTCTCGCCACCGGCCATGGAACGGCGGTCATCATCGTCTCTTACAACGCCACACATCTTCCTCGCGACTCTGTCACCGTCGCGCGCTCCTCTTCTCCGGTGATCTCACCGCCATCGACCTCCCCCATTCTCCCACCTTCGCGAAACTCTTCTTTCCCTCTCTCACCGCGTAGCCTCCTCCTCCCATTCTCTTTCGTCCCCTTTCATCCTCTCTCCTCCCTCTTCTCTCTTTCCTCTCTGCGTGCAAATCTCTCTCCATCTCCATGAATCATCTCCCTAATTTCTTGCCCTTTCCTTTTTCACTCTAAACCCTCACTCTCTCTGATATGTGTGTGTGCGGCGCAAGAGGAAGGAAACAATTAGGTTTTCAATAGTTAATTGCCTTATATATACCATTAAATAACATTTATTTTATTTTCAAATTAAAATATCAGATTAATATTTACACCAGCCCTTTTAATAATACACCCCTCCCTCACTTAAGCCCAGTTTCGCATTCTGGGCCCTCGGATGCGAACTGGGCTTCTTTTTTACACCACCTATTAATTATACAACCCCTTGCTGCTAATAACACCCTATTTTATCAGTTCACCCCCTTTCTCGTTTTTTTAATTTAATTTAATTCTCTTCAAAACAAAATAATTTCTCATAAATCAAAAACTTTGCTAATAGTCTTGTGAAGCCTTTGCTTGCAGGATTATTAACAACGAGGTACTAGTGGTGATCACTTGGAGCCTTTGCTCAATTGATCATCATGAACGCCTAATTTTCCTAAAGATTTTCACTAAATCAAAAACTTTGTTAGCAGTCTTGCGAAGCCTTTGCTTGCATGATTATTAACAAATGGAGTGCTAATGGTGGTCACTTGGAGCCTTTTCTCAATTGATCATCATGAAAGCTCAATTCTCACAATTAAACAAGATAAAAAACAAAAACCGTTTTCCAAACAAAGAAGAACTACGTAGCTTTGAATTCTCCATCGCACCAGGAGATACGTAGGAGCGGGTCACATCCCGTCAAGCATAACAAATAAAAATCATTTTCACAATAAGTTTTCAACAATTATTTTCAAAAGAATCTAGAACTACGTAGCTTTGAATTCTCCATTGCACCTGGAGATACGTAGGAGCGGGCCATGTCCCGTCAAGCACTTTTTTTCTAAAAAACCATTTTCCCCCCTTTTTCATAATAAATAAAGATTTTCATTAAGATTTTTTCAATAAGAAGTAGAGAGGCAAAATTAAGTATTTTCAAGTCAACACACTAAAAACCACACATTTAATTAAAGGTTCCCTCTCAGTAGAGAGGACGTGTGGGGTGCTAACACCTTCCCTGCGCGTAACCAACCCCCGAACCCTATTCTCTAGTTTCGCAAGACCAATCGCTTTCCAAAAAAGGGTTTCCTAATATTTTCCTTAATAAATATTGGTGGCGGCTTCATTGTCTTAGAAAAAGTTGTGAACGAGGAAGGCTCTCCCTCGGGGACTTTTTCGGGCGCAACAGCTGGCGACTCCACTGGGGAATTAGGCATGCACGCGAATGATCGATCGTTTCATGCGTTCTTCAATTTAGTCTTCGTATTTGGATTTAAGTCGAACCTAATTGGGACTAACAAAGTCATTTTTTTTGCGATTGGGCTTGTCGTTTCAATTTGGGCTTAAGAACGCGATTCCGAGATAATTTTAGCGTTTAGTGGTCAGCGGGCTTATTTATTCTATTTGGGCCTCGTTCTCACACACTTGTCTAGTTGGGTCCGATATCGTTTTGTATTTGGCCCAATTTCTTTTATTATTTTTTACTTTACCCATTCATTTATTTTGAGTAGTATATATAGTCTAAAAATGTCAAAAAAAATTCTATTTATTTTTATTTACAATTTAATAGTGTTTAGGAGTCCAAATGTCCAAAAAAATACAAAAAAATTACATCAAAATGGCCAAAAATGGCCAGATCCGAAAATACAACATTAGGCAGCAAATTAGGGTTTCTCTAAAGCTGTTGCTGCAACTGTTGGGCCTGGGTTGATCCACTCCAAAACCTGAAAAAATATCCAAAGCCCAGTCAAAA
The DNA here is from genome assembly GCA_039519185.1 of Astragalus membranaceus. Lineage (NCBI taxonomy): Eukaryota > Viridiplantae > Streptophyta > Magnoliopsida > Fabales > Fabaceae > Astragalus > Astragalus membranaceus. Next base: position 97,901,908 of record CM076846.1, on the reverse strand, counting down.
TACAATCAATGCCTAAACCTAAAAATGCAGTATAAATCAGCAGTCAAACAGCAGTACCAAGACACGATTTTCGAGGTAAACAGCACCAAAAAAAAATGATTAGGGTTTTACATTGAAACCCTAATTCCAAAACAGTGTTTTCTTTCTTTGAAGTTCAAAAAAAATTCAAAGAAGCAGTAGCAGTCAGCAGGTACGCAGGTAAAGCAGTCGCAAACAACAGTACCAGTAACTCAGATCCGCAGTGACAACAAAGCGAAAGGACATTTATAAGAAGCTGGAATTCAGGTTTGTTTCTGGGTTATTAAATCTGAAATATACATATACGAATGTAATACCAAAACTAAAGAATAAATTTTGAGTATGTAATATAAATAGATTAGAATAAAGATTATAAAGTAGATTAAGTCCTTTTAAAAAGAAAATCAGCAGCTCTGTAAATATTTTACGGTTAAAGATTTTTAGAACTAACTAGGTTATTGATTTAGCATTATCATGAACACATTAGGTTTTTTTAGTATTGTATAGAAAATATTTAATTTGAGACAAATAAAAAAAAACAAGAAAAAACAGAAACAGACATTTGAGGAGCAGATGAGAAAAATATATATAAAAATAGGAGAGAATCGAAACCTTGCCTGCTAGTTCCGGCCACCGTAGACGGTGGCCGTCCGCCCCTGGCCTCCTCCGGTCATCTTCTCCGGCGAAGCTCCGGCGCGATCAATCAAACCGAACCACCCTCCTCTTCGCAACTCGGCCATCCACCACGAACGGCCACCACCCTCCACCATGAACTCCGGCGACCCAAACACCGTCACCATCCACCACGGTTTCGAACATCACCGTAAACCACGCCGTCGCAAGCCTTAGCCACCAAATCACGTCCACCGTCTTCCTTTCTTTCTCCCTCTCCCTCTTCGCCGCAACAAGACATCCTCTCCCCCTGTTTTAGGAGTTACGGCGTTGAGGTGAGGCTAGATTTGAGTGAGAGTTTGGTTCGGGGAGGAGGAGTGGAACGAAAAAAGGTTAGGGTTCAGGAGGAGTAGAGCGGCGCTGTTATGGAGAAAGGAGAATTGAGATTTGGGTGAGGGGACGGAGGAGAGAGAGCTTGGCGAGAACGCCGGAAGAGAGAAAAAATGGATGTTGGGGTCGAGGGAGAAAGAGTAGCGCAGCAAGGAGAAGGGGAGAAATTTTTTAGGGTTGAGAAATTTGGGGGTGGGGAGTGCGGCGCGCTGAGGGGGAGAAGGTTGGGGAATTAGGTCTTTTTTTTAAGTTGGGCTTTATATAGTTAGGGTTTTTATTTATTTATTTATTTTTATCAGATTAGGTTTCGCACCCCCCATTTCAATCACTACAGCCCCCTAGGAAAGCCCACGATTTCGTGGGTTAGCCAACCTTATAGTGGGCTGGGCTGCTACCTACACCCCAATTTTAATAATACAGCTCCCCTTTTATTCGCACCCTTATTTTACTGCTGCACCCCCTGTTCTTTTTTATTTTTTGTTTCTTTCCCCTAAGTGAACCTTTTTTCTCACCAACCCTTTTTTTTAAAAATAACAGATTTTCTTTTCCCTAAACGAGAATCAATCCAATTGCGAAAACTCTTCAAAATAAAACTTTGTTAATAGTCTTGTGAAGCTGTTGCTTGCAGGATTATTAACAACGAGGTACTAGTGGTGATCACTTGGAGCCTTTGCTCAATTGATCATCATGAATGCCTAATTTTCCTAAAGATTTTCACTAAATCAAAAACTTTGTTAGTAGTCTTGCGAAGCCTTTGCTTGCATGATTATTAACAGTGAAGTGCTAGTGGTGATCACTTGGAGCCCTTGCTCAATTGATCATCATGAAAGCTTGATTTTCAAAATTAAACAAGATAAAAAACAAAAACATTTTTCAGGAAGAACAAGAACTACGTAGCTTTGAATTCTCCATCGCACCGGGAGATACGTAGGAGCGGGCCATGTCCCGTCATGCACTTCTTTCTAAAAACCCTTTTTTTTCCTTTCTCTCCGAAAATAAAAAAATTTTATTAAGTTCTTTAATTCGTTTTCAATAAGAAATAAAGAGGCAAATTAGATATTTTTCAAATCAACACTTAAAACCACACATTTAATTAAAGGTTCCCTCTCAGTAGAGAGGACGTGTGAGGTGCTAATACCTTCCCCGCGCGTAACCGACCCCCGAACCCAAAGCTCTCAGTTTTCAAAGGCCAATCGCTTTCCAAAAAAGGTTTTTCTAATATTTTCCTTAAAAAATATTGGTGGCGGCTTCATTGTCTTAGAACAAGTTGTGAACGAGAAAGGTTCTCCCTCGGGGACTTTTTCGGGCGCAACAGCAGTGATGATGTTTCATCTTTCGAGAGATATCATTAATTCTGAAGGGGAAGAGTCGTGTCCCTTTGGGACCTGGCTCTCGCCTCCTATAAATATGGGACACCCCCTTCTATTCCTTACTTTCCTTTCCGAAATTCTTGCTCTGAGGGCGAGTTACTTTCTCCGGCGAGCGACTGATTTTTCGGCTATTCTGGCAAGGTGTTTCCCGATCGGCGACTTCCAACTCTGGCGTGACCTAACTTCCAATCGCCTTATTCTGGTGATAGCCAGTGCGACCAATTTGTTCCCCGCTCCAGGTACTTAGTTCCTTCTTTAACTCTTAATTTAAATCGCACTTCTTCACTTTTAACACGGGCAAGGAGGGGGTGTCAGGCCCGGGGTCGATCATGTCGCCCCTTTCCATAGGTCGTCTTCGATGGTCTGACTTTCATGCTCCCTTTTTGCAGGTTATCTTTCGTCATGGCGCGGATGAAGCTAACCGCCCGCGTTCCCGGCAGCCCGCCGCCTTCTTCCACGGACCCATACTCCAGTTCTCGCACGTCTACGGATAGGACGGTCTCTGAGAGCGGATTTGCCACTACACCCCCAGAGGAGGGGTCCGATCCTGCGGCAACAATTCGCCCTGCATCTTTCCAGGGGTCGCCCTCTTGGGTATCCGAGGACACTGAAGGTCCTTCTAGAGAAGAGGAAAGTCATGATCCACCTTCCACCACCTCGGCTCATTCGGAGCGGGATATTCAGCCGGTCGCGGGAAGAGGGGAACCTGACTGGAGAGGCATGTTAGGGGAAGATCGTTCCTGGATTTCATTGGCCGTGCTAGGCCAGGTACCTTCACTCTTTAAACCTGGGGATGCGGTGTTACCGTTTTTCACCGGATTGGTTGGCGACCCGGGTCAGGAATGGGCGGTTGAAGGTCCTTCTTCAACTGGACACGTGGCTATGATCCCGCCCACTCTAAAATTCACCATGTACGCGACCGTTCTTCGCGACGCCAGGATTCGCCCGCCGTTTACCTATTTTCAACGCAATATTCTCCGCTACATTTGGGTCGCGCCCTCGCAGCTGTACCCGAATTCGTGGACCTTTGTCAAGGTGTTCGAGCAGTTGTTGAGGGTGATGGGGCGAGAGTGCACTTGGCAGGCGTTCTTCAAGATTTTTGAAATGAGCAGGCGACCAGAGCCGGGCAGTAATCGAAACTGTTGGGAGCATCTGAGTCTTAAGGCCCAGTCGGACTACAAGATATTCAAGCCTTTTTCTGACTCGCTCAAACCCTGGAAGTCCTTTTTCCTATGGGTGGTCCCTGTTTGCGAAGAGTCCCAGCAGATGGTTGGGTCGATGGACGCTCGGGGGCGGATAACCAGCATGAAGTATCCCAAAGCGTGGACGTATGCCCACTTTCGACGTATGCCTGCCACCTATAGGACCCGTTGTCAGCTGATGGAGGAAAATGTTGAGACTTTGAGACTGCTTGAGAACTTGGCCTCGTGGATGGAGGAAGGCTTGATCAAATGTCACCAGTTAGTGAAAACGACCAACGATACTGATTTCAAAGTCGCTCTTGGTATGGGTAGTCGGCCCACTTTTTTTGTTGTTGACCGTATTCTTTCCTTCTTCGCAGGTGAAATGGCTAGTCTAGGTTTTGTTGAGTTGATGAAGAAAGCCAAGAAGGGAAGAAAGCCCCAGCTCGGCCCGTCCTCTCCTACTGTTATTCTTTCCCCAGTTCCTGAGGACGCCGTGGCTGCTGAAGGAGAGGAGAACAGCACGCCCCTTACTGGGATGAAGAGGGTCGCACTCCTCCCACCGTCGATCTAACCAAGGATGACCCTACCCCTAAGAAGTCCAGGGCCCACAAATGACCTCAAAAGAGTCCCGTCTCGGGGTTCGATCTGGAAGATGTGTCTGAGGCGAACATCGTAAGCGGTTTTCGCGAAGACCCCCTTCTGTTTGTGGCCGAGGTGGCCAAGGCTAGGTCTCGACTGATTGCCAAGTTGAAGCGGGGAGAAGAAGAGCGGACCAAAGGTAATATTCTCCTCGCCCAAAACTTATGGTTGGAGAGTGATAACTTAGACAAAACCGATAAGCTAAGCCGTGCTTATGTTAACATTTCAGAGGTGTGGGAGGAGCTGGAGTCCACTAAGAAAAAAATACAAGAGTCAGAGGCCGCTCTCCAACCAACTGCCGATGCCCTCGCTGAAATGAAGAAGATTCTCTCCACCATCACCCAAGAGCGGGATGATGCCCTGGCCGCCTTAGCTGAAGCCAAGAAGATGGTACAGATTGAAGTGGACAAGGTTAAGGAGCTGTCTGGTGAGGTTAGCGGGTTGAACGGTGAGGCAGCTGAGATGAGAAAGACCATCGAGGCATTAAGGAAAGAGCGGGAAGAGGCCGTTGTGGAATATGATCAGCTCGTCCAATCGACTGTTACAATTTGCCAAGGGCGGTTCGATGAGGCTCTGGCTCAAGTGCTGTGTGTCTACCCGGACCTCGAGCTCGACCCCAACATTATCAACTTCTCCCACACCCATGTAGACGGTCGGATCATCCAACCCGCCGAGGAGGACGAGCAGGGAAACGTCGTGGTGGAAGAGGTTATTGTGTTTGATCGTCCTCTTTGAACTTGAAAAATTTGTAATATGTTCCAAGTATTTTTCTTTGACATTCGTATTTGGGCAGCCTTCGAGTTGCCCAGTTATTGTAATATGTACTATGCCAATGCATTGGCTTTTAAAATCGTCATTCGCTCGTTCTATTTAATTCGTTTTGTTAGCCTTCGAGAAGTTTACTAGGCCTCGTGCCCAGATTTAACTCGCCCTTGGGGTTGCGACCATTGATCGTGGTCGCTTCGTGTGTGACTTAGATCGACTAAGCACCTTCGAACCCGCTAAGTGGTTGATCAAACTCGGTTTGATTTTAACCCGCTTGGCGGTAAATGGATCTGTTATGAAAAACATAAAAGGATGAGACAACATATAAAAATATTCCATCTATGCTGATGGCCGGGAGGGCCTCAATAAAAATCCAGTGGGAAAATAGTGTCCCGCCCGGTTTACTTTCTTTATTCAAAAGTGTCAACGATAGAGTACTCGTCAGTGTTACAATTGAATTTAGGCACAGAATTTAAATGAAGTATCGCCCGAGGTTGGCCGCATTCCATGTCCTCGGCACTGCTCTGCCTCCCATGGTTTGAAGTTGGTAGGCTCCCTTCCCTGTCCTCGAGACGACTCGGTAGGGCCCTTCCCAGTTCGGGGCGAGTTTGCCTTGAGCTGCGAACTTCTGTCCTATCGTCGCTCTTTTGAGCACGAGCTGGCCGATGGTGAATTCTCTAGGGACGCCTTCGAGTTGTATTTAGTCGCCATCCCTTGTTTCACAAGTGCTTCTTTCAGTGATTCTTTGGTGCGAAGCTCTTCAACCAAGTCGAGCTCTTCCCTGAGTCCTTCATCATTCTCATCTGGGGTCTTGGGATTTCCGGTTCTCCAACTGAGCTGTCCAATTTCTACCGGGATGAGTGCATCTACCCCGTATACCATCTTGAATGGGGGTTGGCCCGTAGTGGAGTGAGGGGTAGTCCGATAAGCCCATAACACGAAAGGAAGTTCTTCTGCCCACTTGCCTTTGGATTCATCCAACCTTCTTTTCAGCCCGCGCAGGATCACTCGGTTGGCGGCCTCTGCTTGCCCGTTGGTCTGTGGGTGCTCGACCGAGGTGAACTGGGTGCCATTGTCCGAGACTACGACCTCAGGGAATCCGAATTGAACTAGTAAATTCTTTTTAAAGAACTTCAAGCAGTTTCTGGAGGTGATGGTCGCTAGGGGGTCGGCCTCGACCCACTTGGTGAAGTAGTCCACTGCCACGATTAAGTACTTCAGCTGTCCTGGGGCTACTGAGAACGGGCCCAAAAGATCGATTCCCCACCATGCGAACGACCATGGCGCGGTCATTGAGTTTAGTTCGACCGGAGCGGAGATGTGCACATCTGCGTGCCTCTGGCACTTATCACATCTTTTAACTAGCTCGCTTGCATCGCCCTCCATCGTGGGCCAATAGTATCCAGCTCTAAGCGCCTTCTTAGCTAGTGCTCGTCCCCCAAGTGATTTCTACATATTCCTTCATGGATCTCTCTCAATACGTAGTCGGCCTCACGTGGCGTCAGACACTTCAGTAATGGTATCGAGAATGCTCTGCGAAACAATTTGCCTTCCATTACTGAGTAGGACGATGCCCACCTACGCGTGAGAGCCGACTTCTTTGGGTCGTCAAGTTCCTCCCCCTGCACGATGTACTTTAGAATGGGATCGATCCACGTCTCGCCCTGATCGATCGTGCAAACATTTGTGATTGGGATTGTTTCTAATCGGACGCTGGGTTGAGGGAGTATTTTCTGGATCACGCTCCTGTGGTTCCCTGGGGTTTTTGTGCTCGCCAGTTTCGAGAGCACGTCCGCCCTTGCATTTTCTGATCTAGGGATGTGTCAGACCTCTGCGCACTCGAACTGCTCGAGCAGTTCTCGTACCTTAGCGAGGTACCTCTGCAAAACTTCATCTTTGGAATCATATGCCTCTCCAATCTGGGACACTACTAACAGAGTCAGAGCGAAGCTCGGCCCGTTGTGCTTTGAATTCTCTAGCGAGCATAAGTCCTGCAATGCACGCTTCGTACTCTGCCTGGTTATTTGAAGTGGAAAAGGAAAATGTTAACGAGACCTCTACCGTCGTCCCTTTTGGGCTATCTAGAATCAAACCATCCCCGCTCCCTTTACTGTTTGAGGATTCGTCCACATGTAGTATCCAGGTAGGTTCGGTCACCTCGCCCTGGATGGGGGTCATCTCCGCAATGAAGTCGGCTACAATCTGGGCTTTTGTAGCCGTTCTGGACTCGTACTTGATCCCATACTCTGAAAGCTCTACCGCCCACTTGATCATTCTTCCGGCCAAATCGGGACGATGTAGGATCTGCCTGATGGGCTGATTGGTTGAGAGCGATCTGGTGGGCCACGAAATATGGTCTCAATCTTTGGGATGCTATAATAAGAGCTACGGGTAGCTTTTCAATCCTCTAGTACCTGAGTTCTGGTCCCTGTAGTGCTTTACTGACGAAGTATACTAGATTCTGTCTCAAGCCGTCCTCCCGTACTAACACGGCCGCCAAGGCTTCATCGCTGATGGACATGTTGAGGTATAGTGTTTCGCCTGGCTCCGGTGTGGTCAAAATGGGTGGCTGCAGCAAAGCCTTCTTCAGTTGTTCTAGCGCATTGTCGCACTCGCGTGTGCATTCGAATAGGGCATCCTTCTTCAATAACCTGAAGAGCGGGAGGGATTTTGCTCGCCGCCTTTGAGATAAACCGAGAGAGAGCGGCCACCATCCCATTAAACTTCTGAATTTCTCTTTTTTTCGTGGATGGTCTCATCTCTGTCACCGCTCTGCACTTGTCGGGGGTTCGCCTCAATTCCCCTCTCTCTCTCTCATGTAGAACCCAAGGAACTTGCCCGCCCTGACCCCGAACGTACACTTCTCCGGGTTGAGTTTTAACGAGTTCTTTCGGGCCTCGGCGAACACTTCCCTCAAGTCGTCTACATGACCGACATCTTGCTTGCTTTTTATTATCATATCGTCCAAGTATACCTCGACCACTCTGCCAATTTGGTTTTTAAAAATTTTATTCATCATGCGCTGATAGGTGGCCCCGACATTCTTAAGGCCGAAATGCATGACCAAGTAGCAGTAGTTTCCCTTTGCGGTCATGAAGGCGGTCTTCTCTTGATCTGGCAGGTGCATAGCTATTTGGTTGTAGCCCGAGTATGCATCCAGGAAAGAGAGCAGCCGGTACCCGCTTGCGCTATCGACCAACCGGTCAATACTGGGCACCGGGAAAGCATCTTTCGGGCAAGCCCGGTTGAGATGGGTGTAGTCGACACACATATGCCACTTCCCATTGGCCTTCTTTACTAGGACGACATTTGATAGCCATGTCGTGTATTTGATTTCCTTGATGAAACCAGCTTCTAGCAGGTCGTCGACGGCTTTGTTAGCCGCTAGTGTTTTCTCCTCGTTCTGAGCCCGTCTTCTTTGGGTGACCCATTTGGCAGCCGGGTTCACTGTTAATTGGTGACACGCTATCTCGGGGGGAATGCCCGGCATATCGGCCGCACTCCAGGCAAATACGTCAGCGTGGTCCTTCAAACACTGGATTAGTGAATCTTTTACCTCCGGGGGAAAGTCGCTTCCCACCTTTACCTTTCTCTTTGGGTCGCTCCCCAACTGTACATGGATGAATTACCCATCTGGCTCTGGTCTCTTGAACTTATTCTTCCGCTCTCTAACTAGATCATCGTCCTCCTTTTCAACGTCGCTGTCTGGGTTGTAGCGGGCATCTAGATCGGCTACATTGACTAGACTCCCGCCCTTACTCATAGCGATCGTCTTTCTCGCTTCATACTCTTCTTGTTCCTTCATGCTCATGAAATGGCATCGTCGAGCGGCTTGTAGATCCGCCGGAACGGTGACCACGTCATTGCTGTCCGAATAGAATTTCATTTTCAAATGGACGGTCGAGGTCACGGCCTCTAGCTTTCCCAAAGTGGGACTACCGATGATGCATTGGTATACCGACTTACATGGTAACACCAAGAAGTTCACTTTCACGGTCCTGCATTTGGGTTTCTCCCCACTGTCGTCGCCAAACGTTACCATAAATTCCACCATCCCAAGGGTGTGGTGGATGATTCGTTGAAACCTATCAGGTTGGATCCCCGATAGGCCGTCAGCTCGCTCCTGGGTATTCTCAAGACGTCGAGGAGATCTTCGAAGATGATATCGGCCGAGCTTCCCTGGTCGACCAGGATTCTTCTGACCTCGACATTAGCCATTACCGCGGTGACGATCAGCGGGACGTACTTGTTTGGTTTCCCATCGAGCAAGTCGTTGTAACGCCCCAATTTTATTAAAATCTATTTTAGATGAATTGGTGAAATGATTGAAGAGATTAGAGAATTATTGGCGTGAGAACCATGGTATAATGACTAGAATTGAGGTTAGGTTTTTCAAGGTTTTGTGTTCTCAATCGAACTCCGTTTTGAATGGTTCTTGTTTAGTTGGAGAGTGGACCTAATTCTTTTCAAAGTAGGCATTGGTTTCATAAAATTTCATTAAGAAGTGAGAAAAGAAATTTAGTTGCAAGTTGAGTGAGAAGTTCCGTCCAAGTTTGGTACCTCATTGTAGTATTTTGAAAATATGTACTAATTGGTTACTAATTTGGGGAATTAAAAATCATAGATAGAAACTACACTCCGAGAGCTTTCCAACGAGTGGTCATTTGTTAAAATCCAATGTCGTTTGCTATTTTAATCAAGAGAAGGAAGAAAAGAGTAGTCTGCGCATGTACGCTGTTGTTTCTGCCATTCTGCGCCTGAGTCACGCTCAAGTCGCGCCCCAAGCGCAAGTGCTGTGCGTGAGCAGCGTGAGTTTCTGCCATTTCGCGCCCAAGTCGCGCCTGGCTTGCGCTCCGAGCGCGAGTTCGCGTATATAGCTGCGTTTCTGCGCAGCTAGGGCATTTTTCTTGCTGTTTTCACTCTTTTTATCATATCTTTGTTTCTGGAGCTCAGTTTGTGACGCGGTTTGTTGCGTTCTTCTCGTATCGCAGAGGGCTTCGATAAAAGAGCAGTTCCTGAGTTAGAAGACAGGGGAGCTGAGGACGAAATTGGATCTTCCCAAAGCTAAGGTTAGGGTTTTCGCGAGTTGGGGGAGGAATTCCAAGGCTTTGCTCGTGTGTTGCTGTGGTTACTCGTTGGTGTCTTCAATCTTCTTCTACGGAGCTTACGTTTAAGAGGTAAGGGTGAGCGTTTCATTTGACATAATTGGGTAGACATAGGGTCTCGTGGGTTTTTGATGAAATTGGAATTTGTTGATGGATTTGATATGTTTGATGGTGTTCGATGGTTTGAAATTTTGAAGAGCTTTGATGTTGTCTTGCTGAATTTGATGTTGTTTCGAATGATTTGATGAATTGTTAGCATAAAATTTGATGATGTTTTGTGAAGACATTTGGTGATTTCTCAATGAATTGTTGATAATTTACTTTGATGAGTTTTGATGAACTCGTGATGAAAATACTCGATGATTCGTGATGGACCTTTGGTGAATGGAAATGATGAATAATTTTGTTTTTGAAGTCGATGTTATGAGTCACCTGTCTCCACTGTTTTTCACTGTTTTTCGCTGTTTCTCTTGCCGTTTTTCCCATTTTTCAAATGTGATATTTTCCAAGGAAAATGTGATGTCTCTCTCTATAGAATGTGAGGTTTTTATCAATCCAAATGTGAAGTTCACTTCTCCACAAATATGAAGTTTTACAATTTAAAATTATGGTGTTGTTCTCAAATGTAAATACAATTTTGATGAATATGACGAGTTCACTCTAAGAGTGATTATGATGATGTGATCTATATGATTTTGATGAATATGACGAGTTCATTCTAAGAGTATTTTTATGATGATGTGCCATGAGTGGTGTTTTTTTTTATGATGACGATGATGAGTACTCCGGGTGAGTGTTTGATGAGTTGCACATGTGTTCATAGAGTCTCATGGCATGTGCATACTATGACGAATAGGCTTCGGCCTCTTATGGATGATGATATGCCTTGAGTGGTTCTTTTTTTTATGATGATGATATGCCTTGAGTGGTTTTTATGACGATATGGTACCATCATGCATATGCCCTGGAGGGGGTTGCATTTACATGCATTTTCATGACGGTGATTCCTTGAAATTAATTGTGTCCGAATTGATATTCTCTAATGATGAGTTTGATGATATTGCTGATGTCGTATGATATACCGTCCATATTACTCTACTCTGTTTATGCTTGATTATGTTTTATTGAAATTCTCACCCCTTCTGCTTGGAATGTTGCTCTGTTGTGGCAACGCTGCAGGTAACCACGAGTGAAGGACTTGCTGCCTTACTTTTTAGCTTTTTGGGATGTATTTTAAGTCGCTCTCTGATACTGTAACACCTAGGGGGCGTGGGTGAAGTTGGATAAGTTGTTTAATTAGTCGAATAATGATCTTTATTGTTATATTGAGACGTGTTTGAGAGTATTTGGTGAGATGGTGTTCATTCCGCTGTGATGTGCTTTATGAGGATTTGATTTTCCATAACGGATGTTTGATTGCACAAATTTGAAGAGTTCATATTTGATGAGTTTATTTTAATGAAGTTGTAGCATTTCTTTTCTATCAGTTAAAACAATATTTTTGAAAAAGAATTACTCTGATAAATGACGGGTAATATAAGGGTAGAAAAGGGGTGTTACATTAGTGGTATCAAAGCAGTTCGGTCTGTTCGGCCGGTGGTTGAGTCGTCAAGTTGATAACATTTGAGTTTTGTTACTCGTTTCTGATTCTGTTTTCTGTTGCAGTACTAGAATGGCGGGACGGAACGATGCTGCACTTGCTGCTGCCTTGCAGGCTATAGCTGGGGTTGTGGGTAACATACCCAATGCTATTGGTGATGGGACGCGTAGTTTGGCTACGTTCCAGCGTGAGAACCCTCCTGCTTTTGAAGGCGGGTATAATCCTGATGGTGCCCTTGAGTGGCTAAGTGAGATGGAGCGGATCTTCCGCGTTATGGATTGCACCGATGCTCAGAAGGTTCGCTATGGCACTCATATGTTGAAGAAAGAGGCTTATGACTGGTGGAGAACGACTAGCCAGGGGTTGACGGCTGCCAATGAGGAGGTTACTTGGGCTGTGTTTGAGAGGGAATTCAAGAGAAAGTACTATCCGGAGGATGTCCGCGGGAAGAAGGAGGTTGAGTTTCTGAGACTTGAGCAAGGTAGCATGACTGTAACTGAGTATGCTGCAAAGTTTACTGAGCTGTCTAAGTTTTATCCTCATTACGATAGAGAGGGTGCAGAGTTCTCCAAATGCATCAAGTTTGAAAATGGGTTGCGTGCTGACATTAAGAGAGCCATAGGTTACCAGCAAATTCGTGTGTTTCCATTGTTGGTTAATAGCGCCAGAATTTTTGAGGAGGATAATAATGCCTTCTCCAGAGTAATGAAAGAAAAGCAAAAGAATTTCTCAAGTCGTGGTAAGCCATATGAGGCGCCTGCTGGTAAGGGCAAAGGTAAGTTTGTTGGTGGGCCTAAGCGAAGTGGGAGAGATGCTGCAGCCAGTGTTACTTGTTACACGTGTGGGAAGGTAGGCCATAAGAGTCCGGATTGTCCAAATAATGAGAAGAAGAGATGTTACAAGTGTGGGAAAGAGGGACACATGGCTTCTAACTGTGATAAGAAGGAGGTGCTATGCTTTAATTGTGGGGAGAGTGGTCACATCAGTACACAGTGCTCAAAACCCAAGAAGGAGAAGTCATTTGGAAAGGTGTTAGCTCTAGCCGGGTCTGATGTGGTGAATGAAATTCGAGGTACGTGCTATATCAATAATATTCCTCTCATTGCTATTGTTGATACTGGTGCTACCCACAGTTTTATTGCTGCTGCTTGTGTTGAAAAATTAAGTCTTGTTTTATCTGATATGTTGAGGGAGATGGTTATCGATACTCCAGCTAAGGGTTTGGTGACTACGTCCACAGTTTGTGCTAAATGTCCTGTATCTATATATGGTAGAGAATTTTTGGTTGATCTGATTTGTTTGCCGCTGAGTGGAATGGATGTCATTCTGGGTATGGACTGGTTAGTTGATAACCATGTTCATATCAAGTGTCGGGAGAGGTCCGTAAGTTTTGAGTCGCTCGGAGAGGAGTCTGGGTTGTTATCTGCGGGTCAGCTGCATAGAGTGATGAGAGAAGAGGTTCAGCTGTTTTCGCTGTTGGCGTCGTTGTCTGCCGAGAGCCAAGCGGAGATTGATGTGTTGCCGGTAGTGCGTGAGTTTTCTGAGGTGTTCCCTGATGAGATTCCGGATGTACCACCAGAGAGAGAGGTGGAGTTTGCTATTGATCTAGTTCCTGGCACTAAGCCTGTGTCTATGGCACCATATAGGATGTCTGCATCTGAGTTGGCAGAATTGAAAAAGCAACTAGAAGATTTATTAGAAAAGAAGTTTGTAAGACCGAGTGTGTCACCTTGGGGAGCTCCCGTGTTGCTGGTGAAAAAGAAAGATGGTAGTATGAGGTTGTGTGTAGACTATCGACAGTTAAATAAAGTTACCATCAAGAACAAGTATCCGTTGCCAAGAATTGATGACTTGATGGATCAGTTAGTGGGTGCTAAAGTATTTAGCAAGATTGACTTAAGGTCTGGTTATCATCAGATCAAGGTCAAGGATGAAGATGTCCAGAAGACGGCATTTAGGACAAGATATGGGCACTATGAGTATTCAGTTATGCCTTTCGGTGTGACTAATGCGCCGGGGGTATTCATGGGATACATGAACCAAATCTTCCGTGACTACTTGGACAAGTTTGTGGTGGTTTTCATTGATGACATTCTGATTTACTCTAAGTCAGAAGAGGAGCATGCGGAACACTTGAGGTTGGTGTTAGAAATTCTGAGGAGTCGAAAGTTATATGCCAAGTTGTCCAAGTGTGAGTTTTGGTTGAAAAAGGTCAGTTTTCTCGGTCATGTGATTTCTAGGGAGGGGATTGCGGTGGATCCTTCCAAAGTTGATGCGGTGTTGCAGTGGGAATCCCCAAAGTCAGTCACTGAAATAAGGAGTTTTCTGGGATTGGCCGGTTATTATAGAAGATTCATTGAGGGGTTTTCGAAGTTGGCCCTGCCATTAACCCAATTGACTTGCAAGGGCAAGGCTTTTGTTTGGGATGACCGATGTGAAGAAAGTTTCAATGAGCTGAAGAGGAGGTCGACTACGTCTCCAGTGTTGACCCTACCTAATCCGGATGAGCCGTTTGTGGTTTACTGTGATGCTTCTAAGATGGGTTTGGGCGGTGTACTTATGCAGAATGGGAAAGTGGTCGCTTATGCGTCGAGACAATTGAGAACTCATGAGAAGAATTACCCCACTCATGACTTAGAGCTTGCTGCTGTGGTATTCGCATTAATGATATGGAGACATTATTTGTACGGATCGAGGTTTGAGGTGTTCAGCGATCACAAGAGTCTACGGTATCTGTTCGATCAGAAAGAATTGAATATGAGGCAGCGCCGGTGGCTTGAGCTATTAAAAGACTATGATTTTGAATTGAGTTATCACCCAGGTAAAGCTAATGTGGTTGCAGATGCTCTGAGTAGGAAGACCTTGCACATGTCGGCATGATGGCTAGAGAGCTTGAGTTGATTGAGCAATTCAGGGACATGAGCTTAGTTTGTGAAGTTACACCCCAGAGTGTCAGATTGGGTATGTTGAAAATTGGCAACGATTTCATGGCTAGTATCCGGGAAGCACAGAAATAAGATGTGAAATTGGTTGATCTGATGAGTGAGATTGGCCAGTCTGAAAATGAGGACTTTGGGTTAGATGCTCAGAATGTATTGAGGTATCGTGGAAGAATTTGTGTTCCCGAAGATGAGGAAATGCGAAAGGCAATTCTTGAGGAAGGGCATAGGAGTAAGTTGAGTATCCATCCTGGAGCGACGAAGATGTACCAAGATCTGAAAAAGATGTTCTGGTGGCCTGGGTTGAAGCGCGATGTGGCGCAGTTTGTGTATTCGTGTTTGACCTGTCAGAAATCGAAGGTCGAGCATCAGAAGCCTGCGGGGATGATGCAACCCTTGAATGTTCCAGAGTGGAAGTGGGACAGTATCTCCATGGATTTTGTGACTGGGTTACCTAATACGGTGAGAGGGCATGATTCAATTTGGGTGGTTGTGGATAGATTGACGAAATCGGCTCATTTTATTCCTATCGGTATTAAGTATCCGGTATCGAGATTGGCTGAGATCTATATTCAGGTGATTGTGAAGCTGCATGGCGTTCCTTTGTGCATTGTGTCGGATAGAGACCCAAGGTTCACTTCGGACTTTTGGAGTAGTTTGCAAAAGGAGTTGGGTTCGAAATTGAGGTTGAGTTCAGCTTATCATCCTCAAACTGATGGGCAAACAGAGAGGACGATTCAATCGTTGGAAGATCTGTTGAGGTCATGTGTTCTAGAGCAGGGAGGTGCGTGGGATACTCATCTCCCGTTAATTGAGTTCACCTACAACAATAGCTATCATTCCAGCATTGGGATGGCACCGTTTGAGGCGTTATATGGTCGGAGGTGTAGGACTCCGGTATGTTGGTATGAGACTGGGGAAAGTCTAATACTTGGACCTGAGCTAGTTAGAGAAACTACTGAGAAAGTGAAGATGATCCGAGAGAAAATGAAAGGGTCGCAGAGTAGGCAGAAGAGCTACCATGATAAGAGAAGGAAAGATTTAGAGTTTGAAGCAGGTGACCACGTGTTCTTGAGGGTCACACCTATGACTGGTGTCGGGCGTGCGCTGAAATCAAAGAAGTTGACTCCTCGTTTCATTGGGCCGTATCAGATTACGGAAAGAGTTGGAAATGTTACCTATCGGGTGGCCTTGCCACCTAATCTTTTGAACTTGCACGACGTGTTTTCCGTATCGCAGCTTCGGAAATATATTGCAGATCCGTCTCATGTGATCCAACCAGATGATGTAGAGGTGCGGGATAATCTCACTATGGAGACCGTGCCTGTACGAATTGAGGATTGGGAAGTGAAGACCCTTCGAGGTAAGAAGATCAATCTGGTGAAGGTGGTGTGGTTTGGGGCAACTGGTGAAAGCCTGACGTGGGAGCTGGAGGATAAGATGCGAGAGTCGTATCCAGAGTTATTTGAATCAGGTATGTTTTCGAGGACGAAAATATTCTAAGTGGGGGAGAGTTGTAACGCCCCAATTTTATTAAAATCTATTTTAGATGAATTGGTGAAATGATTGAAGAGATTAGAGAATTATTGGCGTGAGAACCATGGTATAATGACTAGAATTGAGGTTAGGTTTTTCAAGGTTTTGTGTTCTCAATCGAACTCCGTTTTGAATGGTTCTTGTTTAGTTGGAGAGTGGACCTAATTCTTTTCAAAGTAGGCATTGGTTTCATAAAATTTCATTAAGAAGTGAGAAAAGAAATTTAGATGCAAGTTGAGTGAGAAGTTCCGTCCAAGTTTGGTACCTCATTGTAGTATTTTGAAAATCTGTACTAATTGGTTACTTATTTTGGGAATTAAAAATCATAGATAGAAACTACACTCCGAGAGCTTTCCAACGAGTGGTCATTTGTTAAAATCCGATGTCGTTTGCTATTTTAATCAAGAGAAGGAAGAAAAGAGTAGTCTGCGCATGTACGCTGTTGTTTCTGCCATTCTGCGCCTGAGTCACGCTCAAGTCGCGCCCCAAGCGCAAGTGCTGTGCGTGAGCAGCGTGAGTTTCTGCCATTTCGCGCCCAAGTCGCGCCTGGCTTGCGCTCCGAGCGCGAGTTCGCGTATATAGCTGCGTTTCTGCGCAGCTAGGGCATTTTTCTTGCTGTTTTCACTCTTTTTATCATATCTTTGTTTCTGGAGCTCCGTTTGTGACGCGGTTTGTTGCGTTCTTCTCGTATCGCAGAGGGATTCGATAAAAGAGCAGTTCCTGAGTTAGAAGACAGGGGAGCTGAGGACGAAATTGGATCTTCCCAAAGCTAAGGTTAGGGTTTTCGCGAGTTGGGGGAGGAATTCCAAGGCTTTGCTCGTGTGTTGCTGTGGTTACTCGTTGGTGTCTTCAATCTTCTTCTACGGAGCTTACGTTTAAGAGGTAAGGGTGAGCGTTTCATTTGACATAATTGGGTAGACATAGGGTCTCGTGGGTTTTTGATGAAATTAGAATTTGTTGATGGATTTGATATGTTTGATGGTGTTCGATGGTTTGAAATTTTGAAGAGCTTTGATGTTGTCTTGCTGAATTTGATGTTGTTTCGAATGATTTGATGAATTTTTAGCATAAAATTTGATGATGTTTTGTGAAGACATTTGGTGATTTCTCAATGAATTCTTGATAATTTACTTTGATGAGTTTTGATGAACTCGCGATGAAAATACTCGATGATTTCGTGATGGACCTTTGGTGAATGGAAATGATGAATAATTTTGTTTTTGAAGTCGATGTTATGAGTCACCTTCTCCACTGTTTTTCACTGTTTTTCGCTGTTTCTCTTGCCGTTTTTCCCATTTTTCAAATGTGATATTTTCCAAGGAAAATGTGATGTCTCTCTCTATAAAATGTGAGGTTTTTATCAATCCAAATGTGAAGTTCACTTCTCCACAAATATGAAGTTTTACAATTTAAAATTATGGTGTTGTTCTCAAATGTAAATACAATTTTGATGAATTTGACGAATTCACTCTAAGAGTGATTATGATGATGTGATCTATATGATTTTGATGAATATGACGAGTTCATTCTAAGAGTATTTTTATGATGATGTGCCTTGAGTGGTGTTTTTTTTTTATGATGACGATGATGAGTACTCCGGGTGAGTGTTTGATGAGTTGCACATGTGTTCATAGAGTCTCATGGCATGTGCATACTATGACGAATAGGCTTCGGCCTCTTATGGATGATGATATGCCTTGAATGGTTCTTTTTTTTATGATGATGATATGCCTTGAGTGGTTTTTATGACGATATGGTACCATCATGCATATGCCCTGGAGGGGGTTGCATTTACATGCATTTTCATGACGGTGATTCCTTGAAATTAATTGTGTCCGAATTGATATTCTCTAATGATGAGTTTGATGATATTGCTGATGTCGTATGATTTACCGTCCATATTACTCTGTTTATGCTTGATTATGTTTTATTGAAATTCTCACCCCTTCTGCTTGGAATGTTGCTCTATTGTGGCAACGCTGCAGGTAACCACGAGTGAAGGACTTGCTGCCTTACTTTTTAGCTTTTTGGGATGTATTTTGCGTCGCTCTCTGATACTGTAACACCTAGGGGGCGTGGGTGAAGTTGGATAAGTTGTTTAATTAGTCGAATAATGATCTTTATTGTTATATTGAGACGTGTTTGAGAGTATTTGGTGAGATGGTGTTTATTCCGCTGTGATGTGCTTTATGAGGATTTGATTTTCCATAACGGATGTTTGATTGCACAAATTTGAAGAGTGCATATTTGATGAGTTTATTTTAATGAAGTTGTAGCATTTCTTTTCTATCAGTTAAAACAATATTTTTGAAAAAGAATTACTCTGATAAATGACGGGTAATATAAGGGTAGAAAAGGGGTGTTACAGTCGTCGTCGCCAAATGCCAAGGGCGGCCTATTTGAGGGGAGTCTGGGCGCGGAGGTCGAGGCGACCTGCATTATCTTCTTCCATAGCCTTTTCAATGACTTATTCATTTCCCCCCCTTCCGTGGGGCACCCTCCAGTAATTACCATCACGACAGCGCGTCCCCGTGACCTCCTTTGGTCGTTCCTTTCCTCCCTGTCCTCATCCTCGTCCTCATTCGTGCCTTTGCCGACTTCATTCACGATGGACTTGCCCTTTCGAGGGGATCGTTCTCTGTCATTCTCTTCTTGTTTATCTGTTTTCCCTTTCTTGATATACTGGGTCAGCTTTCATTTCCTAATCAGCTCTTCGATGTCGTCTTTTAGGGCTATGCAATTGTTGGTGTCATGCCCGTTGCTTCTATGATAACGGCAGTACCTGGGAGATGGGCGCTGCCCCTCTTTAAGGACGAGTGGACCGGGCCTCTTTATATCTTTAAACTCCGCGTTTGCGCACTCGGCCAAGATCTGGGAGTACGAGGTGTTGAGTTTGGTCCGATCGGAGAATTTTTTCTGCCTGAATTCCCTGGACGGTCCTTCCCTGTCTCCCCTATCCCTCCTGGGGTCTTGGACTCGGTTCGTGTGGAGTTCCTTTGCATGCCCTGCGACGGCATCGGTGGCCATCGCTCTTTCCTTGTAGTTCATGAACCTCTGCGATCGTCACAGGAAAGTTTCAAGATCTGGTGGCTCGTTTACACCAACTTCTATCTCAAACAAGCTACTAGTTCGGAGACCGTCCCGAAGGAACCACAAGCGCATATCGTCCTCCAGCCCTCGTACGTTGGCGGACTCTTTGTTAAAGCGCTCAACATACTCACGGAGGGACTCGTCCGGGCCTTGCCTGATCGCCTTCAGGATAGCATGCGATTTAGGCTTCACCCTTGATGCGGTGAAGCGGGCGCTAAAAACTCGAGCCAATTGTTCCCAGGACGAGATGCTGTTGGGTCT
This sequence comes from Astragalus membranaceus, assembly GCA_039519185.1. Lineage (NCBI taxonomy): Eukaryota > Viridiplantae > Streptophyta > Magnoliopsida > Fabales > Fabaceae > Astragalus > Astragalus membranaceus. Next base: position 97,882,399 of record CM076846.1, on the reverse strand, counting down.
TAGCTCGGTGAACCACTCCAGAGCGGGTCTTTCTAGGCTCAACGGGAAGATCTTGCATTTGACTGGCCCGTCTGCCCGCCTATACTTCATCACCAAATCAAAGTACCGCAGGTGGGCGTCAGGGTTTTTTATCCCGTTATACATCCTGAGATCAGAGGGAGGCTTCTCTAGCGCTCGCGGGATGGGGTACTCATCTATTTCACGGGTGAATGGTCCCAGGCCATCATCGCACGCCCTCCTACGAGATGGTCGGTCCTCGGGGTGGTGGCCCCGATGACCACGTCGTTGAGGAGGGGAATCATATCGACGGGGCCGTGAAGGAGGGGGCGCATCGTAATATGGGCGAGAGAATCTGTCCAGTGATCGGCTTCTGGACCGAGTTTACGAACCAGATGAGTTGTATGAGGATTCTTTGTAGGACTCTTCCTCGGGCCAGTAGGTGGGGTCGGTCGAGGAGGGGGGAGTCCGTGGTCGTGGCCGGGCCTATAACACCCCATTCTACCCGGTAAAATAATACGAAAAATCAGAGTTTATAAAAATTTCCAACATACAATGGAGTGCCACACTTGATTCGTAAAAACAACAAACAGGTTAATTTGCCTGTGAAAACAGATACATAACACTTACTTTTGGATGAACCGATAAACAACCTTTTAGTCTTTTTAAAAATAAACCATCTTCATTACTACGCAGCGGATTCGCAACAAAATCAATTCAAATAAACATGGTGTCTTTAACCAACTTAAGACAGCTCAAAACGGCAAAGTAACAACTTAAAATTCCAACAACAACATAACATAGCAAACAATAATAAAAACATGTGTTCATCCCCCCCGAGTGTTACGTATCAGAGCGACGACACCGACTCGATCAAACGAAGGTAAGCAGCCTTCAATCGTGATTACCTGCACGTTACCAACGGAAGGGTAACATTCAAACAGAAGGGGTGAGATATCCAACCATATAATAGAACACACGAAAAACAATATATTAGAATCGGGGATCTAAATTCACCACTTCACAGCCAACAAACAACTTTGATCAATCATAAGTCATCAACATAATCATTTAAGGATGCAACACGAATACGACCTGATATGCATGTGGTACCATCGGAGCAGAACTCCCAACGTAAAAATCTGCCAATAAATAGTGGCATCAACAAGATAATATTTAAACGTAATTTTCCAATCCAGGCCAACGTGTAATGCCATGCATGCGACGTGTAACGCCCCGAATAATTAATTAATTATTTAATTGAATTGTTTAGGAAATTAAGTTGTAAGAAAATATTAGAGTAAAAATATATTTTCGTATGTGAACCTAATTGTTGGTGTTAGGAGTAGTAAAAACAAGGGGGTGTAAAGAAGGCCCATGAAGCCAAATCGCATAAGTGAATGAGAAAGCCCATTAGACCAAATAAATTATAAATAGGTGTTATTTTGGGGTTTGCTCACCTTAGAAGAAAAAAAATAAGAATTGGGAGAGAAGAGCAAGGAGGGGGCGGCGAAGAGAGCTAGGGCAAGGCCAAGGAGCGCTTCGAATTCTTCAATCCAAGGTAAGGGTGGGGTTCTAACTCTACAATCGGGTATATGAAGGGATTTATGTAGGAAGGTTAGGGAACCCTAGGTGTTGGTAATTCTTGAAAACCCTAGTTGTAGATATTGAACCCCAAATGTTGATGTTGAATCCTATTGATGATATTTGTTACCCATTGATGATGTATGAACATGTTTTTTGATGATTGGGAACCAAAAATCAGTCTTGGGCGCCCTCCTGGGCGCCATCTTGTTGTTCGCAGGATTGCTGGGCGCCATGGGCGCCGAATGTGTTGCTGTTGCTGTATTGTTCTGGCGCATGGGCGCCAAGGGCGCCAATGTCTGGCTGCCTGTTGATGTTTCTGGCGCATGGGCACCAGTGTTGTGGCTGCCCTGTTGCTGTGTTGTTCTGGCGCATTGGCGCCAAGGGCGCCAATGTCTGGTTTCCTGTTGCTGTTTCTGGCGGATGGGCGCCATGGGCGCCAGTGTTGTGGCTGCCCTGTTGCTGTTGCTGTGATGTTCTGGCACATGGGCGCCAACGTTGAGATCCCGTTGTTGTTGTGATATTACGTAGCTATTGTTAATGACTGCCTGAGTATTCATCATCGCGTCGCATGCATGGCATTACACGTTGGCCTGGATTGGCAAATTACGTTGAAAGATTATGTTGTTGATGCCTCTATTTATTGGCAGATTTTTACGTTGGGAGTTCTGCTCCGATGGTACCACATGCATATGCATAGTATCGAGTCGTATTCATCTTGCATCCTTAAATGATTATGTTGATGACTTTTGATTGATCAAAGTTGTTTTGTTGGCTGTGAAGTGGTGAATTTAGATCCCCGATTCTAATGTATTGTTTTTCATGTGTCCCATTATATGGTTGGATATCTCACCCCTTCTGTTTTAATGTTACCCTTCCGTTGGTAACGTGCAGGTAATCACGTATGAAGGCTGCTTACCTTCGTTTGATCGAGTCGGTGTCGTCGCTCTGATACCTAACACTCGGGGGGGGGGGGGGGGGGGCACGTTGTCATTATCGTTTGCTATGTTATTTTGTTGTTGGAACTTTAAGTTATTACTTGCCGTTTTTGAGCTGTCTTAAGTTGGTTAAAGACGCCACGTTTATTTGAATTGAATTTGTTGCGAATCCGCTGCGTAGTAATGAAGATGATTTATTTTTAAAAGACTAAAAGGTTGTTTATCGGTTCATCCAAAAGTAAGTGTTTTGTATCCGTCTGCACCGACGAATTAGCCTGTTTGTTGTTTTTATGAAGCAAGTGTGGCACTCCATTGTATGTTGAAAAATTTTGAAAACTCTGATTTTTTGTATTATTTTACCGGGTAGAAATGGGGTGTTACATTAGTGGCATCAAAGCAATGGTTGGTCCGTCCGACCAAGTCGTCGAGTCATTTGACGATCCAGTATTGTCATTTGGTTCTAACTATTGTTTGTGTTGTAGTGATAAGTTAAGATGGCTGGAAGGAATGATGCTGCTATCGCTGCTGCTTTGGCGGCTATGGCTCAGGCCGTGGAGGGTCAGTAGAACGTTGGTGAAAATGCTGGGTCTCGTAGTTTGGCGACCTTTCAAAGGGAGAATCCGCGTACTTTCAAAGGCAAGTATAATCCTGATGGGGCGTTGGCTTGGCTGAAGGACATGGAGAGGATCTTCCGTGTGATGGACTGCACTCCAGCGCAGAAGGTTCGTTATGGTACTCATATGTTGGCAGAAGAGGCTGATGACTGGTGGCTAGAGACTAGTCAAAGATTGGTAGCTGCAGGTGGAGAGATCACTTGGGTTGTGTTCCGTAGGGAATTTATGAGGAAGTATTACCCTAAGGATGTCCGGGGCAAGAAGGAAATTGAATTCCTTGAGCTGAAGCAGGGAAACCTGTCAGTTACCGAGTATGCTGCTAAGTTTGTGGAGTTAGCCAAGTTTTATCCGCATTATAGTGAGGCGACTGCTGAGTTCTCAAAGTGCATCAAGTTTGAGAATGGGTTGCGGCCAGAGATCAAGAAGGCCATTGGATATCAAAAGATCTGTGCCTTTTCTGATTTGATTGACGGCTGCAGGATCTACGAGGAGGATAGCAATGCTCATTATAAGATTGTTAATGAGAAGAGGAGCAAGTCTCTGAGTCGTAGTAAGCCGTATGATGCTCCTGCTGGTAGAGATGAACCGAAAGCCGCTGATGGTAAGAGAACTAGTGGGGGAGATGCTCTTGCTGGTATTGTGTGCTTCAAATGTGGCAAAGCTGGTCATAAGAGTAGCGCGTGCAAAGCTGAGACGAAGAGGTGTTTCCGTTGTGGTAAGACCGGGCATGAAATATCTGGGTGCAAGCATAAGGAGATGATTTACTTCAACTGTGGCGAAGGAGGACACATTAGTAGTCAGTGTCAGAAATCGAAGAAGGAACGAGCTGGTGGAAGAGTGTTCGCTTTGGTAGGGACAGATACTTCTAAGGAGGGCGGGCTTATTAGAGGTACATGCTTCATTAATGGTATTCCTCTAACTTATATTGTTGATACCGGTGCTACTCTTTGTTTTTTTGCTGCTGATTGTGTTGAAAGATTGGGTCTTGCGTTGTCTTCTATGAATGGAGAGATGGTTGTCGACACTCCAGCTAATGGGTCGGTGACTACTTCTCTTGTGTGTTCTGAGTGTCCCTTGTCGATTTTCGACAGAGACTTTGTTGTTGATTTAATTTGGTTGCCGTTAAGCGGATTGGATGTGATCTTAGGTATGAACTGGTTAGAGTATAACCATGCCCATATTAATTGTCATAGCAATTCTGTAAGTTTTTCTACTCTTGAAGAGGAGGGAGCTAGTTTGTTGTCTGCTAGACAATCGCGGAAATTAATTCGGGAGCAGAGGAAAACTTAGCATAGTAGACAGAAGAGCTATCATGATAAGCGAAGAAAGGACTTGGAATTTCAAGCGGGTGATGTGCAAGTACGGGATAATCTCACTGTGGAGACGATGCTTATACGAATTGAAGATCATGAGGTGAAGACTCTTAGAGGCAAGGAGATCGCTTTGGTGAAAGTAGTCTGGTTGGGAGCTGCCGGAGAAAGCATGACGTGGGAGCTGGAAAGCAAGATGCGGGAATCTTATCCCGAGTTGTTCGAGTCAGGTAAATTTTCGAGGACGAAAATATTCTAAGTGGGGGAGAGTTGTAACGCCCCGAATAATTAATTAATTATTTAATTGAATTGTTTAGGAAATTAGGTTGTAAGAAAATATTAGAGTAAAAATATATTTTCGTATGTGAACCTAATTGTTGGTGTTAGGAGTAGTAAAAATAAGGGGGTGTAAAGCAGGCCCATGAAACCAAATCGCATAAGTGAATGAGAAAGCCCATAAGACCAAATAAATTATAAATAGGTGTTATTTTAGGGTTTGCTCGCTTTAGAAGAAAAAAAATAAGAATTGGGAGAGAAGAGCAAGGAGGGGGCGGCGAAGAGAGCTAGGGAAAGGCCAAGGAGCGCTTCGAATTCTTCAATCCAAGGTAAGGGTGGGGTTCAAACTCTATAATCGGGTATATCAAGGGCTTTATGTAGGAAGGTTAGGGAACCCTAGGTGTTGGTAATTCTTGAAAACCCTAGTTGTAGATATTGAACCCCAAATGTTGATGTTGAATCCTATTGATGATATTTGTTACCCATTGATGATGTATGAACATGTTTGTTGATGATTGGGAACCAAAAATCTGTCTTGGGCGCCCTCCTAGGCACCATCTTGTTGTTCGCAGGACTGCTGGGCGCCAAGGGCGCCGAATGTGTTGCTGTTGCTGTGTTTTTCTGGCGCATGGGCGCCAAGGGCGCAAAGTGGTGTGGCTGCCCTGTTGCTGTTGCTATGTTGTTTTGGCGCATGGGCGCCAAGGGCGCCAATGTCTGGCTGCCCATTGCTGTTTCTGGCGCATGGGCGCCATGGGCGCCAGTGTTGTGGCTGCCCTGTTGTTGTTGCTGTGTTGTTCTGGCGCATGGGCGCCAATGTCTGGCTGCCCGTTGCTGTTTCTGGCCCATGGGCGCTATGGGCGCCAGTGTTGTGGCTGCCATGTTGCTGTTGCTTTGTTGTTCTGGCGCATGGGCGCCATGGGCGCCAATGTCTGGCTGCCCTGTGTTGCTGTTCGGCGCTGTGGGCGCCAAGTGTGGCTGCCCTGTGTTGCTTTTGGGCGCTGTGGGCCCCAAGGGCGCGAAGTGTGGCTGCCCTTTGTTGCTGTTGGGCGCTGTGGGCGCCAAGTGTGGTTGCCCTGTGTTGCTGTTGGGCGCTGCGGGCGCCAAGGGCGCCATGTGTGGCTGCCCAAGGGTGAATCCTATAGTTGTTGCTTGAAACGAATTGTTGATGTTGAAAATATATTTAGGCCCACGGTTGCTAAATTGTTGATAGGTTGCTAGATTGTTGATAAGTGGCTAAATTGCTGATGAGTTGCTAAATTGTTGATAAGTGGCTAAATTGTTGATGAGTTGCTAAATTGTTGATAAGTTGCTAAGTTGTTGAGTTGTTGTTGATGAGTTATTAACCGTTGGCTGGACTGTTGAAAATGTTGAACCTAGTTGGATTTGCCTCTATTTATGGGCAGGTGTTATGTTGTAGGCCTATGGCCAACATTGAGATCCCGTTGTTGTTGTGCTATTACGTAGCTATTGTTATTGACTGCCTGAGTATTCATCATCACGTCGCATGCATTGCATTACACGTGGGCCTGGATTGGCAAATTACGTTGAAAGATTATGTTGTTGATGCCTCTATTTACTGGCAGATTTTTACGTTGGGAGTTCTGCTCCGATGGTACCACATGCATATGCATAGTATCGAGTCGTATTCATGTTGCATCCTTAAATGATTATGTTGATGACTTTTGATTGATCAAAGTTGTTTTGTTGGCTGTGAAGTGGTGAATTTAGATCCCCGATTCTAATGTATTGTTTTTCATGTGTCCCATTATATGGTTGGATATCTCACCCCTTCTGTTTGAAAGCTACCACAGCGCCCAACAGCAACACAGGGCAGCCACACTTGGCGCCCATGCGCCAGAAACAGCAACGGGCAGCCAGACATTGGCGCCTTTGGCGCCCATGCGCCAGAAACAGCAACATGGCAGCCACAACAATGGCGCCGATGGCGTCCATGCGCCAGAAACAGCAACGGGCAGCCAGACATTGGCGCCCATGGCGTCCATGCGCCAGAACAACACAGCAACAGCAACAGGGCAACCACAACGTTGCCGCCCATGGCGCCCATGCGCCAGAAATAGCAACGGGCAGCCAGACATTGGCGCCCTTGGCGCCAGAACAACACAGCAACAACAACAGGGCAGCCACAACATTGGCGCCCATGGCGCCCATGCGCCAGAAACAGCAACGGGCAGCCAGACATTGGCGCCCATGCTCCAGAAACAGCAACGGCAACAGGGCAACCACAACATTGGCGCCCATGCGCCAGAAACAGCAACGGGCAGCCAGACATTGGCGCCCTTGGCGCCCATGCGCCAGAACAACACAGCACCAGCAACAGGGCAGCCACAACATTGGTGCCCATGGCGCCCATGCGCCAGAAATAGCAACGGGCAGCCAGAAATTGGCGCCCTTGGCGCCCATGCGCCAGAACAACACAACAACACATTCGGCGGCCATGGCGCCCCGCAATCCTGCGAACAACAAGATGGCGCCCAGGAGAGATTTTTGGTTCCCAATCATCAACAAACATGTTCATACATCATCATTAGGTAACAAATATGATCAATAGGATTCAACATCAACATTTGGGGTTCAATATCTACAACTAGGATTTTCAAGAATTAACAACACCTAGGGTTCCCTAACCTTGCTACATAAAGCCCTTCATATACCCGATTATAGAGTTAGAACCCCACCCTTACCTTGGATTGAACAATTCGAAGCTCCCCTTGGCCTTGCCCTTGCCCTAGCTCTCTTCGCCGCCCCCTCCTTGCTCTTCTCTCCCAATTCTTATTTTTTTTCTTCTAAAGTGGGCAAACCCTAAAACAAGACCTGTTTATAATTTATTTGGTCTTATGGGCTTTCTCATTCACTTATGCGATTTGGTTTCATGGGCCTTCTTTACACCCCCTTATTTTTACTACTCCTTACACCAACAATTAGGCTCACATACGAAAATATATTTTTACTCTAATATTTTCTTACGACTTAATTTCCTAAACAATTCAACTTAATAATTAATTAATTATTCGGGGCGTTACAGAGCCACTCCTCGCCTTATTGGGGGCGATCGGTATAAAAGTAACCTCCTTGGGGGAGATCGATGTCTTCTGGATGGGTTGCCTCTAGGTCTAGACGATTCGTCGTCGGGGGGACGTTGCTCCGGCACGGTATACGCTCTCCCAGAAGCGACCTGATCGGCGATGTTCCTGTCTCTTGTTCACCGCAGGTCGCACAGTTCCTGTAGGATCTCGTTCGGCAGCATGACACTAGTGTGGTCGAAAGGAGCCCCTTGTGCACTGGATGCAGTATCGCCTATGTCGGCGACGTCGCCCTCCGACGCCTGCTGTTGCTGAGGGATTGCAGTCAGGTTTCGGGGGCGCGGAGCGCCGCGCGGTTTGCCTTGTGGAGGCATATCAGTCAGGGTGGGGATGTTCTCTCTCCCACTGTGTTCGCCAATGAACCGGACTCTTCGCTGAGCGATCGGTCCCTTTCATGCAGTCAATATATTTGTGCTGATGCTGATCTGGTGACTCGGGTGAGGTGTTGAAGTCGATCCATTTTATGGGTTGGTCACGTTCAGAGCTCCCGCGGGGTGTACCTACGATGGCACTCCAACGCCCAAGTCAGTGGGGGTGATATTCGAGTATAGTAAGGGTATGTGTAAAAGTGTACCTGTCAGGTGATGTCATGGACTCTTTGTATAGTACCAGGGGTGCTACAGGCGACCGTCGGATCCTGCGAGGATTCCTCTCCGCCGTTGATCTTTCCATCGTGGGCATTAGATGGCGTCGGGTCTCTATTGGGCCGCTCGCACAAGCCCAACATTCTTTACGGGTTGCGACCCGATCCAAATCGACGCGTAATGCTGGCTGATTATTGGGCCGCTCGGTCCGGCCCAATATTCTTTGTGGGTTGTGGCCCAGTCCAGAACACCGACCATCCAAAAGGGCCTAAGATGAGCAGCAGACTCGGGGTCATAACTTCCCTCTCTACTCACACTTTCCATCTTTTAGTCATTTTAGGATCTTTTATTCATTCTTGATGTTTAGTCATACACAGTACATTAATCGTCATCACGGACATCAAGCATACATCAATAATGTACTTTACCGTAAACAACATATTCCATGACATTCCATTATTACAAATAAACAATTCAGATGTTACCTTGATAAGTAGTGAAAATCACAAAACAGTATCCATTTATAATTTTATATTTTTGGGTTAGCTTTCCAATGTGTTCTGGAGTGGACCGAGGGGTCCCATCAGCAAAACCAGGAGGTGCATTCAGCAATTGGAATGGATTAGGCCAATCAATCCAGCCCATGTCCACCTCACGCGAGCCCAACATGCTTGGACGGTCAAGATCGACTCTACCAATCCAACGATCCACGAAGGGGCACGATTTCCTACAAATACATGCATACTTTGCCCTAAAAAAGGTTCAATCTCTAATCCTTAGTACCTTCACTCATATATTCAATATACTGACTTGAGCGTCGGAGTGGCTTGCAGGTACCCCCCGGGTGCTCACTGACCTCCTGCAATGGCAGCAAGAGACCTACTGTCATACCCTAATTTTGTCCGTTAGATTAATGCAAATGGTTTCAATTCGCACCTAGCGTATGCGAGTCACTTTTAATTGTGCACGCATTGTCGTTCTCGCTGTGCCACGATTCATTTTTTATTAGGCGCGCATCTTCGCTCTCATCACAAAAGCGCGTCCGCATCTCGTCGTTGCGAATGATTAACTCAGTGTTCGTTACTTATTGATATTATGATTATTGTTATTTAGTTTAATCTGTTTGTTATTGTCACATCCCTAATTTTTAAAGACTCGTACTATGATGCCTAAGACCGAGTAATTATTTGTGGGAATAATTAGTCGTGTCTCGGGGATTAATAGTCGAGGCAAAGTCCAAAGAAATCCTACTCTACATTTAATTGTGGCTTAGTCATAATGTAAATGAACAATTCAGCTGAAGGGTAAAATCGTCATTTTGCCTCACATCGAAGACGTATCAATTGAGTGAGCAGCTAGTCTCGACTTGAATGAGAATTAGTCAAGAAACCTATGCCGAGCGGAAACCCATAAGATTATTGGGGATTTAGCCTCAAAACCAAGACTTAATGGGCCAAGGGCATTTTGGTCATTTCCCTAGATTTCGATTTGTCAAAGTCAGTAAATGGCTATAACAAAAATGGTTATTAAGACCAAGTAAGTTAGCTAATTTAAATGACTAATGATAGGAGATTGTGCATTGAGGATTGGTTGTTTGAGTAGAATTGAAATAAAGGCACTTTGGTAATTGCACCCTCATTAAAAATTCACCCTCAGCTGAAGTACCATTTAAAAACCTTCTTCCTCACCTTCAGTTGCAACAATTCAGAAAGAAAGAGCTGAAAAACAGAAGCAAAAAGGGGGAAAAGAGGGTGAGAAGGGGAGGAGGAAGAAGGAGGTGGAACTCCATCACTTTCTCATGCATGTAAGTTCTTAGACCACTCTCCCACTCCAATTTCTTTTTCCTTTCCATTGGTACAACTTCCAGAAGCTGATTCTCATCCCTTCCTTCATTGACATTTTCGAGTAGAAGAAGGATAGAGCTGGGATTCCAAGTTAGAAGGTGAAGATGCAAGTTCAACAAAATTCTGGGTAAAACCCGTATGGTATAACTTCATTGTTTTCATCGTAACTCACTGTACCATACTCCGATGATCGTGATTTCTGTTCCTCTGGAAACTAGACTCGAAGCTCTTAAGTTTGGGCACAAGAACCGTATGATTTCATGAAGAAATGAAGGATATATCATGTCCCCAAGTTTCGGATTCAGAATCAAGCACTATCCTGGACCAGTCATATTGTCTTGGTGATATCTCCCAAACCACTGGATGCATGCGTGTGAATCCTTGACCATTTGAAAGTAGACAAAATCCTCTTCAGAATGGGCACTGATTTGAATGAGTTTTGTTGCGAATTGACATAGTTATGGCTGTTACAAAAGTGTGCATTGATTCTGGAAAACAGAAAGAAGAATGCTGGAAATGTGGTTCATCAAATTTGAGTTCGGTTCGCCGAAGTCTCGAACGCCATCAGTCCGATATACTGAAGTGGGGTCCAGTAGCGAGGATGATTGACTTAGTTACTGGTTGTGCAAGTGGGACCCATCAAGTTCAGATGCGGAGGCTCTAGGAGCGTGTACGTGACTACGGGGATTGTTCGAGTGGTTACAATCCGGCCGTCCGTGTTCCGGCGTGATTTCTCGCGGGATCGCCAACCGGGTGAGTTCTACTCACGATTAGGGGAATAAATTGATTGTTTTGAACCTTTGGTATATTCTGAAATTTTACTGGAAACCGAGTCTTTAAGGTTTTTGAAAGAAATTCTGAGTTTTGGAAAAATTGACATTTTACGGTTTTGAAAATCATAAGCGAATTGAAATGATTTTTGACAACGATTTTGCATTTGAAATGTACTCTGGAATATTACCAATTTTCTGGGTTTCAGGTGGAACGGAAATTAGGAATCGAATCGAGAGCGAACGGAGAGCGAAAGTGAGAAAATTGTGAGTTGGACATCAGACTGGCAGTTCTGTCAACTGGCGCGTAACTCGCGCACGAGTCGCGCGCCGCGCGCCACTGTGGAAATTGGTTCTGTCAACTGGCGCGCAACTCGCGCACGAGTCGCGCGCCGCGCGCCACTGTTCATTCTGATGCGTGACTCCGTTTTTCTCGTTTCAACGCCCCGTTCAATCCCGAACCTTTCCTAATCCCTTCCTCAAACAATTTTAAGGCTACCAACCTATTGAAAACATAATTTCAAACCGTTCAAACTATATTTTTGAAAAAAAAAAGTCTTGAAACCTATTTGATTGAAAAACCGAAACCCTAGTATACGTGTGGGTACACCGCCTGATGGACCGACTGAATATATATGTCTATATATGTCATTGTGTATGATTATAATGCCGGATGTCTAACTATTGAATTCCTCAAAACGGGTTATAGATCGATATGGATATTGTTTATCCAATTATTATGTGATTGATCCTTTGGTGATCGAAAAGATATAAATTATCTAACTCTCGAGAACTTGATGCGTATTGTCATACGTATTGCGTTGGGTGACGACCCGACAAGTAGCATACTAGGGAGGGTAGTCATGACCCCTTACCTAGGCCCTGAATGTGTTTTGGCGTGGTCAACTCACGGGTTACCGGGATTAGCACTGGATTGCAGTCGGTTTATGCTAAATGGAACACACGATTACCGGGATTAGCACTGGATTGCAGTCGGTACGTGTTAACTAAATTCACGAAGTGCGTGGCATTTCGATTAATGAATAAGACATTGTTATGTTAGCTTTTGTTGTAACGGTTTAATAAATTGAATCGAGTGTCAGTGAGGGGGCACGGTAGGACTCATTGAGACAAGTTGTCTCACCCAATCCATATTTGTTGTTTTTACAGAGAACAGGTTATAAGGACAGCAGGCGGCACAGTTAGTCGTCAGGCTCGAGGAGAAGACTGAAGATTGATCCTTTTATAGTTGTCCATGTTCTTCTGTTGTTGTCTCTGTATTCGGTCATATGACTCGAGCTTGTATCATGTTATATTTTTATAGTTTTCGCTGTTTCTTGTAAAGATGTATATCTAAAGAGGAATTTTTATACTCTGATTTATACCAAATTGTATATTTAGGTATTTCTTTGTTAAAGAAATACCGGGGTGTTACAGTTATTATTGTTATATAAAAAAATCTAATAAAAACCAATTTCTGAATTAATGCTTTTTATTATTATAAACAGTTTTTTTTACAAAATAAAAGGTACAACCTAAGTCAACTTTGATATACATGAAGACAAAAAACTTAATTACAAAAAGTACAAAAATTAAAAACAAAATATAAAAAAAAAGGGCAGGAGCGCCCCTGCTGGCCAGTGCATTGTTGCTGGCAGCAATATTTGAAGAATGGAGCCAATTGCTCCTTCTCCTTGCTCCCTTGTTTTTTTTTCCAAATAAGTCCCAACCAAGCTACTTTCCTCCACCCCTCTTGCTGCTGCTGCTGCATATCTCAGTGGCTGTTATGCTTGTGTCTCCAAAGGGATTTGCTCCCCTGCTTCCTTCCACACCTACACCACAGTTTCTCCACTATAAATACCAGACACAGTAATACACAAAAAAACACACACAGATACACAAAAAACACAACACTGATATCAAGTTGATGCTATTTCAAAAGATACTCAGAATCAGATATCTTTCCACTTGAGCAAATAAAGAGTAACTCAGAGTAAAAGGTTGGAACTAGGTAAATTCCTATTTTCGTAATCAATATAGTATACTTCAGCTTTTCCTTCCTGTCTTTCTTTTATTCAGTAACTAACAATATGTATACATGACTATTATGCTTAGGTATGTATGCGTTAGTTTTTCTCCTTCTTTGTTTAAAATGACTAACAAAGTACAAGCCAGAAATCATCAACCAATGCTTTAACTGATAAAATGCAAAATGATGAAACTGTATCTGAAAGAGAATACGAAAGTAGAGAAGATAAGGGGAGGGGAAAAATCATGGTTATGCCTCTGTTAATTCTTTTGTAAAAGGGGAAGGGTATAAGCTGTTTTCGTTTTAAAAAAGGGGAGAAGGGAAAATTCCAAGACAGAACCGAAACAAAAAAGAAAGAAGGGAGAGGTTTTACCTCCGGCCACCGCAAGCGGTGGCCACCACCGTAGCCTCACCGTCGCCTCCCCCACGGCCAGCGTCCACCAAACGGCCACACCTCCGTGCTCCACCGTCAACAACCTCTCTTCACCACCCACACCTCCGTAGCCAACCCCCAAACACCAATTGAACCCTCCACCACCGCAAATCGCCACACTCTGCCATCAACCACACCGAACCACCATCGCACCTCCACGCCTCAGCACCGTCTTTTCCTCACACCAAACCCTCACCGTAAGCCACCCCCCTACGATTGAACCTTCCTATGCCACGCTCATTTCAATTGCCTAACATCACCGTCAGATCCATCCCCCTATTGTTTTCCCTCTACATCGTCCCTCTCTGTCTTCCTCTCTCGCAGATCTCCAACTCTCTCGAAGCTTTTTTTTTCCTCTCCTCCGTGTTTCGGTCTAGCAGGGCCGTGAGGTACAAAATAATTAGGTTTGTTGGCGGCGGTGAGGTGAAGAGAGATCAAGATTAGGGTCGGTGAGGAGAGAAGAGGGCGTCGTGGCTTGATCAAGATTACAACCTACACCCCCTCATTTCAATCACTGCAACCCCTAGGAAAGGCCACAATTTCGTGGGTTAGCCAGCCTTATAGTGGGCTGGGCTGCTGCTAAATACACCCTTTCTTTTTACTCATACAACCGCCTGTTTCTAAATGCACACACCATTTTACTACTGCACACCCTGTTTCTTTTTTAAAAAAAATCTCTTTTCCCTAAATAAATATTTTCTTTCACAAACCTATTTTTTCCCAAATAACGAATAAATGTTTTCCTAAACATAAAATTGGTTTGTTACTAATTGTAACGCCCCAAATTTTATTAAATATTTATTGATTAATTTATTTAATTAATTTAATTAGGATGTTGTGTGATAGAATATTAGAAATAATATATGGTTATTTTATTTAATGTGTTAGTCCATATTGGGGGTTAGAAATAATAAAATGAGGAGTGTTAGTAGCAAGCCCATGATTAAGTCAAATTAGACTAATGAAAAAGCCCAAAGGAGTGGTAAGTCATGAGAAGGGCTTAGCAATTAGGGTTTCATTCATAATTAGAAGAAAAGAAAAGAAAAGAAGCATGAGAAGTGAGAAGAGAGGAAGGGGCAGCGGCTAAGAGGGGAAAAGAAAGAAGAGGAAAGCGTGAGTTCCAACCAAGAACAAGAGAGAGAGAAGGAAAAAGCTAGAGGCTTAGGAGAAAACCCTCACTTGTGAGAAACCAAAAATTAGAAAGTGAGAAGAGTGAGAGAGAAGGGGCGCGACGGCTCAAGAAGAAAAAGGAAGGGTTTTGCGTGAAGCTTGGAGAAGAGGAAACTTGGATTGTTGGTGTCTTGGTGAAATTGCAAGGAGCTTGTAAATTCTTCAATTAACAAAAGGTTAGGGGGCTCTCTTTTCATCCTTAATAACTTATAGGATTAGAATCACATGAGTTAGGTTTTAGGGGGGGGTTTAATTGATTAAATTGAATTGTTGTTTTTGGATGTTTTCGTTATGATGAATGTAAATTGTTAAATCCATGTTGTTGATGATGAACTTATGTTAGACTTAATTCTTGTTAATTTGGCATTGTTTTGGTTGCATTTGGAGTTGTAAAACTTAAGTTATAGGTGAAACAAGTTAGGTTAAAATTCTGGAAACGATTTGGGTGGAGGTTCAGTATTTCGGTAACTGGGAACGTTGTGTTGACTGAAAAATTATGTGGTTTACTGTTCGGGAAAATAGACTTAATGCTTGTTAATTTGGCACTGGTTTGGTTGCGTTTAGAGTTGTGTAGCCCGAGATATGAATTTCACAAGTTAGGGTAAGATTCTGGAAACAATCTGGACAAAGGGTCAGTGTTTTGGTCACTGCGCTTTCAAAAGAACTCATTTTCGAACGAATCTAATTTCTTTGAAAACTAGACAGAATTCTCCCCAGCTTATGCACAAGTTTCATGCAATTTGATTGAGTATTGGTCACTTTAGAACTGCTTGAATTTGAAGGACAGAAACTGCCCTCTTTTGAAACTAGTATGTGTGTTTTTGAAAACTGTACCTGTTAGACTCTCTTTTTCAAAAAACTGAACTTTGGAATAAGGAGTAGATCCATAGGGCTTTCCAACAAGTATTTATTTGTCGAAATCCGGTGTGGGTTACTATTTTAATCAATTCGCCAAAGTAAGCGCACGGTTACGGAATTTCTGCACCTTGATTATTTTCGCGATATCTTTTGATCCGGGAACCCGATTGAGGCGTTCTAAGATGCGTTGAAGAGCTCATTCAGAGGCCTAACCGATTATTCTATTTTTAAGGCAAAATGAACTGTTTTGAATTGCTGTTGCTGTTTTATGCTGCTGTTTATATTGCTTAGTCCTTTGGTGACAATGTAGTCGCGTAATTAATTGTGCTTGGTGTGATTGGTGTGCTATCCTTAGAGCTGAAATTTTGGAGATGTATAATGGTGATGTATATAAAATGGAGAGATAAATTATTGGTGAGTGCCCTCAAGGCAATGGTCTATGACCTTTCTTTTGGTGTTGGTGAGTTAATAAAACTATTGGTGAGTTAATCAAATTATTGGTGCGCATGTTATTGCATTGTTGTGGTGATTTTGGTGTGTATGATGCATTGTTCATGGCGTCACATGATCATGTGAATTTATTGGTGAGCAAAAGGCTTCGGCCTTATTTTGGTGTATGCCCTCAAGGCTAATTTTTGGTGATGGATCCACATGCATGTGCCCGTGGAGTTTTGGGTTGCATCTCATACATTGAACATGCATTCGGTACTTTCCCTGGTGATTATAAATTGATGGTGTATGTGGAGATAATTGTAATTTGGTGTATTTAGTTATATTTGGTGTTGTTCTCGGTGATTGAAAATATTCGGTGCTGTTTCTTGGTGAATGAAAATTAATGGGGCATGTTGTTATTGTGGGGAATTGGTGTGCTTAGTTGCCTTCTCTAAATGATGCTTATCTTATTTGTTATTACTTATGAAATGAGACTCACCCTACTGCTTTTGTGTTGCTTCTTATGTCGGCAACGTGCAGGTGATAGCGAGTGAAGGTGATCTAGTACCTTCTCCTAGTCAGTTGAGTCTGCTCTGATACGTAGCACCGGGGGGCGTTTAGTTTACGTATTATTTTATTTGATGTTTTGAACTTTATTTGGTGATGTAATTTGGCATTTTAAGATTTGGTGATTATTCCGCTGCGATGACTATTATGATTTACTTTGGTGTAGGCTAACAGATTATTTGCGGTGCTATGTATCGTACCTTATGACTTTATGAATTAAATTTTGGAGACTATTATGCGTGGTTGTTTTGAAATGTGGCACCCTCTTGTGGATGCATTAAAACGTTTTTGGAAACTCTGATTTTAAATGAATTAAATATTAGCTTATTAGAAGGGGTGTTACACTAATGGTCACTCTGAGCTTAGCTTGTTTGACCGTTGATAACAGCTTTAGTTTTCAAACGAGCTATGAGCGACGACCACTCTGAGTTTTACTTGTTTGGTCGTCACGAGTACCTCTCCCGATTTCAAAAATAAATAAAAAACATCAAACACACAAACATTTTCTACCCCAAGAACTACGTAGCTTTGATTTCCCCATCGCACCTGGGGATACGTAGGAGCAGGGGCCCACTCCTGTCAAGCACAAAAAAATAAAATTTTTATTAAGTCTTCCTCTTCAATTTTGCAAATAATAAAAAGGTAAATTAAAGTATTTTCTTTAAATTAACTTTCCTTCTACACATTAAATTAAACGTAACCTTTCTTCGCTGGGGAAAATTTAAGAGGGTCAAGCCTAATTTAATTAAATGTGTAGATTATTGTTAATTTAGTACTTTGTTTACCTTTAGCGTTCACATTTGGCTGTCTGTTTTTATTTATTTATTTATTGTTTTATTGCACCTTAGGGTAGAAGACCTATGTACTATTATCTGTATTTCTGTTGCAGCTCGAGTAGTTTAGATAATATGCCCATATCACACACGTCACTTACACATGTTTTTTCACACACTTCTGAGTGGGGCCTTATACCCGGGTCTGAAGAATAACCTTGGACGAGTGGAGATGATTAGTGACAGTCATTCTGGATTTTATCTTTCTGACTCTCATGAAAGTCTCAACCAGAGTACGCCCTTTCATAGTATCCCACACCAGGTAGCTCGCTATCGTTGTGGATCATATCATGAAGGAGATTTTAGCTCTGGAAACCTTTGTGAGGAAGTGAATAGAGCCACCTGAGATTGATCACGTAAGTGACCCTAGACCGCGACCTATATATAAGACATAACTTGTTTAGGACACAAGGGCATTTCACCTACCCGCTGCATCATTATAGATAATTTTTTTTTTCTCAAAAAAAATCAAATCATCAAAACCATTTATTATTTTTTCCCCTTTTAAATATATAGGATGTGACCCATAGTTAATGCTTTCTCAAAGTTGAATCACCAAAATTTCCCTTATTTTTTTTTAACACGCGTGATATCATTCTTTCATCCATCATATAGCATCCTTATTTCACAAAATGTAAAAAAAAATCCTCACATGCATGTTATTCATCTCATTTAGCTTTGCCGAGAATTGTAAGAGGCTAAAAAATTGTGTCATAAGCAAGGCAATATGGGATCAAACGGCGAAGCAATTCAAACCCTGAACTACCCTACAATGAAACAGCCCAATCTGACAAGCTTAAGAGAATGTGCGGGTTGGTTGCCGCCCATCGAGCGCAGATCTTTCCATAGAGCTTATGGGAAGATTATTATGTTATTACGGCTGGAAGTGCAGACAAATGCCATTGTTGCTCTGAGCCAATTCTATGACTCTTCATTGAGATGCTTCACCTTCAAAAATTTCCAGATGGCACCTACCCTGGAAGAACATACGCAGATCCTAAGTTTTCCTCAACGAAACATTAGGCCCTACCAGTATCAGGGGCATTACTACACAGATGAGAAACTTGCCTCAATGTTACAAATCAGCAAGGAAAGTTTGAAGCTCCAAAAGAAAAACCAAAATTGCATTGTAGGGTTCCCGCAAGAGTACTTGGAAAGTCAAATGAAGTCCTTCGCCGATGCTAGAAATTGGGGTCCTTTCAAGCAAGTGTTAGCTTTGACCATCTTTGGGACTGTGCTATTCCCATGCCTTGAAAGCTATGTGGACACAGCCGCTATTGGTGTATTCCTATCCTTCAAAGATGAAGAAAACCCAACCAACCCAATTCCAGCCATTCTTGCAGACACTTACTGTACCTTCACTCATTATAGTGAGCTAAAGGGAAAGAGGATATCCTGCTGCCTACAAGCCTTGTATGTCTGGCTTCTTACCCGTGCCTTCGTCAACAAAGTTAAGGTAGAAGGCCCAATTGAAGACGCTAGAGGGTGTGATGTGGAGTCAATGAACACTAGTGAATGGTTGCAAGTGCTAAGGGGCCTCCATGAATACAAGGTTCGTTGGCACCCATCATGGTGGAAAGACAGGCCTACAGTAGTCTTTCAATGTGGAAGTTTTCAAAATGTCCCACTCATGGGGACAAGAGGATGCATAAATTACAACCCTTCTCTGACTCTAAGACAGCTAGGGTACCCCATGCGAAATCCGCCCACCGAAGACATGTTAATCCCTTTTTACCTACATGAGGGAAGCCCAAAAGAGGTTGACATGCTCCGGAAGATTTCTCAAGCGTGGGATATGGTTATCCGCAAAGGACAAGAGCTTACTAAGAGGGGCGGCGATAAGGAACCCACCTTTCGTCAGTGGCTCCAAAAAAGGATCCAAGACACCCGATTGCCTTACCGAAGTGCACTACGGGTTGAGGAAGAAGTACTTGAACCTACCATTCCCACTGTCCAAGAGTTAGATAAGCTCAAAATGGTGGTGTCAAAAGCTGAAGAAGAAAAGAAGGGCTTACGGGCTGAATTAGAGAAAGTGCTCCTAAAAAACTAGAAATTGGAGGAGGAAAATACAACTAAGTCATTGGCCATCGAAGAGAGCCGCAAGCAGCTTAAAATTGAAGAGAAAAACAAACAAGAGGTTCAAAATACCTGAGAGAGGCAAAGGAAGAACTAAAACGATGCAACCTGAAAATGAACCAAGCCATTGACGTTGCGCGCAAATGGAAGGAGTTATGGGAAGAATCAATGATTGCTGAAAAAACCACACAGAGCCTGCTGGTGAAATCAAGAAGAGAGTCTTAGATATTGATAGCTGAGTTTGAAGTTCAAGTGAAACGTATCCGGCGGGATAAAGAGACAATTGAAGAAATACTCCGAGAATACCAACAAGCCTTGAGAAGGGAGCATGAAAAATCTGATGAGCTGAAAGACCATATCAGATATCAAGAGGAAGTTTACCACCAGCTGAAGATTGAAAGCATCCACTGGGAGAGCCGCTTTGTAGAATTGGTCAGCAGGATAGAAAACCATGAAGTTTTCATAGAGTTGAAGAATGAAAGCTTATACTGGAGAGACAGATTCTCAAAGTTGGCATGGCTGGCCGATCAAGCTATCATGGGTATCCCAAAGCATCTAAAAGAGGCTGACGCGGCAATGTACCCGTTCAACACCCCGGTCCAAGTTTCTGAATTTATGGAATTTTGCAAGATCCTGATTGCCGAACTTAAGGAGAAGGCTGGTAGCACTACTAGTAGAAAAAGAGAGAGGAGTGGAAAAATGAAAGCCATATGTACCTGAGCGAAATTTAAAAAAGCATTGTACTGTTTCGTTCGAAGTTTTATTTCAAAAATGTTGTACTTTTCCCCTATCAATGAAGTTTGTTTGTTTCACCTGTTGATCCTCCTTTTGAAAATACTTGAAACGTTAGTTTATGACAAATCAAGACGCACTTACAATTCTTGGCCTAAGACAATAAAACTCATGCACACATGCATCACTCATCTTTTCATCCATTCATATATTCATATCATGTATCCCGTCAACAGAGAACGAAAAGGCAAACTGGTTCACCAACACCGCTACCGTACTCGCTTGCAAGCCAGGAAAATGACTGAGAGTCAAGACAACCAAGCGTTGAGAGATGATATCGAGCAGCTGAAAGAGAAGATGAATGAGATGATGGCCATGAAGGAGCAGATGGCCGATATGATGAAGTTCTTGAAAAGAGAGTTGCGGACGAAAACACCTCAGTAGGAAATGCCGGAAATATTGCTACAAGCCTTCCTCCGCCGCACAACTCTGGGTTTGATGGTCAGGGCCACTACTGGCCCCCCTATGGACTTCCTGCCGGCTACACACCTCCTACGATGGATGCCACTTTAGAGGGTGGCCCTACGGGGGTCGTGAATCTGAATCACAATATGCCTCATGGACCGAATGAAATACCGCAAGTCCAGATCCCTACGACCATGCCACAGGCTGCGTTACAAAATTACACTCTGCCGTTAGTGACGAGTCATCAGACTCCTGTGCAAAATACCGGGAACTCCTCCCACTCATATATCCCACATGTGAGCTCCACTGCTGTTGCAATGGTCCATCCTTATAACTACCCAACGTGGGACCCTCAATCCAGGGACAGGTATCAAATGCTCGAAGAATGGTTAAGGGCCATAGAGGGAACCAATACTGGGGCAAGACATGCACATGATTTATGTCTTGTTCCCAACGTGGTTATTCCCCCTAAGTTTAAGGTGCCAGATTTTGATAAGTATAGAGGAGCAACATGTCCGGTAAGCCACCTAACTATGTACTGCAGGAAAATGGCTGCGTTCGCAAACGACGATAAGCTGCTTATCCACTACTTCCAAGACAGCTTAGCTGGGGCAGCTTCAAGTTGGTATATGCAGTTGACACCCACTCACATCCGGTGTTGGAGGGATCTCGCCGATGCTTTCCTTAAGCAGTATAAGTACAACACTGATATGGCTCCTGATAGGACTCAGCTACAAAACATGGCTAAAAGAGATAATGAGTCCTTCAAGGAATATGCTCAGCGTTGGAGAGGACTAGCAGCACAGGTAGCACCACCTCTGTTTGAAAAGGAAATGGTATCTATGTTCATGGAAACTCTTCCTTCACCCTTCTATGAAAAATTGATTGGGAGTGTATCGTCGAGTTTCTCGGATATGGTCGTTATTGGGGAAAGGCTGGAGAACAGAATAAGGAATGGGAAAATAGCTTATACTTCTCCCTCTAACCAGAGAAAGCCCTTCTCCGGATTTCCTAAAAAGAAAGAAGGGGAAGCCAACGCCATCACAGGAACCGGAAAAACTTCCTACTCCAATCCCTCCCTCGCCAATCCGTTCTCAGCACAAACATTATCTACCCCACCTGCCCAAAACAACCAAGGCCATAAACCACAAAACTACTCAGACAGAAAGTTCGTCCGGTTTGATCCAATCCCTATGTCATACTCCGACCTATTTCGCCACCTGCTCAGCCATAATTTAATCACCACCCGCCCAATGAGACAGATCCAGCCTCCTTATCCTAGAGGCTTCGACCCAAACACCACATGTGAATTGTAACACCCCTTTTCTACCCGATAATTATTTAATAAAATCAGAGTTATAAAAATTTTTCATGCTTCAAAAAGAGATGTCACACATTTCATCGCTAGTTCAAAACATCACATACGATATATAACACCTGTCAAGAAGGTTCGAAGCCCATAACACCAATTTAAATAACCGCATCGTCAAAATACATCACCACGCAGCGGAAAAGAAATAAGTTCTAAAACATAAAATAATAACGTCCTGAATGGACTCCAAACAATAAAATGCAACAGCCAAAGTCTAGGTTCGTTTTCGCCCTTGAGTGTTACATATCAAAGCAAGACACCGACTCAAAATAGCGAAGGTAACTAGGCCTTCACTCACAATCACCTGCACGTTACTGCATAGGGGTAACATTCAAACAGAAGGGGTGAGATATCACACTATATAATGAATCGTATGAAAAGCAGTATATACTTAGGTCATGGCATCAAAATTATCACGGCACGACAATCAATATTATCTCAATCAGTATCATCAACAAAATCAACAACACAATAACAGCGACAACAACATCAATAGCCACACCAACGACAATAACGACAACATATAGCAACAACACACAACAACGACAATAACATCAATTACAATCACCAACAATCATCACCCATAAACGTCACCAATAGTCATCACCCATAAACGTTGCCAATAGTCATCACCTAAATCATGTGTAAATGAATGAATGCAACCCACACCAACGGGCATATGCATGTGGTACCAATCACCAAAAGGTTTGCCTGTAAATAGAGGCGTCATCAAAATTGAGAGCTTTCACACCTGGCTCACCAATTTAGAAAAATTGAGCTTTCACACCCGGCTCACTAGTTTTAGAAAAATTGAGCTTTCACACCCAGCTCCAAGACCAAAGGTCTTCACCGAAATAAATGCGTATGCTGTATGCGACACCATGAATGAACACAGACAATCATCAAAAATAGTCACAATGTGACACACCAAAATTATTCACCAATATCACCAAAGTTGAGCTTTCACACCTAGCCCAACGACACCGATAACACAGAACTACCCGAGACAACGGAACACCAATATTTGGAGCCTTCACACCTAGCTCCCACAACACCAAGGTTTGAGCCTTCACACCTAGCTCAAACAGCACCAAGACACCAAGATGACAACAAGTTTCCAAAATATTGGGACAACGACAATTTTCTAAAATACTGGGACAACGACCATTTTCCAAAACATTGGGACAACGACAAATTTCCAGAAAAAACAGACTACTTTGCCTCAAATTAGAATATTCAGCTAGGCCTCTGAATAAGCTTTCCAAAACATTTTGAAACGTCTCAATCGGACACCCGAGTCAAAAGATATTGCAAAAACAAAATAGGAACAAAACTGAGACACATGCTGAAAATGGCGCCCAGGCACAGGGCGCCTAGCAAGCAACACGCAAAATCTGGCCAACACACCGAAACTGGCGCACTTGGCGCCCAGGCAACTCAGGACAATGACACAGCAACGCAACACAACATGGAACACACCCCATACACGGCACCCAGGCACAGGGCGCCTAGTAGGAAACAGCCACACAGAAAAACCGGCGCCCAGGAGCAGGGCGCCCAGCAACAGGCAACACACTGAATCTGGCGCCTAGGAGCAGGGCGCCTAGCAACACTACAAGAAGTGGCGCCCTTGGCGCACAGACCACCTGGAAACACACAGAACCGCACCAAAACACAGGAATTGGCGCCCTTGGCGCCCAGACAGCCTACAACACAAACGAAAACGCAACATGGCACAGGGAACACGCCCAGACACGGCGCCCAGGCATAGGCCGCCTAAAACAGCAACACAGCAGAAAACGCAACACACCCAGGATGTGGCGCCCATGGCGTCCCTGCGCCAAGACTCAGGAACACACACACACACACACACTGGCACACGCACACACACCAGACACGACGCCCATGCACAGGGCACCAGAAACTGCAACAGAACACCAGGCAACATGGACAGGCACGGCGCCCAAGCACAGGGCGCTAAGAACAGCATCTAAGACAATGGCGCCCATGGCGCCCTAGGGGTCTATGTTTTCGTTATTTCACCAATTCAAATCACCAATCCTTAATCACCAATGCCAATCACCATGAATTGTCAATCATCACACCACACAACAATTAATCGAACACCTAGCATGCACTTAGCAATAACAACAATGAGCACCAATTTTTAGAGTCACAACAATCACCAACGATACCAAATTTCAATTCAACCTAGATATAATTCAACTAACACCAAATCAAACATCAAAATCAATCAAAGGGTGTTATAGGACCTATCCCCACATAACCCCATCATAAAACCCTATTATAAGGAAGAACCCCAACCTTACCTTATAGTAGGAGAGCACCAATTCTCTTGATCGAGTCACCAACAAAACCTCAGCAACACAGCTCCTCTCTGCTCCCTTGAATTCGCGAATTCCTCCTCCTCCTCTTCTCCCTTGGGTGCGCCGAAACCCTTTCTCTCTTTCTCTCCTCTATTCGCAACTCTTCTTTCTTTTTTTTTCTCAAAACAATTCGCAAATGAGACCAAACCCTAGCCTAGGCGCTTCACCTATGCGCCTAGCTAGTGGGCTTTGGATCACGGGCTTTCCTCCAGCTTTAGCTCGATTACTAACACGATCCCCTAATATTCAATTATACACCTCTTAGTCCAATGCTAATATAATTATACCATTAAAATAAATAAATAAATAATTGGATACATAAATATTTACTTAAATAATTTAATTTAATATTTGGGCTACAACTCTCCCCCACTTAGAATGTTTTCGTCCTCGAAAACTCACCTGAATCAAACAGCTCTGGATAGAACTCCCGCATCTTACTTTCCAACTCCCAAGTCATGCTCTCACCGGCAGCTCTTAGCCAGACCACCTTCACCAATGCAATTTCCTTGCCTCTTAACACCTTCACCTCATGGTCTTCAATCCGCACAGGCATCGTCTCCACCGTGAGATTATCCCGCACCTCCACATCATCCATGTGGATCACATGAGATGGATCCGAAATATACTTTCGAAGTTGCGACACGTGAAACACGTCGTGCAAATTCGAAAGATTTGGCGGTAAAGCCACTCTATACGCCACATTCCCAACTCTCCCAGAAATCTGATAAGGACCAATGAACCGAGGAATGAGCTTCTTCGACTTCAAAGCACGGCCAACACCGGTCACTGGAGTAACTCTCAAAAATACATGCTCACCCTCCTGAAACTCTAAATCTTTTCTCCTCTTGTCCTGATAACTCTTCTGGCGATCTGCGAAGCCTTCATCTTCTCACGGATCAACTTTATCTTCTCGGTTGTCTCTCAAACAATTTCTGGTCCAAGCACCACACTCTCTCCAGACTCATACCAACACAACGGGGTTCTACACTTCCGACCATATAATGCTTCAAAAGGTGCCATCCCGATACTAGAATGGTAACTATTGTTATACGTGAACTCAATCAACGAAAGGTAGGAATCCCACGAACCTCCTTGTTCCAAAACACAAGCCCTCAACAAATCTTCTAATGACTGAATTGTCCTCTCTGACTGACCATCTGTCTGAGGATGATATGCCGAACTCAACCTCAGCTTAGACCCCAACTTCTCTTGCAAACTCTTCCAGAAATCTGAAGTGAACCTCGGATCTCTATCCGAAACAATACTCTTAGGAACTCCATGAAGCTTCACAACCTCCTGGATATAAATCTCTGCCAACTTCGACACCGAATACGTGATGCTGATAGGAACAAAATGAGACGATTTCGTTAACCTGTCAACAATCACCCAAATTGCATCATACCCTCTCGCAGTATTAGGCAATCCCGTTACAAAATCCATCGAAATGCTATCCCATTTCCACTCCGGAATTTCTAACGGTTGCATCAGTCCAGCAGGCTTCTGATGCTCAACCTTTGACTTCTGGCAAGTCAAACAGGCATACACAAATTGCGCCACGTCTCGCTTCATACCAGGCCACCAAAACAACTTCTTCAGATCTTGATACATCTTTGTAGCTCCCGGATGAATACTTAACTTACTTCGATGACCCTCTTCTAAAATTGCTCTCTTCAGCTCTGCGCCTTCAGGAATACAAATCCTATCACGGAATCTCAAAACACCATGCGCATCCAACTTAAAGTCACTACCCTCAGGCTGATCATCCCCGACCATCAAATCCACCAACTTGATATTCAACTTCTGGGCTTCTCTGATACTGTCAAGGAACTCATTATTAATCTTCAACATACCCAACTTAACACTCTGAAGCGACACTTCACAAACCAAACTCAAATCCATGAATTCCTCAATCAACTCTAACTCCTTAGCCATCATTGTCGACATATGCAAAGACTTTCGACTTAAAGCATCAGCCACGACATTAGCTTTGCCCGGATGATAGTTCAAACTGAAATCATAGTCTTTCAACAGTTCTAACCACCTTCACTGCCTCATATTCAGCTCCTTCTGGTCAAACAAACATTTCAAACTCTTATGATCACTGAATACCTCAAATCTGGAACCATACAAATAGTGCCTCCAAATCTTCAACACAAAGACTACTGCAGCCAACTCCAAATCATGCGTTGGATAATTCTTCTCATGAATCCTTAACTGCCTCGACGCATAAGCAATCACCTTCCCATCTTGCATAAGCACGCCACCTAGACCCATCTTCGAAGCATCACAATACACCACGAACGGCTCTCCCGGATTTGGCAACGTCAAAACAGGAGACGTCGTCAATCTCTTCTTCAACTCAAGGAAACTGTCCTCACAATGAGCATCCCACACAAAAGCTTTACCCTTACAAGTCAACTGCGTCAACGGAAGGGCCAACTTAGAAAAACCTTCGATGAACCTTCTGTAGTAACCAGCCAGCCCTAAGAAGCTTCTAATCTCCGTAGCCGACTTCGGACTCTCCCACTGCATCACGTCATCAACCTTAGACGGATCTACAGCAATACCACTACCAGAAATGATATGACCCAGAAAACTTACTTCTGACAACCAGAATTCACACTTAGACAATTTGGCATACATCCTCTTCTCTCTCAGGACCTCCAATACTAATCTCAAATGCTCCGCATGCTCTTCCTCCGATTTTGAATAAATCAGGATGTCGTCAATGAACACAACCACGAACCGATCCAAGTAACTATGGAAGATACGATTCATGTACTCCATAAATACACCCGGCGCGTTAGTGACACCGAACGGCATCACCGAATACTCATAATGCCCATACCGCGTCCTGAAAGCAGTTTTCTGAACATCTTCATCCTTCACCTTGATCTGATGATAACCTGATCTCAGATCAATCTTGCTGAACACTCGAGCACCCACTAACTGATCCATCAAATCGTCTATCCTCGGCAGTGGATACTTGTTCTTAATAGTCACCTTATGCAGCTGCCTATAAGCAACACACAACCTCATGCTTCCATCCTTCTTCTTCACCAGCAACACAGGAGCTCCCCATGGCGATACACTCGGCCTAATAAACTTCTTCTCAAGCAGATATTCAAGTTGCTTCTTCAACTCAGACAATTCAGACGCAGACATCCTGTACGGTGCCATAGACACAGGCCTCGTACCGGGTACAAGGTCAATAGAAAACTCCACTTCCCTCTCAAGCGGAACACTAGGGATCTCATCAGGAAAGACTTCAGGAAATTCGCGCACCACTCGCAACTCTTCAATGATAGCTTGATTCTCAGCAGACAGCGATGCCATCAACGAGAATAACTGAACTCCCTCCTTTGCTAACTTCCGCAACTGACTAGCAGATAACAAACCAGACTCTTCCTCTCCAAAGCTCACAGACTTGCGATGACAATCAATGCGAACATGGTTATGCTCCAACCAGTTCATGCCCAAAATTACATCTAATCCATTCAGCGGCAAACAAACAAAACCCACAACAAAGTCTCGGTCGAAGATCGACACGGGACATTGAGAACATACCAGAGAAGTGACTATCGACCCCTTAGCTGGAGTGTCGACAACCATCTCTCCAATCATAGCAGACAAAACTAGACCCAATCTCTTACAACAATCAGCAGCAATAAAGGAATGAGTAGCACCAGTATCAACAATAGACTTTAAAGGAGTACCATTAATGAAGCACGTACCTCTAATGAGTCCATCATCTTCAGTAGGCTCTTCACCTGCTAAAGCGAACACTTTTCCACTGGACCTTTCCTTCTTCGGCTTCGGACACTAAGTACTAATGTGCCCCTCTTCACCACAGTTGTAGCAGACCACTGCCTTGCGCTCACATTCGGCCACCACATGACCGTCCTTACCGCACTTGAAACACTTCTTTACGTCGCTTCTGCACATGACACTCTTGTGGCCAGGCTTGCCACACTTAAAACACACAATGCTAGCAGGGGCATCTCCCCCACTAGTCCTCTTGCCAGCATCAGCTCTCTGCTTACCCTTGCCCGCAGGGACCTCATACGGCTTACTACGGCCTTGAAACTTGCTCCTCTTATCATTCACAATCTTGTAGTGAGCATTATTATCTTCCTCAAAAATTCTGCAACTATCAATCAAGTCAGCAAAGACACGGATCTTTTGATATCCGATTGCCTTCTTGATCTCGGGCTTCAAACCATTCTCGAACTTTATACACTTGGAAAACTCAGCATTAGCTCCAGTGTAATGCGGATAGAACTTTGCTAGCTCCACGAACTTAGCGGCATACTCCGATACAGACATACTCCCTTGTTTCAGCTCCAGAAACTCAATCTCTTTCTTCCCTCGGACATCTTCAGGATAATACTTACGGTTAAACTCTCTGCTGAAAACTTCCCAGGTAATCTCTTCATTAGCAGTCTCCAATCCCTGCCTCGCCTCTAACCACCAATCATCAGCTTCCTCAGCTAGAATATGCGTACCATAGCGGACCTTCTGTGCTTGGGTACAATCCATCACTCGAAAAATCCTCTCCATTTCTTTCAACCAAGCTAAAGCACCATCGAGATCATACTTGCCCTTGAAGGTAGGAGGATTCTCTCTCTGAAAAGTAGCCAAACTCCGAGACCCAGCATTTTCACCAGCATTCTGTTGATTCTGCACAGCCTGCGCCATAGCAGCTAGAGCAGCACCAATCGCAGTATCTTTCCTCCCAGCCATTTCAACTCACTTGCTACAAAACAAACAACAGTTGGATATAATTGACAACACACCATTGTCAATTAACACTACGACTGGACAACTTGGCCGGACAGACCGAACTTTTGCTTTGATACCACTAATGTAACACCCCTTTTCTACCCGATAATTATTTAATAAAATCAGAGTTATAAAAATTTTTCATGCTTCGAAAAGAGATGTCACACATTTCATCGCTAGTTCAAAACATCACATACGATATATAACACCTGTCAAGAAGGGTCGAAGCCCATAACACCAGTTTAAATAACCGCATCGTCAAAATACATCACCACACAGCGGAAAAGAAATAAGTTCTAAAACATAAAATAATAAGTCCTGAATGGACTCCAATCAATAAAATGCAACAGCCAAAGTCTAGGTTCGTTTTCCCCCTTGAGTGTTACATATCAAAGCAAGACACCGACTCAAAATAGCGAAGGTAACTAGGCCTTCACTCGCAATCACCTGCACGTTACCGCATAGGGGTAACATTCAAACAGAAGGGGTGAGATATCACACTATATAATGAATCGTATGAAAAGCAGTATATACTTAGGTCATGGCATCAAAATTATCACGGCACGACAATCAATATTATCTCAATCAGTATCATCAACAAAATCAACAACACAACAACAGCGACAACAACATCAATAGCCACACCAACGACAATAACGACAACATATAGCAACAACACACAACAACGAAAATAACATCAATTACAATCACCAACAATCATCACCCATAAACGTCACCAATAGTCATCACCCATAAACGTTACCAATAGTCATCACCTAAATCATGTGTAAATGAATGAATGCAACCCACACCAACGGGCATATGCATGTGGTACCAATCACCAAAAGTTTTGCCTATAAATAGAGGCGTCACCAAAATTGAGAGCTTTCACACCCGACTCACCAATTTAGAAAAATTGAGCTTTCACACCCAGCTCACTAGTTTTAGAAAAATTGAGCTTTCACACCCAGCTCCAAGACCAAAGGTCTTCACCGAAATAAATGCGTATGCTGTATGCGACACCATGAATGCACACAGACAATCATCAAAAATAGTCACAATGTGACACACCAAAATTATTCACCAATATCACCAAAGTTGAGCTTTCACACCTAGCCCAACGACACTGAAAACACCAAACTACCCGAGACAACGGAAAACCAATATATGGAGCCTTCACACCTAGCTCCGACAACACCAAGGTTTGAGCCTTCACACCTAGCTCAAACAGCACCAAGACACCAAGATGACAACAAGTTTCCAAAATATTGGGACAACGACAATTTTCTAAATTACTGGGACAACGACCATTTTCCAAAACATTGGGACAACGACAATTTTCCAGAAAAATAGACTATTTTGCCTCAAATTAGAATATTCAGCTAGGCCTCTGAATAAGCTTTCCAAAACATTTTGAAACGGCTCAATCGGACACCCGAGTCAAAAGATATTGCAAAAACAAAATAGGAACAAAACTGAGAGACATGCTGAAAATGGCGCCCAGGCACAGGGCGCCTAGCAAGCAACACGCAAAATCTGGCCAACACACCGAAACTGGTGCCCTTGGCGCCCAGGAAACTCAGGACAATGACACAGCAACGCAACACAACATGGAACACACCCCAGACATGGCGCCCAGGCACAGGGCGCCTAGCAGGAAACAGCCACACAGAAAAACTGGCGCCCAGGAGCAGGGCGCCCAGCAACAGGCAACACACTGAATCTGGCGCCCAGGAGCTGGGCGCCTAGCAACACTGCAGGAAGTGGCGCCCTTGGCGCCCAGACAGCCTACAGCACAAACGAAAACGCAACATGGCACAGGGAACACGCCCAGACACGGCGCCGAGGCATAGGCCGCCTAAAACAGCAACACAACAGAAAACGCAACACAACCAGGATGTGGCGCCCATGGCGCCCATGGCGCCCCTGCGCCAAGACTCAGCAACACACACTGTAACACCCCGATAAATTCTAATATATAGAACTACCGAAATGCACTAAATGGCATACATCAGAGTAACTTCCTGTTATTGAAATATTGAACACATCTAAAACTTTTGGCAATACATAACATCGGGTTCTCTGGACCTCATAAACTTCCTTGAAAATGCTTAAGTTCAAACTTAAGACTCATACATAATCCTGGTGTTCAATAATCCAAAAACATAAAGTAGCGGAAACGATTTTACAACTTGACAATGGAAGTTATACAATCAGAACATAGAAACCATAAACGGAAACAAGGTCTAAAACATTAAACTAGGTCTTCAATGACTCCAAGAGTCACACCAGCTAACCATGCTTTACCGCCTTTGCTTTCCCCTGTTTCTCTGTAAAAACCACAAATATGAAGGGTGAGATAAACATTATCTCAGTGAGTCCTATCGAGACCCCTTACTACTCTAGCGGTTCATTATGCCTTGTTTTGAACTCGTGGTCCTAAAAAGCAACCACGTGGAAATACATTCAGTTCCTGTAACCTTCATGCTCATGGCCCTCCTAAGCGACACATGAAGCATGCAATCTTTGTTCCATGTTTTTAGCATAACACCTCAGTCTACCTATTTTATAGGCATTCTCTTGACCTTTTGGTGAACCCATCCCGCTATTTCTAGTGGGTGAAACAATCTTGAGTCTAGGTTTTGGGGCTCATGACTTCCCCTCCCCTAGTATGCTAACCTCTTAGGGTCGTCACCCTTTTTCCTCTTGTATTTATTATACATTTTCAGTCTGTGTACCCGCAATGGGCTGTTAGTCATTCCAGTCAAGTACCATGTACCATATCAGTCAATTTCAGTGTACAATATCAATCAAGTATCGTGTGTTATTATCATTCTTTGACATTTGCACTCTCGCGTTCTCTAAGAGCGGTTTTCCATTTTTATTCATAACACACAATCTTTCTATCGAACATGCTCAATCTCATATCATTGTTACCTTTTCATTATTGTGGGACCTTGGGGAATGGATTAGAAGAGGATTGGAATCATTTGGAATGGATAAAATGCACTTTGAAATTGAAGGTCAGAAAATCTCACACGACCCGTGCGTGTAGGCGCACGGCCCGTGCGTGGTTGAACAGTTTGTAGAAATTTTTCCAGGAAGATACGCACGACCCGTGCGACTAAGCGCACGATCCGTGCGTTAGCTACCAGATTTACAGAAAGTTTCAGAGACTTACGCACGACCCGTGCTACTGGGCACACGATCCGTGCGCATTTTAAAAATACAGTTCATGTCGTATCAGATGGAGGCGCACGACCCGTGCCCAGAGGCACACGATCCGTGTGGCTCCATCAGTTTCCAGTAAACAGATTTTTCAAGGGGTTATTCCATTCCATTCCGATTCCAACTTCCCTTCCGATCGAGGCCCAAACTCAAACACGCATTAAAACACAATATTATAGCAATCCAATCCAGCACACCCAACAATCAATCAAGAAATTCATAGTTCAATCATGAGCTTTGGGAAAACGGTTTTCAATATAATTCTTTCGATACCAGAAACGTGTGACAATAATTTTCAAAAGTGAAGACTCGAAAAACGAACACGTTCCCTAAGCGAGTTATAGAACTCACCCGAAGTGATGAAAATCACTAAAACGACGAATCTAGCAGTCGACTCGTTCAAATAGCCTCACGAACCGCCTCCGACTCGCTCCAAAACTGAACCGAACTTCCCAAGGAACTAAGACTCGAACTCAGCAACTCAAATGAGCTTCAAACAGGTTTGTTGCTTTGATGTGAGCTGTGGTACTGAATATAGGACTATAACAAAGACATGCAACTATTTGGAGCATCAACACTCCATTTTTGAGCTTGGAGCTTCAAAGGTGCACAAATGGTGATTTGCGATAGAGTGGGTTGATGGAAGATTTCTGGGCATCAATGTATAGAGGGAGAAGAATGGTGAACAATGGTGGGTTCAGATCTTACATGCATCAAGTTTCCATGGAACTCTTCTCTCTTCCAAGCCCTCTCTCTCTCGCGAGCTCTCCTCTTTCTCTCTACTCCTCACTTCAGTTTTTTTCTTTCTTATTTCTGAACTTCCACAAATTAAAGTGGGTAAGGAGGACTTAGGGTCAGCTGGTCACTTAAACTAGGGAATTTACCCAAATACCCCTTAGCTACTAATTCTATTACTTGGGACATTTTATTACCTATGAAGCTTAACTTAACTCATTACTCCTAACACTTACTCAAACAATTATTCACTTAACAAGCATAATTATCCGAATATTATAATAAATATATATAACCTCTCGCTAATTTTTAATAATTGAAATTAGCCAATTAGGGGATGTTACAATCACCCCAACTTCTAAAATTTTGTCCTCAAAATTGACAAAACATACCTTACTCGAACAAATACGGATATTTCTCCCGCATGCTCTCCTCTACTTCCCATGTCGCTTCGTCAGGTGACACACCTTCCCAAAGCACCTTGACAATAGGAATTGACCTCGTCCGGAGCGTTTTCTCGCCACGTTCGATGATCCTGATTGGGGTAGGATGATAAGATAGATCCGTTCTGATGTCAATCGCTTCATGGCTTAATGGTTGATTCGGATCATGAATATATTTCCTTAGCTGCGATACATGAAACACATCATGTAATCTGGACAATTCTGGAGGTAAGGCAATGCGATACGCTACCGGCCCAACTCGCTCGATAATCTGGAAGGGTCCGACATACCGAGGACTGAGCTTCTTTGCTCGCAAAGCAATACCGGTCCCAATGGTTGGAGAAAGTTTCAAAAAGACATGATCTCCTTCTTCGAATTCTAGCGGCCTTCTCCTCTTATCCGCATAACTCTTTTGCCGACTCTGCGCGGCTTTCATCCTTTCTCTGATTTGACGGATCTTCTCCGTAGTCTCCCGGACTAAATCTGGTCCCAACAATCTCTGCTCACCTACATCCCACCAACACAATGGTGTTCTGCACTTCCTTCCATACAATGCTTCATATGGAGCCATTCCGATACTAGAATGATAACTGTTGTTGTATGAGAATTCCACCAATGGAAGGTGATCCTCCCATCTGCCTCCACTATCGAGTACACAAGCTCTCAACATATCCTCCAATGTCTGGATTGTCCTCTCAGTCTGCCCGTCTGTCTGAGGATGGTAAGCAGTGCTAACACACACTTTTGTTCCCAACGCCATGTTCAATGCTCTCCAAAATCGAGATGTAAACTTGGGATCTCGATCACAGATGATACTTGTAGGGATTCCATGCAACTTAACAATATTCTTGAGATATTCATCTGCTAACCTAGCAACCTTGTGAGTCGAACGCACTGGAATAAAATGAGCGGACTTGGTCAGGCGATCCACCACTACCCAAATAGAATCATTTCCGGTTTGGGACCGCGGCAATCCCATGACAAAATCCATAGATATGCTTTCCCATTTCCATTCAGGTACATTCAACGGTTGTAACTGGCCGCCTGGCTTCCGGTGCTCTATCTTAACCTTTTGACACGTCAAGCATCGAGACACAAACTCTGCTATATCCACTTTCATACCTGGCCACCAGTACAATTGCTTCATATCTCGATACATCTTGGTAGACCCAGGATGTATTGAGAACTGACTCTTATGAGCTTCTTCTAAAACTTGCCTCTTCACATCCTCATCATTCGGCACACAGATTCTGCCATCAAAACAAATTACGCCATCACCGTCTTCGGTGTAACTCGGCAATCTCTTCTGCGCTTGCAGCTCTACATCACCTTCTTGGGCTGAGCGAATTAGATTCCTCAATGAACTTGAAATCTGAATGTGACTCAACACCAACCTGTTCCTTCTTGTCTTAACTCTCAAATTGAGGTCTCTGAATGATTCCAACAAAGACATCTCGTGCATCATCAACTCTGCAGTATGGATAGACTTTCTGCTTAAAGCATCGGCAACAACATTTGCCTTACCAGGATGATACTTCAATTCGAAATCATAATCCTTCAGGAATTCTACCCATCTCCTCTGCCTGTTGTTCAACTCCTTTTGGTCAAACAAATACTTAAGGCTCTTGTGGTCACTAAAGACTTCGAAACGAGACCCATACAGGTAATGTCTCCAAATCTTTAGGGCAAACACAATCGCCGCCAACTCTAAATCATGAGTTGGGTAATTCTCTTCATGCGGCTTCAACTGCCTGGAGGCATAAGCAACTACTTGTTGATTCTGCATTAGGACACATCCTAAACCCTTACCAGAAGCGTCGCAATAGATTTGGAATCCTACTGACGGATCAGGAAGAATCAGGATAGGTGCAGAAGTCAAACGACCTTTCAATTCCGTGAAACAATTTTCACAGTCTGAGTCCCAAACAAACGGATGACCCTTGCGAGTTAACCGAGTGAGTGGAAGAACCAACTGGGAAAATCCTTGAATGAATCTTCGATAGTACCCAGCTAATCCTAAGAAACTTCTTACCTCAGTAACCGTAGACGGCTGCTCCCAGTCTACCACAGCTTCGATCTTACTGGGATCCACAGCAACACCTGTCCTAGATATTACGTGGCCCAGAAACTTAACTTCTGGCATCCAAAAATCACATTTGGACGGCTTAGCATACAACTTCTTCTCTCGGAGTACGTTCAGAACAATTCGGAGATGTTGCACATGCTCCTCAATCGTCTTAGAGAACACCAAGATATCATCGATGAACACTACCACAAACTGATCCAGATAAGGATTAAAAATTCGATTCATATAATCCATGAATACAGCTGGAGCATTGGTCAAACCGAAGGGCATCACTACGAATTCATAGTGTCCATATCTCGTACGGAAAGCGGTCTTCGGGACGTCCAAAGCTCGAACCCTGATTTGGTGATAACCGGACCTTAAATCAATCTTTGAAAATACAGAAGCTCCCCTCAACTGATCTAGCAAATCATCAATTCTCGGTAGAGGGTACTTGTTCTTGACAGTCACTTTATTCAACTGACGATAATCGATACACAATCTCATACTTCCGTCCTTCTTCTTGACAAGCAACACTGGAGCACCCCATGGTGAGGCACTCGGCCGGATGAACCGCTTGGAAATTAGTTCTTCCAGTTGAACTTTCAATTCCCTCAACTCTAATGGCGACATTCGATATGGGGCTATAGAAATAGGTCCAGTGCCTGGAACCAATTCTATAGAAAATTCCACCTCACGATCCGGAGGAAACGAAGGAACTTCATCGGGAAACACATCAAGAAATTCATTAACAACTTGCACCAAAGATAAATCCTGACCTGTCTCAGTGGATGCAGACAGCATCATGACGTAAGCTTCCGCGCCTTGGAACAGATAATTACTGGCCGAAGTGAAAGAAATAACAGCTTCAGAATTTGGCGGTTGTAGCTCTACCGACTCGGAGGCAAAACCGATAGTTCGATGGAAGCAATCTATAGTCACATGGTTGGCCGTCATCCAACTCATTCCTAGGACGACATCCATGCCCTTCATTGGTAAACAAATGAAGTCTACTACAAAATTCCTGTCTCCAATGGATAGAAGACAATTTTCACATATCGCTTGGGTCTGAACACTACCCTCGGCAGCAGTCTTAATGGAGATTGGTTGAGGCAAGGGAGTTAAAGCCAATCCCAACCGTTCGGCACAAACTTTAGATATAAAACAATGAGTCGCACCTGAATCATATAAAATACTAACGGAGTTATTAAAAAGAGATCCCATACCCCTTAGTAGATTATCTGACGGTGTGACTTTCTGGGCGTCCAAGGTGTAAACTCTCCCATGAGTTGTAGTAGCAGCAGGGTTACTTCCTTGACTCTTCTCTTTCTCTGGGCAGTCCCGTGCAAAATGGCCGTCTTTCTTGCAGAAATAACACTGGTTGGATCCCATCTGGCACTTACCCTGATGGTACTTTCCACAGTTGGAACACGTACTGAATTTTGAGGAGTTCGATGACTGAACCTGTTTCCCTTTGTTGTAGTTGTGTCTGGGACCCGTCTGATGGTTAGATGATCCAACATTCTTCTTATTCTGATGGAATACTTTTCTGCTTGCATATAACCTCTTCAAGTCACTCTCAGCTATGTGTGCTTGTTGAACCATGGCAGCATAGTTAGTATAGGCAAAAGAACTCAAACTCTGAGCAATGTCTTCCCTTAGCCCATACTTGAACCTTTCGGTTTTCCACTTGTCATTGGGAGCATACCCGGCCAAACCGAAGAATTGATATAACTCTTCAAACTTAGCCGCGTACTGACCCACAGTTGAACTTCCTTGAGTGAGAGTCAGAAACTCGTTCTCCTTGTCGAACATCATGGCTGTCGGAAAGAACTGCTCCAAAAATACCTGCTTGAAATGTTCCCAAGTCTGGGGAGTACCCAGAGTTACCATCATGGCTTTGGCATTAGTCCACCAGTTGTTAGCTTCTCCTTTCAGCATATGAGTTGCCAATCTCAACTTGTCATCATCAGTTACTTGCATAGCTACGAAGATCTTCTCTATATCATCTAGCCAATGCTGAGCTTCCATAACATCCGGTCCTCCTCGGAACTCAGACGGCTTCATTTTCAGGAATTCAGAGAAAACCCTCCTTGGGTCAGCTTGAGGCTCAGGGACTTGCTGGGGCTGAGCTTGAGCATTCTGTTGCATCTGCAGCATATCTTCCATCATCTTCTGTTGCCTCTCGATCACGTTCTGCATCCATGCAGAATGCGGATCAACTGGTGGGTTATTCCTCGATCCTCCTGCCATAATTCTGCAAATGATACACCAAGTATTAAGTTGATCAGTCTCAATGTCTCTTAGTATCACAAGAAGCAAGATAGCAGAGTTACTCGAGGGACAAAACCACCCTAACTGTCTAAGCCCGACTAGGTCGAACTGCTCTGATACCATAATGTAACACCCCGATAAATTCTAATATATAGAACTACCGAAATGCACTAAATGGCATACATCAGAGTAACTTCCTGTTATTGAAATATTGAACACATCTAAAACTTTTGGCAATACATAACATCGGGTTCTCTGGACCTCATAAACTTCCTTGAAAATGCTTAAGTTCAAACTTAAGACTCATACATAATCCTGGTGTTCAATAATCCAAAAACATAAAGTAGCGGAAACGATTTTACAACTTGACAATGGAAGTTATACAATCAGAACATAGAAACCATAAACGGAAACAAGGTCTAAAACATTAAACTAGGTCTTCAATGACTCCAAGAGTCACACCAGCTAACCATGCTTTACCGCCTTTGCTTTCCCCTGTTTCTCTGTAAAAACCACAAATATGAAGGGTGAGATAAACATTATCTCAGTGAGTCCTATCGAGACCCCTTACTACTCTAGCGGTTCATTATGCCTTGTTTTGAACTCGTGGTCCTAAAAAGCAACCACGTGGAAATACATTCAGTTCCTGTAACCTTCATGCTCATGGCCCTCCTAAGCGACACATGAAGCATGCAATCTTTGTTCCATGTTTTTAGCATAACACCTCAGTCTACCTATTTTATAGGCATTCTCTTGACCTTTTGGTGAACCCATCCCGCTATTTCTAGTGGGTGAAACAATCTTGAGTCTAGGTTTTGGGGCTCATGACTTCCCCTCCCCTAGTATGCTAACCTCTTAGGGTCGTCACCCTTTTTCCTCTTGTATTTATTATACATTTTCAGTCTGTGTACCCGCAATGGGCTGTTAGTCATTCCAGTCAAGTACCATGTACCATATCAGTCAATTTCAGTGTACAATATCAATCAAGTATCGTGTGTTATTATCATTCTTTGACATTTGCACTCTCGCGTTCTCTAAGAGCGGTTTTCCATTTTTATTCATAACACACAATCTTTCTATCGAACATGCTCAATCTCATATCATTGTTACCTTTTCATTATTGTGGGACCTTGGGGAATGGATTAGAAGAGGATTGGAATCATTTGGAATGGATAAAATGCACTTTGAAATTGAAGGTCAGAAAATCTCACACGACCCGTGCGTGTAGGCGCACGGCCCGTGCGTGGTTGAACAGTTTGTAGAAATTTTTCCAGGAAGATACGCACGACCCGTGCGACTAAGCGCACGATCCGTGCGTTAGCTACCAGATTTACAGAAAGTTTCAGAGACTTACGCACGACCCGTGCTACTGGGCACACGATCCGTGCGCATTTTAAAAATACAGTTCATGTCGTATCAGATGGAGGCGCACGACCCGTGCCCAGAGGCACACGATCCGTGTGGCTCCATCAGTTTCCAGTAAACAGATTTTTCAAGGGGTTATTCCATTCCATTCCGATTCCAACTTCCCTTCCGATCGAGGCCCAAACTCAAACACGCATTAAAACACAATATTATAGCAATCCAATCCAGCACACCCAACAATCAATCAAGAAATTCATAGTTCAATCATGAGCTTTGGGAAAACGGTTTTCAATATAATTCTTTCGATACCAGAAACGTGTGACAATAATTTTCAAAAGTGAAGACTCGAAAAACGAACACGTTCCCTAAGCGAGTTATAGAACTCACCCGAAGTGATGAAAATCACTAAAACGACGAATCTAGCAGTCGACTCGTTCGAATAGCCTCACGAACCGCCTCCGACTCGCTCCAAAACTGAACCGAACTTCCCAAGGAACTAAGACTCGAACTCAGCAACTCAAATGAGCTTCAAACAGGTTTGTTGCTTTGATGTGAGCTGTGGTACTGAATATAGGACTATAACAAAGACATGCAACTATTTGGAGCATCAACACTCCATTTTTGAGCTTGGAGCTTCAAAGGTGCACAAATGGTGATTTGCGATAGAGTGGGTTGATGGAAGATTTCTGGGCATCAATGTATAGAGGGAGAAGAATGGTGAACAATGGTGGGTTCAGATCTTACATGCATCAAGTTTCCATGGAACTCTTCTCTCTTCCAAGCCCTCTCTCTCTCGCGAGCTCTCCTCTTTCTCTCTACTCCTCACTTCAGTTTTTTTCTTTCTTATTTCTGAACTTCCACAAATTAAAGTGGGTAAGGAGGACTTAGGGTCAGCTGGTCACTTAAACTAGGGAATTTACCCAAATACCCCTTAGCTACTAATTCTATTACTTGGGACATTTTATTACCTATGAAGCTTAACTTAACTCATTACTCCTAACACTTACTCAAACAATTATTCACTTAACAAGCATAATTATCCGAATATTATAATAAATATATATAACCTCTCGCTAATTTTTAATAATTGAAATTAGCCAATTAGGGGATGTTACACACACACACACACACACTGGCACACGCACACACACCAGACACGGCGCCCATGCACAGGGCGCCAGAAACAGGAACAGAACACCAGGCAACATGGACAAGCACGGCGCCCAGGCACAGGGCGCCAAAAACAGCATCTAAGACAATGGCGCCCATGGCGCCCTAGGGGTCTATGTTTTCGTTATTTCACCAATTTAAATGACCAATCCTTAATCACCAATGCCAATCACCATGAATTGTCAATCATCACACCACTTAACAATTAATCGAACACCTAGCATGCACTTAGCAATAACAACAATGAGCACCAATTTTTAGAGTCACAACAATCACCAACGATACCAAATTTCAATTCAACCTTGATATAATTCAACTAACACCAAATCAAACATCAAAATCAGTCAAAGGGTATTATAGGACCTATCCCCACATAACCCCATCATAAAACCCTATTATAAGGATGAACCCCACCCTTACCTTATAGTAGGAGAGCACCAATTCTCTTGATCGAGTCACCATAAAAACCTCAGCAACACAACTCCTCTCTGCTCCCTTGAATTCGCGAATTCCTCCTCCTCCTCTTCTCCCTTGGGTGCGCCGAAACCCTTTCTCTCTTTCTCTCCTCTATTCGCAACTCTTCTTTCTTTTTTTTTCTCAAAACAATTCGCAAATGAGACTAAACCCTAGCCTAGGCGCTTCACCTATGCGCCTAGCTAGTGGGCTTTGGATCACGGGCTTTCCTCCAGCTTAAGCCCGATCACTAACACCATCCCCTAATATTCAATTATACACCTCTTAGTCCAATGCTAATATAATTACAGCATTAAAATAAATAAATAAATAATTGGGTACATAATTGTTTAATTAAATAATTTAATTAAATATTTGGGCGTTACATGAATTTCATTCAGGAACGGTCAGCCATTCCATAGAAAACTGTAAGGCATTGAAGCATGTTGTCCAAGAGCTGATCGCCTCGCGATGGTTGAATTTCAAGGAAAAGGGTCCTAATGTGGCTACCAACCCATTACCAGGACATGGGATGCCCTCAACTAATGCAGTTGAGGATTCCGCAGAGCAGTCCCTAATCAGGAGGGTAGAATGCATCCAGACACCCCTGGAAGCGATTCATGCTAATTTGTGTTCCTTTGGGATTATCAAGAGAGAATGCACTAGAAAGAACCCATGCAATGACCATCACTGCAATGGAAACAGTGAGGCGTTCAAACAAGTGCTTCAGGGCCTGTTGGACCGGCACATAATACAAGTAGACTCTCTAAAAAAGGAAGAAGACGTATCAACCATCCAGTCGAACAGGGGCAGGAATACGGATACTCGACGGCCGCAAGAGATTCTCTATAGCAAAGACCCAAGGATGGCCCCTGCTGCACCAAAGGCAATAACCATTCGGGTACCAACT
This sequence comes from Astragalus membranaceus, assembly GCA_039519185.1. Taxonomy (NCBI): domain Eukaryota; kingdom Viridiplantae; phylum Streptophyta; class Magnoliopsida; order Fabales; family Fabaceae; genus Astragalus; species Astragalus membranaceus. The sequence continues at coordinate 97,840,599 of CM076846.1, read as the reverse complement.
CCGTTCCCTTTCAAATACACGAATGCAGTCCCGTGGAATTACAGTGTGAAAGTTCAGAGCAATCCTGATGTCACCAACATCTCGGGAAGCAGCGAAATGACTCGGAGCGGGCGCATCTATGCTCCTGAAGGACCCGGGGAAAGAAAATCAAATGAAAGAGAAAAGATTGACAAAGGAAAAAACATAGAGGGGGAGCCATCTGACAAAAATACAGGCAAGAAAGCACTATCTGAGCAAGAAGCCAGTGAGTTTCTAAAGATTATGAGGCAGAGTGAGTACAAGGTAGTGGATCAGCTGAATCAGACCCCTGCTAAGATATCTTTGCTATCACTATTACTCAATTCTGAAGCCCACCGCGCAACACTAATGAATGTGCTGAGTGAAGCCCATGTCACTCACGACATCACAGTTGGTCAGTTTGATGGGATCGTCGGAAATATCGTTGCAAACAACTACCTCACCTTCACAGATGACGAGATCCCCGTTGAGGGAAGAGGGAACAACAAGGCTTTGCATATCTCCATGAAATGTGGGGAATACTCTCTAGCTCGGGTACTTATCGATAACGGATCGTCCCTGAATGTACTACCCAAAGCAACCATGAACAAGCTAGACGTAGATTGTTCATACATGAAACCCAGTTCTACACTGGTCAGGGCATTCGATGGGTCTAAAAGAGAGGTCATCGGAGAGGTGGAGTTACCTGTACAAGTAGGTCCAGAGGTCTTCACAGTGAGTTTCCAAGTAATGGACATCAATCCGTCTTAAAGTTGTCTTCTGGGAAGACCTTGGATCCATTCTGCAGGGGCTGTGCCCTCTTCTCTACATCAAAAGCTCAAGTTCATAGTCAACAACAAGTTGGTGGTCGTTTCGGGGGAAGAAGAGTTGCTAGTTAATAAGCCGTTTCCTATCCGCTATGCTGAGGCTGCAGAAGAATCTTTCGAGACCGCCTTCCAAGCACTAGAAATTGCAAATGCTGTCTTTGTGGGGGATGGGGCCCCATCGCTAAAACCAAAGCTGTCCAAAGCTGCAATGATGATCGCTAAAGTCATGACAAGCCAGGGTTATCAAGCTGGAAGTGGTTTAGGGAAGACTGAACAAGGGATACTAACACCCATACTGCTGCATGAAAACAAAGACAGACGTGGGATAGGGTACCGGCCTAGTCATACTGACAAAGGAAGGATCGTCGCGGAAAAGAAGGGGCAGAGGTTGGCCAAACTTGAGGGTCGGGAGCCAGATATGATGAAGATTTTCATCTGTGACATAAATCAAAGCTTTCAGAGCACAGGGATGCTAGATCCTAACCAGGTCGCAGCTATTGAAGATGATTCAAGTGCTGAAAATGGTGATGTCAGTCTTGAGCGTCGTTGTCCTGCAAACGAAAAGATCAAGAATTGGGAGATCGTCGATTTTCCTGTAGTTTTTAGTTCAAAGTAATGTTTCTGTAATGCAATCCTATGGCTCTGCCCAAGGCCTTAGGACATTTCATTCGGGCACACATGTTTCTTTTCAATATCAATATCAATAAAATGTTATTTCAGATTCTCCAATAAATTTCAGTTTTCTTTTGCATTTGCTTTTTATTTTCTTTTGCTCATTTTTCATTCCATCAATTTATACTAATGCAGTTTTGAAAAAAACATCTTTGAAAATAACAACGCCAATAATTCATACTGTGACTTTGATCACCCCATTAATCAAACTGAGGAAGATGTTGAAGATAACTGAGAAACTCCTCCAGAGTTAATGAGAATGATGGAACAAGAGGAAAAAGTGATTCAACCCCACGAGGAACTTACGGAGACAATAAATTTGGGCACAGAAGAAGATAAGAAAGAGATTAAAATTGGCATCACGATGAAAGACAGTGAGCGAGAGAAATTGGTTAAGCTTTTGTCGGACTATGTTGACGTCTTCGCATGGACATACCAAGACATGCCTGGACTGGACCCCAACATAGTCGAGCATAAGTTACCAGTAAAGCCCGAATGCCCGCCGGTAAAACAAAAGCTGAGAAGGATGAAGCCAGAAATGTCATTGAAAATCAGAGATGAGGTCAAGAAGCAATTCGACGCTGGATTCTTAGCGGTAGCAAAATATCCTCAATGGGTAGCCAACATTGTCCCGGTTCCAAAAAAAGATGGAAAAGTTCAGATGTGTGTCGACTATCGAGATTTGAATAGAGCCAGCCCTAAAGATGACTTCCCCTTGCCTCACATTGATGTCCTGGTAGATAGCACATCGCAACACTCTCTTTTCTCCTTGATGGACGGATACTCCGGATATAATCAAATCAAGATGGCCCCTGAGGACCTGGAGAAAACCACCTTCATCACTCTTTGGAGTACCTTCTGCTACAAAGTAATGCCATTTGGCCTAAAGAACGCCGGTGCCACGTACCAAAGGGCAATGGTGGCTTTATTCCATGACATGATGCATAAGGAAATTGAAGTCTATGTGGATGACATGATCGCAAAGTCCAAGACTGAAGAAGAACATGTTGTTAATCTGCAAAAATTATTTGAACGCCTAAGGAAGTTCAAACTCAGATTAAACCCCGCCAAATGCACTTTCGGTGTAAGATCAGGAAAGTTGTTGGGGTTCATAGTCAGTTAGAGGGGAATAGAAGTGGATCCAGCCAAAGTACAAGCAATAATAGAAATGCCAGCGCCTAAAACCGAAAGAGAAGTTCGTGGGTTCCTAGGAAGGTTGAACTACATCTCCAGATTCATATCCCAATTAACATCGACCTGTGAGCCTATCTTCAAATTGCTATGCAAGAACCAAGTAGCAAAGTGGAACGATAAGTGCCAGGAAGCCTTTGAAAAGATCTAGAGGTACCTCCAAAATCCACCGATTCTGATGCCACCGGTGCAGGGCAGACCCCTCATTCTATACTTAACAGTGCTAGACAACTCAATGGGCTGCGTACTGGGGTAACATGATGAGTTTGGAAGGAGAGAACATGCCATCTACTACCTAAGCAAGAAGTTCACAGAGTGCGAGACAAGATATTCATTGTTGGAAAAAACATGTTACGCTTTGGCCTGGGCTGCACGTCGTCTGAGGCAGTATATGCTGAGCCAGACGACTTGGTTGGTATCTCAAATGGATCCAATCAAGTACATTTTTGAAAAACCTGCACTCACAGGAAGAATCGCCCGCTGGCAAATGCTACTATCCGAATACAACCTATTGTACGTCACTCAGAAAGCAATCAAAGGTAGTGCCTTAGCTGAATACTTGGCGTATCATCCCATTGAGGATTACCAATCAATGCAGTATGATTTTCCGGACGAAGATATAATGGCTTTATTCGGAGAAGGGAAATCTCCAGACAGCGAAAGGTGGAGGATGTCATTCGATGGAGATTCCAATTTGTATGGACACGAGGTCGGAGCTGTATTGATTTCTCCTGATAACCGCTTCATACCCTTTACTGCTAGACTGAGCTTCTATTGCACCAATAACATTGCAGAATATAAAGCGCGTGTCCTAGGCATCAAAGCGGCCCTTGAATGGAAAGTCAAAAGACTCGATGTATATGGGGACTCAGCACTAGTCATCCATCAGATAAAAGGTGATTGGGAAACCAGGGATCCCAAATTGATTCCTTATCATGATCACATCCAAAAGATGATTGAACGATTCGACGAGATCACTTTCCACATCTCCCCCGTGAAGAAAATCAATTGGCTGACGCTTTGGCGACTTTGTCATCAATGTTCAATAAGCTAACAAAAATATCTACACCGATGAATGGGTTGTGAACCGTATCTATAATTGTATTGTGGAGTATACTTTTGTTTTAAACCTGAACCGCAAACTCTGAGCATTCGTGGAATGTGAACCTCCCTGTTGTACAGGAAATTGGAAAAAGGAATTCTAATCACTCAGTTTTGACTCTTAAACACCTGTTCAGAATGGTGTTTACTGTAAGTTTTTCCAAGAAACCTACTTCCAGTAATTGCCATTAGTAGTGATGGCCATTCAACCATTAGAATTGATTCCGAAATCTTAATCTCTAAGATCCCAACTAACTGGTTAGAAAAACGAGGAGCTTGAAGTCACCTCCGTGGCGAACATGATGTTGTTATGGGAGTAGAACCCGTCCTGAAGCCATATTGATTAATGTAATGTAATAATTATGTCTGGATAGTCGCGGAAGTTCGAAAAGAAACTGGGCCAAGGAAAATTCTAAATAATAAATTCAACGAATCAATACGAAGACACTTATGGTGTGCTCGTGTGATTCCCGAAATAACTTTGTTTTCAAAAATTCCCTGGTGCCCTCGCAATTTCAACTTCGTGACTAATCCGAGAATAATTGCTACATTGAAGTTAATCGAGAAACCAAGGATTGCATAGGATGGCACTAAATCGTAACTTCTAAAGAAAACCTTATGTCATTCTAGTAAGATTCCTAATATCGAAATTCGCATCTCCTTAAGATTCGAGTAATCAATATCTATGAAAGATAGGTATCAAAATTCAAAGCCTAGTTGATCTAGAAAGACAACTATGATTGGATAAGTCGTTGACTTAGACAATCCTGAAAGACCCATAACCTGTATAAGGGCACCGAACTGTAGGTTTGAGTTCTGAAGACAGAGTCATAATGGTCGAAAGACACACCCTTATCTTTGGTTTGGGTTAGCTAAAACATCGGTTGTACTGGTGACTACCTGAGATGCTAGAAATGTTTCTAAGATAACCGAAGACGTGGGTTACTCAAACGTTTGTTCGGAACTAATGGAAGGCTAGGTAACACGTGAATATAATTGCTAGTTGGAGAGGTGTCAAGCCATGTTAGGGCAATCATCTTTTGGCAGTTCTAGTGCTCAAGCTTCCGCTACTGTAGTGGAACTCCAATCGTTAATCTTGAGTTCGTTAAAATCAACAGTAAGTTGTTGTGGCTTGAATCGGTCGGATGGGTCAAGGTTAGTTCTCCATTCTATTAACCTATGGTTAGACATCGATAAATCAAGTATGTGCTGAATTCAGAATTGTCCGATCGTGGTCCAGTACACGATGCCTTTCTACGACAATCCAACAGTTGAGTACTATAGTGTTTTTCCCTTTCACCCACTATACCCGTATGATGGGAGGAGGTCGGAGGATGACCCGTATGTCGGTCTGAGACTAAATGATTGGACAGTGAAAGTATGACACATGAGTCCTTGATAGTGAATCCTACAACCTTTGTGTAGTCTCTTGAGACAATCAAGTCGTGTCTATTTTTCATCACGAAATATAGACCTTTGTTTTAATCTTGAAGTTTCATCTTGGACTAAGCCGAGAAAAGGATGAAAAGGAAGAGAATTGGATCAAATAGAGTAGCGGTCAAAGAAAATTTTTAAAATAAAATTTCCGCTTCCCTTTCGGCCCAATGTCCTTCCCGATCCCTTCCTCGAACGAACCCAATTCTTTTCTTCTAACGGAGCAGCACTCAAGCACGATAATAGAAGTTTGTGAGATCTTGATCGCACAAATGGCTGGTTCCAACAAAGTAACACTTCTACTCTCACTTTCAAACTCGTAACCTTTAAATATCAGAGAATGAAATTCCGCTTTGTTGGGGCGTCGTGCATTGAGTAAGGTCATCTATAAGTTGGGGTGAATTAACTTTTGGGATAGTCGTATTTTCAAACTAACGTCATTAGAAACCCCATTTAAAAGAATTTTCATTCAAATGGAACTATTGTTTTTCATGTTTTGGAACTGATTTACTGAAAGAATATTTTATTATTAATTTAGAGTTTTTCCTGGATTCGGTTGCAAGGAAAGATCGTTTCTAGATTCCTTGGACTGAAAGTCAACCTATTTTATAAAATAACTCTGTTTGCTTCAGTCGAGATTTTTAGTAAAATGAGTCAAACGCTTTTGTGAGCGTAACTCGGGAAGGGAAGAAAACTTTTCTTTTTGATACCGCAGGGTTTGATTCCAAAGAAATTCTCTTATAAACATCCTTTCTTCCAATGCAAGCTACGGCTAGACCGAAACCTTCCGAGTTCCTGACTTCGATAGTGCAGAATGTGTGGATACCATAATTATGAGTTCGTGTCCTCAACAGATTGTAGGCATTCCATCGTCCATAGCAATTAGTGTCAGCTTTCAAGGGGTCGGAATAGTTAATTTCTGAAGAAAGTATCTATCTTCATGATGTCTTTCACGTGTCTCAGTTGAGAAAATGTATTCCCAATCCACTTCAGCCGTTGAGCGTTAACACGATCGATCTTCAACCGGATTTACCATTCCAACCTTATCCTAGTCATATCCTAGGGCCTGGCGTCAAGACATTTAGGTCAAGGACTATTCCGATTTTCAAGGTAGTCTGAGAAGGCTTCTCAGCCGAAGAGGCTACTCGGGAAAAGAGAAGAGGACATGATGACCCGATATCAACATCTTTTTGCTAAAGGTTCGTCATGTCAATTTTTAGGACAAAATTTTTAAAAGTTGGGGTGATTGTAACATCCCTAATTTTTGAAGACTCGTACTATGATGCCTAAGACCGAGTAATTATTTGTGGGAATAATTGGTCGTGTCTCAGGGATTAATAGTCGAGGAAAAGTCCAAAGAAATCCTACTCTACATTTAATTGTGGCTTAGTCATAATTTAAATGAACAATTAGAGCGCAAGGGTAAAATGGTCATTTCACTAAATATCATCGGATCAATCTAGTAAGTGGTCAGTGTTGTATTTGTTGGTCGACCTGTAACACCCCAAATTTAATTAGTTATCTAATTGAATCGTTTATTTTAATTAATTGGGGATTATGGGGTGGTAGAAAATAAAATAAATATATGCGAGGTAATTGGACCTATTTATAAGGTGTGGACTAGTATTAATTAAATTAGAGTTTTAATTACTTCAGGAGGTGTTTGAGTAACTAAGGGGGTGTAAATAAGGGCCCATGAGCCATTAGTTGGCCCATGACCCATTATCCTAGCTAAGGGGGTCGAATAAGGTGTAGGGGTTCTCTAGGGTTGCCTCATTATTCACTTATCACTCAAAGGAAGAAAAGGAAAAGGAATAGAGGGAGGAGAAGAAAGGAGGCCGAAGCCAAAAACCAAGAGAGAGGGAAGAAAATCGTGAAGGGCTCAAGTGGAAGAGGAGGAAAACGTGAGCACTCAAGAAGGAGGAAGCTTGCCTTGTGATTTTCTTGGAGCCTTGCCTAGTATTTTCAAATTCCTAAAGGTTAGAGGGTTCTTCTTTCCATTTTAATAGCTTATGTGATGAGCATTGTTTAGGGTTAGTTTCTTGAGTATTTTCTTGAATGATTGGTGTGATGTGGTGTTGTTGCCTTGCTGAAATTCGTATGCTAAAAATATGCTTGGTTATGTGTGAAATGAACAATATGGATGGTGCACACCAAGTGTTTGATGTTATGACTAAATGGTATTTTTTTTTGGTGGAAAACGTGATGGTTAGCATTCATATTGATAATAGGTGCTGGGGATTTAATTTGGTGTTTTTAGGATGTGAGGAACTAAAATTTTGATGGAGTCCTAGCCCTAGGCGCCTAATTGCTATTGCTGAAAACCATTGAAAACTGTTGCTGAAATTGCTGAAACTGTTGCTGAAGATTGCTCCTAGGCGCCCTGCTGCTGGGCGCCAAGAGCAGTGTCACTGTGTGCTGGATTTTGCAGGAACAGCGCGCCCCTGTCCTGGGCGCCAAGGGCCCATGCCCTGTCTGTGTTGCGAGTCACGTTCCCAGGCGCCCTGGTGCTGGGCGCCGGGGAGCAGAATGTTGCCTAATTTTTTCTAAACTTGTTTTTAATGTAACTTTTGACTCGGTTGTCCAAATTGGATGGTTCAAAATGCGTTTCGAAGATTATTCAGGTGCCTACCTAGATATTCTAATTTTAGGCAAAAATGAGTTATTTTTCTGATGGGTTCTGGGCGCCTCAAGTGGCTGCCTCGGTGGTCGTGGTGGTTACGTTGAAAAACTGTTTTCGGTGTTTAAAACCTTCTGGTGTCAATAATGATGTGTAAATGACGATTATGCCCTTAGTGGCTAGTTAAATGACGTTTTTGCCCTTAGTGGCCAATATTAATGATATTGATGTGTAAATGACGATGGTGCCCTTAGTGGCCAATGTTGATTGATGATGTTTGTAAATAAGTGCCGATGAGGCCCAAAGGGCTAAGCAACATTGTTATGTGTAATTATGAATTAAAATAAGTGACGATGAGGCCCGAAGGGCTAAGCGACGTTGTTATGTGTAATCATGAATTGACAGGTGCTGTGCCTCTTAGTAGGCACACTAGTAAGTGACGGGTCACATAGTTGACCGTGATTGTATGTGTTTGTGCATGGTGCATGTCATAGTGTCGCATGCATCCCATGTGCATAAACCCAGTGACGTTTGAGGCCCAAAAGGCTAAGTGACGATGAGGCCCGAAAGGCTAACCGACGTTTGTGAAAGGTACCTCATGCATATGCCCGCGAGTGGGTTGCACTTCATATACTTACATGACCTTGTGATGAGCTTTGTAGTGATTGAATTGACGTTTGTGCTGTGGTTTGTATAGCTGGCATTGCGATGATTCGTTGTGGTGATTAATTTGATGTCTGACTTGTTGCTTGATGACCGTGAAACTGATGATGTTGCTGCCCTTGTTGTGAATTGGTGTTCCCTAATTGCCTTTCCTAATATAGTGCTTATCTCATACGTTATTATTTATGTAAAGAGACTCACCCTACTGCTTTTATGTTGCTTCTCATGTCGGCAACGTGCAGGTGATAGCGAGTGAAGGTTATCCTCATACATTCTTCTAGTAGGATGTGTCATGCTCTGATACGTAGCACCGGGGGAAGGGCGTCTTATGTTTACTTGTCATTTTATTTGATGTTGTTAGACTGCTATTTTGTGATGTATTGGATTATGTTCAAACTTGTTGTTATTCCGCTGTGATGGTGAATATATTCTATTGGTGTAAACTAAACAGGAGATTTGTGGGCTTGCCCCTTTGACTGTGTGCTATGTATCGTGCTGTTATTTTGTTGAAGTATATCAATTCAAGTTGTTGATTTAAATGGAGTTAAGTGTAGCACTCTCTTGTGACTGTTTTAAAAAGAAAAAGAAACTCTGATTTTATTAAATAGTAGATTATTAGAAGGGGGTGTTACATTAGTGGTATCAGAGCAATGGTTGGTCCGTCCGGCCAAGTAGTCGAGTCGTTGTGTCGGTGTACGACCAACTGTTGTCTTTTAAGTGCTGACCAATATTTGTGTTGCAGGTAAGCCAAGAGTTGCTAATGGTAAGTGGACTAGTGGGGGAGATGCCCCTACTGGTACTGTGTGTTGTATTGCATTTCCGTGTGTGAACTTGTGTCCCTGTTGTTGGTTGCTGTTCTTTAACTTTCTTGTGGAACGAATTCTGATTTCGTTTGTGTGGTTTTCAATAACTTACCTGGTTGTTTAATGTTCACATGTGTTTTGACTGACTTAGAATTGTTTCGACACTAGGTCTTGTATAAGCTCTTTTGTGGTGTGTCTTGATGTGGAGTCTAAATGCATTGTGAAAATTGTTTTGGTGAATAATGTCAAGCTGTTACCCTGACATACAAAAATGTTTTGATCACTTTAAGTGATGTCGTCCATGCTTAAAAATGTTGAGTTTTGATGTCCCTTGATTTATAATTGTTTTCCATTATGGGACTGTTTGTATTTATTTTAAAGAGCTATGACATCTTTTACTTATCAGAAAACAATTGTTGATGTTATTTGAAAACGGTTATGCTCGTTTTTCCGCACCTTTTCGCTTATACTTATTTTCGGGGTAAGGGTGGTCATTCTTGCTATAGTCGTTATTTTCTTCTACCTTGTAAGTGCAACTAAACACGACGATTTCGAAATGTCAACTACATGTTAAGTCGGTTGTTTCATTCTTGTATGGTCCCTGGTTGTGTTGACATGCAGCGTTGTGAGTTTAAGGTCTTCATGAATTGTTTTGCAAATTTCCATGCTACTTGGAGTTTGATATTGTACGCTTGGATTTTACGAAAGTTTTTGGTTTGAAAGCTACAAGCATTGTCCTCTCCTATTTCTACAACCCCATGAGATGATTTTGAAAAGTGGACTATGTTTTATGTTGTTGTTAGTATCCCACGTATTTTACTCCATTTGGCCTTTTGCTTAATTTCCCTCCACATGTGATGTTTCCAACTCCGAACCTTTGCGAACTATTTCATGACCGTGAGCTGTAATTTCCTACGTTGAATTTTCCCTGATTTTGTTTTAGCCGTTGCACTCTTTGTGATTGGTGCCACGTGATTTTGAAATACCTTAAACATTTAAAATGTGCACTGGCACTGTTTTTTTTTGCACTTCCTTGAGCTAGCTTTTACTGTCATATGTTCTTGAGGATACCTCATTCAAACTGGTTAAGCTAACGAGGAAATCAATTCCTATAACGTGCCTTATGTTCTGTGTCGAAAAGTTCTAAATAAGTATTTTGTGCATGTGTGTGGTTGTACATTTCGTATGTGTGCCTTTAACTATGAATGGAAATCGCCTGTACCGAGTCTTCATGATTTTGTGTTAAGTAGTTATATTTCTAATCCAGTATGTACTACGTGAATCTTGATATTGTGCGCTTGAGTCTTTATGATAAATTTCCTTTTGGTTGTTTCTTCCTGAGTAGTTTTGAAAATATTAAAATGATAATGTCTGCCGAGGATGGATATATGTTTTCCTAAAGTTAGTTTTGTTGCTAAACGTTCATATGAATGCTTAAACTAATTTGGTTCGGTTGATGTGTAGTTTTATGTAAATACTTTTGCTATAGCATATTTTTACTTCTATGTTGACGCTCTAGGCTAAGTGTTTTGTGGATATTGGTCCACTAAATTGTTTTTGGTGTCATTGCCATACTAGCATGCTATAACTCTTGGAAAATAATAAGGTCCTATTACACAATTGTTATTTTCTCTGAATTTTCTGAAACCGATTTAAGGATCAAGCACTCTGATTTTGTGACTTGTCTTACTATATTTACGCACTTAGTAAACTTCTCGTGATGTTGTTGACGCTATTGTTGTCATTGTTTTGCTGGTTGCTGTTGCTGTTGTTTTTCTGAAAAACTATTATTACTGTTTTCGGAAAAATTATTGTTACTGTTTTCAGAAAAATTATTGTTGCTGCTTTTCTGAAAATAATTACTGCTGTTCCTTGAAAATTGTTACTGCTGTTTTCGGAAAATTACTGTTACTGTCCCTGATTTTGTGCACTGCTCCTACTTTTATGAGTTGTGCCTATTTGAATTGTTGACCGTTCCGTGTGTCTGGTTCTTTCTATTATGTTGTTAGCTGTTGCCGGTGCCTTAGTGCCCGATTGTTGCGACTGAGTTGTTGATATTGCTGTTGTTGATGATGTTGTTACTAATGATGTTGATATTAATATTGTTGTTGTCATCGTTGTTGTCTTGTCTTGGGTATCGCCGAATGGCCCAAGTTGTGTTGATGTTCTGTCGTGGGTACCGCCGAATGGCCCCCATGGTTTCGTTGTTGTGATTGCTGATTTGTTGTTGTGGGCCTATGGCCATTGTTGATAAGCGATAGATGATCCCGGAGTCTGACTGTGATGCTAAAATGCGTTGTTGTAATAATGTTGTCATAGAACCAAACCATTGGCAGGCTGTTAGTGTGCGTACCCATGAGGATACATGAGTGAGATAGAATGCAAGTTAGTCTATCAGAGTGGCGCAGCGGAGTAGAGAGTGAGCCTGATTATTACTGCTTGAAGTTACCTGGCTGAATAAGTAGGAGGGACGGCCGCCCAAGCACTTACCGCCGGTAATCAGGGGAATAATAATCAGCGTGATAGGTAGCACTAGATGCCTAGATGGAGGTAGTGGGTAGCGGAGGAATGTTGGCTTTAGCAGGAAAATTTCGAGGACGAAATATTCTCAGTGGGGGAGAGTTGTAACACCCCAAATTTAATTAGTTATCTAATTGAATCGTTTATTTTAATTAATTGGGGATTATGGGGTGGTAGAAAATAAAATAAATATATGCGAGGTAATTGGACCTATTTATAAGGTGAGGACTAGTATTAATTAAATTAGAGTTTTAATTATTTCAGGAGGTGTTTGAGTAACTAAGGGGGTGTAAATAAGGGCCCATGAGCCATTAGTTGGCCCATGACCCATTATCCTAGCTAAGGGGGTCGAATAAGGTGTAGGGGTTCTCTAGGGTTGCCTCATTATTCACTTATCACTCAAAGAAAGAAAAGGAAAAGGAATAGAGGGAGGAGAAGAAAGGAGGCCGAAGCCAAAAACCAAGAGAGAGGGAAGAAAATCGTGAAGGTCTCAAGTGGAAGAGGAGGAAAACGTGAGCACTCAAGAAGGAGGAAGTTTGCCTTGTGATTTTCTTGGAGCCTTGCCTAGTATTTTCGAATTCCTAAAGGTTAGGGGGTTCTTCTTTCCATTTTAATAGCTTATGTGATGAGCATTGTTTAGGGTTAGTTTCTTGAGTGATTTTCTTGAATGATTGGTGTGATGTGGTGTTGTTGCCTTGCTGAAATTCGTATGCTAAAAATATGCTTGGTTATGTGTGAAATGAACAATATGGATGGTGCACACCAAGTGTTTGATGTTATGACTAAATGGTATTTTTTTTGGTGGAAAACGTGATGGTTAGCATTCATATTGATAATAGGTGCTGGGGATTTAATTTGGTGTTTTTAGGATGTGAGGAACTAAAATTTTGATGGAGTCCTAGCCCTAGGCGCCTAATTGCTATTGCTGAAAACCATTGAAAACTGTTGTTGAAATTGCTGAAACCGTTGCTGAAGATTGCTCCTAGGCGCCCTGCTGCTGGGCGCCAAGAGCAGTGTCACTGTGTGCTGGATTTTGCAGGAACAGCGCGTCCCTGTCCTGGGTGCCAAGGGCCCTTGCCCTGTCTGTGTTGCGAGTCACGTTCCCAGGCGCCCTGGTGCTGGGCGCCAAGGAGCAGAATGTTGCCTAATTTTTTCTAAACTTGTTTTTAATGTAACTTTTGACTCGGTTGTCCAAATTGGATGGTTCAAAATGCGTTTCGAAGCTTATTCAGGTGCCTACCTGGATATTCTAATTTTAGGCAAAAATGAGTTATTTTTCTGATGGGTTCTGGGCGCCTCCAGTGGCTGCCCCGGTGGTCGTGGTGGTTACGTTGAAAAACTGTTTTCGGTGTTTACAACCTTTTGGTGTCAATAATGATGTGTAAATGACGATTATGCCCTTAGTGGCTAGTTAAATGATGTTTTTGCCCTTAGTGGCCAAAATTAATGATATTGATGTGTAAATGACGATGGTGCCCTTAGTGGCCAATGTTGATTGATGATGTTTGTAAATAAGTGCCGATGAGGCCCAAAGGGCAAAGCGACGTTGTTATGTGTAATTATGAATTAAAATAAGTGACGATGAGGCCCGAAGGGCTAAGCGACGTTGTTATGTGTAATCATGAATTGACAGGTGCTGTGCCTCTTAGTAGGCACACTAGTAAGTGACGGGTCATATAGTTGACCGTGATTGTATGTGTTTGTGCATGGTGCATGTCATAGTGTCGCATGCATCCCGGCCATGTGCATAAACCCAGTGACGTTTGAGGCCCAAAAGGCTAAGTGACGATGAGGCCCGAAAGGCTAAGCGACGTTTGTGAAAGATACCTCACGCATATGCCCGCGAGTGGGTTGCACTTCATATACTTACATGACCTTGTGATGAGCTTTGTAGTGATTGAATTGACGTTTGTGTTGTGGTTTGTATAGCTGGCATTGCGATGATTCGTTGTGGTGATTAATTTGATGTCTGACTTGTTGCTTGATGACCGTGAAATTGATGATGTTGCTGCCCTTGTTGTGAATTGGTGTTCCCTAATTGCCTTTCCTAATATAGTGCTTATCTCATACGTTATTATTTATGTAAAGAGACTCACCCTACTGCTTTTATGTTGCTTCTCATGTCGGCAACGTGCAGGTGATAGTGAGTGAAGGTTATCCTCATACCTTCTTCTAGTAGGATGTGTCATGCTCTGATACGTAGCACCGGGGGAAGGGCGTCTTATGTTTACTTGTCATTTTATTTGATGTTGTTAGACTGCTATTTTGTGATGTATTGGATTACGTTCAAACTTGTTGTTATTCCGCTGTGATGGTGAATATATTCTATTGGTGTAAACTAAACAGGAGATTTGTGGGCTTGCCCCTTTGACTGTGTGCTATGTATCGTGCTGTTATTTTGTTGAAGTATATCAATTCAAGTTGTTGATTTAAATGGAGTTAAGTGTAGCACTCTCTTGTGATTGTTTTAAAAAGAAAAAGAAACTCTGATTTTATTAAATAGTAGATTATTAGAAGGGGGTGTTACACGACCCAAGTAATTTAACTAATCAAATTGTTAATGATAGGAAAAGTTGCATGATTGATTGGGATTAAGTTTGAAGAAGAATTTAAAAGAGAATTAGAATAAGGGCACTTTGGTAATTGCACCCTCATTAAACTTTCCCCTCAGCTGGTCAAAACCTCCATCACTTCTGTTTCCTCTCATTGCTGATCAGTTTCAGAAGTTTAGAAAAAAGAAAGAGAAAGGGGAGAAGGGAGGAGAGAGGGGAGAGTGAAGGGAGAAGAAGGAGATCACCACCACACCCTAATGCATGCAAGTATTCTTCCTTCCACTTCATTCCATTTTTCTTCCTCTACACAACCATGCTAAATTCTGAACCAAAATCTCCCTCCAACTCTATCTTCCATTGGTTTCATCGTATCTCACTGTACACTACTCCGATGATCGTGATTCTTGTTCCTCTGGAAACTAGACACTAAGATCTTCATTTTAGGCACAAGAACCGTATTATTTAATGGAGAAATGAAGGAGATATCATGTCCCCAAGTTACGGCTTCAGAATCAAACACTGTCCTGGACCAGTCACCTTGTCTTGGTGATATCTCCCAAACCACTCGATGCATGCGTGTGAATCCTTGACCATATGAAATTAGACGAAATTACCTTCACAATGAGCACCGGTTTGGATAGTTTTGGTCACGGATTGACCAAGTTATGCCTGTTGCAAAACTGAACCCTGTTGCTGGAAAACAGAAAGTAGAAGCTGGAAATGTGATTCGTCGGAGTTGGGATTCGAGTTGTCAAGTCGCTCGAGACGTCAATTCTATCCACCAAAGATGAGGTCAGTAGCAAGAGGAGTGTTGGCTGTTGAGTTCAGTTACGGAGGCACTCGGAGCGTGTTCGTGATTACGGGGATTGTTCGAGTGGTTAACGGTCCGGTTGTTCGAGCGAGGACGCGACTTCTCGGAGGCTCGTCAAACCGGGTGATTTCTACTCACGGATAGGGAAGTTTTTCGTGTCTTGAAAATATATCAGTTTGAGTCATAAGGCATTTATCAGTTTTCGAAAGATTTTGGAACTGAAAACCGTTTTTGAGCAATATCGCGTTTTTACGGCTTTTATTGAATTGTTGAACAATTTACGAAATTTTGATTTAAACGCTTTCACTGGAATATAGTCTGGAATATGGTCTATTAAAACTATTTTCAGGTTGGATTACGATCGGAATTCGATTTGGGCGAGAAACGGAAAAGCGGAATTAGAATCGGATTGGAATCGGGAAACAGAACCGGACGCACGGGTCGTGCGCCCGTGGGCACGAATCATGCCCCCACTTCGCAGATGGGTATTTTAATTTAGTGCAGCACGCACGGGTTGTGCGTCCCTGGGCACGGACCGTGCATGAGGTTCTGTTACCGGACTCCGATTTCTCATTTCGTCGCTCCTTTCGATCCCAAACCACTTCTAATCTTCTTCCCAACCTATTTTAAGGATATTGCCTTATTGAAAACCGTATTTTGAACTTATTCAACTCATGATTTTGAAAAAGAGCTTCGAAAGCATATTTGATTGAAAAACCGAAACCCTAGTATACGTGTGGGTACACCGACTGATGGACTGACTAAATATATATGTTTATATATGTCAATTGAATATGATTATAATGCCGGAGGTCAAACTTATGAATTCCGGATTATAGATCGATATGGATATTGTTTATCCGATTATTATGTGATAGATCCTTTGGTGATCGAAAAGATATAAATTATCTAACTCTCGAGAATTTGATGCGTATTGTCATATGTATCGCGTTGGGTGACGACCCGACAAGTAGCATACTAGGAAGGGAAGTCATGAGCCCTCACCCTAGGCCCTAAATGTGTTTTGGCGTGGTCAACTCACGGGTTACCGGGATTAGCAGGCGTTGTGCAGCCGGTTTGTGCTAAGTTAAACACACGATTCGCCGGGATTAGTGGTCGTTGCACAGTCGGCGTTTCGATTAATAAATTAAGTTAAACACACGATTCACCGGGATTAGTGGTCGTTGCACAGTCGGCGTTTCGATTAATAAATTAAGTTCAGTTCACGATTCGCCGGAATTAGTGGTTGTTGCACAGTCGGCGTTTCGATTAATAAATTAAGAACACGAATTGCCGGGATTAGCAGACGTTGTGCAGTCGGCAATTCGATTAATAAATAAGACATTGTTATGTCAGCTTTTGTTGTAACGGTTTAATAAATTGAACCAAGTGTCGGTGAGGGGGCACGGTAGGACTCACTGAGACAAGTTGTCTCACCCAATCCATATTTGTTGATTTTACAGAGAACAGGTTATAAGGACAGCAGGCGGCACAGTTAGTCGTCAGGTTCGAGGAGAAGTTGGAGATGTAATCTTCCATCTATGTTTTGGATTCTTCTGATGTAGTCTCTGTATTCGGTCTTATGACTCGAACTTGTATCATGTTATATTTTTTATAGTTTCCGCTGATTCTTGTAAAGATGTATATCTGAACAGGAATTTTTATACTCTAATTTATACCAAATTGTATATTTAGGTGTTTCTTTGTTAAAGAGATACCGGGGTGTTACAAGTTACGAGTGAATTATTATTCGAATGAAAGATAAATCACGTCATTGATATGGAATAGTCGAGAAAGCATCGTATAAGGGATAATTCATAGGATTAGAGTACGACTTAGAGAAAACTTGGGCAAAAATAACGGCTTAGGATGAATTTATGAGCCAAGGGTATTTTGGTCTTTTCCAACAATTTTAAACCCTCAGCCCATTCAAACATTATTACCATCCTTGATGACTAACCATTCAGCTGGAACTATTGAGGAATAAAATTGGAGAAGTGAAAGTGAGAGAAAGGAGAATTTAAGTGAGAATTTCCCATAAGGGCAAAATGGTCTTTTCCCTTCTTTAAGTTACCTCAGTCGTTAACCCATCTGAAAACCACTCACTTCCACTCAAACCAGAAAGCAAGGAATTCAGAAATAGAAAGAAAACTTGTCCCTTCAATTCGGTTTTTCACCCTCTTTCAAACCATCTAAGTTTCAACAACTCTTTCCTCCTGATTCTCAACTGACAATTTCAGAATCTCCTAGCTCTCAAGTAGCCAAAAATGCAGTTTTGAGCTCCTATGGCCAAAGCTTGATGCAAACTTCATTGCATGTGTCTAGGAATCCTTGAAACTCATTGGAAGCACTAGTAGCCACCACATTGTCGACTTCAAGGAAGGATGGGCTGAAGAAGTTACTGTTTTCGGAAGCCATAGCGAGTTGATTTCGTTTTGAAGCGGTTTGGACGATTACGGGGATTGTTGGAGTGGTCACCGTTCGGTTATTTCGCGTGGAGACTTGATTTCAAACGAACTCTTCAAACTGGTGAGGTTTACTCACGATTAGGGTTTGTTACTGTTTTTGAACTATTGGCATTTCTGGTTTTGTGGTTAAAAATTGGATTTCGAAAGATTTATCTTGTCGAAAACCGTTTTTCAAAATACTCGCATATTACGGTGTTTACAAATATATATATATATATATATATATATATATGTTACAATGATTTTGGACTGGAATTATGGACTGGAATGCAATATATATTATCTGTTTTGAGGTTGGATTTTGATCGGAATTGGAATTGGACGCGAACGGAGAACCGAAACGAGAGAGACGGAATGAAAACGAAAGACAGAACAGGGCACACGGATGGTGCGCCCCTGTGGCACGAACCGTGCGCCAACTTTACTGGATGGCTAATTAAAATGGTCCATCACGCACGGGTCATGTGCCCTTAGGGCACGGACCGTCCGTGTGGTTGTCTCGGGGTGCAAATTTCTCGTTTCGTCGCTCCTTTTGATTCCAAACCTCTTCTAATCTTCTTCCCAACCAATTGTGATGATATTACCTTGATAAAATCATTGTTTTGAAGGTGTTCCACTTGATTTTTGAGAAAAGGTTTTGAAAGTATGAATATTCGAAAAACCGAAAAGTAGATCGCGTGTGAGTACATGTTTTGACTAATAAAATAGATTACATGTCCAACTTGGTGTAAAAGTCGGCCCAATACGGGTGTGATATATAAATTATATCAAGTTAGGTGACGACCCGACGAATAGCATACTAGGCGGGGAAGTCATGAGCCCCTACACTAAGCCCTGGAAAAACGTTATGGAATAGTTACTAACGGGGGTTTATCGTGATTGTGGCTGTTGCACAGACGATGTTATGCTAAGTTCATTGCACGATTCGCCGAGATTGTGGCTGTTGCACAGTCGGTGTTTCGATTGGTAAGCTTGTAATGGTAAAGTAACTTACAAGGCTTAAAATAAATTAATAGGACATTAAATATCGTGATTGTGGCTGTTTCACAGGCGATGTTATGCTAAGAATGTATGTACGCAAATAGTTTATAAATTTTACTATGTTGCAACGGTTTTATAATAGAACCGAGTGATTGTAAGGGGGAACGGTAGAACTCACAGAGATATGTTATCTCACCCTATCATTATTGTTGTTTTTACAAAGAAACAGGGAAAAAGGAAGACAATGCGACACGAGTAGGTGACATGCTTATGACGAAGCCGAAGACTTGTAGTCTTGATGTTTCTGATTGTTCTTCTTTTGTTGTTTCTGTTATGGTTATGTAACTTATATTTGATATGAGTTGTATGAACCCATTTCCGCTTATCTTTTTAAGATATTGAACCTTAGGCTCTGTGTTGCTTTTGGATTGTGAACCAAGTGAACTTCATGGAAATGAAGAGGGATGAATCTGAAATATTATGTTTTATTTCGGAAAAATTTAGTATGTTCAATATTTAAACAGGTATTGTGTCCTCTGATTATGGCTAAGCTGTGCATTTCAATGTATCTACATGTTAGAAATATTGGGGTGTTAGATTTTTCGATCCATACTTGATTTCACCTGCATTTCTTGGAATATCGACCGTCCCAGGTGTACCAAATCCAGGTATGCCAGGAAATCCGGGAAAACCAGGAAACATGAAGCAATCAGAGCTTTCACCACCACTTCCTCTAATGCATGCTTTCGATCCATATTTTATATAAGTGAGGGAGAATAGGGGTGGGTACAATCGGTGTTGCCTCATAAACCATATATGGAAATACATAAATAATTTGAGCAATGAAAAATAAATGGTAAAAAGTAAAAGTAGTTTTCACTGAAACCATATATGGAAATACATGAAATTACAAGATTTTATTGTCATTAATTCAAATATGGAAATACGGAAAACCGTGTATGCAATACTAACAATTAAAATAATTCCAAGTATTTACGTAAAATTATAATGGTGTTCTTTTTAATCAAGAGGTCTTTGACCCTCCTCTGATGTCTAGGAGAGAGAAACCCTAAATAGACCAGAGCTCTGCCGGGAGATAATTAAAGCCAGACTCCAATTTGTTCCATCATTGGGGATCGAACCCGGGTACTAGTCGAGTCCACACCTTTAGATGGAGTGCATTAACCACTTGCACCTAAGTTTGAAGTTAAATTATAATGGTGTCTAAGTACTATAATAATTTTAAAGGGAATGATAGTACTTAGGCTCTACTTAAAAAATATAATGTTGTTTAACTACTTATGAAATCCATAAAATTCAATTAATTTAGTTTTCAATATTTTTAAGCTTTAAGATAATATTTTGACTATAAATTGACAGATATATCTGTCTCATTATTTCAATCACTTGTTTTTGAGAGTGTAGACGTTCATATAACTTTTTAGAGTTAATAAAATCCTTAGATTCATTTGCGAAATTTATTACTTTGAAAATATTTTTAACCAAATTAAAGCAGTAATATTTTAAATCTATCATTAAGAAATTTGAAGATTTAAGCACCCAATAGGAATATCAAGAAAAATAATAACCCAGTGACATATGCTACCCTAGGACACAGGAGGTCTACATGGTGCTACGTTGTTCGATTCGCACAACGGACAAACTTGTGGTTGGCAAGTGTGAAATTTGCTTCTAACCAAGAGCAAATATTAGTCTTTCGTTTATAGTATTGGGACACTTCGTAGGTAGTCAACAATTGTGTGAACAAAAAACATATCAAGAAAAACACACACCAAATAAATAACTAATGTATAATAAATTTCACATTTGATAATCAGATCTTGAAAAAATAAAAGATTATTGAGACGTTATAGGAAATAAATTGGTCAATATATTTAATGTTTTTACTTAAAATATATAAAACCATTAAGACGATCAAAAGTTTAAAAGTTTATCTTCTTTACAAAGTTTCCCTTCAAATATTATACTCCTTGCGTCCCCCTAAATCTCACATAGCAAAGAACGATACTGAAATCAACTATTCCAATTTAATATGGTTAAAAGTTTGACGTCCTTCTAAAATTGTGATATTCAGTAAATAGTAGATTATAATAATTAATAACATCAGCTTTAATGACACAACTTAAAAAGGGGTAAAGTTGTGATTGATCATTTAATACATATCAAGAAAAACACACACCAAATATTTAACTGATGTATAATAAATTTCACATTTGATAATTGGATCTTGTAAAAAAATGATTATTGGGATGTTATAGGAAATAAACTGGTAAATATATTTATAGTTTTTTCCTAAAATATATAAAATCTATAATACGGTTCAAAGTTAAAAAGTTTATCTTTACAAAGTTTCCCTTCAAATATTATACATCATATAATGATACTGAAATCAACATTCTATCGATAAAATAATAATTAAAATTTATTACTACTAATAAAGTTATTTAATTATTTCAAAAATAATTATCTCTATTTATATATAATTTTCCCTCAACAGGTACTTAGGGCGAGAATGTAGAAATCATCACTATCAGTAGGTAATTTTATAATATTTATAAGTAAGATTTTTGTTCTAAAGGACTAACCTTCAATTCAAAATAAATTTAAAGGACGAAACCAAAATCGATGTAAAAGGCATGTAGGCTACTACTAGTCAACAACATAATAGACACGTCATCATCAGTTAACTCAAATAGATGGAATATTCAATAAAGGATATATGTGTAACGAATTTGAAGCTTAAAAGACCAGATTGGGAAATAGTCGAACCTTAGAATAACTTAAAGGACGAAAAGTGTATTTTAGCCTAAATATGAATTACTTTATCTATCAACAAGGGTTTGTCTGTGTGGTAACCGGGTTCGGAATTCACCCCAAGCTCTCGAGTCCACGTCTTGGATGTGACAAAAACTCTATTGGATGAGGAGAACCATACGCACTCGCAAAACCAGACACACGTGACCATCCAGATTCACCATCGTAGATTAGTCATAGGAGCCGCCTGCAATGAAGTTGAGTTGGTTTTTTCCATGTGCTCGGTTATCTCTTGAAGGGTATCTGATCCTCAACATTGGTTGTTCGGAGTTGGAAATATACTTCTTCATCGATCTCAATTGTTATTCTGTCTGTCTAGCTCTTGTCGACCTCCTCTCTCCACATGAGTTTCAAAGTGTCTGACTCATAGTAGTTGTTCAAATTTGCACTTTAGGGTCTAGCACTCATAATTGGTCTGGTCGTGTACTGGGTGGTATTCACACATTCTTTTTTGTTGTTTTCCCCTGATAGAGGTTCTTTCTGTGGAGGAACGTGTATTAGGTTGATAATAAAACGGATTACATGTCCGATTATGTTTCTCTTGTTGTTTTCTGTTATGGTTATGTAGCTTGTATTGAATATGAGTTGTATGAACCTATTCCGCTTCTCTGGTTATGATATTGAACAATAGACCTTGTATTCCTTTTGAGTTGAGGATCAAGTTAAATTTCATGGACTTGCAGACAAGTTGATCCGAGACGTTGTGTTTTATTATCGGAAAAATTTAGTAGGTTCAATATCTAAACAGGGATTGTGTCCTCTGATTGTTGACACAGATGTACATCTCAATGTATCTACATGTTAGAAATATTGGGGTGTTACATATCAATACAAATCATGAGTTTCATCCAAATCGTTTTCTTAAAGTCGACACTACAACAATAGATGTGAGATTTAAGATTATTAGGTTGGATAAAAGAGCAACTTCAATAGGTTCAGATATTATGATGATGATGATGATGATGATGATGATGATGATATTAGTAATAATAACCGCAAGAGATTTAGTTGTTTCTTTGGTATAAACTTCCACTAAAAATTCCATCCACGCATTCACAAACTAAATAGAATAAGTATTCAATGTGATAATAATAATAATAATAATAATAATAATAATAATAATATTAATAATAATAATAATAATAATAATAATAATCGCATTAGATTTAGTTGTTTCTTAATTTTAAACTTCCATTAAAAACTTCATCCACACATTCACAAACTAAATAGAATCAGTATTCAATGTGCTTATATATGTCTTACATAATGACATAATTTGCATACTTTTATCTAGCGAAATATGGACTAGGTGCAATGGGAGTAATAGGAGTAGTGGGGCTTCTAGGTGTTGAGGGTATGGAAGGAAATCCTGGAAAACCAGGAAACTTAGGTATGCCGGGAAATCCGGGAAAACCGGGAAACATGAAGCAATCAGAGGATTCACCATCACTTCCTCTAATGCATGCTTTCGATCCATACTTGATATCACCTGCAATTCTTGGAATATCGGTCGTACCAGGTGTACCAAATCCAGGTATGCCGGGAAATCCTGGAAAACCAGGAAACATGAAGCAATCAGAGCTTTCACCCTCACTTCCTTTAATGCATGCTTTCGATCCATACTTGATTTCACCTGCATTTCTTGGAATATCAATCGTACCAGGTGTACCAAATCCAGGTATGCCGGGAAATCCCGGAAAACCAGGAAACATGAAGCAATCAGAGCTTTCACCACCACTTCCTCTAATGCATGCTTTCGATCCATATTTTATATCACCAGCAGATCTTGGAATATCTACCGTACCGGGTGTACCAAATCCCGGAATGCTTGGGAATCCTGGAAAACCAGGGAACATGAAGCAATCAGAACTTTCACCGCCACTTCCTTTGATGCATGCTTTCGATGCATATTTGACAACGCCTACTTCATTTTGTTCGTTATCAGCCTCTGCTGCAAAAGTAGGAACCATAAATCACAAACAAATAAAAAAATTATATTTGTTCTAAAAATATTAATTCATAAAATGGAGACAACCAAGAAAAATAATTTTAGTCATTATACCTATGAGAATATGTGTATGTATGTGCACGATTGTTTAATATTTTTAGAAATCAAAAGAATATGCAAACTCACCAGTTTTAGAGATCGAGGAAGTCTCAACCAAGTCTCTTGCCTGTACATTGGTAGAGATCACGAATACCAAGGTTGAGAGGCCCAAGACGAGCAAGATTTCTTTGGAGACCATTTTTTGAGGTAAATGAAAAACAGAATTGAGAAAACTTTGCTAATACAAGGCGTGCAAAGTAGTGTGAAAAATTAATCTATATATAAGTGAGGGAGAATAGGGGTGGGGTACCATCGGTGTTGCCTCATAAACCATATATGGAAATACATAAATAATTTGAGCAATGAAAAATAAATGGTAAAAAATAAAAGTAGTTTTGACCGAAACCATATATGGAAATACATGAAATTACAAGATTTTATTGTCATTATTTCAAATATGGAAATACGGAAAACTGTGTGTAACACCCCGTTAATTTCTAACTTGTAGAAATTACCGAAGCGCACTACTGGCATACATCAGAGTAACTTCCTTTTTAAATACTGAACACATACTAATACTCGATGCTAAAAACCCATCAAGTTCGCTTACATAACTGAACATAAAATACATAAAGCGGTCCTTACACCCTCAACTAGTGTTCAGTACTCAAAACCGAAAGTCTGCGGAAGCGATTTACAACTTAAAAACATAAGTCGTACCATCGTACATCTAAGAAACTGAATACAAAATACAAAGATACAATGGAAACTGAATTACAAGACATAAATAAATAAAGATAGCGGCTGCTCCTCAAGCATCTTCATAGCCGTGCCTCACGGTCTTCATCTTTCCCTGCTTAACTGAAAAACAACAACAATGGATTGGGTGAGACAACTTGTCTCAGTGAGTTCTATCGCGACCCCTTACTAATCCTCTCGGTTCAATTATGCTTGATTCATTATTCTGATTCTAACTCATAGTCCTCTAAATTGACTATGTGGCTAACTAACTGAAGTTGTCCTTATAACCCTTAAGCCGGTTACAAGACGCAACTCATAAACTGAACTAAACGTTGTCCTCGTGACCCTTAAGCCGGTTACAAGAAACAACACATAAACTGAACTAATATTTTAGCGTGTCACCGGTCACTTGGCATAATAAGCTTCCGGTGAACCCGTCCCCACTAATCGGCTGGGTCCCTGATGGGGCCTAGGTACATAGGGCTCATGACTTCCCCTCCCCTAGCACACTAAACTGAAATAGGGTCGTCACCCTAACTGAACTGATGTATATATTTTAATATACCTGAACTGAACTGAACAATGAACTTAACATAACGATAAACTGAACATAATCATGAACTTAACTTAACATGAACTGATCCTAACATAAACTTATTACTAACGTGATCTAATTACTAACTAAGTCTAATTATTAAGTGATCTCTCATGGATTACTAAGGTTTGCTAACTTATCTTATCAATCTTACTAAACCAGTCAATCCAGCACAATACATCAAACACAAATTCATAACATGAAATCAATGATCAATCACATGAGCATTCCCTTAACCTGAACGTAATCCAAACACAACCAATCATATGGTACTAACATAACTTAAATCCAATCACAGTCAATTACCACTCAATTCAGGGTAATTCAATTATATTATCATTGGGAAAGGTGAAAGGAAGGATTAGAAAGCAATTGGAATCGTTTGGAATGATTTAAAACGCTTTTTAAAAGAGGCAACCCGAAGACCACGCACGACCCGTGCGCCCATACACACGATCCGTGCATGTCCATCATTTAACATGTCATTCCTTTCCGATCCCGAATTACTTCCCGATCAATACTACCACTTCAGTCAAAGCTAAACATGTAGAATTACGGTGTTCCCATCCTAGGGGAACCTTGGGGAGTGGATGGAAGGGACTTAGGACCAATCGGAACGACTTAGGACGTATTTCAAAATATCGTATCAGAGAGATACGCACGGTCCGTGCGCCTTGGCACACGACCCGTGCGCGTTTTCAAAAACGGCACCATTGGTTCCAGAATCTCACGCACGACCCGTGCCTAGAGGCACACGGTCCGTGCGTGACTAACAGTGTTGCAGAAAAACAGTTTTTCGCGTTTTCTTTCCTATTCCGATCATTCCCGTGTCCATTCCGATTCACCTACAAACTCAATAACACAACAATACTCATATTCAAGGTTTTCCTAGTGAGTTATAGAACTCACCTTTTGATGACGACACAACCCACACCGAGACTTCACGATCACACGGTGACTCACGAACGTGATCCTATTTCGCTCCAAAAGCACACCCAATCGAAAACCCAGCACCCAAAGCGGATGAACTCAGAACCCAAATGATTCCTAAACTTCTTCAATACGAAATTTAGCTGTTGATCTTGATTCTAAAGTTCTCCAAATTGACAATGCAATGTTTCAGGATTTTCTGTTTGGCCAAGAGGGCTGAATGTTCACCAATGGTGTTTTATGAGGGAAGCTGACTCAGTACTAAGTATAGGCATCAATGGGAAGAGGGGAACAGTAGGAATTCAGGGCTACCTTCAGATCACACATGCATCAAGGATTGTTGCTTCTCCTCCCTGCTTCCCTTCCTCTCACCATCGCGATCACTCCCTCCCCTCTCTTGGTTCTGTTTCAGATTTTGAAGAAATGAAGTGTTTTCTGTTTTCAGCTGGGTGAATATGTATATATATTGGAGAAGTGTAAATACGATTTTACCCCTCACTTGCTCAATCTATTCCATATGACTCCTTTTAACATTTAATTAACTTAACTTAATTAATTATCGATCACCCACAATTCAATAATAAATCAATCAAGCAAAAATTCCATTTTATTTTCAATAAACTTAACAAATCAATTCACGCCAAATATTTTAAATAGCGAAAATTGGGGATATTACAATCACCCCAACTTTTAAAAATTTTGTCCTCAAAATTGGACTAAGAAATACCTTTCGCCGGACTGTCTTCAGCCTTGCCCTTCTGAGCGTCCAACACATAGATTCTTCCACGGGCGGGAGTAGAATTCTCCTCTCGATTCCTCTTCTTCGTCGGGCATTCGTTAGCATAATGCCCTTCTTCCTTGCAGTAGTAACACACAGTGGATCCCAGACGACACTCTCCAGTGTGAGGCCTCCCGCATTTCGGACACTTACCGGACCTTAGTAGTTCGGATGCCGTAGCTTGCTTTCCTTTGTTGGAGTTACCCTTTGGCTCCTCACTTGGGGTTGGCAATTCCGATGCCTTTTTCTTCTCTTTCCGATACGCTTTCCTTTCCTCATACATCCTGTTGAGATCTGCCTCTGCAACATAAGCTTGCTGCACCAATCCAGCGTAACTGGTCATAGCATAAGAGCTAAGACCTTGGGCCACATCAGCACGAAGACTTGCCCTATACATCTGCATCTTCCACTCATCATTCAGAGCATGCTTTGCCACCTGATAGAACTGCGACAACCTTTCGAACTTGGCGGTGAACTCACCCACCGACATCTCTCCTTGTCTCAGGTTGATAAACTCGGCTTGTTTACTTAACTTCATCACCGGAGGGAAGAAGTGACCAATAAACATCTCCTTGAAGTTAACCCAGGTAACAGGAGTTCCCTGGTTCACCATCAATTCATGAGCATTGGTCCACCAGGTTTGAGCATCTTCCTCGAGCATATGGGCGGCAAAGAGAACCTTCTCTTCTTCGCTGCATTGAAGAGTCCTAAAAATCTTCTCCATCGAATCCAACCAGAAATGTGATACCATCACCTCAGGTCCTCCTTTGAAACTTTGGGGATTCATCTTCTGGAAACGAAAGTAAGCCCTATTCGGATCTTCCAGAGGAGGTTGTTGAACATTCGGTTGTTGTTGATCCATCCTCTCTTGATGCATATGGGCCATTTGAGCCATCTGCTGCTGCTGCATTTGCATCATGTCATTCATCATCTTCTGTTGCGTCTCGATGACATTCTGCATCCATTCGGTATGAGGATCAACAGGGACGCTTCTCCTACTTCCACCAGCCATGATTCTGCAAAATATGCACAAAGTGTTTAGTTGATCAGGCTAAACGTCCAATAGCATACTAAGAGGAATCACACTTAGAGGACTTAAGAGACTCATGATTCTAAGTCCGACTAGGTCGAACTGCTCTGATACCAATTGTAACACCCCGTTAATTTCTAACTTGTAGAAATTACCGAAGCGCACTACTGGCATACATCAGAGTAACTTCCTTTTTAAATACTGAACACATACTAATACTCGATGCTAAAAACCCATCAAGTTCGCTTACATAACTGAACATAAAATACATAAAGCGGTCCTTACACCCTCAACTAGTGTTCAGTACTCAAAACCGAAAGTCTGCGGAAGCGATTTACAACTTAAAAACATAAGTCGTACCATCGTACATCTAAGAAACTGAATACAAAATACAAAGATACAATGGAAACTGAATTACAAGACATAAATAAATAAAGATAGCGGCTGCTCCTCAAGCATCTTCATAGCCGTGCCTCACGGTCTTCATCTTTCCCTGCTTAACTGAAAAACAACAACAATGGATTGGGTGAGACAACTTGTCTCAGTGAGTTCTATCGCGACCCCTTACTAATCCTCTCGGTTCAATTATGCTTGATTCATTATTCTGATTCTAACTCATAGTCCTCTAAATTGACTATGTGGCTAACTAACTGAAGTTGTCCTTATAACCCTTAAACCGGTTACAAGACGCAACTCATAAACTGAACTAAACGTTGTCCTCGTGACCCTTAAGCCGGTTACAAGAAACAACACATAAACTGAACTGATATTTTAGCGTGTCACCGGTCACTTGGCATAATAAGCTTCCGGTGAACCCGTCCCCACTAATCGGCTGGGTCCCTGATGGGGCCTAGGTTCATAGGGCTCATGACTTCCCCTCCCCTAGCACACTAAACTGAAATAGGGTCGTCACCCTAACTGAACTGATGTATATATTTTAATATACCTGAACTGAACTGAACAATGAACTTAACATAACGATAAACTGAACATAATCATGAACTTAACTTAACATGAACTGATCCTAACATAAACTTATTACTAACGTGATCTAATTACTAACTAAGTCTAATTATTAAGTGATCTCTCATGGATTACTAAGGTTTGCTAACTTATCTTATCAATCTTACTAAACCAGTCAATCCAGCACAATACATCAAACACAAATTCATAACATGAAATCAATGATCAATCACATGAGCATTCCCTTAACCTGAACGTAATCCAAACACAACCAATCATATGGTACTAACATAACTTAAATCCAATCACAGTCAATTACCACTCAATTCAGGGCAATTCAATTATATTATCATTGGGAAAGGTGAAAGGAAGGATTAGAAAGCAATTGGAATCGTTTGGAATGATTTAAAACGCTTTTTAAAAGAGGCAACCCGAAGACCACGCACGACCCGTGCGCCCATACACACGATCCGTGCATGTCCATCATTTAACATGTCATTCCTTTCCGATCCCGAATTACTTCCCGATCAATACTACCACTTCAGTCAAAGCTAAACATGTAGAATTACGGTGTTCCCATCCTAGGGGAACCTTGGGGAGTGGATGGAAGGGACTTAGGACCAATCGGAACGACTTAGGACGTATTTCAAAATATCGTATCAGAGAGATACGCACGGTCCGTGCGCCTTGGCACACGACCCGTGCGCGTTTTCAAAAACGGCACCATTGGTTCCAGAATCACACGCACGACCCGTGCCTAGAGGCACACGGTCCGTGCGTGACTAACAGTGTTGCAGAAAAACAGTTTTTCGCGTTTTCTTTCCTATTCCGATCGTTCCCGTGTCCATTCCGATTCACCTACAAACTCAATAACACAACAATACTCATATTCAAGGTTTTCCTAGTGAGTTATAGAACTCACCTTTTGATGACGACACAACCCACACCGAGACTTCACGATCACACGGTGACTCACGAACGTGATCCTATTTCGCTCCAAAAGCACACCCAATCGAAAACCCAGCACCCAAAGCGGATGAACTCAGAACCCAAATGATTCCTAAACTTCTTCAATACGAAATTTAGCTGTTGATCTTGATTCTAAAGTTCTCCAAATTGACAATGCAATGTTTCAGGATTTTCTGTTTGGCCAAGAGGGCTGAATGTTCACCAATGGTGTTTTATGAGGGAAGCTGACTCAGTACTAAGTATAGGCATCAATGGGAAGAGGGGAACAGTAGGAATTCAGGGCTACCTTCAGATCACACATGCATCAAGGATTGTTGCTTCTCCTCCCTGCTTCCCTTCCTCTCACCATCGCGATCACTCCCTCCCCTCTCTTGGTTCTGTTTCAGATTTTGAAGAAATGAAGTGTTTTCTGTTTTCAGCTGGGTGAATATGTATATATATTGGAGAAGTGTAAATACGATTTTACCCCTCACTTGCTCAATCTATTCCATATGACTCCTTTTAACATTTAATTAACTTAACTTAATTAATTATCGATCACCCACAATTCAATAATAAATCAATCAAGCAAAAATTCCATTTTATTTTCAATAAACTTAACAAATCAATTCACGCCAAATATTTTAAATAACGAAAATTGGGGATATTACACTGTGTATGGAATACTAACAATTAAAATAATTTCAAGTATTTACGTAAAATTATAATGGTGTTTTTTTTTATCCAGAGGTATTTGACCCTACTCTAATGTCTAGGAGAGAGCAACCCTAAATACACCGGAGCTCGGCCGGGAGATAAGCCACACTCCAATTTGTTCCATCATTGGGGATCGAACCCGGGTACTAGTCGAGCACACACCTTTAGATGGAGTGCATTAACCACTTGCACCTAATCTTGAAGTTAAATTATAATGGTGTGTAAGTACTATAATAATTTTAAAGGGAATTATAGTACTTAGGATCTACTTAAAAATATAATGTTGTTTAAGTACTTATGAAATCCTTAAAATTCAATTAATTTTGTTTTCAATATTTTTAAGCTTTAAGATAATATTTTGACTATAAACTGACATAGATATATCTGTCTCATTATTTCAAACACTTGTTTTTGAGAGCGAAGACGTTCATATAACTTTTTAGAGTTAATAAAATCCTAAGATTCATTTGCGAAATTTATTATTTTGAAAATATTTTTAACCAAATCAATGCAATTATAGTTTAAAACTATCATTAAGAAATTTGAGGATTTAAGCACCCTATAGGAATATCAAGAAAAATATACAAATACTGTTAGCCCAGTGACATATGCTACCCTAGGACACAGGAGGTCAACATGGTGCTCCGTTGTTCTATTCGCACAACAGACAAACTTGTGGTTGGCAAGTGTGAAATTTGCTTCTAACCACGAGCAAATATTAGTCTTTCGTTTAAAGTATTGGGACACTCCGTAGGTAGTCAACAATTGTGTGAACCAAAAACATATCAAGAAAAACACACACCAAATAATTAACTAATGTATAATGAATTTCACATTTGATAATCGGATCTTGCAAAAAAAAAATGATTATTGAGACGTTATAGGAAATAAATTGGTCAATATATTTAATGTTTTTACCTAAAATATATAAAACCATTAAGACGATCAAAAGTTTATCTTCTTTACAAAGTTTCCCTTCAAATATTATACTCCTTGCGTCCCCCTAAATCGAACATAGCAAAGAACGATACTGAAATCAACTATTCTAATTTAATATGGTTAAAAGTTTGACGTCCTTCTAAAATTGTGATTTTCATTAAATAATAGTTTATAATAATTAATAACATCGGCTTTAATTACACAACTTAAAAAGGGGTAAAGTTGTGATTGATCATTTAATACATATCAAGAAAAACACACACCAAATATTTAACTGACGTATAATAAATTTCACATTTGATAATTGGATCTTGTAAAAAAATGATTGTTGGGATGTTATTGGAAATAAACTGGTCAATATATTTAAAGATTTTACCTAAAATATATAAAATCTATAATACGATTCAAAGATTAAAAGTTTATCTTTACAAAGTTTCCCTTCAAATCTTATACACCATATAATGATACCGAAATCAATATTCTATCGATAAAGTAATAATTAAAATTTATTACTAACTAATAAAATTATTTAATTATTTCAAAAATAATTATCTCTATTTATATATAATTTTCCCTCAACAGGTACTTAGGGCGAGAATATAGAAATCATCACTATCAGTAGGTAATTTTATAATATTTATAAGTAAGACTTTTGTTCTAAAGGACTAACCTTCAATACAAAATAAATTTAAAGGACGAAACCAAAATCGATGTAAAAGCCATGTAGGCTACTACTAGTCAACAACATAATAAACACGTCGTCATCAGTTAACTCAAATAGATGGAATATTCAATAAAGGATATATGTGAAACAAATTTGAAGCTTAAAAGACCAGATTGGGAAATAGTCGAACCTTAGAATAACTTATAGGAAGCAAAGTGTATTTTAGCCTAAATATTAATTACTTTATCTATCAACAAGGGTTGGTCTATGTGGTAACCGGATTCGGAATTCACCCCAAGCTCTCGAGTCCACGTCTTGGATGTGACAAAAACTCTATTGGATGAGGAGAACCATACGCACTCGCAAAACCAGACACACGTGACCATCCAGATTCACCATCGTAGATTAGTCATAGGAGCCGCCTGCAATGAAGTTGAGTTGGTTTTTTCCATGTGCTCGGTTATCTCTTGAAGGGTATCTGATCCTCAACATTGGTTGTTCGGAGTTGGAAATATACTTCTTCATCGATCTCAATTGTTATTCTGTCTGTCTAGTTCTTGTCGACCTCCTCTCTCCACATGAGTTCCGAAGTGTCTGACCCATAGTAGTTGTTCAAATTTGCACTTAAGGGTCTAGCACTCATAATTGGTCTGGTCGTGTACTGGGTGGTATTCACACATTCTTTTTTGTTGTTTTCCCCCTGATAGATGTTCTTTTTGTGGAGGAACGTGTATTAGGTTGATAATAAAACGGATTACATGTCCGATTATGTTTCTCTTGTTGTTTTCTGTTATGGTTATGTAGCTTGTATTGAATATGAGTTGTATGAACCTATTCCGCTTCTCTGGTTATGATATTGAACAATAGACCTTGTATTCCTTTTGAGTTGAGGATCAAGTTAAATTTCATGGACTTGCAGACAAGTTGATCCGAGACGTTGTGTTTTATTATCGGAAAAATTTAGTAGGTTCAATATCTAAACATGGATTGTGTCCTCTGATTGTTGACACAGATGTGCATCTCATTGTATCTACATGTTAGAAATATTGGGGTGTTACATATCAATACAAATCATGAGTTTCATCCAAATCGTTTTCTTAAAGTCGACACTACAACAATAGATGTGAGATTTAAGATTATTAGGTTGGATAAAAGAGCAACTTCAATAGGTTCAGATATTATGATGATGATGATGATGATGATGATGATGATGATGATGATGATGATGATATTAGTAATAATAATCGCAAGAGATTTAGTTGTTTCTTTGGTATAAACTTCCACTAAAAATTCCATCCACGCATTCACAAACTAAATAGAATAAGTATTCAATGTGATAATAATAATAATAATAATAATAATAATAATAATAATAATAATAATCGCATTAGATTTAGTTGTTTCTTAACTTTAAACTTCCATTAAAAACTCCATCCACACATTCACAAACTAAATAGAATCAGTATTCAATGTGCTTATATATGTCTTACATAATGACATAATTTGCATACTTTTATCTAGCGAAATATGGACTAGGTGCAATGGGAGTAATAGGAGTAGTGGGGCTTCTAGGTGTTGAGGGTATGGAAGGAAATCCTGGAAAACCAGGAAACTTAGGTATGCCGGGAAATCCGGGAAAACCGGGAAACATGAAGCAATCAGAGCTTTCACCACCACTTCCTCTAATGCATGCTTTCGATCCATATTTTATATAAGTGAGGGAGAATAGTGGTGGGTACAATCGGTGTTGCCTCATAAACCATATATGGAAATACATAAATAATTTGAGCAATGAAAAATAAATGGTAAAAAATAAAAGTAGTTTTCACTGAAACCATATATGGAAATACATGAAATTACAAGATTTTATTGTCATTATTTCAAATATGGAAATACGGAAAACCGTGTATGCAATACTAACAATTAAAATAATTCCAAGTATTTACGTAAAATTATAATGGTGTTCTTTTTAATCAAGAAGTCTTTGACCCTCCTCTGATGTCTAGGAGAGAGAAACCCTAAATAGACCAGAGCTCTGCCGGGAGATAATTAAAGCCAGACTCCAATTTGTTCCATCATTGGGGATCGAACCCGGGTACTAGTCGAGTCCACACCTTTAGATGGAGTGCATTAACCACTTGCACCTAAGTTTGAAGTTAAATTATAATGGTGTCTAAGTACTATAATAATTTTAAAGGGAATGATAGTACTTAGGCTCTACTTAAAAAATATAATGTTGTTTAACTACTTATGAAATCCATAAAATTCAATTAATTTTGTTTTCAATATTTTTAAGCTTTAAGATAATATTTTGACTATAAATTGACAGATATATCTGTCTCATTATTTCAATCACTTGTTTTTGAGAGTGTAGACGTTCATATAACTTTTTAGAGTTAATAAAATCCTTAGATTCATTTGCGAAATTTATTACTTTGAAAATATTTTTAACCAAATTAATGCAGTAATATTTTAAATCAATCATTAAGAAATTTGAAGATTTAAGCACCCAATAGGAATATCAAGAAAAATAATAACCCGGTGACATATGCTACCCTAGGACACAGGAGGTCTACATGGTGCTACGTTGTTCGATTCGCACAACGGACAAACTTGTGGTTGGCAAGTGTGAAATTTGCTTCTAACCACGAGCAAATATTAGTCTTTCGTTTATAGTATTGGGACACTTCGTAGGTAGTCAACAATTGTGTGAACAAAAAACATATCAAGAAAAACACACACCAAATAAATAACTAATGTATAATAAATTTCACATTTGATAATCAGATCTTGAAAAAATAAAAGATTATTGAGACGTTATAGGAAATAAATTGGTCAATATATTTAATGCTTTTACTTAAAATATATAAAACCATTAAGACGATCAAAAGTTTAAAAGTTTATCTTCTTTACAAAGTTTCCCTTCAAATATTATACTCCTTGCGTCCCCCTAAATCTCACATAGCAAAGAACGATACTGAAATCAACTATTCCAATTTAATATGGTTAAAAGTTTGACGTCCTTCTAAAATTGTGATATTCATTAAATAGTAGATTATAATAATTAATAACATCAGCTTTAATGACACAACTTAAAAAGGGGTAAAGTTGTGATTGATCATGTAATACATATCAAGAAAAACACACACCAAATATTTAACTGATGTATAATAAATTTCACATTTGATAATTGGATCTTGTAAAAAAATGATTATTGGGATGTTATTGGAAATAAACTGGTAAATATATTTATAGTTTTTTCCTAAAATATATAAAATCTATAATACGGTTCAAAGTTTAAAAGTTTATCTTTACAAAGTTTCCCTTCAAATATTATACATCATATAATGATACTGAAATCAACATTCTATCGATAAAATAATAATTAAAATTTATTACTACTAATAAAGTTATTTAATTATATCAAAAATAATTATCTCTATTTATATATAATTTTCCCTCAACAGGTACTTAGGGCGAGAATGTAGAAATCATCACTATCAATAGGTAATTTTATAATATTTATAAGTAAGATTTTTGTTCTAAAGGACTAACCTTCAATTCAAAATAAATTTAAAGGACGAAACCAAAATCGATGTAAAAGGCATGTAGGCTACTACTAGTCAACAACATAATAGACACGTCATCATCAGTTAACTCAAATAAATGGAATATTCAATAAAGGATATATGTGTAACGAATTTGAAGCTTAAAAGACCAGATTGGGAAATAGTCGAACCTTAGAATAACTTAAAGGACGAAAAGTGTATTTTAGCCTAAATATGAATTACTTTATCTATCAACAAGGGTTTGTCTGTGTGGTAACCGGGTTCGGAATTCACCCCAAGCTCTCGAGTCCACGTCTTGGATGTGACAAAAACTCTATTGGATGAGGAGAACCATACGCACTCGCAAAACCAGACACACGTGACCATCCAGATTCACCATCGTAGATTAGTCATAGGAGCCGCCTGCAATGAAGTTGAGTTGGTTTTTTCCATGTGCTCGGTTATCTCTTGAAGGGTATCTGATCCTCAACATTGGTTGTTCGGAGTTGGAAACATACTTTTTCATCGATCTCAATTGTTATTCTGTCTGTCTAGCTCTTGTCGACCTCCTCTCTCCACATGAGTTTCGAAGTGTCTGACTCATAGTAGTTGTTCAAATTTGCACTTAAGGGTCTAGCACTCATAATTGGTCTGGTCGTGTACTGGGTGGTATTCACACATTCTTTTTTGTTGTTTTCCCCTGATAGAGGTTCTTTCTGTGGAGGAACGTGTATTAGGTTGATAATAAAACGGATTACATGTCCGATTATGTTTCTCTTGTTGTTTTCTGTTATGGTTATGTAGCTTGTATTGAATATGAGTTGTATGAACCTATTCCGCTTCTCTGGTTATGATATTGAACAATAGACCTTGTATTCCTTTTGAGTTGAGGATCAAGTTAAATTTCATGGACTTGCAGACAAGTTGATCCGAGACGTTGTGTTTTATTATCGGAAAAATTTAGTAGGTTCAATATCTAAACAGGGATTGTGTCCTCTGATTGTTGACACAGATTTACATCTCAATGTATCTACATGTTAGAAATATTGGGGTGTTACATATCAATACAAATCATGAGTTTCATCCAAATCGTTTTCTTAAAGTCGACACTACAACAATAGATGTGAGATTTAAGATTATTAGGTTGGATAAAAGAGCAACTTCAATAGGTTCAGATATTATGATGATGATGATGATGATGATGATGATATTAGTAATAATAAGCGCAAGAGATTTAGTTGTTTCTTTGGTATAAACTTCCACTAAAAATTCCATCCACGCATTCACAAACTAAATAGAATAAGTATTCAATGTGATAATAATAATAATAATAATAATAATAATAATAATAATAATAATAATAATCGCATTAGATTTAGTTGTTTCTTAATTTTAAACTTCCATTAAAAACTTCATCCACACATTCACAAACTAAATAGAATCAGTATTCAATGTGCTTATATATGTCTTACATAATGACATAATTTGCATACTTTTATCTAGCGAAATATGGACTAGGTGCAATGGGAGTAATAGGAGTAGTGGGGCTTCTAGGTGTTGAGGGTATGGAAGGAAATCCTGGAAAACCAGGAAACTTAGGTATGCCGGGAAATCCGGGAAAACCGGGAAACATGAAGCAATCAGAGGATTCACCATCACTTCCTCTAATGCATGCTTTCGATCCATACTTGATATCACCTGCAATTCTTGGAATATCGGTCGTACCAGGTGAACCAAATCTAGGTATGCCGGGAAATCCTGGAAAACCAGGAAACATGAAGCAATCAGAGCTTTCACCCTCACTTCCTTTAATGCATGCTTTCGATCCATACTTGATTTCACCTGCATTTCTTGGAATATCAATCGTACCAGGTGTACCAAATCCAGGTATGCCGGGAAATCCAGGAAAACCAGGAAACATGAAGCAATCAGAGCTTTCACCACCACTTCCTCTAATGCATGCTTTCGATCCATATTTTATATCACCAGCAGATCTTGGAATATCTACCGTACCGGGTGTACCAAATCCCGGAATGCTTGGGAATCCTGGAAAACCAGGGAACATGAAGCAATCAGAACTTTCACCGCCACTTCCTTTGATGCATGCTTTCGATGCATATTTGACAACGCCTACTTCATTTTGTTCGTTATCAGCCTCTGCTTCAAAAGTAGGAACCATAAATCACAAACAAATAAAAAAATTATATTTGTTCTAAAAATATTAATTCAAAAAATGGAGACAACCAAGAAAAATAATTTTAGTCATTATACCTATGAGAATATGTGTATGTATGTGCACGATTGTTTAATATTTTTAGAAATCAAAAGAATATGCAAACTCACCAGTTTTAGAGATCGAGGAAGTCTCAACCAAGTCTCTTGCCTGTACATTGGTAGAGATCACGAATACCAAGGTTGAGAGGCCCAAGACGAGCAAGATTTCTTTGGAGACCATTTTTTGAGGTAAATGAAAAACAGAATTGAGAAAACTTTGCTAATACAGGGCGTGCAAAGTAGTGTGAAAAATTAATCTATATATAAGTGAGGGAGAATAGGGGTGGGGTACCATCGGTGTTGCCTCATAAACCATATATGGAAATACATAAATAATTTGAGCAATGAAAAATAAATGGTAAAAAATAAAAGTAGTTTTGACCGAAACCATATATGGAAATACATGAAATTACAAGATTTTATTGTCATTATTTCAAATATGGAAATACGGAAAACTGTGTATGGAATACTAACAATTAAAATAATTTCAAGTATTTACGTAAAATTATAATGGTGTTTTTTTTTTATCCAGAGGTATTTGACCCTACTCTAATGTCTAGGAGAGAGCAACCCTAAATACACCGGAGCTCGGCCGGGAGATAAGCCACACTCCAATTTGTTCCATCATTGGGGATCGAACCCGGGTACTAGTCGAGCACACACCTTTAGATGGAGTGCATTAACCACTTGCACCTAATCTTGAAGTTAAATTATAATGGTGTGTAAGTACTATAATAATTTTAAAGGGAATTATAGTACTTAGGATCTACTTAAAAATATAATGTTGTTTAAGTACTTATGAAATCCTTAAAATTCAATTAATTTTGTTTTCAATATTTTTAAGCTTTAAGATAATATTTTGACTATAAACTGACATAGATATATCTGTCTCATTATTTCAAACACTTGTTTTTGAGAGCGAAGACGTTCATATAACTTTTTAGAGTTAATAAAATCCTTAGATTCATTTGCGAAATTTATTATTTTGAAAATATTTTTAACCAAATCAATGCAATTATAGTTTAAAACTATCATTAAGAAATTTGAGGATTTAAGCACCCTATAGGAATATCAAGAAAAATATACAAATACTGTTAGCCCAGTGACATATGCTACCCTAGGACACAGGAGGTCAACATGGTGCTCCGTTGTTCTATTCGCACAACAGACAAACTTGTGGTTGGCAAGTGTGAAATTTGCTTCTAACCACGAGCAAATATTAGTCTTTCGTTTAAAGTATTGGGACACTCCGTAGGTAGTCAACAATTGTGTGAACCAAAAACATATCAAGAAAAACACACACCAAATAATTAACTAATGTATAATGAATTTCACATTTGATAATCGGATCTTGCAAAAAAAAAAATGATTGTTGAGACGTTATAGGAAATAAATTGGTCAATATATTTAATGTTTTTACCTAAAATATATAAAACCATTAAGACGATCAAAAGTTTATCTTCTTTACAAAGTTTCCCTTCAAATATTATACTCCTTGCGTCCCCCTAAATCGAACATAGCAAAGAACGATACTGAAATCAACTATTCTAATTTAATATGGTTAAAAGTTTGACGTCCTTCTAAAATTGTGATTTTCATTAAATAATAGTTTATAATAATTAATAACATCGGCTTTAATTACACAACTTAAAAAGGGGTAAAGTTGTGATTGATCATTTAATACATATCAAGAAAAACACACACCAAATATTTAACTGATGTATAATAAATTTCGCATTTGATAATTGGATCTTGTAAAAAAATGATTGTTGGAATGTTATTGGAAATAAACTGGTCAATATATTTAAAGATTTTACCTAAAATATATAAAATCTATAATACGATTCAAAGATTAAAAGTTTATCTTTACAAAGTTTCCCTTCAAATCTTATACACCATATAATGATACTGAAATCAATATTCTATCGATAAAGTAATAATTAAAATTTATTACTAACTAATAAAATTATTTAATTATTTCAAAAATAATTATCTCTATTTATATATAATTTTCCCTCAACAGGTACTTAGGGCGAGATAAAGAAATCATCACTATCAGTAGGTAATTTTATAATATTTATAAGTAAGACTTTTGTTCTAAAGGACTAACCTTCAATACAAAATAAATTTAAAGGACGAAACCAAAATCGATGTAAAAGCCATGTAGGCTACTACTAGTCAACAACATAATAAACACGTCGTCATCAGTTAACTCAAATAGATGGAATATTCAATAAAGGATATATGTGAAACAAATTTGAAGCTTAAAAGACCAGATTGGGAAATAGTCGAACCTTAGAATAACTTAAAGGAAGCAAAGTGTATTTTAGCCTAAATATTAATTACTTTATCTATCAACAAGGGTTGGTCTATGTGGTAACCGGATTCGGAATTCACCCCAAGCTCTCGAGTCCACGTCTTGGATGTGACAAAAACTCTATTGGATGAGGAGAACCATACGCACTCGCAAAACCAGACACACGTGACCATCCAGATTCACCATCGTAGATTAGTCATAGGAGCCGCCTGCAATGAAGTTGAGTTGGTTTTTTCCATGTGCTCGGTTATCTCTTGAAGGGTATCTGATCCTCAACATTGGTTGTTCGGAGTTGGAAATATACTTCTTCACCGATCTCAATTGTTATTCTGTCTGTCTAGTTCTTGTCGACCTCCTCTCTCCACATGAGTTTCGAAGTGTCTGACTCATAGTAGTTGTTCAAATTTGCACTTAAGGGTCTAGCCCTCATAATTGGTCTGGTCGTGTACTGGGTGGTATTCACACATTATTTTTTGTTGTTTTCCCCTGATAGAGGTTCTTTCTGTGGAGGAACGTGTATTAGGTTGATAATAAAACGGATTACATGTCCGATTATGTTTCTCTTGTTGTTTTCTGTTATGGTTATGTAGCTTGTATTGAATATGAGTTGTATGAACCTATTCCGCTTCTCTGGTTATGATATTGAACAATAGACCTTGTATTCCTTTTGAGTTGAGGATCAAGTTAAATTTGATGGACTTGCAGACAAGTTGATCCGAGACGTTGTGTTTTATTATCGGAAAAATTTAGTAGGTTCAATATCTAAACATGGATTGTGTCCTCTGATTGTTGACACAGATGTGCATCTCATTGTATCTACATGTTAGAAATATTGGGGTGTTACATATCAATACAAATCATGAGTTTCATCCAAATCGTTTTCTTAAAGTCGACACTACAACAATAGATGTGAGATTTAAGATTATTAGGTTGGATAAAAGAGCAACTTCAATAGGTTCAGATATTATGATGATGATGATGATGATGATGATGATGATGATGATGATGATATTAGTAATAATAATCGCAAGAGATTTAGTTGTTTCTTTGGTATAAACTTCCACTAAAAATTCCATCCACGCATTCACAAACTAAATAGAATAAGTATTCAATGTGATAATAATAATAATAATAATAATAATAATAATCGCATTAGATTTAGTTGTTTCTTAACTTTAAACTTCCATTAAAAACTCCATCCACACATTCACAAACTAAATAGAATCAGTATTCAATGTGCTTATCTAGCGAAATATGGACTAGGTGCAATGGGAGTAATAGGAGTAGTGGGGCTTCTAGGTGTTGAGGGTATGGAAGGAAATCCTGGAAAACCAGGAAACTTAGGTATGCCGGGAAATCCGGGAAAACCGGGAAACATGAAGCAATCAGAGCTTTCACCACCACTTCCTCTAATGCATGCTTTCGATCCATATTTTATATAAGTGAGGGAGAATAGGGGTGGGTACAATCGGTGTTGCCTCATAAACCATATATGGAAATACATAAATAATTTGAGCAATGAAAAATAAATGGTAAAAAATAAAAGTAGTTTTCACTGAAACCATATATGGAAATACATGAAATTACAAGATTTTATTGTCATTATTTCAAATATGGAAATACGGAAAACCGTGTATGCAATACTAACAATTAAAATAATTCCAAGTATTTACGTAAAATTATAATGGTGTTCTTTTTAATCAAGAGGTCTTTGACCCTCCTCTGATGTCTAGGAGAGAGAAACCCTAAATAGACCAGAGCTCTGCCGGGAGATAATTAAAGCCAGACTCCAATTTGTTCCATCATTGGGGATCGAACCCGGGTACTAGTCGAGTCCACACCTTTAGATGGAGTGCATTAACCACTTGCACCTAAGTTTGAAGTTAAATTATAATGGTGTCGAAGTACTATAATAATTTTAAAGGGAATGATAGTACTTAGGCTCTACTTAAAAAATATAATGTTGTTTAACTACTTATGAAATCCATAAAATTCAGTTAATTTTGTTTTCAATATTTTTAAGCTTTAAGATAATATTTTGACTATAAATTGAAAGATATATCTGTCTCATTATTTCAATCACTTGTTTTTGAGAGTGTAGACGTTCATATAACTTTTTAGAGTTAATAAAATCCTTAGATTCATTTGCGAAATTTATTACTTTGAAAATATTTTTAACCAAATTAATGCATTTATATTTTAAATCTATCATTAAGAAATTTGAAGATTTAAGCACCCAATAGGAATATCAAGAAAAATAATAACCCAGTGACATATGCTACCCTAGGACACAGGAGGTCTACATGGTGCTACGTTGTTCGATTCGCACAACGGACAAACTTGTGGTTGGCAAGTGTGAAATTTGCTTCTAACCACGAGCAAATATTAGTCTTTCGTTTATAGTATTGGGACACTTCGTAGGTAGTCAA
Organism: Astragalus membranaceus; assembly: GCA_039519185.1. NCBI lineage: Eukaryota > Viridiplantae > Streptophyta > Magnoliopsida > Fabales > Fabaceae > Astragalus > Astragalus membranaceus. The sequence continues at coordinate 97,798,204 of CM076846.1, read as the reverse complement.
CAATTGTGTGAACAAAAAACATATCAAGAAAACCACACACCAAATAATTAACTAATGTAAAATAAATTTCACATTTGATAATCAGATCTTGCAAAAATAAAAGATTATTGAAACGTTATAGGAAATAAATTGGTCAATATATTTAATGTTTTTACCTAAAATATATAAAACCATTAAGACGATCAAAAGTTTAAAAGTTTATCTTCTTTACAAAGTTTCCCTTCAAATATTATACTCCTTGCGTCCCCCTAAATCGCACATAGCAAAGAACGATACTGAAATCAACTATTCCAATTTAATATGGTTAAAAGTTTGACGTCCTTCTAAAATTGTGATATTCATTAAATAATAGATTATAATAATTAATAACATCAGCTTTAATGACACAACTTAAAAAGGGGTAAAGTTGTGATTGATCATTTAATACATATCAAGAAAAACACACACCAAATATTTAACAGATGTATAATAAATTTCACATTTGATAATTGGATCTTGTAAAAAAATGATTATTGGGATGTTATAGGAAATAAACTGGTAAATATATTTATAGTTTTTTCCTAAAATATATAAAATCTATAATACGGTTCAAAGTTTAAAAGTTTATCTTTACAAAGTTTCCCTTCAAATATTATACATCATATAATGATACTGAAATCAACATTCTATCGATAAAATAATAATTAAAATTTATTACTACTAATAAAGTTATTTAATTATTTCAAAAATAATTATCTCTATTTATATATAATTTTCCCTCAACAGGTACTTAGGGCGAGAATGTAGAAATCATCACTATCAGTAGGTAATTTTATAATATTTATAAGTAAGATTTTTGTTCTAAAGGACTAACCTTCAATTCAAAATAAATTTAAAGGACGAAACCAAAATGGATGTAAAAGGCATGTAGGCTACTACTAGTCAACAACATAATAGACACGTCATCATCAGTTAACTCAAATAGATGGAATATTCAATAAAGGATATATGTGTAACGAATTTGAAGCTTAAAAGACCAGATTGGGAAATAGTCGAACCTTAGAATAACTTAAAGGACGAAAAGTGTATTTTAGCCTAAATATGAATTACTTTATTTATCAACAAGGGTTTGTCTGTGTGGTAACCGGGTTCGGAATTCACCCCAAGCTCTCGAGTCCACGTCTTGGATGTGACAAAAACTCTATTGGATGAGGAGAACCATACGCACTCGCAAAACCAGACACACGTGACCATCCAGATTCACCATCGTAGATTAGTCATAGGAGCCGCCTGCAATGAAGTTGAGTTGGTTTTTTCCATGTGCTCGGTTATCTCTTGAAGGGTATCTGATCCTCAACATTGGTTGTTCGGAGTTGGAAATATACTTCTTCATCGATCTCAATTGTTATTCTGTCTGTCTAGCTCTTGTCGACCTCCTCTCTCCACATGAGTTTCGAAGTGTCTGACTCATAGTAGTTGTTCAAATTTGCACTTAAGGGTCTAGCACTCATAATTGGTCTGGTCGTGTACTGAGTGGTATTCACACATTATTTTTTGTTGTTTTCCCCTGATAGAGGTTCTTTCTGTGAAGGAACGTGTATTAGGTTGATAATAAAACGGATTACATGTCCGATTATGTTTCTCTTGTTGTTTTCTGTTATGGTTATGTAGCTTGTATTGAATATGAGTTGTATGAACCTATTCCGCTTCTCTGGTTATGATATTGAACAATAGACCTTGTATTCCTTTTGAGTTGAGGATCAAGTGAAATTTCATGGACTTGCAGACAAGTTGATCCGAGACGTTGTGTTTTATTATCGGAAAAATTTAGTAGGTTCAATATCTAAACAGGGATTGTGTCCTCTAATTGTTGACACAGATGTACATCTCAATGTATCTACATGTTAGAAATATTGGGGTGTTACATATCAATACAAATCATGAGTTTCATCCAAATCGTTTTCTTAAAGTCGACACTACAACAATAGATGTGAGATTTAAGATTATTAGGTTGGATAAAAGAGCAACTTCAATAGGTTCAGATATTATGATGATGATGATGATGATGATGATGATATTAGTAATAATAATCGCAAGAGATTTAGTTGTTTCTTTGGTATAAACTTCCACTAAAAATTCCATCCACGCATTCACAAACTAAATAGAATAAGTATTCAATGTGATAATAATAATAATAATAATAATAATAATAATAATAATAATAATAATAATAATAATAATAATAATAATAATAATAATAATCGCATTAGATTTAGTTGTTTCTTAATTTTAAACTTCCATTAAAAACTCCATCCACACATTCACAAACTAAATAGAATCAGTATTCAATGTGCTTATATATGTCTTACATAATGACATAATTTGCATACTTTTATCTAGCGAAATATGGACTAGGTGCAATGGGAGTAATAGGAGTAGTGGGGCTTCTAGGTGTTGAGGGTATGGAAGGAAATCCTGGAAAACCAGGAAACTTAGGTATGCCGGGAAATCCGGGAAAACCGGGAAACATGAAGCAATCAGAGGATTCACCATCACTTCCTCTAATGCATGCTTTCGATCCATACATGATATCACCTGCAATTCTTGGAATATCGGTCGTACCAGGTGTACCAAATCCAGGTATGCCGGGAAATCCTGGAAAACCAGGAAACATGAAGCAATCAGAGCTTTCACCCTCACTTCCTTTAATGCATGCTTTCGATCCATACTTGATTTCACCTGCATTTCTTGGAATATCGATCGTACCAGGTGTACCAAATCCAGGTATGCCGGGAAATCCCGGAAAACCAGGAAACATGAAGCAATCAGAGCTTTCACCACCACTTCCTCTAACGCATGCTTTCGATCCATATTTTATATCACCAGCAGATCTTGGAATAGCTACCGTACCGGGTGTACCAAATCCCGGAATGCTTGGGAATCCTGGAAAACCAGGGAACATGAAGCAATCAGAACTTTCACCGCCACTTCCTTTGATGCATGCTTTCGATGCATATTTGACAACGCCTACTTCATTTTGTTCGTTATCAGCCTCTGCTGCAAAAGTAGGAACCATAAATCACAAACAAATAAAAAAATTATATTTGTTCTAAAAATATTAATTCAAAAAATGGAGACAACCAAGAAAAATAATTTTAGTCATTATACCTATGAGAATATGTGTATGTATGTGCACGATTGTTTAATATTTTTAGAAATCAAAAGAATATGCAAACTCACCAGTTTTAGAGATCGAGGAAGTCTCAACCATGTCTCTTGCCTGTACATTGGTAGAGATCACGAATACCAAGGTTGAGAGGCCCAAGACGAGCAAGACTTCTTTGGAGACCATTTTTTGAGGTAAATGAAAAACAGAATTGAGAAAACTTTGCTAATACAAGGCGTGCAAAGTAGTGTGAAAAATTAATCTATATATAAGTGAGGGAGAATAGGGGTGGGGTACCATCGGTGTTGCCTCATAAACCATATATGGAAATACATAAATAATTTGAGCAATGAAAAATAAATGGTAAAAAATAAAAGTAGTTTTGATAGAAAGCATATATGGAAATACATGAAATTACAAGATTTTATTGTCATTATTTCAAATATGGAAATACGGAAAACTGTGTATGGAATACTAACAATTAAAATAATTTCAAGTATTTACGTAAAATTATAATGGTGTTTTTTTTTTATCCAGAGGTATTTGACCCTACTCTAATGTCTAGGAGAGAGCAACCCTAAATACACCGGAGCTCGGCCGGGAGATAAGCCACACTCCAATTTGTTCCATCATTGGGGATCGAACCCGGGTACTAGTCGAGCACACACCTTTAGATGGAGTGCATTAACCACTTGCACCTAATCTTGAAGTTAAATTATAATGGTGTGTAAGTACTATAATAATTTTAAAGGGAATTATAGTACTTAGGATCTACTTAAAAATATAATGTTGTTTAACTACTTATGAAATCCTTAAAATTCAATTAATTTTGTTTTCAATATTTTTAAGCTTTAAGATAATATTTTGACTATAAACTGACATAGATATATCTGTCTCATTATTTCAAACACTTGTTTTTGAGAGCGAAGACGTTCATATAACTTTTTAGAGTTAATAAAATCCTTAGATTCATTTGCGAAATTTATTATTTTGAAAATATTTTTAACCAAATCAATGCAATTATAGTTTAAAACTATCATTAAGAAATTTGAGGATTTAAGCACCCTATAGGAATATCAAGAAAAATATACAAATACTGTTAGCCCAGTGACACATGCTACCCTAGGACACAGGAGGTCAACATGGTGCTCCGTTGTTCTATTCGCACAACAGGCAAACTTGTGGTTGGCAAGTGTGAAATTTGCTTCTAACCACGAGCAAATATTAGTCTTTCGTTTAAAGTATTGGGACACTCCGTAGGTAGTCAACAATTGTGTGAACCAAAAACATATCAAGAAAAACACACACCAAATAATTAACTAATGTATAATGAATTTCACATTTGATAATCGGATCTTGCAAAAAAAAAATGATTATTGAGACGTTATAGGAAATAAATTGGTCAATATATTTAATGTTTTTACCTAAAATATATAAAACCATTAAGACGATCAAAAGTTTATCTTCTTTACAAAGTTTCCCTTCAAATATTATACTCCTTGCGTCCCCCTAAATCGCACATAGCAAAGAACGATACTGAAATCAACTATTCTAATTTAATATGGTTAAAAGTTTGACGTCCTTCTAAAATTGTGATTTTCATTAAATAATTGTTTATAATAATTAATAACATCGGCTTTAATTACACAACTTAAAAAGGGGTAAAGTTGTGATTGATCATTTAATACATATCAAGAAAAACACACACCAAATATTTAACTGATGTATAATAAATTTCACATTTGATAATTGGATCTTGTAAAAAAATGATTATTGGGATGTTATTGGAAATAAACTGGTCAATATATTTAAAGATTTTACCTAAAATATATAAAATCTATAATACGATTCAAAGTTTAAAAGTTTATCTTTACAAAGTTTCCCTTCAAATCTTATACACCATATAATGATACTGAAATCAATATTCTATCGATAAAGTAATAATTAAAATTTATTACTAACTAATAAAAGTATTTAATTATTTCAAAAATAATTATCTCTATTTATATATAATTTTCCCTCAACAGGTACTTAGGGCGAGAATATAGAAATCATCACTATCAGTAGGTAATTTTATAATATTTATAAGTAAGACTTTTGTTCTAAAGGACTAACCTTCAATACAAAATAAATTTAAAGGACGAAACCAAAATCGATGTAAAAGCCATGTAGGCTACTACTAGTCAACAACATAATAAACACGTCGTCATCAGTTAACTCAAATAGATGGAATATTCAATAAAGGATATATGTGAAACAAATTTGAAGCTTAAAAGACCAGATTGGGAAATAGTCGAACCTTAGAATAACTTAAAGGAAGCAAAGTGTATTTTAGCCTAAATATTAATTACTTTATCTATCAACAAGGGTTGGTCTATGTGGTAACCGGATTCAGAATTCACCCCAAGCTCTCGAGTCCACGTCTTGGATGTGACAAAAACTCTATTGGATGAGGAGAACCATACGCACTCGCAAAACCAGACACACGTGACCATCCAGATTCACCATCGTAGATTAGTCATAGGAGCCGCCTGCAATGAAGTTGAGTTGGTTTTTTCCATGTGCTCGGTTATCTCTTGAAGGGTATCTGATCCTCAACAATGGTTGTTCGGAGTTGGAAATATACTTCTTCATCGATCCCAATTGTTATTCTGTCTGTCTAGCTCTTGTCGACCTCCTCTCTCCACATGAGTTTCGAAGTGTCTGACTCATAGTAGTTGTTCAAATTTGCACTTAAGGGTCTAGCACTCATAATTGGTCTGGTCGTGTACTGGGTGGTATTCACACATTATTTTTTGTTGTTTTCCTCTGATAGAGGTTCTTTCTGTGGAGGAACGTGTATTAGGTTGATAATAAAACGGATTACATGTCTGATTATGTTTCTCTTGTTGTTTTCTGTTATGGTTATGTAGCTTGTATTGAATATGAGTTGTATGAACCTATTCCGCTTCTCTGGTTATGATATTGAACAATAGACCTTGTATTCCTTTTGAGTTGAGGATCAAGTTAAATTTCATGGACTTGCAGACAAGTTGATCCGAGACGTTGTGTTTTATTATCGGAAAAATTTAGTCGGTTCAATATCTAAACATGGATTGTGTCCTCTGATTGTTGACACAGATGTGCATCTCAATGTATCTACATGTTAGAAATATTGGGGTGTTACATATCAATACAAATCATGAGTTTCATCCAAATCGTTTTCTTAAAGTCGACACTACAACAATAGATGTGAGATTTAAGATTATTAGGTTGGATAAAAGAGCAACTTCAATAGGTTCAGATATTATGATGATGATGATGATGATGATGATGATGATGATGATGATGATGATATTAGTAAGAATAATCGCAAGAGATTTAGTTGTTTCTTTGGTATAAACTTCCACTAAAAATTCCATCCACGCATTCACAAACTAAATAGAATAAGTATTCAATGTGATAATAATAATAATAATAATAATAATAATAATAATAATAATAATAATAATAATCGCATTAGATTTAGTTGTTTCTTAACTTTAAACTTCCATTAAAAACTCCATCCACACATTCACAAACTAAATAGAATCAGTATTCAATGTGCTTATATATGTCTTACATAATGACATAATTTGCATACTTTTATCTAGCGAAATATGGACTAGGTTCAATGGGAGTAATAGGAGTAGTGGGGCTTCTAGGTGTTGAGGGTATGGAAGGAAATCCTGGAAAACCAGGAAACTTAGGTATGCCGGGAAATCCGGGAAAACCGGGAAACATGAAGCAATCAGAGCTTTCACCACCACTTCCTCTAATGCATGCTTTCGATCCATATTTTATATAAGTGAGGGAGAATAGGGGTGGGTACAATCGGTGTTGCCTCATAAACCATATATGGAAATACATAAATAATTTGAGCAATGAAAAATAAATGGTAAAAAATAAAAGTAGTTTTCACTGAAACCATATATGGAAATACATGAAATTACAAGATTTTATTGTCATTATTTCAAATATGGAAATACGGAAAACCGTGTATGCAATACTAACAATTAAAATAATTCCAAGTATTTACGTAAAATTATAATGGTGTTCTTTTTAATCAAGAGGTCTTTGACCCTCCTCTGATGTCTAGGAGAGAGAAACCCTAAATAGACCAGAGCTCTGCCGGGGGATAATTAAAGCCAGACTCCAATTTGTTCCATCATTGGGGATCGAACCTGGGTACTAGTCGAGTCCACACCTTTAGATGGAGTGCATTAACCACTTGCACCTAAGTTTGAAGTTAAATTATAATGGTGTCTAAGTACTATAATTATTTTAAAGGGAATGATAGTACTTAGGCTCTACTTAAAAAATATAATGTTGTTTAACTACTTATGAAATCCATAAAATTCAATTAATTTTGTTTTCAATATTTTTAAGCTTTAAGATATTATTTTGACTATAAATTGACAGATATATCTGTCTCATTATTTCAATCACTTGTTTTTGAGAGTGTAGACGTTCATATAACTTTTTAGAGTTAATAAAATCCTTAGATTCATTTACAAAATTTATTACTTTGAAAATATTTTTAACCAAATTAATGCATTTATATTTTAAATCTATCATTATGAAATTTGAAGATTTAAGCACCCAATAGGAATATCAAGAAAAATAATAACCCAGTGACATATGCTACCCTAGGACACAGGAGGTCTACATGGTGCTACGTTGTTCGATTCGCACAACGGACAAACTTGTGGTTGGCAAGTGTGAAATTTGCTTCTAACCACGAGCAAATATTAGTCTTTCGTTTATAGTATTGGGACACTTCGTAGGTAGTCAACAATTGTGTGAACAAAAAACATATCAAGAAAACCACACACCAAATAATTAACTAATGTATAATAAATTTCACATTTGATAATCAGATCTTGCAAAAATAAAAGATTATTGAGACGTTATAGGAAATAAATTGGTCAATATATTTAATGTTTTTACCTAAAATATATAAAACCATTAAGACGATCAAAAGTTTAAAAGTTTATCTTCTTTACAAAGTTTCCCTTCAAATATTATACTCCTTGCGTCCCCCTAAATCGCACATAGCAAAGAACGATACTGAAATCAACTATTCCAATTTAATATGGTTAAAAGTTTGACGTCCTTCTAAAATTGTGATATTCATTAAATAATAGATTATAATAATTAATAACATCAGCTTTAACGACACAACTTAAAAAGGGGTAAAGTTGTGATTGATCATTTAATACATATCAAGAAAAACACACACCAAATATTTAACTGATGTATAATAAATTTCACATTTGATAATTGGATCTTGTAAAAAAATGATTATTGGGATGTTATAGGAAATAAACTGGTAAATATATTTATAGTTTTTTCCTAAAATATATAAAATCAATAATACGGTTCAAAGTTTAAAAGTTTATCTTTACAAAGTTTCCCTTCAAATATTATACATCATATAATGATACTGAAATCAACATTCTATCGATAAAATAATAATTAAAATTTATTACTACTAATAAATTTATTTAATTATTTTAAAAATAATTATCTCTATTTATATATAATTTTCCCTCAACAGGTACTTAGGGCGAGAATGTAGAAATCATCACTATCAGTAGGTAATTTTATAATATTTATAAGTAAGATTTTTGTTCTAAAGGACTAACCTTCAATTCAAAATAAATTTAAAGGACGAAACCAAAATCGATGTAAAAGGCATGTAGGCTACTACTAGTCAACAACATAATAGACACGTCATCATCAGTTAACTCAAATAGATGGAATATTCAATAAAGGATATATGTGTAACGAATTTGAAGCTTAAAAGACCAGATTGGGAAATAGTCGAACCTTAGAATAACTTAAAGGACGAAAAGTGTATTTTAGCCTAAATATGAATTACTTTATCTATCAACAAGGGTTTGTCTGTGTGGTAACCGGGTTCGGAATTCACCCCAAGCTCTCGAGTCCACGTCTTGGATGTGACAAAAACTCTATTGGATGAGGAGAACCATACGCACTCGCAAAACCAGACACACGTGACCATCCAGATTCACCATCGTAGATTAGTCATAGGAGCCGCCTGCAATGAAGTTGAGTTGGTTTTTTCCATGTGCTCGGTTATCTCTTGAAGGGTATCTAATCCTCAACATTGGTTGTTCGGAGTTGGAAATATACTTCTTCATCGATCTCAATTGTTATTCTGTCTGTCTAGCTCTTGTCGACCTCCTCTCTCCACATGAGTTTCGAAGTGTCTGACTCATAGTAGTTGTTCAAATTTGCACTTAAGGGTCTAGCACTCATAATTGGTCTGGTCGTGTACTGGGTGGTATTCACACATTATTTTTTGTTGTTTTCCCCTGATAGAGGTTCTTTCTGTGGAGGAACGTGTATTAGGTTGATAATAAAACGGATTACATGTCCGATTATGTTTCTCTTGTTGTTTTCTGTTATGGTTATGTAGCTTGTATTGAATATGAGTTGTATGAACCTATTCCGCTTCTCTGGTTATGATATTGAACAATAGACCTTGTATTCCTTTTGAGTTGAGGATCAAGTTAAATTTCATGGACTTGCAGACAAGTTGATCCGAGACGTTGTGTTTTATTATCGGAAAAATTTAGTAGGTTCAATATCTAAACAGGGATTGTGTCCTCTGATTGTTGACACAGATGTGCATCTCAATGTATCTACATGTTAGAAATATTGGGGTGTTACATATCAATACAAATCATGAGTTTCATCCAAATCGTTTTCTTAAAGTCGACACTACAACAATAGATGTGAGATTTAAGATTATTAGGTTGGATAAAGAGCAACTTCAATAGGTTCAGATATTATGATGATGATGATGATGATGATGATGATATTAGTAATAATAATCGCAAGAGATTTAGTTGTTTCTTTGGTATAAACTTCCACTAAAAATTCCATCCACGCATTCACAAACTAAATAGAATAAGTATTCAATGTGATAATAATAATAATAATAATAATAATAATAATAATAATAATAATAATAATAATAATAATAATAATGCAATGTGATATGCTACAGGCCCAACTCGCTCGATAATCTGGAAGGGTCCGACGTACCGAGGACTGAGCTTCTTCGCTCGCAATGCGATACCGGTCTCGATGGTTGGAGAAAGTCTCAGAAAGACATGGTCTCCTTCTTCGAATTCTAACGGCCTTCTTCTCTTATCGGCATAACTCTTTTGACGACTCTGAGCGGCCTTCATTCTTTCCTTTATCTGACGGATCTTCTCCGTAGTCTCACGGACTAAATCTGGTCCCAACAATCTCTGCTCACCTATATCCCACCAACACAATGGTGTTCTACACTTCCTTCCATACAATGCTTCATAAGGAGCCATTCCGATACTAGAATGGTAACTGTTGTTGTATGAAAATTCCACCAATGGAAGATGGTCCTCCCATCTGCCTCCACTATCTCGTACACAAGCCCTCAACATATCCTCCAATGTCTGGATTGTTCTCTCAGTCTGCCCATCTGTCTGTGGATGGTAAGCGGTGCTAACACACACCTTTGTTCCCAACGCCATATTCAGTGCTCTCCTGAACCGAGATGTGAACTTGGGATCTCGATCACAGATGATACTTGTAGGGATTCCATGCAACTTCACAATATTCTTTAGATACTCATCTGCTAACCTGGCAACCTTGTGATTCGAACGCACCGGAATAAAATGGGCGAACTTGGTCAGGAGATCCACCACTACCCAAAGAGAATCATTTCCAGTTTGGGACCGTGGCAATCCCATGACAAAATCCATAGAAATGCTTTCCCATTTCCATTCAGGTACATTCAACGGCTGGAGCTGGCCACCTGGCTTCTGGTGCTCTATCTTAACCCTTTGAAAAGTCAAGCATTGAGACACAAACTCTGCAATATCTACTTCAATACCCGGCCACCAATACAATTGCTTCAAATCTCGATACATCTTGGTAGACCCAGGATGTATTGAGAACTGACTCTTATGAGCCTCTTCTAAAACTTGCCTCTTCACATTCTCATCATTCGGCACACAGATTCTACAATCAAAGCGAATTACGCCGTCACTGTCTTCGGTGTAATTCGGCAACCTCTTCTGCGTTTGCAGCTCTAAATCCGCCTCTTGGGCTGAGCGAATTAGATTTCTCAAAGGACTCGAAATCCGAATGTGACTCAACACCAACCTGTTCCTTCTTGACTTCACTCTCAAATTGAGGTTCCTAAACGATTCCAACAGTGACATCTCATGAATCATCAGTTCTGCAGCGTGAATAATCTTTCTGCTCAAAGCATTGGCTGTAACACCCCTTTTCTACCCGATAATTATTTAATAAAATCAGAGTTATAAAAAATTTTCATACTTCGAAAAGAGATGTAACACATTTCATCGATAGTTCAAAACATCACATACGATATATAACACTTGTCAATAAGGGTCGAAGCCCATAACACCAGTTTAAATAACCGCATCGTCAAAAATACATCACCACGCAGCGGAAATAGAAATAAGTTTCAAACAATAAAATCATAACGTCCTGAATGGACTCCAAATAAATAAAATGCAACAGCCAAGTCTAGGTTCGTTTCCCCCCTTGAGTGTTACACATCAAAGCAAATGACACCGACTCAGACTAGCAAAGGTAACTAGGCCTTCACTCGCAATCACCTGCACGTTACCGCATAGGGGTAACATTCAAACAGAAGGGGTGAGATATCTTCAATATAATAGCGTAAAATGATAGGAAATATGCTAGAATATGACAACTATATCTACCACTCCAATACACACATCTAATTCATAAACACGCGTCAAATAGTAAACACCACAATCAGTCACCAAATGTCATGACAATGCATGAATGCAACCCACACCAACGGGCATATGCATGTGGTACCAAATAACCAAAAATTTTGCCTGTAAATAGAGGCGTCACCATAATTGAGAGCTTTCACACCCGGCTCACCAATTCATAAAATTTGAGCTTTCACACCCGGCTCACTAGGTTTTGAAAAATTTGAGCTTTCACCCCTAGCTCCAAGACCAAAGGCGTTCTCCAAAATAAATGCGCATGCTTTATGCGACACCATCAATGCACACAGACAATCACCAAAATTTAGTCACCACGTGACACACCAAAAATCAATCACCGAATATCACCAAAATTGAGCTTTCACACCTAGCCCAACGACACCAAAACACCAAAACTACCCGAAACAACGGAACACTATGATTTGGAGCCTTCACACCTAACTCCAAGAACACCAAGGTTTGAGCCTACACACTAGCTCAAACAGCACCAGGACACCAAGATGACAACAATTTTCCAAAGTATTGGGACGACGACAATTTTCCAAAATATTTGACATGCGACAAATTTTCTTTTTCCAAAAATGGCAACATTTAACGGTTAAGCCAACGGCTAACAATTTCCAGAAAAATAGATCACTTTGCCTTAAATTAGAATATTCAGCTAGGACTCTGAATAAGCTTTCCAAAACATTTTGAAACGTCTCAATCGGACTCCCGAGTCAAAAGACATGTTGAAAACAAAATCCGTGACAGTGACATGAAAACCAAACAGTGCAGGAAATGGCGCCCAGGAGCAGGGCGCCTAGCAGGAAACAGCAACACAGAAAACTAGCGCCCAGGAGCAGGGCGCCTAGCAACAGGCAACACAACTGGACCTGGCGCCCAGGAGCAGGGGGCCTAGCAACAAACGCAACACACGTGACTTTGGTGCCCAGGAGCAGGGCGCCTAGCAACAGGCAGCAACACAACAGACAACATTGCAGGAAATGGCGCCCTTGGCGCCAGACAGCCCAGAACACAACAGAAAACGCAACATGGCACAGGAACACGCACCAGACACGGCGCCCAGGCACAGGGCGCCAAAAACAGCAACACAGCAGGAAAAACGCAACACACAGGATGTGGCGTGTAACACCCCATTCTACCCAGCTATTTTCCATAAAGATCAGAGTTTCAAAATTTCTTTTTGAATGGAATGCTACACACGTACTTGGTGTAACCATTTACAATACGCAACACCATTTAATAAATTAAGGTACCCTTGATTTCATCAAACAAAAATCCACTCATAATAATTTAAACGACTCGCAGCGGAAAAAATAACATAAACTCAAAATGCCAAACAACGGCCTCATCGGAATCATTAGGTCAATGCACACGAAAATCAACAACATTTAAATATCATTAGAAAAATCCTAAGCCAACCCCCTAGGTGTCACGTATCAGAGCAGACCGACTCGGGAGTGAAAGGAGTAAGCCTTTACTCAGAACTACCTGTAGTAAACAACAACAGAAGGGTGAGTCTCAACTACATAATAAAGATTATAATAAGAAGTATATTACGTCATAGCATCACACTCACACAGTCACACAGTAGCATAGTCTATACAATCACCCACTAGCATGCTTATCATGAGGATGGATGCAATACAGTTATGCATGTGGTACCATTTTCCCAGACCGCAGCCTTATCATCATATTATCAACTCAGACCGCAGCCTTATCATTTCAATTTAGAACTCAGACCGCAGCCTTATTATCATAATTAACAACTCAGACCGCAGCCTTATGTATGCATGAGACTCCATGACAAAACCACAATCATAATTATTAACAACACGGTCCATGTATCCTATATCACATCTTTAATTAATCTTAGTTTTAGCCCCCATGGCCTCATCACCAACCAACTCATTATTTTCTCCTCACAATCACGTCCCTAGGACTAGGATAACACTTAGGGACCAATCTAGCACCATTAGACCCGAAACTCAAACACAAGTCACGGGCGCCCCGCTAGGCGCCCTAGGCGGCCACACTTGGCGCCCCACACAACACCCAAACGCACAAACATAGTAGACCACCTTAAAAATTGAAACCGCTCTAGCCAAAATGTTCAAAATGGGATTTGGTCACGTGAATACAGAATTTGGCTAGGTAAAATATGCTCAGAACATGATGTGTGCACAAGGCACCCCTAAAACAAGTCAAAATGATGCCCAATAGGACAACTTTCAAACCACAAGTGCAAATCTGGAAATTCTTTAGCCAAAATACTTAAAATATGATTTGGTCAGGTGAATACAAAGTTTGGCTCAGTAAAATATGCTCAGAACATGATGTGTGCACAAGGCACCCCTAAAACAAGTCAAAATGATGCCCAACCGGACAATTTCAAAACCACAAGTGAAAATCCAGAAATTCTTTAGCCAAAGTGTTTTAAATAACATTTGGTCAGGTCAATACAAAGTTTGGCTCGGTAAAATATGCTCAGAAAATGATGTGTGCACAAGGCACCCCTAAAACAAGCCAAAATGATGCCCAACCGGACAATTTCAAAACCACAAGTGAAAATCCAGAAATTCTTTAGCCAAAGTGTTTTAAATAACATTTGGTCAGGTCAATACAAAGTTTGGCTCGGTAAAATATGCTCAGAAAATGATGTGTGCACAAGGCACCCCTAAAACAAGCCAAAATGATGCCCAACCGGACAATTTCAACACCACAAGTGCAAATCCAGAAATTCTTTAGCCAAAGTGTTTTAAATAACATTTGGTCAGGTCAATACAAAGTTTGGCTCGGTAAAATATGCTCAGAAAATGATGTGTGCACAAGGCACCCCTAAAACAAGCCAAAATGATGCCCAACCGGACAATTTCAAAACCACAAGTGCAAATCCAGAAATTCTTTAGCCAAAGTGTTTTAAATAACATTTGGTCAGGTCAATACAAAGTTTGGCTCGGTAAAATATGCTCAGAAAATGATGTGTGCACAAGGCACCCCTAAAACAAGCCAAAATGATGCCCAACCGGACAATTTCAAAACCACGAGTGCAAATCCAGAAATTCTTTAGCCAAAGTGTTTTAAATAACATTTGGTCAGGTCAATACAAAGTTTGGCTCGGTAAAATATGCTCAGAAAATGATGTGTGCACAAGGCACCCCTAAAACAAGCCAAAATGATGCCCAACCGGACAATTTCAAAACCACAAATGCAAATCCAGAAATTCTTTAGCCAAAGTGTTTTAAATAACATTTGGTCAGGTCAATACAAAGTTTGGCTCGGTAAAATATGCTTAGAAACTGAGTTTACCCAAAGACATGATTTATGCGCCTTGCCTAAGCATAGGCAGCAACCTGGCGCCTCCCCAGGCGCCACAGGGCAGCAACACAGGCGCCCTGCCCAGAACACACACACGCCCAGCAACAGTAAACAGCGCCCAGTGCGCCAATTTCCCCCCCCCCCCCCCCCCCAGCACTTGGCGCCCAGGCGCCCCATCACAACCAAACACCAATTCTCCATTATTTTTCCAAAACTCAAAATACCACAACAATCACAAAACACACTGCACTTTTTCCAGCAACATCCAATCTCACATATATAAATTAAGAACACTTCAAAACACAAAATTAACACATGAAATCCAAACCTTAGCATAGGGAAATCAAATCAATCACACTAATTATCAATTCCAACTAACCTAAACAATTCTAACAATTAACAAGTAGTGTCAAGTGGGGTCCTATGGTTTACATACAACCTATTATATTCTCTATTATAGAGTGAGACTCCCCTAACCTTGATTATGACGAGCTAGAGCCTTTTCCACCGAAGCACCGACAAATCACCGCAACAAAGAAGCTCCTCCTTTTTCACACAATCACGCCCTTTCTCTCTTTCCCTAGGATCAAGGCGAATTGATCAAAATAGAAAGGGTTAGGGAAATTCGAAACCTAAGCAATTGATAGAGAAAGGAAATCGAATCATAGAAGATTAGGAACCCTTACCTAGGATCAAGGCGCACAAACCCTAACTCCAAGCTTGAAATCGCCCTTCCTTCTCTTCTCCTCTCTTCGACTTTCTTTCTTTTCTTCTCTATTTCGACTTTCTTTCTCTCCTTTGACACTAGTGGGGCGCGACCTAGACCCCTAGTGTCTAAAGAGCGCCTAAGCCAACGGGCTTGGGCCTCTTGGGCCGTCACTTGAAATTCCGGTATTACCAACGCCATCCCCTTCAATTAAAATAAAATACCATATCATCACATAATAAAATAAAATAGTGCAACACTTTAAATAATTTAATCAATTACTTAATTAAATTATTTTAGGGTGTTACAACTCTCCCCCACTTAGGAAATTTCGTCCTCGAAATTCATACCTGAGTCAAATAGCTCTGGATAGGACTCCCGCATCCTACTCTCCAGCTCCCACGTCACGCTCTCGCCAGAAGCTCCCAACCATACCACCTTCACTAAAACAATGCTTTTCCCTCTCAGCACCTTCACTTCTCTATCATCAATCCTCACTGGCATAGTCTCCACAGTGAGATTATCCCGCACCTCGATATCATCC
Organism: Astragalus membranaceus; assembly: GCA_039519185.1. Taxonomy (NCBI): domain Eukaryota; kingdom Viridiplantae; phylum Streptophyta; class Magnoliopsida; order Fabales; family Fabaceae; genus Astragalus; species Astragalus membranaceus. The sequence goes on along the minus strand of CM076846.1, from coordinate 97,781,663 downwards.
ATATGGATCACATGAGACGGGTCCGGAATGTACTTCCGAAGTTGCGACACGTGAAATACGTCGTGCAAGTTCGAAAGGTTAGGCGGTAAAGCCACCCTATAAGCAACCTTTCCGACCCTCTCGGTGATCTGATACGGTCCAATAAATCTAGGAGTCAACTTCTTTGCTTTAAGTGCACGCCCAACACCAGCCATAGGCGTGACCCTCAAGAAAACATGCTCTCCAGCCTGAAATTCCAAATCCTTTCTCCTTCTATCATGGTAACTCTTTTGCCGACTTTGGGACTCTTTCATTTTCTCCCTGATCATTTTTATCTTCTCTGTAGTTTCTCTCACCAATTCAGGTCCAAGAACAACACTTTCGCCAGATTCATGCCAACACAAAGGAGTTCTACACCTCCGCCCATACAGTGCCTCATAAGGAGCCATCCCTATACTCGAATGGTAGCTGTTGTTGTAAGTGAACTCAATCAACGAAAGGTGTGTATCCCACGCACCTCCCTGCTCTAACACACACGACCTCAATAAGTCCTCCAATGACTGAATGGTTCTCTCTGTCTGCCCATCAGTCTGAGGATGGTAGGCTGAACTCAACCTCAATCTGGACCCCAATGCCTCTTGCAAGCTCCCCCAAAACTCCGAAGTAAACCTCGGATCTCTGTCAGATACAATACTCTTCGGGACACCATGCAACTTCACAATCACCTTAATATATATCTCGGCCAATCTCGCTACCGGATACGTGATGTTGATAGGAAGGAAGTGAGCAGACTTCGTCAACCTATCCACGATCACCCAAATAGAATCAAATCCTCGAACGGTTCTCGGTAACCCAGTCACAAAATCCATGGAAATGCTATCCCATTTCCATTCCGGAACATCTAAAGGTTGCATCAACCCCGCAGGCTTCTGGTGCTTAACCTTTGACTTCTGGCAAGTCAAACAGGCATACACAAATTGTGCTACATCTTTCTTCATACCAGGCCACCAGAATAATTTCTTCAAGTCATGATACATCTTTGTAGCCCCTGGATGAATACTCAGCTTGCTCCTATGACTCTCCTCAAGGATCATCTTCTTCATCTCAATATCATCGGGAACACAGATTCTGTCTCTAAATCTCAACACACCCTGGGAATCCAACCTGAAATCCCCATCCACATTCTGATCACCCGCAACTAACAAGTCAACCAGCTTCACATCTAATTTCTGGGCGTCTCTGATACTAACCAAGAAGTCATTACCAATCCTCAGCATACCCAGCTTAACACTCCGCGGTGTCACTTCACAAACCAGACTCATATCACGGAATTGCTCAATCAATTCCAACTCTTTTACCATCATTGTTGACATATGCAAAGTCTTTCGACTTAAAGCATCAGCCACGACATTAGCTTTGCCGGGGTGATAGTTTAAGCCAAAATCATAGTCTTTCAGCAGCTCTAACCAACGCCTCTGCCTCATATTCAGCTCCTTCTGATCAAACAAGTATTTCAAACTCTTGTGGTCGCTGAATACCTCGAATCTAGTGCCATACAAATAGTGCCTCCAAATTTTTAGTGCAAACACAATAGCAGCCAATTCCAAATCATGAGTAGGATAGTTCTTCTCATGAGTCCGCAACTGTCTGGACGCATAAGCGACTACCTTCCCATCCTGCATCAATACGCCCCCTAAGCCCATTCTGGAAGCATCACCATATACCACAAACGGTTGATCCGGCACGGGCAACACTAACACCGGAGATGTTGTCAATCTTTTCTTCAACTCTTGGAAGCTCTCTTCACACTTAGCATCCCAAACAAAAATTCTCCCTTTACACGTCAATTGAGTCAACGGAAGGGCTAGCTTTGAGAAACCCTCAATGAACCTCCTGTAGTAACCGGCCAACCCCAAGAAACTCCTAATCTCAGTCGCAGACTTTGGGCTCTCCCATTGTAACACTGCATCAACCTTAGCTGGGTCTACAGCTATGCCATCACTAGAAATAATGTGACCCAAAAAGCTTACCTCACGCAGCCAGAACTCGCATTTGGACAACTTAGCATAAAGCTTCTTCTCTTTCAACACCTCAAGCACCAATCTTAAGTGCTCTGCATGCTCCTCTTCAGACTTGGAGTATACCAGAATATCATCTATAAAAACTACCACAAATCGATCCAAGTAACTATGGAAGATACGGTTCATGTACTCCATAAACACCCCTGGTGCATTGGTAACACCAAACGGCATCACAGAGTATTCATAGTGTCCATATCTCGTTCGAAACGCTGTCTTCTGGACGTCCTCATCTTTTACCTTAATCTGGTGATACCCTGACCTCAAATCAATTTTACTAAAAACTTTAGCACCCACCAGCTGGTCCATCAAATCGTCAATTCTCGGAAGAGGGTACTTATTTTTAATAGTCACCTTGTTCAACTGTCTATAATCCACACACAGGCGCATACTCCCATCTTTCTTCTTTACTAATAAAACCGGAGCTCCCCATGGTGACACACTAGGCCTCACAAATTTCTTTTCAAGTAACTCTTCCAACTGCTTCTTCAATTCAGATAACTCAGAAGCTGACATTCGGTACGGAGCCATGGACACAGGCCTAGTACCAGGCACAAGGTCAATCCCAAACTCTACTTCCCTCTCTGGTGGCACACTAGGAATCTCATCAGGGAACACTTCAGGGAATTCACACACCACCTGCAATCCTTCAACCATAGCTTGGTTTTCAGCAGACATAGACGCCATCAAAGCAAATAGTTGACCACCATCCTTCATTACCTTATGCAGCTGATCCCCAGACAACAAAACAGACTCTCCCTCCTCAGGAGGAAAGAAACTCACAGACTTGCTGAAACAGTTGATGTGCACATGGTTATCCACTAACCAGTCCATACCAAGAATAACATCCAACCCTCCCAAAGGCAAACATATAAGGTCAACCAGAAAATCTCTGCCAAATACTGACAGAGGACACTTAGCACACAATAGAGAAGTAGTCACCGAACCCTTAGCCGGAGTGTCGATAACCATTTCCCTTTTCATATCAGACAATACTAGATTTAACTTTTCAGCACAAGCAGCAGCAATAAAAGAATGCGTAGCACCAGTATCAACTATAGCAATTAAAGGGGAACCATAAATAAAGCAAGTACCTCGAATCTCATTGGGCCCCTCTGAGCCTGCTAGCGCGAAAACTCGTCCATTGGATTTTTCTTTCTTCGGTTTGGTGCATTTAGAACTGAAGTGACCAGCTTCACCACAATTGAAACACACTGATTCCTTACGATCACAATTAGACGCCATATGACCTTTCTTCCCACAATGGTAACACATTACCTCAGTCTTGCAATCGAAACTTTTGTGACCCGGCTTGCCACAAGTGTAACACACTATATCAGCGGGAGCACCTCCCCCACTAGGCTTCTTACCCTCAGAAAATTTCTTACCAGCACCTGCCTTCCACTTATTTTTACCTCCAGACACATCATATGGTTTTCCCCTAAACTGATTATTCCTCTTTTCTTTCCCAATTTTGTAGGCAGCAGAACTGTCTTCTTCATAAATTCTACTCTTGTCAACCAATCTAGCAAAATCGCGTATCTCATGATACCCAATTGCCTTCTTAATGTCAGGTCGCAGGCCACTTTCAAATTTCACACATTTAGAGAACTCTGAATCAGCATCATTGGCGTAGTAAGGACAGAATTGAGCCAGCTCTTCAAATTTGGCTGCATACTCAGCCACAGTCTTATTTCCCTGTTTCAATTCTAGAAATTCTACCTCTTTCTTGGCCCGAACGTCTTCAGGGTAGTACTTTCTTTTAAACTCTCTTGTGAAGACATCCCAAGTAACCTCTTCACCAGTAGTGTTCAACCTATGCAGCATCCCTAACCACCACTTGTCAGCCTCTTCCGCCAGCATGTGCGTCCCAAACTTCACTTGCTGGGCAGCAGTGCAATCCATAACTCGGAATATCCGCTCTATCTCATTCAGCCACGACAAGGCTCCATCGGGATCATACCGACCCTTGAAGGTGGGTGGGTTTTCCCTCTGAAACGTTGCCAGGTTACGGGCATTCATATCAGCAGCATTGTGTTGATTTCCAACAGCTTGGGCTATGGCCTGCAGAGCAGCAGCCAAAGCAGCAGCATCCCTTCTAGCCATATCAACCTAGCACTGCAGCATAAACGACAATTTAGAACTAAAACACAACACCTAATTGTCATACACAATATGACAGACAGACACACTTGGTCGGACAGACCGAACTTTTGCTCTGATACCACTAATGTAACACCCCATTCTACCCGGCTATTTTCCATAAAGATCAGAGTTTCAAAATTTCTTTTTGAATGGAATGCTACACACGTACTTGGTGTAACCATTTACAATACGCAACACCATTTAATAAATTAAGGTACCCTTGATTTCATCAAACAAAAATCCACTCATAATAATTTAAACGACTCGCAGCGGAAAAAATAACATAAACTCAAAATGCCAAACAACGGCCTCATCGGAATCATTAGGTCAATGCACACGAAAATCAACAACATTTAAATATCATTAGAAAAATCCTAAGCCAACCCCCTAGGTGTCACGTATCAGAGCAGACCGACTCGGGAGTGAAAGGAGTAAGCCTTTACTCAGAACTACCTGTAGTAAACAACAACAGAAGGGTGAGTCTCAACTACATAATAAAGATTATAATAAGAAGTATATTACGTCATAGCATCACACTCACACAGTCACACAGTAGCATAGTCTATACAATCACCCACTAGCATGCTTATCATGAGGATGGATGCAATACAGTTATGCATGTGGTACCATTTTCCCAGACCGCAGCCTTATCATCATATTATCAACTCAGACCGCAGCCTTATCATTTCAATTTAGAACTCAGACCGCAGCCTTATTATCATAATTAACAACTCAGACCGCAGCCTTATGTATGCATGAGACTCCATGACAAAACCACAATCATAATTATTAACAACACGGTCCATGTATCCTATATCACATCTTTAATTAATCTTAGTTTTAGCCCCCATGGCCTCATCACCAACCAACTCATTATTTTCTCCTCACAATCACGTCCCTAGGACTAGGATAACACTTAGGGACCAATCTAGCACCATTAGACCCGAAACTCAAACACAAGTCACGGGCGCCCCGCTAGGCGCCCTAGGCGGACACACTTGGCGCCCCACACAACACCCAAACGCACAAACATAGTAGACCACCTTAAAAATTGAAACCGCTCTAGCCAAAATGTTCAAAATGGGATTTGGTCACGTGAATACAGAATTTGGCTAGGTAAAATATGCTCAGAACATGATGTGTGCACAAGGCACCCCTAAAACAAGTCAAAATGATGCCCAATAGGACAACTTTCAAACCACAAGTGCAAATCTGGAAATTCTTTAGCCAAAATACTTAAAATATGATTTGGTCAGGTGAATACAAAGTTTGGCTCAGTAAAATATGCTCAGAACATGATGTGTGCACAAGGCACCCCTAAAACAAGTCAAAATGATGCCCAACCGGACAATTTCAAAACCACAAGTGAAAATCCAGAAATTCTTTAGCCAAAGTGTTTTAAATAACATTTGGTCAGGTCAATACAAACTTTGGCTCGGTAAAATATGCTCAGAAAATGATGTGTGCACAAGGCACCCCTAAAACAAGCCAAAATGATGCCCAACCGGACAATTTCAAAACCACAAGTGAAAATCCAGAAATTCTTTAGCCAAATTGTTTTAAATAACATTTGGTCAGGTCAATACAAAGTTTGGCTCGGTAAAATATGCTCAGAAAATGATGTGTGCACAAGGCAACCCTAAAACAAGCCAAAATGATGCCCAACCGGACAATTTCAAAACCACAAGTGAAAATCCAGAAATTCTTTAGCCAAAGTGTTTTAAATAACATTTGGTCAGGTCAATACAAAGTTTGGCTCGGTAAAATATGCTCAGAAAATGATGTGTGCACAAGGCACCCCTAAAACAAGCCAAAATGATGCCCAACCGGACAATTTCAAAACCACAAGTGCAAATCCAGAAATTCTTTAGCCAAAGTGTTTTAAATAACATTTGGTCAGGTCAATACAAAGTTTGGCTCGGTAAAATATGCCCAGAAAATGATGTGTGCACAAGGCACCCCTAAAACAAGCCAAAATGATGCCCAACCGAACAATTTCAAAACCACGAGTGCAAATCCAGAAATTCTTTAGCCAAAGTGTTTTAAATAACATTTGGTCAGGTCAATACAAAGTTTGGCTCGGTAAAATATGCTCAGAAAATGATGTGTGCACAAGGCACCCCTAAAACAAGCCAAAATGATGCCCAACCGGACAATTTCAAAACCACAAGTGCAAATCCAGAAATTCTTTAGCCAAAGTGTTTTAAATAACATTTGGTCAGGTCAATACAAAGTTTGGCTCGGTAAAATATGCTTAGAAACTGAGTTTACCCAAAGACATGATTTATGCGCCTTGCCTAAGCATAGGCAGCAACCTGGCGCCTCCCCAGGCGCCACAGGGCAGCAACACAGGCGCCCTGCCCAGAACACACACACGCCCAGCAACAGTAAACAGCGCCCAGTGCGCCAATTTCCCCCCCCCCCCCCCCCCAGCACTTGGCGCCCAGGCGCCCCATCACAACCAAACACCAATTCTCCATTATTTTTCCAAAACTCAAAATACCACAACAATCACAAAACACACTGCACTTTTTCCAGCAACATCCAATCTGACATATATAAATTAAGAACACTTCAAAACACAAAATTAACACATGAAATCCAAACCTTAGCATAGGGAAATCAAATCAATCACACTAATTATCAATTCCAACTAACCTAAACAATTCTAACAATTAACAAGTAGTGTCAAGTGGGGTCCTATGGTTTACATACAACCTATTATATTCTCTATTATAGAGTGAGACTCCCCTAACCTTGATTATGACGAGCTAGAGCCTTTTCCACCGAAGCACCGACAAATCACCGCAACAAAGAAGCTCCTCCTTTTTCACACAATCACGCCCTTTCTCTCTTTCCCTAGGATCAAGGCGAATTGATCAAAATAGAAAGGGTTAGGGAAATTCGAAACCTAAGCAATTGATAGAGAAAGGAAATCGAATCATAGAAGATTAGGAACCCTTACCTAGGATCAAGGCGCACAAACCCTAACTCCAAGCTTGAAATCGCCCTTCCTTCTCTTCTCCTCTCTTCGACTTTCTTTCTTTTCTTCTCTATTTCGACTTTCTTTCTCTCCTTTGACACTAGTGGGGCGCGACCTAGACCCCTAGTGTCTAAAGAGCGCCTAAGCCAACGGGCTTGGGCCTCTTGGGCCGTCACTTGAAATTCCGGTATTACCAACGCCATCCCCTTCAATTAAAATAAAATACCATATCATCACATAATAAAATAAAATAGTGCAACACTTTAAATAATTTAATCAATTACTTAATTAAATTATTTTAGGGTGTTACATGGCGCCCAGGCACAGGGCGCCGTTTCCTGCAGCACAGGCACCGATCTCAACACGACCAAACTTGGCGCCCAGGCACAGGGTGCCATTTTCTGCAACAGGAACAGCAACAACATTTGGCGCCCATGGCGTCCTAGGGACCCAAAATTTCAGAATTTCACCATGTTAAATCACCAATTCGAATTAGTCACCAATTTAGTTCACCAATTCTTAAACCCCAATGTCAATTATCATGAATTGTCAATCACAACACCAAACAACATTTATTCAAACACTTAGCATGCAATTCGTGATAACAACAACGAACACAAATTTTTAGAAACTCTTCAAACTTAGCCGCGTACTGACCCACAGTTGAACTTCCTTGAGTGAGAGTTAAAAACTCATTCTCCTTGTCAAACATCATAGCTGTCGAAAAGAACTACTCCAAAAATACCTGCTTTAAGTGTTCACAAGTCTGGGGAGTACCTATAGTTGCCATCATGGCTTTGGCGTTAGTCCACCAGTTGTTGGCTTCTCCCTTCAGCATATGTGTCGCCAATCTCAGCTTGTCCTCATCAGTGACTTTCATAGCTAAGAAAATCTACTCTATGTCATTCAGCCAATGCTGGGCTTCCATGACATCCGGTCCTCCTCTGAACTCGGATGGCTTCATTTTCAGAAATTCAGAAAAAACCCTCCTTGGGTCAACTTGAGGCTCAGGAACTTGCTGAGGCTGAGCTTGAGCATTCTGTTGCATTAGTAACATATCTTCCATCATCTTCTGTTGCTTCTTGATCATATTCTGCATCCATGCGGAATGCGGATCAATTGGTAGGTTATTCCTCGATCCTCCTACCATAATTCTGCAAATGATACACCAAGTATTAAATTGATCAGTCTGAATGTCCCTTAGCATCATAAGAAGTAAAATAGCAGAATTACTCGAGGGACAAAACCACCCTAACTGTCTAAGCCCGACTAGGTCGAACTGCTCTGATACCATAATGTAACACCCCGATAAATTCTAACTTGTAGAATCACCGAAATGCACTAAATGGCATACATCAGAGTACCTTCCTGTTATTGAAATATTGAACACAACTAAAACTTTTAATGATACATATCAAATGGTTCTCTGAACCTCATTAACTCCCTGAAAATGCTTAAGTTTCAAAACTTAAGACTTGTACATAATCCTGGTGTTCAATACTCAATACACAAAGTTGCGGAAACGATTTTACAACTTAAACAATGAAAGTCATACAATCGGTGACATAACTAAATAAAATACAAAGGGCTAAACTGGAAACCCAATTTCCCATAATTCCATGAGTCGAACCGGCTAACCGTGCTTCGTCGCCTTTGCTTTCCCTTGTTTCTCAATAAAAACCACAAATATGAAGGGTGAGATAAACATTATCTCAGTGAGTCCTTTCGAGACCCCTTACTAACTCTAGCGATTCATTATGCTTTATTTTGATCTCGTGGCCCTAATAAGCTACCACGTGGACATATATTAATTTCATGTAACTTTCATGCTCATGGCCCTCCTAAGCGACACATGAAGCATATCATATTTTACCTCTTGAAATTTGTAGCCCTACTAAGCAACTATGTAACGCCCAAATAATTTAATTATTTATTTAATTATATTATTTAGGTATTTTATTAGTATAGTCATTTTAAAATAATAATACGGTGTTTTATTTAAATTAGGGAGTGGTGTTTAGTAATTAAGTTGAGTAGTCGAAGGAGGCCCGTGATTCAAGGGCCCAGGGGCATAGGCGCATGAAGGAGAGCATTAGCTATGGTTTGGCTCATTTGCGCATTTTTGAGAAAAAGAAAGAGAGATTGCGAAGAGAGAAGAGAAACGGTGGAGGCGCATCCAAGGAGAAAGAGGAGAGGAGCTCTTGTTGCTGTGATTCTTTGGAGCTTCGTTCAAGGGGATCTCGTATTCGGCAAATCTAAGGTAAGGGTGGGTTCTACCTTTATAATAGGGTGTATGATGGGTGTTATGTGGAAGATAGGCTCTATGTTGTCCCTTTGACTTTGTTTGGTGTTTATTTGGTGACGTTTGAATGTACTCATGTTGATTTCAATTGGTGTTTGGTGATTGATCATGGTGAAAATCGAAAAAAAAAAAGAAAATTGATCCCCAGATGCCATGGGCGCCATTGATGTTGCCGCATGTTGCTATCTTGGTTGCTGGAAGTGACGCCCTAGGCGCCCAGTGTTGTTTCGGTGTTGCTGAGAAAGGCGCCTTAGGCGCCCAGTGTTGCTGTCTTGGTTGCTGGAAGTGGCACCCTAGGCGCCCAGTCATGGTGTTCTGTCTTTGGTTGTTGCTGGAAGTGGCGCCCTAGGCGCCCAGTGTGTTTCTGTGTTGCTGAAAGTGGCGCCGTAGGCGCCCAGTGGTGATTTGTGTAGTTCTGTGTTGCTGTGAAGGGCGCCCTAGGCGCCCAGAATTTTCTTGTGTCGCTGGGAGAGGCGCCCTAGGCGCCCAGTAGCGTTTCTGTGTTGTTGGGGAAGGCGCCCAGTGTTGTTCCCAGTCTCTGTTGTTGCTTCTGTTGTGCTAGGCGCCCTGCTCCTGGGCGCCACGTCTATTGTTGCTTTTGTTGTGCTAGGCGCCCTGCTCCTGGGCGCCATGTCAGTTTGTGTTGCTGTCGTGCTAGGTGCCCTGCTCCTGGGCGCCATGTCTGTTGGTTGCTGTTGCCTCTTGGGGCCCTGTTGCTGGGCGCCAGTTTCTGGTTGTTGCTAGTGCCTCTTGGCGCCCCGTTGCTGGGCGCCAGTTTCTAGTTGTTGCTGTTGCCTCTTGGCGCCCTGTTGCTGGGCGCCAGTTTCTGGTTGTTGCTGTTGCCTCTTGGCGCCCTGTTGCTGGGCCCCTGTTTCTGGTTGTTGCTGTTGCCTCTTGGCGCCCTGTTGCTGGGTGCCAGTTTCTGTCTGCTGCTGTTGCCTGTTGGCTCCCTGTTGCTGGGCGCCAGTTCCTGCCGTATCCTATTTGGTTGTTGGTGGCTGGGCGCCTGGGTGGCTGTCCCGGTGGTTGTTGGCGTTGGTGTTGTAAAATCGTTGTTGTTCCAGGTGGTGTAAATTGTCGTTGTTCTCGGTGTCGTATAATTGTTGTTGTCATTGATGTTCTAAATCCATTGGTGTCTTTGGTGTCGGAGGTTGTTGATCAAGTCGTTAGATTGTCCTACAGGTGTTGGAATTATTGGTGATGATTGGTGTTATTGGTGATGATATAACAAGTGATGTGCCTATTTTATTGGCTAAGGTGATAGGTGATGGGTCTATGACCATTTGTTGATATTGGTGTTGTTGTGTCACTTAGATGACTATTGTGGTTGATTGTCTCTGGTGCATTGTTCATGGTGTCGCATACATTTCATATGCATTATTTTGGTGCTGAAGGCTTCGGCCTTGGAGCTATAGGTGATGATATAGGTGATGATGCCCTTATTGGCTATTTTATTGGTGATGATTGGTACCACATGCATATACCCGTTGGTGTGGGTTGCATCTCATTCATTTACTCATGATATTGGTGATGATTCTTGGTGATTGCGATTTGATGTTGTTGTGAAGCGGTAGAAATAGTTGTCATAACTCTAGCATATTGCCTCTCATATATGCTATTATAATGTTAGATATCTCACCCCTTCTGTTTGAATGTTACCCCTATGCTGGTAACGTGTAGGTGATTGCGAGTGAAGGCATGTCTACCTTTGCTAGTCGAGTCGGTGTCGTCGCTCTGATACGTAGCACTCGGGGGGATGAACGCTAGATTTATTAGATGTCTCTATTATTTAAATTTCTGAAGTTTTATGGTGATGTTATGATTATTCGTTGAAACCTTTATTTTATTCCGCTGCGTGGTGATGGAGTTACTGTTATGTATCGTACTATTTTAATGATGAATTTTATTATTAGCGTGCGATGTTTTAATGGTGAAAATGTGGCATCCCTTGTGGGTGTAGTGAAAAATGTTTTTGAAACTCTGATTTTTGTCAAAATTTACCGGGTAGAAAAGGGGTGTTACATTAGTGGTATCAGAGCATTTTCGGTCTGTCCGGCCAAGTTGTCAAGTTATTGTGTCATTGACGATCAGGTATTGTCAATTAGTTCTAACTGTTGCTTATGATTGTAGTGATTAGTTGAGATGGCTGGAAGGAACGATGCTGCTATTGCTGCTGCGTTGGCTGCTATGGCTCAGGCCGTGGAGGGTCAGCTGTAAGCTGGTGAGAATGCTGGGTCTCGTAGTCTGGCTACATTTCAGAGAGAGAATCCGCCTACTTTCAAGGGCAGGTATGATCCCGATGGGGCTTTAGCTTGGTTGAAAGAGATGGAGAGGATCTTTCGTGTGATGGACTGCACTCCAGCACCGAAGGTCCGTTACGGTACGCATATGCTGGCAGAGGAGGCCGATGACTGGTGGTTAGAGGCTAGGCAGAGGTTGAAGACTGCAAACGAAGAGATCACTTGGGCTGTGTTCCGCAGGGAGTTTATGAGAAAATATTATCCGGAGGATGTCCGAGGTAAGAAAGAGATTGTGTTCCTGGAGCTGAAACAAGGGAATATGTCCGTGACTGAGTATGCTGCTAAGTTCGTGGAATTAGCAAAGTTTTACCCGCATTACAGTGAGGCTACTGCTGAGTTTTCCAAGTGCATTAAGTTTGAGAATGGGCTGCGTCCTGAGATTAAGAAGGCGATTGGTTACCAGAAGATCCGTGTTTTCTCTGACTTGATTGATAGCTGCAGAATTTATGAGGAAGACAACAATGCTCACTACAAGATTATGAATGAGAAGAAGAGCAAATTTCAAAGTCGTGGTAAGCCGTATGATGTTCCTGCTGGTGAGGGTAAATAGAAAGCTGCTGTTGGCAAGAAGACTAGTGGGGGAGATGCTTCTGCTAGCATTGTATGTTACAAATGTGGCAGAGCTGGTCACAAGAGTAACGTTTGCAAAGCTGAAGTGAAGAAGGGTTACCGTTGTGGTACGGAGGGTCATGTGGTGGCTGAGTGTGAGCGTAAGGAGGTCGTCTGCTACAACTGTGGTGAAGGAGGGCACATTAGTACGCAGTGTCCGAAGCCGAAGAAAGAAAGGTCCAGTGGAAAAGTGTTCGCTTTAGCAGGTGAAGAACATACTGAAGATGATGGACTTATTAGAGGTACGTGCTTCATTAATGGTACTCCTTTAAAATCTATTGTTGATACTGGTGCTACTCATTGCTTTATTGCTGCTGATTGTTGTAAGAGATAGGGTCTTGTATTGTCTGCTATGAATGGAGAGATGGTTGTCGTCACTCCAGCTAAGGGGTCGGTAACTACTTCTCTGGTGTGTTCTCAGTGTCCCTTGTCGATCTTCGACAGAGACTTTGTTGTGGATTTTGTTTGTTTGCCGTTGAGCGGATTGGATGTAATCTTGGGTATGAACTGGTTAGAGCATAACCATGTCCATATTAATTGTCGTAGCAAGTCGGTAAGTTTTGAAGGAGAGGAGTCTGGTCTGTTATCCGCTAGTCAGTTGCGGAAGTTGATGAAGGAAGGAGTTCAGTTATTCTCGCTGATGGCATCGTTGTCTGTTGAGAATCAAGCTATCATTGAAGAGTTGCAGGTGGTGCGCGAGTTTCCTGATGTTTTCCCTGATGAGATTCCAAGTGTACCGCCAGAGAGGAAAGTTGAATTCTCTATTGATCTTGTACCTGGTACCAGACCTGTTTCTATGGCACCGTACAGGATGTCCGCATCCGAATTGTCTGAGTTGAAGAAGCAACTTGAGGATCTGCTCGAGAAGAAGTTTGTGAGGCCGAGTGTATCGCCGTGGGGAGCTCCTGTGTTGTTTGTTAAGAAGAAGGATGGTAGTATGAGACTCTGTGTGGATTATCGGCAATTGAATAAGGTGACAATTAAGAACAAGTATCCATTTCCGAGGATAGAAGATTTGATGGATCAGTTGGTGGGTGCTCAAGTATTCAGTAAGATTGATTTGAGATCGGGTTATCATCAGATCAAGGTGAAGGACGAAGATATTCAGAAGACGGCCTTCAGAACCCGTTATGGTCATTATGAGTATTCGGGGATGCCGTTCGGTGTTACCAACGCACCAGGAGTATTTATGGAATATATGAATCGTATATTTCGTACTTACTTAGATCGGTTTGTGGTGGTGTTCATCGATGACATTCTGATTTACTCTAAATCGGAGGAAGAGCATGCAGAGCATCTGAGTTTAGTATTGGAGGTACTGAGTTACTTAGAAGCTGTATGCGAACTTGTCAAAGTGTGAGTTCTGGTTGAAGGAAATGAGTTTTCTCGGTCATGTCATTTCGGGTAGTGGTATTGCGGTGGATCTGTCGAAAGTAGACGCAGTGGTGAATTGGGAAGCTCCGAAGTCGGCTACTGAAATTAGAAGCTTTTTGGGATTGGCCGGCTATTATAGGAGATTCATTGAAGGTTTTTCAAAGTTAGCACTTTCGTTAACTCAGTTAACCTGCAAAGGAAAGGCTTTCGTTTTGGACGCCCGTTGTGAAGAAAGTTTCGTGGAATTTAAGAAGAGATTGACAACGTCTCCTGTCTTGACATTGCCCAATCCGGAAGGGTCGTTTGTGGTGTATTGTGATGCTTCAAAAATGGGTTTAGGTGGTGTGCTTATGCAAGATGGGAAGGTTATTGCGTATGCATCGAAACAGTTAAGAGTTCATGAGAAGAATTATCCCACGCATGACTTAGAACTAGCTCCAGTGGTCTTTGTGCTGAAGATTTGGAGGCACTATCTCTATGGTTCTAGATTTGAGGTGTTTAGTGACCATAAGAGCTTGAGATATTTGTTTGACCATAAGGAGTTGAATATGAGGCAGCGACGATGGTTGGAGTTGTTGAAGGACTATGATTTCGGTTTGAACTATCATCCAGGCAAAGCTAATGTCGTGGCTGATGCTTTAAGCCGGAAGACCTTGCATTTGTCGGCAATGATGGTTAAGGAGTTAGAACTGATTGAGGAGTTCAGAGATATAAGTCTGGTGTGTGAAGATTGGTAATGATTGGTAATGATTTTCTGGACAGCATCAAAGAGGCCCAGAAATCAGATGTTAAACTGGTAGACTTGAAGGTCGGGATTGATCGATCTGAGAATGAGGACTTCAGGTTGGATTCCCAAGGTGTGTTGAGGTTCCGTGGTAGGATTTGTATTCCTGATGATGCAGACATGAAGAGAGCCATTCTTGAAGAGAGTCACAGAAGTAAGTTAAGCATTCATCCGGGAGCTACAAAGATGTATCAAGACGTGAAGAAGTTGTTTTGGTGGCCTGGTATGAAGCGAGATGTGGCGCAGTTCGTTTATGCATGTTTGACTTGCCAGAAGTCAAAGGTTGAGCATCAGAAGCCTGCTGGATTGATGCAACCGTTAGAAATTCCAGAATGGAAATGGCATAGCATTTCGATGGACTTTGTGACGGGATTGCCTAATACTGCGAGAGGGTATGATGCAATTTGGGAGATTGTTGACAGGTTAACGAAATCGTCTCATTTTGTTCCTAT
Source organism: Astragalus membranaceus (assembly GCA_039519185.1). Lineage (NCBI taxonomy): Eukaryota > Viridiplantae > Streptophyta > Magnoliopsida > Fabales > Fabaceae > Astragalus > Astragalus membranaceus. The sequence goes on along the minus strand of CM076846.1, from coordinate 97,766,657 downwards.
CAGCATCACATATCCGGTGTCGAGGTTGGCGGAGATTTATATCCGGGAGATTGTGAAGCTTCATGGAGTTCCTATGAGTATTGTTTCGGATAGAGATCCGAGGTTCACTTCAGATTTCTGGAAGAGTTTGCAAGAGAAGTTGGGGTCTAAGTTGAGGTTGAGTTCGGCATATCATCCTCAGACAGATGGTCAGTCAGAGAGGAAAATTCAGTCATTAGAAGATTTGTTGAGGGCTTGTGTTTTGGAACAGGGAGGTTCGTGGGACTCCTACCTTCCACTGATAGAGTTCACGTATAACAACAGTTACCATTCTAGTATTGGGATGGCACCTTTTGAAGCATTATATGGTCGGAAATGTAGAACCCCGCTGTGTTGGTATGAGTCTGGAGAGAGTGTGGTGCTTGGACCGGAGATTGTTCGAGAGACAACTGAAAAGGTGAAGTTGATTCGTGAGAAGATGAAGGCTTCACAGAGTCGACAGAAGAGTTATCCCGACAAGCGGAGGAAAGATTTAGAGTTTCATGCGGGTCAGCTTGTATTTTTGAGAGTCACTCCAGTGACCGGTGTTGGACGCGCTTTGAAGTCGAAGAAGCTCACTCCTCGTTTCATTGGTCCTTATCAAATTTCGGAGAGGGTCGGGAATGTTGCATATAGAGTGGCTTTACTTCCTAACCTTTCGAATTTGCATGACGTGTTTCATGTGTCGCAACTTTGGAAGTACATTTCAGATCCATCTCATGTGATCCGCATGGATGATGTGGAGGTACCGGATAATCTCACGGTGGAGACGATGCCTGTACGTATTGAAGATCATGAGGTGAAAATTCTAAGAGGCGAGGAGATTGCGTTGGTGAAAGTAGTCTGGCTAGGAGCTGCCGGAGAGAGCATGACGTGGGAGCTGGAGAGCAAGATGCGGGAATCCTATCCTGAGCTGTTTGAATCAGGTAAATTTCGAGGACGAAATATTCTAAGTGGGGGAGAGTTGTAACGCCCAAATAATTTAATTATTTATTTAATTAAATTATTTAGGTATTTTATTAGTATAGTCATTTTAAAATAATAATATGGTGTTTTATTTAAATCAGGGAGTGGTGTTTAGTAATTAAGTTGAGTAGTCGAAAGAGGCCCGTGATTCAAGGGCCCAAGGGCATAGGTGCTTGAAGGAGAGCATTAGCTAGGGTTTGGCTCATTTGCGCATTTTTGAGAAAAAGAAAGAGAGATTGCGAAGAGAGAAAAGAAAGGGTGGAGCGCAACCAAGGAGAAAGAGGAGAGGAGCTCTTGTTGCTGTGATTCTTTGGAGCTTCGTTCAAGGGGATCTCGTATTCGGCAAATCTAAGGTAAGGGTGGGTTCTACCTTTATAATAGGGTGTATGATGGGTGTTATATGGGAGATAGGCTTTATGTTGTCCCTTTGACTTTGTTTGGTGTTTATTTGGTGACGTTTGAATGTACTCAAGTTGATTTCAATTGGTGTTTGGTGATTGATCATGGTGAAAATCGAAAAAAAAATAAAAAATTGATCCCTAGGCGCCATGGGCGCCATTGATGTTGTCGCATGTTGCTGTCTTGGTTGCTGGAAGTGGCACCCTAGGCGCCCAGTGTTGTTTCAGTGTTGCTGAGAAAGGCGCCTTAGGCGTCTTGGTTGCTTGAAGGGGCGCCCTAGGCGCCCAGTCTTGGTGTTGTCTTTGGTTGTTGCTGGAAGTGGCGCCCTAGGCGCCCAGTGTGTTTCTGTGTTGCTGAAAGTGGCGCCCTAGGCGCCCAGTGGTGATTTGTGCGGTTCTGTGTTGCTGTGAAGGGCGCCCCAGGCGCCCATAATTTTCTTGTGTCGCTGGGAGAGGCGCCCCAGGCGCCCAGTAGCGTTTCTGTGTTGTTGGGGAAGGCGCCCTAGGCGCCCAGTGTTGTTCCCAGTCTCATTTGTTGCTTCTGTTGTGCTAGGTGCCCTGCTCCTGTGCGCCACGTCTGTTGTTCCTTCTGTTGTGCTAGGCGCCCTGCTCCTGGGCGCCATGTCAGTTTGTGTTGCTGTCGTGCTAGGCGCCCTGCTCCTGGCGCCATGTCTGTTGGTTGTTGTTGCCTCTTGGCGCCTTGTTGCTGGGCGCCAGTTTCTGGTTGTTGCTGTTGCCTCTTGGCGCCCTGTTGCTGGGCGCCAGTTTCTGGTTGTTGTTGTTGCCTCTTGGCGCCCTATTGCTGGGCGCTAGTTTCTGGTTGTTGCTGTTGCCTCTTGGCACCCTGTTGCTGGGCGCCAGTTTCTGGTTGTTGCTGTTGCCTCTTGGCGCCCTGTTGCTGGGCCCTAGTTTCTGGTTGTTGTTGTTGCCTCTTGGCGCCCTGTTGCTGGGCGCCAGTTTCTGTTTGCTGTTGTTGCCTGTTGGCGCCCTGTTGCTGGGCGCCAGTTCCTGCCATGTCCTATTTGGTTGTTGGTGGCTGGGCGCCTGGGTGGCTGTCCCGGTGGTTGTTGGCATTGGTGTTGTAAAATCGTTGTTGTTCCAGGTGATGTAAATTATCGTTGTTCTCGATGTCGTATAATTGTTGTTGCCACTGATGTTGTAAATCCATTGGTGTCTTTGGTGTCGGTGGTTGTTGATCAAGTCGTTAGATTGTCCTACAGGTGTTGGTATTATTGGTGATGATTGGTGGAGATCCAAGAGGCACGAGTAGGTGGTACTCGGATGGTTGCTGAAGACTTAGCTTTTATGCTTAAGTTATGTTTTCCCTTGTTAGTTATGTATCACGGCATTATGACTTTAACTGTTGTAAAAGTTATGTATTTATTTCCGCTTTCTTGTGCGATATTGAACACTGTATTTCACTGATGGTTTATGGTCTTATTTATGTTTAAGACTGTTCTGTTGTTATTCAGTGAAAATTTTATTGTGGTGTTCAGTATTTAAACAGGAAATATATCTCTGATGTTTTAGGAATGGTGCACTTGGCTATTTTTACTCGATAAAAATACCGGGGTGTTACAGTTGGTATCAGAGCAGTTCGACCTAGTCGGACTTAGTTTAGGGTTGAGTCAATTCCTTGTTAGTCCTTTTTGTAATTACACTTGTGATGCTAAGAGACATTGAGCCTGATCAACTTAATACTTAGTGCATCATAAGCGGAATTATGACAGGATGACCAAGACGCAGTCCTCGACCAAGACCGAAATTTTCAACCGGTGCATCCTCAGGAAAGGTGACATGACGGTGGAAGAATGCACCGCTAAGTTTGAGAAGTTGTCTCAGTTTTACCAAGTGGTAAAGTAAGCTCCGGGTGACGAATGGAGAATGCAGATGTATAAGAGGGGCATAAGTGCTTTTATGACTTATGGTCTCAGCTCTTATACTATTACCAATTTTGTTGCCTTAGTGCAACCAGCCTATGTCGCCAAGGATGATCTCATAAGGAGTATGGGAAAGGAAAGAAGGTAGTTGAGTTATCAACTCCGAATGGAAAGTCCTAAGATAATTTCATCAAAGAGAAAACAGGTGCAATTCTTCGATTCTTCAAAAGTCAGAAGATGTTCTAACCGTGGAAAGCGTCACATTGGTGGATGTAAGAAAAGATCTAATCGATGCTATTGTTATAATGAAGAGGGTCACTATGGTAAAAAGTGCCCTGCAAGGAAGAGTTCCAAGGAGTCACGAGCAGCTCGAAGGCTATGACAAGTCAACACTCTGGATGCTTAGACAGTTACGAATCCTGACGGTATACTTAGAAGGATGGGAGTCCTATTCAATAACTCGATCAGTATATTATATGATTCGGGTGAAACCTATTGCTGTATATCCCGATCGCGTGTGAATCGGTTGGAATTAGCCTTATCTCCGCTATCCGAGCCGATAACCATCTTAACTGCTGCTAAAGGTTGTGTCCAGACCTAATCTTTGTATAGAATTGTCTACTTGTCATAGGAGGCAGAAATTTCGTTGTAGAATTTATTGTTTGCCTATGAGAAGTATGGCCACCATTTTGGGTATGAATTGGATGACTGCAAATCATGTTGAAATCGACTGTGTTAATCACTATCAGCTTCGCTTCAGAATCAGTTGAATTGTCTAGGACAAATTCTGAAGCGGTTACCTAGTTCACCTTAGATGGTCAATCTTCATTCCAAGGTGTGGAAGCACATGTTAGTATGTTATCTGCATCCACTGAAACTAGTTTAGATTTGGCGAACATTCAGGTTGTGAATGACTTTCTGGATGTTTTCACGTTGAAGTTCCTTCTGAACCTCCAGAGAGAGACGTAGAGTTTACTGTGGATTTGGTTCCTGGCACGGGATCAATATCTATCGTTTCCTATTGAATGTTCCTTTTATAATTCAAGGAAATGGAGTCTCAACTTGAAGAGTCGACGTTAAAGAAATTCATTCGACCGAGTGCTTCTCTAAGGAGTGCTCTGGTCTGGTTAGTCGAAAGGAAAAATGGTAGCATGAGATTGTGCATTGATTATCGACAACTCAACAAGTGACGATCAAGAATAAATATCCCTTACAAAGGATAGACGATTTTCTTGAGCAAATTGAGGTGTTGCAGTGTTTTCTAAAAATTGATCTGAGGTCAGGATATCATCAAATAAAAGTTAGAGCCTTAGATATTCCGAAGACAGCCTTCCGTACTAGGTATGGACATTATGTGTTTGTAGTGGTGCCCTCCGGTTTGACCAATGTTCCAGCGGTATTCATGGATTACATGAACCGAGTGTTCCACACTTATCTGGATCAGTTCATTGTGGTTTTCATTGATGATATCTTGGTGTACTCTAAGACCATTGAGGAGCATGCCCAACATCTCTGCATTGTTCTGAGCGTACTCCGAGAGAAGAAATTGTATGCCAAGCCGTCGAAAAGTGATTTCTGGATGCCTGAGGTAAAGTTTCTGGGATATGCGATTTTCCAATCAGGAGTTGCCGTAGATCCCAGTAAAATAGAAGCTGTGTTGAATTGGGAACGACCGACCCCAGTCACAGAGATCAGAAGTTTTTGGGTCTAGCCGGTTACTATAAGAGATTTGTTCAAGGGTTCTCACAGTTAGTTTTCCACTTACTCGGTTAACTCGTAAGGGTCATCCGTTTACGTGGGATGACGATTGTGAAGAATGTTTTCAAGAGTTGAAGAATTTGACTTCTGCTCCAATCCCGATTCTTCCGGATTCGTCATTGGAATTTCAAATTTTCGATGACGCTTCAGGGAAGGGTTTAGGATGTGTTCTCATGCAAAATCAACAGGCGGTAGCTTGTGCATCCAGACAATTGAAGACTCGTGAAGGGAATTATCCGACTCATAATTTAGGAGTTGGCAGCTATTGTGTACGCACTGAAGATTTGGAGACATTACCTGTATGGATCTCGTTTCGAAGTCTTTAGTGGTCACAAGAGTTTAAGGTATCTGTTTGATCAGAAAGAACAGAATAACAGGCAAAGAAGATTGGTAGAATTTCTGAAGGATTATGACTTCGGGTTGAAGTATCATCCAGGAAAGGCCAGTGTTGTAACTGATGCACTGAGTAGGAAGTCCATCCACATGGCTGAGTTTATTGATGCATGAGATGGAATTATCAGAGTCTTTTAGAGACTTAAATCTAAATTCAAGATCAAGGAGGAACCTGTTAGTGTTGAGCGATATGAGGATCTCTAGTTCCCTAAGGGATTCTATACGCTTAGTACAGGAAGTTGATGTGAAGCTACAATCACAAAAGGTATTTCCAGATTTCACCATGGATAGTGATGGAGTCAGTTGTTTCAACGGTAGAATCTGTGCGCCCGATGATGAGAACAATAAAAGGCAAGTGTTAGAGGAAGAACACCGAAGTTTATATTATGTACACCCTGGATCCACCAAGATGTACAGAGATGTTAAGCAAATGTATTAGTGGCGAAGTATTAGTCTGTTAACCTCTCCTTTGTGAAAGTTAACAATGAGATAGTATTATGAGATTCCGTTTGACAAGTCGAATGTGAATACGAATATGTAAGTGAGGTAACTGCTGACTGTTTTCATGTTGCGAATGGCCATCAAAGGATTAATTGATGGATCTGCTTGCAAGTGAGTGAAATTTCCGGAATGAAGCTTGGTGTGCGGCGTGATAGTTTTGAAAAATCATTTTTGTGAAAACCCGCATGCTAAAGTTAATTTTGGGAATGAATCAAGAGGATTACTTAGGTTGAGGGAAAACTCTCAACGCTATTGACTAATTTGGAAAGGAATGGGGTGCGTCGTTGGTAAAAACCTCGTGATGAAGTTGCAATAGAGGAAAAAGAGCTCTGAGTTCGGTTTTGATAGTTTTTTTGAGAACAACAGAGGTGATTTTCATTACGTTCAAATTTATTTGTTGTCCCCACGGTTTATTTCTACGTTTAAGATAAACGTTTCTGGTAAATCCGCATTTCATCTTCTTTTGAAAAGTGTTATCTCGAAATCTTGGGGGCGAGTCAAGAAGTTTCACAAATGACTTTCCGTCACATTTGTCAATGTGTACAAGAACTGTTATGGATTTTAGAAGATTTGTTGAGAACGTGTTTACACCCTTCGAGGAAATCGTGTTTGTTTTTACCTCTACCGAGGAGTACCAGTTTGTGGATCTCATTTTCAAGATATATTTCTATCAAGTGTCTGGTATTAGACCATTCGATTTAGACTAATCAAAGTTGAGGTGCAAGAGAGGATAATTGGAATGAAGCTTCAGAAGTGTTTTCAAGTGCGGTGTCGAGCCTGTATAGGCGAAAGAGGTGTTTCTCTTGTTAATTGGTAACAAGAGAGTTCGGACTATAATCTTAGAAGCGTTCTAGAGTAGTGGTCCAACATACTTGAGGATTGACGTGCCAACTTGGGATGATTTTCTACACTCATTCCGTTAGTTCAAGATTGTTTTTCCAGCAAATTTAGAACCGCCTGAGAATGTAGATTCTCGGAGAGTCAAATGAGACGTGATGAAATTTTGCGGACAAAATTCTTTCAAGTTGGGGAGAATGTAACATCCCCAAAATAATTAACCGAATTATTTGGATGTTAACTCAATTGAATTAATTTAGTACTTAATTGGTAAAATTATTGAGTGCTAAATATAATTATTGGATTGGCATAGGATCGTTAACCGAGTAATACGGGTCAAGGATGATTTAGAATCGAAATTGGAGACTAAGGGCAATGTGGTAATTTGACCACGTTACCAATTATATATTAAATATATATATGTGTAACCGTGTGTGTGTGTGAAAGAAAAAGAAAAGAAAAGAATTGAAAGAAAGAAAGAAAAGGAAGCCAGCGAGAGGAACAGAGAGGAAAAAGGGAAAGAAGAAAGAATGGGGGAGGAGGAAGAAGAGGAAAAAGGAAGGGTTTACGCTCATCAAAACGACTTCCTTCCAACACTAAAAATGTTCAGTGTCTCCTCCTCTTCGATTTGGTACCAAGATCATCAACAACAACTCACTCTCCTCAAATCCACCATTTTCGATTTAGAGCTCTAAAGTGAGGTTTCGATGGCTGAAGTTCAAGGATAGCTTGGGATGGTGGTTGGCGCGAACCCAAGGATGATGGATCGTTGATTGGAAGCTAGTTGGGTGTTTTAGGGTTGAAAATCAAATTTGAGGGTTTTATGTGAATAGTGCTTCATGAGGAGGAAGGTGATAAAAAGTATCCATGGAGAATTTCGGGGAATTCGGTTTTACGGTCAAAAGATTTCTCGAGGTCGAGTGGGAAGCTTTGGGAGCGGATACGGATGTCGCCGGAGCGTGGAATTGTCTCGGGGAGCGTTCGTGTGGTTACTCGGTGATTTCGGCTCGCTCGTGGCTCACGCTTCAAAGGTGAGTTTTACTCACGTTTAGGCTTTTGAATTAATAAACTTAATTGTGAAATGTGTTTCGGTTTTGGTTCGTTATCGAAAACGTATTTTGTGCAAAAATCACGTTTTATGTCCAATTGGTTTTTGGATTGATTGATTGATGATTTGATGATGATTATTATTGTTTGTATATGTTTTGGACTGTTTTTATGTTGGGACTGGACTGGAACAGGTATCGGAATTGGTCGGAACTACCAAAAATGCGAAAACGAGATAAAATATAATGCTGTCAAAAGCGCACGAGTCGTGCGTCCCAGGCGCACGGACCGTGCGTGTCATTCTGTTTGTTTTCAAAAATGCATTACAGGGGGCACGAACCGTGCGTGTGTGAGCACGGACCGTGCGCTGTGTTCTGTCCAAATTTTTCCAAACTTGCCCGAAACGATCCCGATCGATTCCAATCCTCTTCTAATCGTTTCCTAACCCTTCTATAATGATATTAGGCTTATAATGCCATGATTTTGGGTATGTTTCAAAAGGGTTTTATAAAATACTTTTGAAGTTGAAATTGTTTCGAAAAGCCGAACAATAGTACACGTGTGCGGATATGTTTTATTAATAATAAAGCGGGCTATGAATCCTACGTGGAATGGTATAACTGACGCGGGATGGTTATTATTTATTCGTCTAAACCGGTCTACGATTCGCGATATATATATTATATCGACTATAGGAAACGGCCCAATGCGGGTATTGTGTTCAGTTATCGGTCTAATGTATATGAACTAAATGTTCATGTGTCTGTAGATATATTTATTATATCGAGTTGGGTGACGACCCATGTTAACATACTAGGCGGGGAAGTCATGATCCCTTACCCTAGGCCCGCATACCATTAGGGAAAGTACTATTGGTAAGGGGGTTCACCGGGATTTAGCACTGGATTGCAGTCGGTGTTATGTTGAAAGTTTTGTTGTACGATACACCGGGATTTAGCACTGGATTGTAGTCGGTGTCGTACTGTACGGTTCACCGGGATTTAGCACAGGATTGCAGTCGGTGCCGTACTGAGTCATAACACGTTCACCGGGATTTAGCACTGGATTGCAGTCGGTGTCGTGTTGAATTAAAATGCACGTGGTTATAAATTAAACCACGAATGAAAGAAAGTCCTATAATACGGTTCACCGGGATTTAGCACTGGATTGCAGTCGGTGTCGTGTTGAATTAAAATGGACGTGGTTATAAATTAAACCACGAATGAAAGAAAGTCCTATAATACGGTTCACCAGGATTTAGCACTGGATTGCAGTCGGTGTCGTGTTAAGTTAAATAGGATTCATAATTGAACCGAGAGTGCTGATAGGGGTCTCGGTAGAACTCACTGAGATTGTATCTCATTGTTTATATGTTGTGGTTTGACAGATAAACAGGGAAAGTGGAGATCCAAGAGGCACGAGTAGGTGGTACTCGGATGGTTGCTGAAGACTTAGCTTTTATGCTTAAGTTATGTTTTCCCTTGTTAGTTATGTATCACGGCATTATGACTTTAACTGTTGTAAAAGTTATGTATTTATTTCCGCTTTCTTGTGCGATATTGAACACTGTATTTCACTGATGGTTTATGGTCTTATTTATGTTTAAGACTGTTCTGTTGTTATTCAGTGAAAATTTTATTATGGTGTTCAGTATTTAAACAGGAAATATATCTCTGATGTTTTAGGAATGGTGCACTTGGGTATTTTTACTCGATAAAAATACCGGGGTGTTACAGTTGAAAACTCCATTTTTGGATACTTGGAGCTTGAGGGTTCGAAAATGGTGATTTGGAGAGAGGTTGGATGTTTGTTCAGAAAGTTAGATCAATGGGAAGAAGAAGAAAAATGGTGGAGGATGGTGGTTTTAGATTATACATGCATGAACAATTGAGGTAGGATCCCCTTCCCTTTCTTCTCCACTCTCTCTCTCGAATTCTCTCCTCCTTCTCTCTACTTCTTTGCTGTTTTTTAGAAACGGGGGAAAATGGAATGTGTGGGAGTGAGGGAGTTGACTTGGTCAGCTGAGGGGTAAGTCTCTTAATGTTGGAAAAGACCCTTCTTCCCTCCTTCACTAACACTTCCTTTAATTCACTTCTAACCCAACAATTACATCTAAACTTCTATACTTAGTATGCTACATTAATGATACTAACATACAATCATTTATTTAATTCTACATCTCATAACTAAGAAATTCATGCTTAGTCAATCAACTTAACCTCTTTCCAATTTAATTAAATCAGATTAGCTAATTAGGGGATGTTACAATTGGAACCCTTTGGAATGGCCTAAAACACATTTTAAAAGAGGGTACCCGAAGACCACGCACGGTCCGTGCCCAGGGGCGCACGACCCGTGCGTGTCTGAAAGACTTAGCAAATTTTCAACCAGAACAGAGCGCACTGTAACAGCCCAGGTCCACTGCAGCGGCCACCCCGGTCCCACTGTTACCTCACGGTCTTCTCTACCCCTCTTGTAGAATTTTTGCCTTCCGTGGGAATCGAACCTTGCACCTGAGGTGGACCTGGGCTGTTACATAAAAAACGCTCAATTGGTAGTGGGAAGGGGGTTTAACTTGCACTTATGCCTCAGGTGCAAGGTTCGATTCCCACGGAAGGTAAAAATTCTACAAGAGGGGTAGAGAAGACCGTGAGGTAACAGTGGGACCGGGGTGGCCGCTGCGGTGGACCTGGGCTGTTACATAAAAAACGCTCAATTGGTAGTGGGAAGGGGGTTTAACTTGCACTTATGCCTCAGGTGCAAGGTTCGATTCCCACGGAAGGCAAAAATTCTACAAGAGGGGTAGAGAAGACCGTGAGGTAACAGTGGGACCGGGGTGGCCGCTGCGGTGGACCTGGGCTGTTACATTAACACCCTAAATATTTAATTAATTAATTTAATTAAGTATTTAGGTATTTCTTTTATTTAATTGAGTTTTAATTATTTGTTAGAAGTGTTTTAATTAATTTTGGTGGTATTAGTGGAGGCGCCACTTGCATGACTTGGGCTTAAGTGAAAAGCCCAAGCCCATGATCCCCAATGTATGCGAAGTGGTTAGGTTGTTGGGGGCTAGGGTTTTGGTGGCCAAAATTGCGAAATTGAAAGAGAGAGCAAGAGAGAAAGAGAAGAGCGTGAGAAAGACAGAGAGCAAGGCGGCCAAGAGGAGAAGGAGAAGAGGAAACGAAGATCAAGAGGAAGGGATCTCCGTTGTTGCTGTGGCTCTGTAGGTGACTTCTCCTAGGGCATCGAATTCTTCTTCTTGAAAAGGTTAGGGGAGCTCTATCATTCTATCTAATAAATCATATGATGGGTTCTAGATCTAGGGTTAGACTAGATTTCTTGATGTGTTCTTAATATATTGTTGTTGTTGATATTTTTTTATATATATATATATATGCGAAATTGAATTGTTGGGTTATATATGCGAATTGAATTATCGAGTTGTATATATATGATGAATTCTTGATGTGTTCTTGATGCGTTGTTGATGTTGGTTTGTTATAAATATATATATGCGAATTGAAATTGTGGGTTTTTATGTATGGGTATGCGAATTGAATTGTTGAATATATATATATGGGTGCGAATTGATTTGTTGGAATTATAATCATGGAGGTAATTGCGACCTATGCGTTTGTTTGATGAATTGTGACATTTGAGTATTCGTGAAACTGAAATTTGGTATGTTGGATTGATTGTGTTGTTCGCAATTTGGGTGAGTGTGTGCATAGGCGCCTAGGGTGCCAAGGAGTTAGTGAAGATAATGCCCAATTGATTTTTGAGAAACTGAGTAAAATAAGTGCATTTCTGGTTGCTGGGAAAATATGGATTTTTTTACACTTTTAAATTGTTAGGAATCAATTTTAGTGTTAAAAAGTTGTTGGAAAAATTCTGGGTTGTGTTGCTGCTGTGACTGGGCGCCAGGCGCCCTGTGCTGGGCGCCAAGGGCGCTGCGTGTTGTGCCTGTGCGTGTTGCAGGGCGCTGAGCGCCCAGGCGTGTGTGTGTGAGTTGCGCCAAGGCGCTGGGCGCTGAGCGCCCGTGTTGTGTTGCGCTGTGTTGCGCGTTGTTGCCCCTGGGCGCTGAGCGCCCGTGTTGTGTTGCGCTGTGTTGCGCGTTGTTGCCCCTGGGCGCATGGCGCCCGTGTGCGCGCCTATCGTGCGTGTGTGTGCATGTGTTGCGCGCCTGGGCGCTGGGCGCCAGTGCGCGTGTTGCCTGGGCGCCTAAGGCGCCAATTTTCAGAATGTTGCCTAATTTTCGCAAACTTATTTTTACCATAACTTTTGACTCAGACGTCCGTTTTGAACGAATCGAAAAGTGTCGTGAAGCTTTTTACGTTTTCCATCTATGGGTCCAATTTTTTAAAATGAAAAATTGTTATTTTCTGATTGTTTGTGGGCGCCCAAGTGGCCGTCCCCGGTGATCGTCCCAGTGACATTGAAAAATGATATGAAGCTCTTTAAAAATCCCTTTTGGTGTATAAACAACAGTTTTAGCGAAGTAATGTCAAAAATGATGATTTTGACGATGATGCCTTCGGGGCTAGTTAAATGACTGTTTCGCCCTTAGTGGCTATTATTATTATTTATGACGTGTAAAAGACTGTTTTGCCCCTAGTGGCCAAAGTTGTAGATAATGATGTGTAAATGACGAGGATGCCCTTGGTGGTTAGTCAAATGACGTTTTTGCCCTCAGTGGTTATTGTTTGAGTTGATTGATGTTTATGTGTAAGTGACGATGAAAAACCAGTGACGTTTGGGGCCCGAAGGGCTAAGTGATGTTAAGGTCTAAATGGCCAAGTGACGTTGTGTGCTGATTATGAGTTTGACAGGTGCTGTGCTCTTGCGAGCAAACCGGTAATTGACGGGTCACATAGTTGACTATGATTTAAGTAATTGTGTGTTTTGCGTATTGTGAGTGGTGCATGTCATAGTGTCTCATGCCCATATGCATAAACCCAGTGATGTTTTGGGGCTTGAGTGGCTAAGTGACGATGAGGCCTTAAGGGCTAAGCGACGTTTTGTGAAAAGGTACCTCATGCATATGCCCGCTGTAACACCCCTTTTCTACCCTTATATTACACATCATTTATCAGAGTATTTCTCTTTCAAAAATATTATTTTAATTGATAGAAAAGAAATGCTACAACTTCATTAAAGCAAACTCATCATTTGCACTGTTCAAAATTGTGCAACAAACATCCGTCATGAAAAATCAAGTCCTCGAAAATCCCATCACAGCGGAATAAACAACAACTCACTAATAACTCTCAAAACACGTCTCAATTTATCAATAAAATCATTAAACAACCAATCAAATAATTTATCAAGTTTCACCCACGCCCCCTAGGTGTTACAGTATCAGAGAGCGACACAAAATACATCCCAAGAGCTAATGAGGAAGGCAGCAGATCCTTCACTCGCGGTTACCTGCAGCGTTGCCACAATAGAGCAACATTCCAAGCAGAAGGGGTGAGAATTTCAATAAAACATAATCAAGTGCATAATAGGGAATGAGGACAAACAATCACACAACATCATCACACAACATCATCATCATCACCACGTCACTATCACAAACACCAGCTCAAACCACGAACAATAACGACTCACAGTCATGATTATGCATGTAAATGCAACCCACACCTGGGTATATGCATGATGGTACCATCTCGTCGTAAAAAGCCACTCAAGGCATATCATCATCAAAAGCCACTCAAGGCATATCATCATCAATAAGAGGCCGAAGCCTATTCGTCATTGTATGCACATGCCATGAGACTCTATGAACGCATGTGCAACTCATCAAACACTCACCTGGAGTACTCATCATCATCATAAAACACTCATAGAGTGTATTCGTCATAATCATCAAAATCATATATATCACATCATCATAATCACTCATAGAGTGAACTCGTCATATTCATCAAAATCATATAGATCACATCATCATAATCACTCATAGAGTGAACTCGTCATATTCATCAAAATCATATAGATCACATCGTCATAATCACTCATAGAGTGAACTCGTCATATTCATCAAAAGTATATTGCAACATCCTCATAGTTTTAATTGGGAAAAACTTCACATTTTAAATGAGGGAACATCACCTTTAACTTTTGGAAACACTCACATTTTAATAGTGGGAACGTCACCTTATTATTGGAAAAATGTCACATTTGAAAGTAGAGAAAATAGTGTGAAAACAGCAGGAAGAACAGTGGAGAAAACAGTCATATTCACATCATGAATTCTTTTCCAATCATCACCAACCTCAAAACACGATTTGTTCATCACACAACTCATCAAAAGTTCATCAAGGAATCATCAAAATGTTCATCAAGAAATCATCAAAATGCTCATCTAGAAATCATCAAAATTCATCAAAACGACATCGAAACTCTTTGACAATATCAATTTCATCACAATATCAATTTCATCACAATATCAAAATCACATCAACAACATCGGAAGGGCATCAACAACATCAAAATAACATCAATGACATCAGAATAATATCGACAACATCAAAACCCCCAAAACCCCAATTACATACCCAATTATATTAAATCAAAACGCTCACCCTTACCTTAGGTTTTCACGAAGACAAGAGATCACTACAAGTCACCTACGAAACAACAGCAACAATCCACGCGATCTACACTTCTTCTCTCCTTCTCACGATCGCAGGTTCTCTCTCTCTTAGATTGTAGGGAGATTAATTTTCGTTCTCACCACTTCTGGATTCTAACTCTGGAATTGCTCTCCTATCGAAGCCCTCTGCGATACGAGAAGAACGCAACAAACGGCGTCACAATCGGAGCTCCAGAGACAAAGATATGATAAAAAGAGTGAAAACAGCAAGAAAATGCCCTAGCTGCGCAGAAACGCAGGCTATATACGCGAACTCGCGCTGGGAGCGCAAGCCAGGCGCGACTTGGGCGCGAAATGGAAGAAACTCACGCTGCTCACGCACAGCACTTGCGCTTGGGGCGCGACTTGAGCGCGACTCAGGCGCAGAATGGCAGAAACAACAGCATACATGCGCAGACTACTCTTTTCTTCCTTCTCTTGATTAAAATAGCAAACGACATCGGATTTTAACAAATGACCACTCGTTGGAAAGCTCTCGGAGTGTAGTTTCTATCTATGATTTTTAATTTCCAAAATAAGTAACCATTTGGTACAGATTTTCAATATACTACAATGAGGTACCAAACTTGGACAGAACTTCTTACTCAACTTGCAACCAAACTTCCTTTCTCATTTCTTAATGAAATTTGATGAAACCAGTGCCTACTTTGTAGGGAATTCAATCTACTTTCCAACTAAACAATAACCATACAAAACGGAGTTCAATTGAGAATGCAAAACCTGCAAAACCGAACCTCAATTCTAATCATTTCTACCATGGTTCCCATGCCAATAACTCTCTAATTTCTTCAATTATTCTACCAATTCATCTCAAAAATAGATTTTAATAAAATTGGGGCGTTACAACTCTCTCCCACTTAAAACATTTTCGTCCTCGAAAATTTACTCCGACTCACGAGACAAAACCCAATCTTCTTGTCACCTCTAACCATCCTTGCCCGTCATCTACCGTATACTTAGCATCAGACCAAACACCCTTCTCCACATTTTTTACTCTTAATTAGCTGTTCTAATCTGTAGGTCATCAAAGTCCTACTCAACTACTCAAACACCTTGACACTTCACTTAGGCAACTACACCTCATCATCACTCACCTCTACAACTACCTCGGTTACATCTACTTCGCTTCACCACCACTCTCCTTGCCACCCATACGTGGCACTTAGGCACTCTATGCTTCAACCACACTAGCTTCTTCATACATCTACACTTAAGCTTATATTCACCACACTTCAACAGCTACACTTAGGCTTGTATTCACCACACTCCAACAACCACACTTAGGCTTATCGCCTACGCACAACACTTCGCCTCGACACTATGCCCAACATGTAACTTCGACACACATGCCCTTCGACGTACACATTCCTTCGACGCACACCCATACTTCGACACATTTAACCTTCGACTCACACGTTCGACACCTACATACTTCGATAACACTGCAACACTACACTTCGTCACACTTATACGTCGACTTCATATATTTCGACCCACCTTTAGTCAGGTAACTACGCCTCGGTTCCTATGTCACCTTACACACCTAACCTTCATCTCTTCTCGTTTCTTTGGTCCTCACACTATGATCGAACTTAGCTACGATTACAACACCCATTCACTTGAAATTTGTGCAACACCCATTAAAGTACTTCAACGAAAGTGACAACACCAACAACAACATCTTTGCACTGAGAGTTCCTCAACTCCCATTCCTCTCCTAGGTCTCTCATAGGGCCGACTCATCAACAACACATCATAACTTCAGCAAAGTGAAGCACACACCACAACAATCACATCAATCACAATTAATTACGCGACTCCTTCGTTAATAAAGGACTAAGTCAACGTCCATAGGGACCAAACGACACATAAAATCGAGACAGCAACCTCTCAAAATACAGTAACAGTACTAAAGAAAAACAGGAAGACAGCCCTTTTAAAATTTACGAAACGGCCCACTTGATTCAAGAAAACATCATATTAATTTTAAAAACTCGGCACTTTAAATTATTAAGACAACAACACGTTATATTTGAGTGAACATCACATTTAAGTCGAAGAAAACAACACTCTAGATTGTAGAGAACAGTACACTTTAATGTGCGAAAACAGCAGCAAAAACGGCAACATTAACAACATAAAAATGGCACACTATTAATCTCAAAACAAAACGGCATCTTTAAACAATATAAAAACAGCGCACTATTATTTTCAAAACGAAACAGCAACTGTAAACAATATAACCAACTCTTTAACTTTGGGAAAAAGCACGTCAATTTTTGTAAACATCCTCGTAGAATTTTGGGTAAACAGTGTGAAAACAACCACATTATTTGAGTAAAACGGCAACAGCAAGACCAAGAAGAACAACGACAACAATAAGGTGTAAACAGTGGTCTTTTAGCGCCCAACAACAGCAAAACACGGAGTGAAAATAATGCTTCTTTTTAGCGCGCAACGGCAGTGGAAACAGCACGTTTACAACATAAAAATAGCGCTTCATTTTCGCAAAACAGCAATACGATTATTTCATAAAAACAGCAACTCATGTCAGAGAAATAAACCGCAACACAGCAACTCATTTTTAAGCAAACCGCAGCATTCTTATGTAGCAAACAGCAGCATTTTATTTTGAAAAACAGCAAGACAGCAACTTTTCGCAGCATAAAAACAGCCCCCTCTTATTTTCAAAAGCAAGACAGCAACATTTGAACAATATAAGACAGCACACTATTCATCTTAAAAAATAGAACAGCGACCTGAAACACTGTCAAACAGCACACCATTTATTTTAAATACAATTGTAACTTTGATTTCTTTGCAAACATCAATCCAATTATCAACTCTACGAACCATTATCAATTCAATTCAATTCGATTCAATTTAATCATCACTTTATATTTTAGAAAAATACAGAAAAACTCAGAAACCTCTTTCACTCAGAAAAACTCAGAAAAACTCAGTATTTCACTCAATGATCACCTCATCAAACCTCTTTCACACGCCCTCAACATCAAGAACACGAATTTACGCATAAACACATTAAGACTCGTTAAACAACAAATACAAAATTCATCCACAAATCATTCCATTCTTCAACCACTCATTAAACAACAAACATTAACAAATCATCAACAGCAAAACATCAATAAATCATCAACAACAATATGAATCATCAATTAACACAAGGACACTCAATTATCACATACATCTCAATTCAATTTACAAAACCCTACTACCCGTAAACCCATCATAAACCCATTATGGATGTTAAACCCACCCTTACAAAACCCAACAAGAACAAGAGCACTTAAACGAGATTGAGATCAATTATCATCCTAGAGAAAACACGTAAAGCAGTCAGGCATTCTTTAGACACATAACTTTTTAGAATTTGAGAGTCAACAAACACGAAATCATGGTAGAGCGAGAAAACTACTTTCAGATAGCACACCATAATTAAATCAGCAGTTACCGCTATTTAAGCTCTAGTTTTATAACTTAATAATGATCGAAGCATATGCAGCCTGACACTATAGCCATGCAAAGATGGCAATTTGAACACCAACGCATTTTCTCTAACTTTATTTTTCCCACTTCCTGAGTTTTGCTATATTTCAAGGGAATTTAAATAGGACATGTAAATTTGCCGAGGCAATCATTGACATACCATAGAGTAAAATTATGACGCAAGTACAAAACTCTCTTAGAGTCTAACCTTATCTGGTTCTACATATATCCAATGGATTAATCAACAAAATTCAATCACTTCATTAAATACAATTACTCAAATAAATGCAACATGTTGGTGAAAGTACCACTTACATTTAAAATATCGCAACATATGGTAAGGAGTAGTAACTAAAAATAACTAACATAGGAGTTACACAAAGTACTCAGAGCAAACACACACATAGCAGCAATAAAACAACAAGCAACACCATTCTCAACAATAGCAATCCTACCGTCTGGCCAATTCAGCTAATCACTGCAACACAAATCATGGTTAGAACGAGTACCAAGACTCGAGAGATAACTAGACTCGACACTGGACAACTTGGCCGGACAGACCGAACTGCTCTGATACCACTATTGTAACACCCCTTTTCTACCCTTATATTACACATCATTTATCAGAGTATTTCTCTTTCAAAAATATTATTTTAATTGATAGAAAAGAAATGCTACAACTTCATTAAAGCAAACTCATCATTTGCACTGTTCAAATTTGTGCAACAAACATCCGTCATGAAAAATCAAGTCCTCGAAAATCCCATCACAGCGGAATAAACAACAACTCACTAATAACTCTCAAAACACGTCTCAATTTATCAATAAAATCATTAAACAACCAATCAAATAATTTATCAAGTTTCACCCACGCCCCCTAGGTGTTACAGTATCAGAGAGCGACACAAAATACATCCCAAGAGCTAATGAGGAAGGCAGCAGATCCTTCACTCGCGGTTACCTGCAGCGTTGCCACAATAGAGCAACATTCCAAGCAGAAGGGGTGAGAATTTCAATAAAACATAATCAAGTGCATAATAGAGAATGAGGACAAACAATCACACAACATCATCACACAACATCATCATCATCACCACGTCACTATCACAAACACCAGCTCAAACCACGAACAATAACGACTCACAGTCATGATTATGCATGTAAATGCAACCCACACCTGGGTATATGCATGATGGTACCATCTCGTCGTAAAAAGCCACTCAAGGCATATCATCATCAAAAGCCACTCAAGGCATATCATCATCAATAAGAGGCCGAAGCCTATTCGTCATTGTATGCACATGCCATGAGACTCTATGAACGCATGTGCAACTCATCAAACACTCACCTGGAGTACTCATCATCATCATAAAACACTCATAGAGTGTATTCGTCATAATCATCAAAATCATATATATCACATCATCATAATCACTCATAGAGTGAACTCGTCATATTCATCAAAATCATATAGATCACATCATCATAATCACTCATAGAGTGAACTCATCATATTCATCAAAATCATATAGATCACATCATCATAATCACTCATAGAGTGAACTCGTCATATTCATCAAAAGTATATTGCAACATCCTCATAGTTTTAATTGGGAAAAACTTCACATTTTAAATGAGGGAACATCACCTTTAACTTTTGGAAACACTCACATTTTAATAGTGGGAACGTCACCTTATTATTGGAAAAATGTCACATTTGAAAGTAGAGAAAATAGTGTGAAAACAGCAGGAAGAACAGTGGAGAAAACAGTCATATTCACATCATGAATTCTTTTCCAATCATCACCAACCTCAAAACACGATTTGTTCATCACACAACTCATCAAAAGTTCATCAAGGAATCATCAAAATGTTCATCAAGAAATCATCAAAATGCTCATCTAGAAATCATCAAAATTCATCAAAACGACATCGAAACTCTTTGACAATATCAATTTCATCACAATATCAATTTCATCACAATATCAAAATCACATCAACAACATCGGAAGGGCATCAACAACATCAAAATAACATCAATGACATCAGAATAATATCGACAACATCAAAACCCCCAAAACCCCAATTACATACCCAATTATATTAAATCAAAACGCTCACCCTTACCTTAGGTTTTCACGAAGACAAGAGATCACTACAAGTCACCTACGAAACAACAGCAACAATCCACGCGATCTACACTTCTTCTCTCCTTCTCACGATCGCAGGTTCTCTCTCTCTTAGATTGTAGGGAGATTAATTTTCGTTCTCACCACTTCTGGATTCTAACTCTGGAATTGCTCTCCTATCGAAGCCCTCTGCGATACGAGAAGAACGCAACAAACGGCGTCACAATCGGAGCTCCAGAGACAAAGATATGATAAAAAGAGTGAAAACGGCAAGAAAATGCCCTAGCTGCGCAGAAACGCAGGCTATATACGCGAACTCGCGCTGGGAGCGCAAGCCAGGCGCGACTTGGGCGCGAAATGGCAGAAACTCACGCTGCTCACGCACAGCACTTGCGCTTGGGGCGCGACTTGAGCGCGACTCAGGCGCAGAATGGCAGAAACAACAGCATACATGCGCAGACTACTCTTTTCTTCCTTCTCTTGATTAAAATAGCAAACGACATCGGACTTTAACAAATGACCACTCGTTGGAAAGCTCTCGGAGTGTAGTTTCTATCTATGATTTTTAATTTCCAAAATAAGTAACCATTTGGTACAGATTTTCAATATACTACAATGAGGTACCAAACTTGGACAGAACTTCTTACTCAACTTGCAACCAAACTTCCTTTCTCATTTCTTAATGAAATTTGATGAAACCAGTGCCTACTTTGTAGGGAATTCAATCTACTTTCCAACTAAACAATAACCATACAAAACGGAGTTCAATTGAGAATGCAAAACCTGCAAAACCGAACCTCAATTCTAATCATTTCTACCATGGTTCCCATGCCAATAACTCTCTAATTTCTTCAATCATTCTACCAATTCATCTCAAAAATAGATTTTAATAAAATTGGGGCGTTACACCCGCGAGTGGGTTGCATTTCATACACCTACATGACATGAGAGGAGTTATTGTAAGTGACGTGAATGAAGACTGTGGTGTGAATACTTAGTGTTTTGTATGCTGATTGTTCTAGTGCGTAGCCTATGATTAGTCCTTATCATATTTTCTATTATATGGATTGAAATGATGCTCCCTCTTTCCTGTTTGAATGTTACCCCCGTGTTGGTAACGTGCAGGTGATTCCCAGTGAAGGTCTTAGCTTCACTTTTGAGTCGAGTCGTCATGCTCTGATACGTAGCACTCAGGGGGGGAAACGAACTCGGCATTTATTAATGATTTTTGGTTGTTATGTCCATGTGGACCATTCTGTTATGTTTTATTGTTTTCCGCTGCGTAGTTGGTTTTGTTATGTTGAGTTTTATAAGCGACGTTAAAATGAGGCTTGAGATTCTGATATTGTGACGTGCTACGTGGATGTATGATTTTTGAGTTAAACTGTTTTAAAATTGATAAGCGACGTTTTATTGAAGTATGTGTAACATTCCCTATGAACGAAATTTTCAAACTCTGATTTTTATAAATAAAGTGACGGGTAGAAAAGGGGTGTTACATTAGTGGTATCAGAGCAGTTCGGTCTGTCCGGCCAATGTTGTCCTGTCATAGTGTCTTATGACACTAGATTAGTTCTGAATCTTTGGTTTGTGCTGCAGTGATAGTTCATAATGGCTGGGAGGAACGACGCTGCTCTTGCTGCTGCATTGCAGGCTATGGCTCAGGCTGTGCAGGGTCAGCAGAATGCTGGAGATAATGCTGGTTTTCGGAGTCTGACAACCTTCCAGAGAGAGAATCCGCCCACCTTTAAGGGCAAATATGATCCAGATGGTGCTATGGCTTGGTTGAAGGAGATCGAGAGGATTTTCAGGGTGATGGACTGTACTGTTGAGCAGAAGGTCCGTTTTGGTACCCACATGCTAGCCGAGGAGGCCGACGACTGGTGGTTGGCTACTAGACAGAGGTTAGAGGCTGTGCAGGAAGAGATAACTTGGGAGGTATTCAGCAGGGAATTTCTGAGAAAATATTTTCCTGAAGACGTCCGCGGGAAGAAAGAGATAGAGTTCTTAGAACTGAAGCAGGGTGGTATGTCGGTGACTGCCTATGCGGCAAAATTTGTGGAACTAGCAAAATTTTATCCACACTACAGTGAGGCTACAGCTGAATTTTCAAAATGCATCAAATTTGAGAATGGGTTAAGGCCTGATATTAAAAAGGCCATAGGTTATCAGAAGATTCGTGTGTTCGCAGATCTGGTTGACAGTTGCAGAATCTTCGAGGAGGACAATACTGCTCATTACAAAGATACTTCTGAGAAAAAGGGTAAGTTTCAGGGTCGAAGCAAGCCGTATGAGGTTCCTGTGGGTAAGAGTTATCAGAAGGCTGCTGGAGGTAAGGGTTCTAGTGGGGGAGATGCCCCTGCTAGCATTGTCTGTTATAAGTGTGGCAAGCCTGGCCACAAGAGTACTGCATGCAGGTCTGATGAAAGGAATTGCTACCGTTGTGGTAAAAAGGGTCATATGGCAGCCGAGTGTAAGGTCAAGGATGTGGTGTGTTTCAACTGTGGTGAGTCTGGGCATATCAGTACAAAGTGTACAAAGCCGAAGAAGGAAAGGTCTACTGGGAAGGTATTTGCATTGGCAGGAGAGGAGCCTGATGATGATGATGGTCTGATTAGAGGTACGTGTTTTATTAATGGTACTTCTCTGAAATCTCTTATTGATACTGGTGCTACCCATTGTTTTATATCTGTTGAT
The DNA here is from genome assembly GCA_039519185.1 of Astragalus membranaceus. NCBI lineage: Eukaryota > Viridiplantae > Streptophyta > Magnoliopsida > Fabales > Fabaceae > Astragalus > Astragalus membranaceus. The sequence continues at coordinate 97,743,865 of CM076846.1, read as the reverse complement.
TGTTGTAAGAGGTTGGGTCTTGTTTTATCTGCTATGTGTGGGGATATGGTTGTCGATACTCCTGCGAAGGGGTCGGTGATTACGTCCCAGGTGTGTTCTCAGTGTCCCGTGTCGATCTTCGGCAGGGACTTTATTGTGAATTTTGTCTGTTTGCCGTTGAGGGATCTGGATGTAATCTTAGGCATGGACTGGTTAAAGAATAATCACGTTCATATCAACTGTCGTAACAAGTCAGTTAGTTTCGGTGAAGAAAGTTCTGTTTTAGTATCTGCTGGTCAGTTGAAGAAGTTGAAGAAAGAAGGAGTCCAGTTATTTGCGTTGATGGCTTCGTTTTCCTGAAGAAATTCCGGGTGTGCCACCGGAAAGAGAAGTTGAGTTTTCGATTGATCTTGTACCTGGTACGAGGCCTGTGTCTATGGCACCGTACAGAATGTCGGCGTCGGAATTGTCTGAGTTAAAGACGCAACTTGAAGAATTGCTGGAGAAAAAGTTTGTGAGACCGAGTGTATCACCGTGGGGAGCTCCGGTATTATTAGTGAAGAAGAAAGATGGGAGCATGAGGTTATGTGTGGACTATCGTCAGTTGAATAAGGTAACTATCAAGAATAAGTATCCGCTTCTGAGGATCGACGATCTGATGGATCAGTTAGTGGGTGCCCGTGTTTTCAGCAAAATTGATTTGAGGTCCGGGTATCATCAGATTAAAGTAAAGGATGAAGATGTTCATAAGACAGCGTTCAGGACAAGGTATGGGCATTATGAGTATTCAGTGATGCCGTTCGGTGTGACCAATGCTCCTGGTGTATTTATGGAATATATGAACCGTATTTTCCATAATTACCTAGATCGGTTTGTGGTAATCTTCATAGATGACATTCTAGTTTATTCTAAGTCAGAGGAAGAGCATGCTGAGCACCTGAAGTCAGTGTTGGAAGTTTTAAAAGAGAAAAAGTTGTACGCTAAGTTATCGAAGTGTGAATTCTGGCTGAAAGAGGTGAGTTTCCTTGGGCACGTGATTTCTGGTAATGGTATTGCGGTTGATCCGGCAAAAGTAGAAGCAGTGTTGGAGTGGGAGTCTCCGAAGTCCGTAACAGAGATTAGAAGCTTTTTGGGTTTTGCTGGGTACTACAAGAGGTTCATCGAGGGTTTTTCCAAGTTGGCCCTTCCATTGACTCAGTTGACTTGCAAGGGTAAAGTTTTTGTTTGGGATGCTCGGTGTGAGGAAAGTTTTATGGAACTGAAAAAGAGATTGACGACGTCGCCTGTTTTGACGTTGCCTAATCCAGAGGAACCGTTCGTTGTGTATTGTGACGCTTCGAAGATGGGTCTCGGTGGTGTGTTGATGCAGGATGGGAAAGTCGTTGCGTATGCGTCGAGGCAGTTGCGGATTCATGAGAAAAATTACCCTACGCATGATTTGGAGTTGGCTGCTGTGGTATTTGTGCTCAAGATTTGGAGGCACTACCTTTATGGTTCGAGGTTCGAAGTGTTCAGTGATCATAAGAGTCTAAAGTATCTGTTCGATCAGAAAGAGTTGAATATGAGACAGCGTCGGTGGTTGGAGCTCTTGAAGGATTATGACTTTGGTTTGAATTATCATCCCGGCAAAGCTAATGTCGTGGCTGATGCTTTAAGCAGAAAGTCTTTGCATATGTCGGCAATGATGGTGAAAGAATTAGAGTTAATTGAGGAATTCAGAGATTTGAGTTTGGTTTGTAAAATGACACCTCGCAGTGTCAAGCTGGGAATGTTAAAGATCGATAATGATTTCCTGGGCAGCATCAGGGAGGCTCAGAAGTCAGATGTCAAGTTAGTGGATTTAATTAATGGGGTCGGTCAGTCTGAAGATGAAGATTTCAGATTAGATTCCAGTGGTGTGTTGAGATTCCGGGGTAGGATCTGTGTTCCGGACGATGAAGAGATGAGAAAGGCAATTTTAGAGGAGGGTCACCGTAGCAAGTTGAGTATCCATCCTGGAGCGACGAAAATGTATCAAGATCTGAAAAAGATGTTTTGGTGGTATGGTATGAAGAGAGATGTGGCACAGTTTGTGTATGCCTGTTTGACCTGTCAGAAATCTAAGGTTGAGCATCAGAAGCCTGCAGGGCTAATGCAACCGTTGGAAGTTCCAGAGTGGAAATGGGATAGCATAGCGATGGATTTTGTGACGGGGTTACCGAATACAGCTAAGGGTCATGACGCAATTTGGGTGATCATTGATAGGTTAACGAAGTCTGCTCATTTTATTCCTATTAATATCACTTATCCGGTGTCGAGATTGGCAGAGGTCTATGTCAAAGAAATTGTGAAGCTGCACGGTGTTCCGAAGAGTATTGTGTCAGATAGGGATCCGAGGTTCACTTCCGAGTTTTGGAAGAGTTTGCAGAAAGAATTGGGTTCAAAGTTAAAAATGAGTTCGGCGTATCATCCCCAGACAGACGGTCAGTCAGAGAGGACAATTCAGTCGTTAGAGGATTTGTTGAGGGCTTGTGTATTGGAACAGCGGGGTTCATGGGATTCATATCTTGCGTTGATTGAGTTTACCTACAACAACAGTTACCATGCCAGTATTGGGATGGCACCGTTTGAAGCATTGTATGGTCGAAAGTGTAGGACACCGTTATGTTGGTATGAGTCGGGAGAAAGTGTAGTGTTGGGTCCGGAGATTGTCCGGGAGACTACAGAGAAGATCAAGATGATCCGTGAGAAGATGAAGGCTTCGCAGAGTCGTCAGAAGAGTTATCATGACAAGCGGAGGAAGGATTTAGAGTTTCAGGAGGGTGAGCATGTGTTCTTGAGGGTTTCTCCTATTACCGGTGTTGGTCGAGCGTTGAAATCGAAGAAGCTCACTCCTCGATTTGTTGGTCCTTATCAGATTTCTGAAAGAATCGGAAATGTGGTTTATAGAGTGGCTTTACCGCCAAATCTTTCGAATTTGCACGACGTGTTTCATGTGTCGCAACTTCGGAAGTATGTTTCGGATCCATCTCATGTGATCCATATGGACGATGTAGAGGTGCGGGATAATCTCACTGTGGAGACGATGCCCGTACGGATTGAGGATCATGAAGTGAAAGCGCTTAGAGGCAAAGAGATTGCATTAGTGAAAGTGGTCTGGCTAGGAGCTGCCGGCGAGAGTATGACTTGGGAGCTAGAGAGCAAGATGCGAGAATCCTACCCAGAGTTGTTCGATCAGGTAAATTTCGAGGACGAAATATTCTAAGTGGGGGAGAGTTGTAACACCCTAAATATTTAATTAATTCATTTAATTAAGTATTTAGGTATTTCTTTTATTTAATTGAGTTTTAATTATTTGTTAGAAGTGTTTTAATTAATTTTGGTGGTATTAGGAGGGAGTGGAGGCGCCACTTGCATGACTTGGGCTTAAGTGAAAAGCCCAAGCCCATGATCCCCAATGTATGCGAAGTGGTTAGGTTGTTGGGGGCTAGGGTTTTGGTGGCCAAAAGTGCGAAATTGAAAGAGAGAGCAAGAGAGAAAGAGAAGAGCGTGAGAAAGAGAGAGAGCAAGGCGGCCAAGACGAGAAGGAGAAGAGGATTCGAAGATCAAGAGGAAGGGATCTCCGTTGTTGCTGTGGCTCTGTAGGTGACTTCTCCTACGGCATCGAATTCTTCTTCTTGAAAAGGTTAGGGGAGCTCTATCATTCTATCTAATAAATCATATGATGGGTTCTAGATCTAGGGTTAGACTAGATTTCTTGATGTGTTCTTAATATATTGTTGTTGTTGATATTTTTATATATATATATATATATATATATATATATATATATATATATATATATATGCGAAATTGAATTGTTGGGTTATATATGCGAATTGAATTATCGAGTTGTATATATATGATGAATTCTTGATGTGTTCTTGATGCGTTGTTGATGTTGGTTTGTTATATATATATATATATATGCGAATTGAAATTGTGGGTTTTTATGTATGGGTATGCGAATTGAATTGTTGAATATATATATATATATGGGTGCGAATTGATTTGTTGGAATTATAATCATGGAGGTAATTGCGACCTATGCGTTTGTTTGATGAATTGTGACATTTGAGTATTCGTGAAACTGAAATTTGGTATGTTGGATTGATTGTGTTGTTCGCAATTTGGGTGAGTGTGTGCATAGGCGCCTAGGGTGCCAAGGAGATAGTGAAGATAATGCCCAATTGATTTTTGAGAAACTGAGTAAAATAAGTGCATTTCTGGTTGCTGGGAAAATATGGATTTTTTTACACTTTTAAATTGTTAGGAATCAATTTTAGTGTTAAAAAGTTGTTGGAAAAATTCTGGGTTGTGTTGCTGCTGTGACTGGGCGCCAGGCGCCCTGTGCTGGGCGCCAAGGGCGCTGCGTGTTGTGCCTGTGCGTGTTGCTGGGCGCTGAGCGCCCAGGCGTGTGTGTGTGAGTTGCATCAAGGCGCTGGGCGCCAGGCGCTGGGCGCTGAGCGCCCGTGTTGTGTTGCGCTGTGTTGCGCGTTGTTGCCCCTGGGCGCTGAGCGCCCGTGTTGTGTTGCGCTGTGTTGCGCGTTGTTGCCCCTGGGCGCATGGCGCCCGTGTGCACGCCTGTCGTGCGTGTGTGTCAGTGTGTGCTTGTCTTGCGCGCCTGGGCCCTGGGCGCCAGTGCGCGTGTTGCCTGGTTACCTGGGCGCCTAAGGCGCCAATTTTCAGAATGTTGCCTAATTTTCCCAAACTTATTTTTACCATAACTTTTGACTCAGACGTCCGTTTTGAACGAATCGAAAAGTGTCGTGAAGCTTTTTACGTTGTCCATCTATGGGTCCAATTTTTTAAAATGAAAAATTGTTATTTTCTGATTGTTTGTGGGCGCCCAAGTGGCCGTCCCCGGTGATCGTCCCAGTGACATTGATAAATGATATGAAGCTCTTTAAAAATCCCTTTTGGTGTATAAACAACAGTTTTAGCGAAGTAATGTCAAAAATGATGATTTTGATGATGATGCCTTCGGGGCTAGTTAAATGACTGTTTCGCCCTTAGTGGCTATTATTATAATTTATGACGTGTAAAAGACTGTTTTGCCCCTAGTGGCCAAAGTTGTAGATAATGATGTGTAAATGACGAGGATGCCCTTGGTGGTTAGTCAAATGACGTTTTTGCCCTCAGTGGTTATTGTTTGAGTTGATTGATGTTTATGTGTAAGTGACGATGAAAAACCAGTGACGTTTGGGGCCCGAAGGGCTAAGTGATGTTAAGGTCTAAATGGCCAAGTGACGTTGTGTGCTGATTATGAGTTTGACAGGTGCTGTGCTCTTGCGAGCAAACCGGTAATTGACGGGTCACATAGTTGACTATGATTTAAGTAATTGTGTGTTTTGCGTATTGTGAGTGGTGCATGTCATAGTGTCTCATGCCCATATGCATAAACCCAGTGACGTTTTGGGGCCTGAGTGGCTAAGTGACAATGAGGCCTTAAGGGCTAAGCGACGTTTTGTGAAAAGGTACCTCATGCATATGCCCGCGAGTGGGTTGCATTTCATACACCTACATGACATGAGAGGAGTTATTGTAAGTGACGTGAATGAAGACTGTGGTGTGAATACTTAGTGTTTTGTATGCTGATTGTTCTAGTGCGTAGCCTATGATTAGTCCTTATCATATTTTCTATTATATGGATTGAAATGATGCTCCCCCTTTCCTGTTTGAATGTTACCCCTGTGTTGGTAACGTGCAGGTGATTCCCAGTGAAGGTCTTAGCTTCACTTTTGAGTCGAGTCGTCATGCTCTGATACGTAGCACTCAGGGGGGGAAACGAACTCGGCATTTATTAATGATTTTTGGTTGTTATGTCCATGTGGACCATTCTGTTATGTTTTATTGTTTTCCGCTGCGTAGTTGGTTTTGTTATGTTGAGTTTTATAAGCGACGTTAAAATGAGGCTTGAGATTCTGATATTGTGACGTGCTACGTGGATGTATGATTTTTGAGTTAAACTGTTTTAAAATTGATAAGCGACGTTTTATTGAAGTATGTGTAACATTCCCTATGAACGAAATTTTCAAACTCTGATTTTTATAAATAAAGTGACGGGTAGAAAAGGGGTGTTACATTAGTGGTATCAGAGCAGTTCGGTCTGTCCGGCCAGTCTTGTCCTGTCATAGTGTCTTATGACAATAGATTAGTTCTGAATCTTTGGTTTGTGCTGCAGTGATAGTTCATAATGGCTGGGAGGAACGACGCTGCTCTTGCTGCTGCATTGCAGGCTATGGCTCAGGCTGTGCAGGGTCAGCAGAATGCTGGAGATAATGCTGGTTTTCGGAGTCTGACAACCTTCCAGAGAGAGAATCCGCCCACCTTTAAGGGCAAATATGATCCAGATGGTGCTATGGCTTGGTTGAAGGAGATCGAGAGGATTTTCAGGGTGATGGACTGTACTGTTGAGCAGAAGGTCCGTTTTGGTATTCAGCAGGGAATTTCTGAGAAAATATTTTCCTGAAGACGTCCGCGGGAAGAAAGAGATAGAGTTCTTAGAACTGAAGCAGGGTGGTATGTCGATGACTGCCTATGCGGCAAAATTTGTGGAACTAGCAAAATTTTATCCACACTACAGTGAGGCTACAGCTGAATTTTCAAAATGCATCAAATTTGAGAATGGGTTAAGGCCTGATATTAAAAAGGCCATAGGTTATCAGAAGATTCGTGTGTTCGCAGATCTGGTTGACAGTTGCAGAATCTTCGAGGAGGACAGTACTGCTCATTACAAAGCTACTTCTGAGAAAAAGGGTATGTTTCAGGGTCGAAGCAAGCCGTATGAGGTTCCTGCGGGTAAGAGTTATCAGAAGGCTGCTGGAGGTAAGGGTTCTAGTGGGGGAGATGCCCCTGCTAGCATTGTCTGTTATAAGTGTGGCAAGCCTGGCCACAAGAGTACTGCATGCAGGTCTGATGAAAGGAATTGCTACCGTTGTGGTAAAAAGGGTCATATGGCAGCCGAGTGTAAGGTCAAGGATGTGGTGTGTTTCAACTGTGGTGAGTCTGGGCATATCAGTACAAAGTGTACAAAGCCGAAGAAGGAAAGGTCTACTGGGAAGGTATTTGCATTGGCAGGAGAGGAGCCTGATGATGATGATGGTCTGATTAGAGGTACGTGTTTTATTAATGGTACTTCTCTGAAATCTCTTATTGATACTGGTGCTACCCATTGTTTTATATCTGTTGATTGTTGTAAGAGGTTGGGTCTTGTTTTATCTGCTATGTGTGGGGATATGGTTGTCGATACTCCTGCGAAGGGGTCGGTGATTACGTCCCAGGTGTGTTCTCAGTGTCCCGTGTCGATCTTCGGCAGGGACTTTATTGTGAATTTTGTCTGTTTGCCGTTGAGGGGTCTGGATGTAATCTTAGGCATGGACTGGTTAAAGAATAATCACGTTCAGAAACATGACTCAAACGATCAATCAGCACATATCAGTCGACAATCATAACAACATTTCATAATTCCAATCAAACGATCTCACGATTCGATGACTCAAACGCGAGATTTTCATAAACGTTTTGATACCGGTTTTTCATAAAAACATGACTCAAACTCCGAACACATAACACATGATAATCATTCCCTAGTGAGTATAGAACTCACCTCTTTGGCGACGACAACCACACAATCAGAAATCCTACGAGACGAACCACCAAGTAACTCTACGAACGGACTCCGAATTCTCTCTTAGCAACCAGAAACTGAAAACCCAGATTTGCTATAGCTTATGCTCTGAACCCAATCACTGAAATGCCTCCTAGATTGCTTCAAGGTGTGACATGGCTGCTGTAGCTGGTCCTAATGCTCACCCTACTAACATGCAATGGTTCAGATTTGATATTTGGCTAAGTTGTGCTCTTGGAGTCATCAATGGTGATTTGGCATTGGAAGGGGGAGATGATGATGTTACTGAAATCAGAATGAAGGAAACGAAGAGGTGATTCCAATGGTAAGCATCTAACTTAATGCAATTATTTTTAATTAAACACACAATTTCTCATGTAGCACTTGTGGTTTACGCGAATATTGAAGTCCGATTTGGGGTTTTCGAAGAATTAAAGGCTAGGGTTCAAATTTGGGGTTATGTGTGAATAGTGATTGGAAGCTTGAAGACGATGAATAGTGATTTCATGGAGGTTTTGTGGTTGATTGGAGGTTCAAAGGTTTGGGAGCGGATTCGATTGTCGTCGGAGCGTAAAGTTTATACGGGGAACGTTCGTGTGGTTATGTCGGAAAAGTGATTTCGCCGAAAGTCTCGGCTATTTTTGATTTTCATCACAATTGGTGAGTTTTACTCACGTTTAGGATTGTTCCGTTTTGAAATGAATTTTTCGGGATTTGGTTTCGGAAGATTTTGAGTCGAAAACCGTTATTTGGAAATATGTCGTATTTTGATAAAATTCTTTTAGATTGAGTTTTTGATTAATTTGATTGATTATGTGATGCGTATTGAATCTATTTTTATGGTTGTTTGACCTGTTTTCAATCGGAACGAGAATCAGAATTGAGCGGAATAGCGGATTTCACGAGAAATCGCAAAATCTGCACTTGACAGATCCCCATCGCGTCGTGACCCGCAGGTCATCGCGTCGCGACCCTACGTGTTTTGCGAGGAAAATGTTTCTGACGCTTTTCGCGTCGCGACGCTTTACAGTTTTTAGCAACTGTACACTGATTTTGTTTTCACGATAACTTTTGATCCGGAAACCCGATTGAGGTGTTCTAAGATGCGTTTGAAAGCTTATTTAGATGCCTAACTGAATATACTATTTAAAAGGTAAAATGAACTGTTTTTGAGGTCATAAATTGTTTCGAAAAGCGGCAAGTTAGTATGCGAGAGTGAACGTAGATTTTGTTTACGATGCGAACTAAATGTTCAAATGAAGGTCTAATATAAATAAATATGGGTTCATGTGACAGTGGATATTGATATATATAATATATCGAGTTTGGGTGACGACCCATGATGTTAACATACTAGGCGGGGTAGTCATGATCCCTTACCCTAGACTCCGTGCCATTAGGAAAAATGCTATTGGTAAGGGGGTTCACCGGGATTAGCAGTGGATTGTAGTCGGTGTTAGGTTGAAAGTTTTGTCGTACGATACACCGGGATTAGCAGTGGATTGCAGTCAGTGTCGTAATGAGTCATAACACGGATCACCGGGATTAGCAATGGATTGCAGTCGGTGTCGTGTTGAATTAAAATGTGTGTGGTTATGAATTAAACCACGAATAAAAGAAAGTTCTATAACACGGATCACCGGGATTAGCAGTGGATTGCAGTCGGTGTCGTGTTGAATTAAAATGTGGGTGGTTATGAATTATACCACTAATAAAGGAGAGTCCTATAATACGGTTCACCGGGATTAGCAGTGGATTGCAGTCGGTATCATGTTAATTTAAACAGGATTTATAATTATACCGAGAGTGTTAGTAGGGGTCTCAGTAGAAGTCACTGAGATTGTATCTCATTGTTTATATGTTGTTGTTTTACAGAGAAATAGGGAAAGAAAGGACCACGGAGGCACGTAGGTGGAGCTCGAATGGTTGCTGATAACTTAGCTTTATGCTTAAGTTTATATTTCCTTTGTTGTCTATGTACTGCAACACTATGTATTTAGTGTTATATCTTCTTCCCCTTTCTTGTATGATACTGAATACTATAGTTGCTGATGGTTTATTGTAACATCCCTAATTTTAAACACTCGTACTATGATACCTAAGACCGATTAATTATTTGTGGGAATAATTAGTCGTGTCTCGGGGACTTATATGTCGGGAAAATTATCAAGAAAACCTATTCCCCATTAAGGAGTGGCCTATTCATAGTAAAATGAGGAATTAGAGCCGAAGGGCAGATCTGTCTTTTCACACCCCTAGTTATTAAAATATAATTATGAGGGTTATAGTTAATTACGAACCGAAAGAATTGAGGAATTTCGGATCGGAACCGGATTAATCGAGAAGTTTTGTACCGAAGAGAAAATTTGACACCTAACCTATGACTTAATGGGCTAGGGGTAGTTTGGTCTTTTCCCCATCATTTAAACCCCCCAGCCCATATACCCACGTGACCAGCCTCACCCTCACACTAGTCACTCCTCATTTCAGAAAGAAAGAAGCAAAAGCTGAAAATAAGAAAGAAAGGAGAAGGAGGGGGCGTGGAAGGGGAGAAGAGGAGGAAGGAGGGACTCATCTCAAATCCTTGTTGCATGTAAGTTGTTTCTCTTCCATCCCACTCCATTTTCAATTCTGAATCCAATGAACCTAATTTTGAAGTATGATTTCCACTCCTATCTCTTGCTCCATTTTCGAAGCTTGAAGCTCCAATGTTGAAGACAATGGAGTTTTGAGCTGCTACTCCTTTTGCATGTTCAGTTGTGATTGTCAAAGAGGAAGTGATGTGCTTACATTTCGAATCTGAAGGGGGTTGAATCAAGTTGGGTGGTTATTTCAGTTGCTGTTTGGAAGCTAGCTGGTGCCAATCGGTGTTCATTCGCGTGTTTGACATTCCGATTCCCGCTTACTTCGGTTGGAACTCCTAGAACGATCGTCAACGGGTGAGTTCTACCCACGGATTAGGGACATTTTCGTGTATTCTGAAAACTGTGTTTGTTTCAAACAATAAGGCAATCATTCCGTTTGCGAAAGACTTAGAACCGAAAAGAGTTTTTGAGTCAAAACGGCGTTTTACGGTTTAATGAGAATTTTGATTAAAACGTTGAAATGAAATAACTTGTACATATATTCTGGAATAGTTGGAAATTTTCTGAGTTTAAGGTGATCGAAATTAGAAATCGAATTGGGCGAGAACGGAGAGCGAAAATGAGAAATATGTGAAATTTTGGTAACAGACACAGGTCGCACGGACCGTGCGCCCCTGGGCACGGATCGTGCGCCTGCTTCGGGTTGGATGAATTGGAAATAAAACGGGACTCACGGGTCGTGCGTCCCTGGGCACGGATCGTGCGCCCCTTTCGGTTTGGCTGGGTAATTTTAATAAATCACGCACGGGTCGTGCGCCCCTGGGCACGAACCGTGCGTGAGCTTCTGTTACCAACTTCCGTTTTCTCGTTTTGTCGCTCCGTTTGATCCCGAACCTTTTCTAATCTCTTTCTCAATCATTTAAAATGAAGTTGCCTTATTGAAAACCGTATTTTGAACTTGTTCAACTCATGTTTTTGAAAAGAGCTTCGAAAGCATAATTGATTGAAAAACCGAAACCCTAGTACACGTGTGGGTACACCGTCTGATGGACTAACTGAATATATATGTTTATATATGTCAATTGAAAATGATTATAATGCCGGAGGTCTAACTTATGAATTCCTCAAAACGGATTATAGATCGATATGGATATTGTTTATCCAATTACTATGTGAATGATCCTTTGGTGATCGAAAGATATAAATTATCTAACTCTCGAGAAATCGTTATGTATTGTCATACATATATCGCGTTGGGTGACGACCTGACAAGTAGCATACTAGGGAGGGTAGTCATGACCCCTTACCTAGGCCCTGAATGTGTTTTGGCGTGGTCAACTCACGGGTTGCCGGGATTAGCAGTTGTGCAGTCGGCTTGTGCTAAGTTATTGCTTATAAGTTAACATTGCCGGGATTAGCAGTTGTGCAGTCGGCCAATGTTAAGCTCTAGCTACCGGGATTAGCAGTTGTGCAGTCGGTTTATGCTAAGCTATTAAAATATAACTGAGAACACGATTTGCTTGGCATTTCGATTATAGCTAGTGGTAGCTAATTAAACATTGTTAACGGTTTAATAAATTGAACCGAGTGTCAGAGAGGGGGAACGGTAGGACTCACTGAGATAATGTTATCTCACCCTATCCATATTTGTTGTTTTTCAGAGAAGCAGGGAAAAAGGAAGGCTATTGTGCACGAGTAGTTGGTATACTCTTGGAGATGCTGAAGACTTAGTCATTTGATCCTTTGTTCTTTTGTTATCCTATTGGTTGTATAAACTTGTATTGATTATGAGTTATATGAACCGTTTTAGGTTTCCGTTTGGTATTTGGACTTGGATATTGTATTCCGTTCGGTGTGAAACCGATGAACTTCTATTTTATGAAGTAATGTTATTCCGATTATGCTTTTATTTCGGAAAAAGTTGTTATGTCCAATACTTAAACAGGAAATGTGTCCTCTGAACTTCCGCATCTGTGCATCTTCGTTCTCTCTACATGTTAGAAATACCGGGGTGTTACATTTATGGTCTGAGAACCGTATCGTCTTGTTTGTGTATAAGACTGTTTGGTTTATATTCAGCGAAAAATTATAGTGATATTCAGTGTCTAAGCAGGAAATATATCTCTGATGTTCTAGGGATGGTACACTTGGGTATTTTTACTAAATAAAAATACCGGGGTGTTACACTCATTACCCCACTATATATACCACCACTCACTCCTAAAAAGATATGCTCTCTCCACTCCACTAAAATGCTTCGTCTCTATTTAAGACTGACTAGGGAATCAGAGTGCTTACAGGTGGTGGCCTCCCCGTGTTTCTCACTGGAGCTCCGAGAATCACTGGGTCCATCTCGTCATCACCACCGTGAGGTCCTTAGCTTCTCAACTTCATGAGCATCTCGGCTTACTTCCCGATCGAGTCATGTAGCCAGAACGAATCAGATTTTAATGTTTTAAATAACTAACAAGTGAGTGATATTTTTTCAACTCTATGAATTATTTATAATCTCTTATCCTTCTATAAGTATAATTTTATTACAAAAATATTATCAATGAGAATTACTCTCAATAATAAAATAAAAACAGATCTGTTCTTGAAGATCAAAAACAGAATTTGATTTTAAGTTTAAATCAACAAATTTAATTTTAAGTCAAAAATATTAAAGAGTAAAATAAAAATGTTATTATTAAAGAATAAAATAATAATGTGATTTATTATTTTATTTTCACATAAACTACGAAACTTAAAATATAAAATATTTAAAAATAAAATCTCCATGAAAACTTAATATGCAAAAGCTGCAGAGTGGGTCTCATGACCCAATCCAGAACAGTTTGGATTTGAACACCCTTAGTCACTATAGTCTCTGAATGTATCAAAATTTTAAAATCATCCCCGAGTGTGCCTTCGGTTAGTAATTTGTTAAACTAAGATAACTAATGAAATTCACATTTGAGGAACAAACTAACGAATAAAATATACACTTAAGGACCACCGTGATTAAAAAAAAGTGACGTAAATAAAACAATTTATAGAAAATATGTCTTTGTAAAAACATTGAGTCGAACGAAATAACAAGTATCACAAACAAATGTGGAAACACAACTCAACCAAATAACAAAACTATAGTATAAACCCCATGAAACCCTTATCCGACCATCCCACCTATCATCATCACCATCCTTTGAGGTACGACTCGCCCATACTGCGACGAGTCCTTGCCCATACTGCGACAAGGTTCCTTCTACAACTTAAATTACTAAGTTACGGCCTGCCCATACTGCGACGAGTCCTTGCCCAAACTGCGCCAAGGTTCCTTAAACGAGTAAACCCGTTGAATATCATCATCATCAGCGTCCCTAAGGATTACTATGTCCAAGGGTATCATCATCAACTGGGTGGTTACTTGCATGTGGTCATCATCTCTAATCACATCTACATCCGAAGTCCCCACTAATCCCAATTAATGGTGTCTATCTCTATCATTCTGGCTCCATCAATTTCTTAGTGTTTCCTAAGGCTCTCTATAGCTTCAAATCCTTTGATCATCCTTTATGGTTTAAGGTCACTAAAAACTAGCTTAGGAATGACCAATCATCATCATCATCATTCAAAACACACCTAGAATAGTCTTATTTTATTAATAGCATAGTCCTAGTCGGTTAAAAACTCCAAAGTGTCTCCTAGGTGATTCTTCATCGTTCTAAACGATTAATGGTATTTTCTAATCCATTAACACAACTCCAAAATGTCTCTTGGGTGATCTTAACTTCTCTAATCGATTAACACCTTACCTCTAATAGATTAACACAAGTCCAAAACATCTTTCGGGTGATTTCAACTATTCTAGTCAATTAATAACATCTACCTAAATAATTCTACGTTATTTTTAACTTGAATTAAACAATCCAATGCTTAGGAATCTCAATATCATCAACCCAATTTTCTATACTAGAGTTTAACTTTGTTACTTTATTTAGATACGGTCTAAACCATAAGTACATTGTCAATCTTCATCTTATAGGCTATCTAACCATATAATTTTATCATCAAGTCTTCCAAGGGTCCAATAAGGTCTACTACCCTAGATTTGATCGGTACTAACCACCCAATTACAACAACACTAACAATCATATATCCTCTAAGGAGGTAAGCCTTTGGGTCTTAACAACGAGACTCAATACCATCGAATAGGTCTCTTATCATCATCAACAACAATAGTAACAACAATGACAACGACAAAAACAACATCAAAAACAACATATAGGCATAAGATGCTCAAAACCACACATATCATTAACATCAACCCATTATAATAGAGTCCTTACCAAATTATAGAATAAAAGATATAAAATCCATTGCTCATACAATGGTTCACACACAAATATATTGTTAGGGTAAGACATTGGGAGCATGGGACATCCCAGTTATGTCAATTGCATCTTAAACTACCATGTTCCCATGTTATCATCCCTCCTCTTCTTACCTCGAATCCAAACGATCAAGAACAAGAGTCCAAGGAAAAAACAGAAACTCAGTCATCCAAACTGAATTAATTCCTCTTATATTATTCCCTTGATGATTATGGAGATCATGTATAACAAAAGGACAAAGGTACGATATTAAATATTTGCCCGTAGGGACTAAAACAACCAAAAACTAGAGCTTAGGGACCTACCGCAAAATTAAGGACGTCTTCGCGAGTGTGTAGCTTCAAACGGCACATGATTCTGACGTCGGAAGCAAAAGATACCTCAAAAACACGTTCTTACGGTTTATAAAACTAAAAGAAAGGACTTGAATATTGTAACACACCGATAAATTCTAGCTTGTAGAATTACCGAAATGCACTAAATGGCATACTTCAGAGTAACTTCCTATTAATGAATATTGAACACAACTAAAAATTTCGATAATAAACATCAAATGATTCTCAGAACCTTACTTCATCAAAATGCTTAAGTTTCATAACTTAAGACTTACACAATCCTGGTGTTCAATACTCAAAACAAAAAGTAGAGGAAACAATTTACAACTGATACAATGATAGTCATACAATCGATAACATAAACTAGAAAAGCACAAAGGCCTCAATAGGAAAATCAAGTCTCGAATGACTCCATGAGTCGCACCGGCTAATAGTGTTTTGTCGCCTTTGCTTTCCCCTGCTTCTCTGTAAAAACCACAACATATAAAGGGTGAGATAAACATTATCTCAGTGAGTCCTATTGAGACCCCTTAGTAGCTCTAGCGGTTCATTATTCTTAACTTGTGAACCCATGGCCCTAATAAGCAACCATGTAGACATGTATTTTACCTCTTGTAATTTTGCAGCCCTAATAAGTGACTACGCATTACATTTCTTTTACTTTCATCATTCTAGCATAACACCTCAAGCCTACCTATTCTAAGGCACTTTTTCGACTATCAGTGAACCCATCCCGCTATTACTAGTGGGCGTAACATGTGAGCCTAGGATTTGGGGCTCATGACTTCCCCTCCCCTAGTATGCTAATCCTCTAAGGGTCGTCACCCTTGACCTCAATTTATATAATTTATATAAATGCACCCACATTGGGCCGTCTCTTTATTTCATTCATGTACCATCTACCCTTCCTCAAGGGAAGGTATCTTGTCTTGAATTAATCACTACTTATCTTGACTTGTATAAATTAACATGTGTACACTCGCGTTTTAGTAATGTACGGTTTTTCCTTAACAATCTTGACAACCAAAACAGAACATTATACATATTTGATTTCATATATGATTTTGCCTGTTAATAAGGTTTCCAACGCACCAAAGAACACCTCAATTGGACTCCCGAATCAAAAGTTATCGCGGAAACAAAATCGGTAGGGTTTGCTGAAAATTTCACTGCGTCGCGACGCGAACAGGTTCCGTCACGACGCGAAAAGTTACAGAAACGAAAACTGTCACAATTTTATGCAGGGTCGCGAGGCGACGGCCACGGGTCGCGACGCGACCGTTGGCAGAAGTGTCCAAAAACGACTTTTCAAAATTCCGTTTTGTCCCGTTTCGCTTTCAATCCGGTGCCGAGACATTCTAGGACTTCCGTGACTTAAAAACAGACATTTCAAACAATAACGGTTTCTCGATAAAACGGTTTTTCACTATTTTTCACCAAACATTTTCCAGAAATTTATCGGTTCCAAAATGCATTAAGGACCCGACACAATAACATCCCGAAGCGAGTATAGACTCACCAATTGCGATGATAATCGCACAACCAACAAATCTTCGAGTCGACACGATCAAAGTATCCTCACGGGTGGTCCCCGAATTTTCTCTAACGAAGAACTCGGCTACTCGATCACTTTGGACAGCATTAAACCAGAACCCTCAGCTACTGAGAATACTCCTACAGCTACCCAAATGAACACCAAACAGGATTGTAGTTTGGTGATGAGTCTTAAAGTGAATATTGGCTTCCACAAGGAACATGCAAAGCTTGAAAAGGCTATTTCTCATGAACCTTGAAGCTTTGACAGCAACCAATCCGAATTCTAGCCACCGAAATTCTCGCCCAAACTGTTCAATCCACTTCACTCACAGGATTTGGCTTGGAGATGAACCATAGGACTTAATGTTGGGGTTGGAACAAGGCATGCAACTCAAAAACTCCATTTTTTTCATGCTTGGAGCTTGAAATGGTGAATGGGAGAATCTGAGTTGGGAGCGAAATCAGGTGATGAAAATTATATCATTGGATAGAGCAGGAGAAATGGAGAAGGATGGTGGTCTTGGATCAGTCATGCAGTAAGGTTTATGCTGAGTTTTTCCCCTCTCTTCTTTCTTCCCTCATGCGCTCTCTTTCTCTCTTCTCTCCCTATTCTGTTTTTCTCAAATTTCAGGTTCAGCTCAAATGAGTGTGTTGGCTGGGTGTTAGTGTCAGCCAGGCTAAGTGGGTTGAGGGAAATGTCCCTTATGCCCTTCAGTCACTTACCCTCTTATTATGACTCCTATTAGTCATATTTGGCCTAACCTAATGCAATTAACATAGAGGTTTAGCATACAAGTTCTAGCAATTCATTTAATAAAAATTGACTTCCTCAAATTAATTGGGTTGTGCTAAATACTTAGACCTTTTTCCAATCTAATCAATTCATGATAACCTCTTGTGCAAAATATTCAATTTAGCCGATGAATTACCTTAACCTTTTTGCTAATTCAAATAATTTAAATTAGCTAATTAGGGGATGTTACAATCACCCTAACTTTTAAAAATTTTGTCCTCAAAATTGAACAAAACGTACCTCAATCGAAAAGATTGGGATATTTCACCCGCATGTTCTCTTCTACTTCCCATGTCGCTTCGTCGGGTGAGGCACCGTCCCAAAGCACCTTGCACTAATAGAAAAAAGGCTTTTTATATCGGTTAAAATTGACATTTCATATCGGTTCCCGAACCGATGCCGAAAAAGGAGATATAAAAAATAGGGACATTTCATATCGGTTCCTGAACCGTTATGAAAAGTTGTTTTTATATCGGTTGCCCTTAGAACCGATATGAAAAGTCTATTTTTTTTAAAAAAAGAGACTTTTCATATCGGTTCCCATAGAAAACCGATATGAAAAGTCTCTTTTTTTTAAAAAAAAGAGACTTTTCATGTCGGTTCCCATAGAAAACCGATATGAAAAGTCTCTTTTTTTAAAAAAAAGAGACTTTTCATATCGGTTCCCATAGAAAACCGATATGAAAAGTCTATTTTTTTTTTAAAAAAAGTGAATTTTAACAAATAGTAACCTGAACAGCCTCATCATTAGTATCTATATATCTAGCATAATCCCAAATACTCAAAAGATGCAACCACAATCTCAAATACATAGTACCAAATCTATATATCTAGCATAATCCCAAATACTCAAAACAAAAATCATATAATTGGGATATATTCCAAAAATTTGATAACAACAAAATACAACTTAGTAGTTTTCCATAATACGTCCATTGCTTGATACTGCCCTAATAAGGAAGAACCAAAGGTAGCAGCACCTTTCCTTATAATGATAAATCACTCCCTATACGCCTCCCTCCTCCATTGCTGCCGCTGCTGTTAGATACCTGATTAATTCATAATTAAGCTAATTAATTACTAGTAACTCATAAGTTTGAATTGATGCTAAAACAGAAACTAATTGAATTGAACAAGTAAGTAGTACTGACATGAAAATTTGAAGGGTGAAGATGTGCATAGCTGTAGGGACCATATCTATGCTGCATTTCAGAAGTGAGATGAGGTCTCTTCTTGTCGGGACCCTCGTTGTCTGAATTTTTCATTTCGATTCTGAATTTTTCATCTTTTTTTGACAGAATTAGCAAAACCAAGCGATCTTGAACATGAAAGCAAAAAAATTATTGAATTTGAAAGGCAATAGCTAAAGCTGTCTATGTTAGTCTCTGCAAAATCTTGGAAGTAGCAAACTGAAATGAGACCATCCAACTAAAAGAAATAAAGTACTACTCATAAAAGTAAACACTTACTGTAATCATGACACTTTCATTGAATATCAATGGAGATATGAACACCCAAAAAATGTCGTAGACAAAGGCGCAACAAAGGAGGACAGTTGCAACCTATCAGATTATATGCATAAGAAAATTACTAGAACTGTTATAGTAGGTACAGAATAAAGTTATAAAGGAAAGAAAAGAATGAGTAGTTTATTGTATATATGAGAACTTTCATTCAGGTACCTTAATATCCGGTAATCTAGCCAACCTGCAAAATTGCACAGAAACTTGTAAGACTCTGCCATGTTCTTCTTCACTATGCCATGTTGATTTGGGTTACTAAAGAATGCATAAGAGGTAGAACTTGAGTGATACATCAAGTAAGCACAATGTAAAATAGTAATCCATCTAAAACAAATTAAGGGCGTAAATTGATACATCAAGTAAGCACAATGTTTACACATATTTGCTGTTGAGGTCATACAGATCAGCTGATTTGTACTTCATATCAGCCGTTTCTGCAGTTATGAAGAATAACAAAATTGACAAACACTTCGCTACTTGTTGAATCATGAGTTCAAACTTACTGTGTCAGACTGAAAAATGCACATTAAGAAAAATGCTTACCAGCAGTGTCCCATAATCCCAGGTTAACTGTGCTGCCATCAACCACAACATTTGCACTGAAGTTGTCAAAAACTGTAGGCACATAATCCTTCAAAAAAAACCAAGAACAAGTGAATTTTTCATCAACCAAACAGAACCTACATTTACATTTTAAAACAACAAAACAAGTCAAATGTCCAACATGGCTTGCGGCCTTCAAGTCTTAGATCTAACTCGAAGCAAATGGCAAATAACAAATTCTAAACATTTAACAGAATCATCTTTGTGGCATGGAATTTGGTTTACTGTCTCTTCATGAGCAGCCATTTGTTGAACAAGTTCACTATTTGGACATGCTTTAAGATCTCTATACCTTCCTGACTCAACTATTTTTCCATCTTTCATAACCTAACATAAAGTATACTATTGGTGTTAGAGGGCAAGCAAACACTGGCAGTAATTTCATCAGTGGAAGACAAAGTGTTCAGTAGCTTACTAAAATCAGATCAGCAGCTTCCAAGAATTCCATTTGATGGGTAGCATAAACAACAGTTTTGTCATATAAAAGTTTCATTAGACATTCCTGCACTACACTTTTTAGTGAAAGCATGAATGAAAAAAACATCATTAACATTAACATCAAAAATAGCAATGCTATGCTAACCTTAAACAAATGACTTCATGTATGAGCATCAACAGCACTAAAAGGATCATCAAGGAAATAAATACCTGAATCATTGTAAACAGCCCTTGCCAGTTGAATTCGCTGTTTTTGTCCTCCACTCAAATTTATTCCCCTCTCCTCCACCATGGTCAAATCTCCATCACTCCACGTGTTAATATCCTGGTGCAAAGCACAACCATCCAAAACAGATTCATACAAGCCCTTATTCATTTTCTTTCCAAACAATATATTTTCTTTTATAGTCCCCGATCAAACAACTACAAATACAAAACTTATGAATTTCCACCATCAAACAACTACAAATACAAAACAACAACAAAAAAGGTAAAGAACACAAACCTTTCAATTCGGGTTATTCATTCCTATATATAAGCTATGATATAGTTGCATAATTGTAAACATCACCTTCACAACAACTACATGATTTTGACAAAAGAATGACATCAACAGAGTAATTACAGCTTTCAATAGCCCACAAATCTCCTTTACCAGATAATATTTACCATAAGTTGTTGATCTAAGGTTGAGATTAAGAGGTCAAATTGTTGATCTAAGATAAAAAGCAGTAGGCCATTCAGGAGATATTACTTGGGCTTGCATAGCATCCCCTAAAGCTTCCTGTGCCATGCCATTCATCAAATATGATAGGCACCTCCTTGCATACACTGTTGGTGATAACATTGTCCCTCCATCTATGAACTGAAACAGAAAAAGAAAGTTTAACATAATGATAACTTATTCTATTTGTCCCACTCCACAGCTGTACGAAAATAATATGATTTTAGGTCTAATTCTTATTTGCTTTTAAAGTTTTGTGGAGTCTTATCTCTAGTCAATATAGGACTTGGGTTTTTTCACACACACTCTCACGCCCATCACTATTGCAACACTATTGCCCATCAGTATACCATCTAATTTAAGCAATATATAGTCCTTCATTAAAATCCTCTTACCTGCGTGTAGCAGTTAATGGCAGTGGAAAAATCCTTAGCCCGAAAAGCAGCATCTCCATGCTTTTTCAAATTCAAGGTCTCCTGCATTTGACTTGTCCACAATTGAAAGGAAAGCTGCAGTTTCAACATTAGGAATAATAAACTTCTGAGTTAGTAATAGAAAGTAGAGTCAAACAAAGCTCATAAATTTTAATAGGCGTTTTCGTCCCTCACAAATTTGTTATCAGCAGCTAATAGCGTTTTTCTTGGCCTTATATTGCGCTTCTAAGCCCTCTTAAAATGAGGGACTAAAACTGCTGATAACGAATATGTAAGGGACGGAAACACCAATTAAAGTTTAATAGCTTTTGTATAAGTTTGTGTAAGTTGAAGATGGTGGCAAACCTCATTGGCAATTCCTTCATCATCCTTGTAACCAATCTTTTCTAATTTTTCATGTATGGCAGTAAGATCCAATCTCAAACAGGCTTCACCAAAAGGTGTCAATGACAATGGCTTTGTTGAGGATTCAGTTTCTTGCTTAAGACCCATCAGAACACGTGAGGCTACCTGCTCATATACTATCCAAATTAAAATGAGATATTATAATTTTCCTAATGAAAGCATATATAACACTTTTCACATTGCATCACAACATAGTACAATACATTTCCTAATCAAAATTATATGTTAACAATCATTATATATTTAAAATTTAATCCACTTTAGTAAGAATTAGCCCTCTTAAGAAACATTGAAATTGGCAAAAAAAGGTAGCAATAAACACAGTATCATCAAAGCTTATCATGGACTGATAAAAAAAAATCAAAGCTTATCATGATATCATGTATATTTATAAGACAAAAATACGGTTTTAGGTTTATTGAATAATTGATGTATCTGGTCCATAATATAAAAACTAGATACATCAGTTATTCAATAAATCTAAAACTGTATTTTTTTCTTATAAAAAGGACCAGGGAGTATGTTATATACCTCTGTTTCTTTCTGGAGTGACATAAGAGATGTAACAAGAGACTTTGCATTTGGCCTCTCACGAGCTTCATACTGTAAACAACGGGAAGCCAAGCAAACCAACTCGGTTCCATCGTCCTTAGAAAAGTGACCCTCTAAGGCGGAATCCATCAACATCAGAAAGTTTTTTCCGCGGATCAAGTCAAGTGCCTACAAAAGAAAAGATTAAGTGAATGTTGTGTTTATCAAATATTTGTCTTTGCATAAACAAATATTCATCACATATACCAACATTCGGAAGTAGCGTTTTGAAAACCGAACCAACCGGACAGTTCAATCGGTTAAACCATAAACCGACACCATATAACAATATTAGTAGGTCTAATAATTTTGATCAGAAGAAGTGTTCTTTAAAAGTTAAGGTGGAGTAGTTAAAGCTTGTAGAAGAATAAAGTATTGAAAGAAAAACTTACATGGCTTGGTGGAATATGTTTTCCACTTAACAAATCCAGCAAGAGAGTTCCAAAACTGTACACTACACTCTCTGCTGTCACTCTACCTGAAAGAAAGTCAACATAAAATATGAAAATGTTTGATCTTCATCCAACGATTCTGATTTACTGAATGTGTGCTATTGGCTGCAGACAATCCTGATCCGACACAATATGAGAAAAACTTTACCAGTTCTTAAGTACTCAGGAGGAGTGAAAGCCAAGTTTGTACTATAACTCTTTCCATCTCTACTGTTCTTCATAAGTCCAAAGCAAGACAACCTAGGATTACCATCCTGTAGATGCCAGTAAGAATTTACATTAAGCAAGAAGTAAAGGATTGATTAGAAAGGAAACTAGAAGCATATATTTGACAACTTAGGCCTCGTTTGGATAACAGCTTAATTAAAGTGCTTATGACATAAACACTTATCATATAAGATCATGATACAAACTCCTTCCTTTACTTGTGCAATATTCTAGAGCTTGAGCCAAATAGAAGGCCACCCTCAACCTCATTGCCCATTTCATAGGCTGTGCCTCCCCTACACAAAGTTAAACATAGTTCTCTTTTACATTTTGAGAATGCATAGTTCAAATTAAACCCAACAAAGATAACACAAAGTTTATGGTAATTTATAGTAACCCACAATGAAAGAGATGCTTAGCCAGAGTTTCATGTGGCATAAATTCAGCCATAATGATAACTTACACGTCAGAGCCAATACCAGTGGGCATCAGTGTAACTCAAATTTTCCAGACATTGTGAAAGTTTAATCAGATCAAAACGAATTAATCGCTATTCCAGTTCTGAGAAAAAAAAAACCAAAATTACTTCCAACATAAAAAAGATGAACATGTATTTAGAAACTAAAAGCATAGCATTGTGCAATTTGTATGACATGCGGCTAATAACATTAAAAGGCAACGGAAAGCAGAAAACCCAGAGACCAAGAACTAGACACGCACCTTCGTGAAAGTGGAGGAATCTCGAGCGAGCATCAAAAAGGGAAAGAAATCCCTAACGTCGTGAAGGAGAAGCGATAACGTCGTGGTGAGCTCGCTGTGACGCGTTCTCGTGCAACAGGAATGAAAACGTTCTGAAGTGAGAACAATGAAGAGGCGGCCGATTTGTGTTCTGGAGCAAGAGATCGAAGCTAGAGCTAGAGAACGATGAGGTTTTGCGTGAGTGATAGAAACGAAGAGGGGTGGGAGGGTGAGGGAAACGCGTCTTCTAAGAGATGGTGGTGGAATCAAAGGGTGAGAGGGAGAGGGAGAGTAGTGGTGGAAGCGAATGGTGGAAGGGAGAGAGGGAGAGCAGTGGTGGAAGATGAGGGAGATATGAGTGCGCGAATGAGAGTAGAGGGAAGAATCGTGGAAGATGAGAATGAAGACCTAAGTTTTTTGGTTTCTATAACGAGTGGTTTTGTGACCCGTTATGGAAGCCAAAAATTTTGGACTTTCTATAACGGTTATAAAAGGGAACCGATATGAAATATAGTTTTTACACTTTTTATATCGGTTCCAGTGGCAACCGATATAAAAATTGTAATTTTAATTACAAAACTGCCACCACGTCACTTTTAATATCAGGCCGTTTTTAACCGATATAAATGACAGTTATAAAAGGCATTTTTTCCACTAGTGTTGACAATAGGAATCGATCTCGTCCGGAGCATTTTCTCGCCACGTTCGATGATCTTGACTGGAGTAGGCTGATAAGATAGATCCGGTCTGATGTCCATCGTCTCATAACTCAACGGTTGACTCGGATCGGGAATATACTTCCTTAATTGCGATACATGAAACACATCATGTAATCTGGACAATGCTGGAGGTAATGCAATGCGGTACGCTACGAGCCCAACTCGCTCGATAATCTGGAAAGTTCCAACATACCGAGGACTGAGCTTGTAACACCCCGATATTTATATTGACCAAAAATACCCAGGTGCACATTAGTAACACATCAGAGATATATTTCCTGCTTAGACACTGAATATCACTATAAATTTTTCGCTGAATATAACTCAAACAGTCTTATTTACAACAAGACAATATGGTTCTCAGACCATATACCATCAGCAATTATAGTATTCAGTATCATACAAGAAAGCGGAAGAAAGATATACATTAAATACATAATGTTTTAGTATACAGACAACAAAAGGGAAATAAGCTTAAACATAAAGCTAGGCTATCAGCATCCAGTCTGAGCTCAACCTACTCGTGCCTCTTGGATATCCGCTGTCCCTGTATCTCTGTAAAACAACAACATTTAAACAGTGAGATACAATCTCAGTGAGTTCTACCGAAACCCCTACTAACACCCTCGGTTCAGTTATTAGATCTTTTATAACTTAACACGACACCGACTGCAAAACATTGCTACTCTCGGTATGTCGTAACATAAACAAAGTGCGGCACCGACTGCGGAACATCGCTAACCCCGGTGTATCGCACAAGAAACAAAATACGGCCCCGACTGCGAAACACCGCTAACCCCGGAGTACCGTATAACAATCTTTAACATAACACCGACTGCGGAACATCGCTAACCCCGGTGAACCCCCCTACCAATAGTACATTCTCCCATTGGCATGGAGCCTAGGGAAGGGGATCATGACTGCCCCGCCTAGTATGTTACACATGGGTCGTCACCCAACTCGATATACTATATACGTATATCTACAATACTATGAACGCACGGTCCATCAAATCAGACAATCAATGAAACACTTTAATCCACATTTTATAAAATCCAAGTTCACACTCGCACTCTAGTTGACCACATTTCGACACAATTTTCAACTTCGAAAGTATTTTATAAAACCCTTTTGAAACGTACGCAAAATCATGGCATAATAAGCCTAATATCATTATGGAAGGGTTAGGAAAGGATTAGGAGAGGATTGGAATCGAAACGGAATCATTTTGGGCACTTTGAAAATTTTGGACAGAACAAGGCGCACGGGTCGTGCCCCTGGACGCACGGGTCGTGCCCCTGGACGCACGGGTCGTGCTCATTTGACAGCATTGCAAAAATGGCCTGTTTTATGAAAAATTGCTTTCCGATTGATCCCGATACTCGTTCCGCTCAATTCCGATTCTCGTTCCGATCGAAAACAGACCAAACAACCAACAAAATAGACCCAACTAAAACCACAAAATCAATCAACCCAATCAAAAACTCAATCAAACGGATTTTATCAAAAACGACATATTTTCCAATTAACGGTTTTTAAGTCAAAATCTTTCGAAATCAAACCACCAAAAATTCTGTTTCAACGCGACATAACTCGAGACTCGCTCCGATCGATTCCTAACCCGAAACAGACAATATCAAGTAATATTCCAGACCAACGAAAGCGGTAAAACGATCAATTAATTAATTCGAAAACAAAAATCCTAAACGTGAGTAAAACTCACCCTTGAAGCGTGAACCACGTACGGCCGGATCCACCGAGTAACCACACGAACATTCCCCGCTCCGGCGACATCCAATCCGCTTCCAAAGCTTTCCACTCGATCGCGAAACCTCATTTTGACCGAAATACCGATTTCCCCGAAATTCTCCACGGACACTATTCATCATCTTCCTCCTCTAACTTCCATGACACTATTCACAAAAACCCCAAATCACCCAACTCGCTTCCAATCTTTCAATCGAACCTCAATCAACGATCCATCATCCTTGGGCTCGCTCCTAACCGAACCTAAACCTTCAAAACCAACCCAAAATCGGATTTCCCACAAAAGCTCCAAAAAAAAACGAAAATGGCCAAGTGAGAGAGAGTGAGCTGATCGTCACGAAATTGGTACCAAAACGAAGAGGAAGTAGCGATGACCATTTTTCGTGTTGGACGGAAGTCGTTTTGTTGAGCCTAACTCTCTCCCCTTTTTCCTCTTCTTCCTCCTTCCCCTTTCTTTTCTCTTCTTTTTCTTTTTCCTCTCTTTTCTCTCTGTCTCTCGCTGCCTTCTTCTTTCTCTTCTTTCTTTTAATTAATTGTTTTTCTTCTCTTCACTCACATACGCATACATATATATATTTATTAATATATTTGTTGTAACGCGGTCAAATTACCATATCGATCGAAATCTCCTATTTCGATTCCAAAAATTCCTTGGTCCGTATTATCCGGTTAACGATCCGATGACAACCAATAAATAATTTTAGCACTCGATAAATTTACCAGTTAAGTACTAAATTAATTTAATTGGATTAACATCCAAATAATTCTACTAATTATTTTGCGGATGTTACATTCTCCCCAACTTGAAAGAATTTTGTCCTCAAAATTTCGTCAAGTCTTACGATTGACTAACCGAGAACAGACATTCTCAGAAAGGTCCCAATTTTGCTGGAAAACAATCTCGAACTAACGAAATTAGGGTAGAAAACCTTCCCAAGTTGGCACATCAATCTCCAGGTATGATCTACTACTACCCCAGAACGCTTCTAAGATTACAGTCCGAACTCTCTTACTACGAATCGACACGAGAAACTCTTCTTTCGCCTACATAAGCTCGGCACCGCATTTAAAAACACTTCTGAAGCTTCATTCTAATTATCCTCGCTTGCTCCCCAACTTCGATTAATCTAAATCAAATGGTCTAATACAAGACACTTGATAGAATATATGTTGAATATGAGATCCACAACTGGCACTCCTCGGTAGAGGTAAAAACAAACACGATCTTCTCAAAGGGTGTAGACACGTTCTCCGCAAATTTTCTAAAAATCCATAACAGTTCCCATACACATTGAAAAAGCGTGACGGAAAGGTCATCTGTGAAACTTCCTGACTCACCCCCAAGATTTCGAGATAACACTTCTCGGAAGGAGATGGAATGAGGATTTACCAGAAACGTTTATCTTAAACGTAGAAATAAACCACGGGGACATCAAATAAATTGAACGTAATGAAAATCACCTCAGTTGTCCTCCAACAACTATCAAACAGAACTCAGAGCTCTTTTTCTTATATTGCAACTTCTTCACGAGGTTTTCACCAACGACGTACCCGATTCCTTTCCGAATTAGTCAATAGCATTGAGAGCTTCCCCTCAACTTAAGTAATCCTTCTAGGATTTTCCTAAATCAGATTTCATTAGCCTCTAGATTCGTTCCCAAAATTAACTTTAGCATGCGGGTTTTCACAAAATGATTTTCAAAACTACCATACCGCACACCAAACTCACTTTGGAAAGTTCAGTCCCTCGCAGCAAATCCATCAATTAATCCCTTGGTGCTTATTCGCATTGTGAAAAACAGTCAACAGTTACCTCATTTACATAACCGTATTCACGTTCGACTTGTCAAACGGAATTTCGTAAGACAATCTCAATGTCAACCTTCACCAAGGAGAGGTTAATAAACTAATACCTCGCCACCAAAGTGGAAACTTATGGATGTACTCCAATTTAGATCTAAAAGACTCTAACAATCCCATTTCTTGCAGCATCAACTCTGCTATGTGAATGGATTTCCTATTACTCGCATCAGCTACAACATTGGGATTTCCTGGATAATACTTCAACCCGATGTCATAATCCTTCAGAATTCTACACACTTCTCTGCCTGCTATTCAGTTCCTCTGATCAAACAGATACTTTAAACTTTTGTGATCACTAAAGACTTCGAAACGAGACCCATACAGGTAACGTCTCCAAATCTTCAGTGCATACACAATCGATGCCAATTACAAATCATGAGTCGGATAACTCTCTTCATGAGTCTTCAATTATCTGGACGCATAAGCTACCTCTTGTTGATTCTGCACAAGAACACATCCTAAATCCTTCCCAGAAGCATCGCTGTAAAGTTGGAATCTCAAAGACGGATCTGGAAGAATCAGGATTGGAGTAGAAGTCAACCAAATCTTCAATTCTTGAAAACATTCTTCACAATCAGCACCCTGCGTAAACGGTTGACCCTTACGAGTTAACCGTGTAAGTGGAAAACTAACTGTGAGAACCCTTGAACAAATCTCTTATTGTAACCGGCTAGACTTAGAAAACTTCTGATTTCAGTTACTGACGTTGGTCGTTCCCAGTTCAACACAGCTCCCTCCTTACTGGGATCCACCGCAACTCCCAATTGGGAAATCACGCATTCCAAAAACTTCACTTCCGACATCCAGAAGTCACTCTTCGACGGCTTAGAATACAATTTCTTCTCTTGGAGTACGTTCAGAATAACGCGGAGATGTTGGGCATGCTCCCCAATAGTCTTAGAGTACACCAAGATATCATAAATGAAAACTACCACAAACCGATCCAAGTAAGGGTGGGAAACCCTGTTCATGTAATCCATGAATACCGCTGGAGCATTAGTCAAACCGAAGGGCATCACTGCAAACTCGTAATGTCCATACCAAGTACGGAAGGCTGTCTTCGGAATATCTAAGGCTCTAACTTTTATTTGATGATGTCCTGACCTCAGATCAATTTTAGAAACACTGCAGCACCTCAAATTGCTCAAGCAAATCGTCTATCCTTGGTAAGGGATATTTATTCCTGATCGTCACTTTGTTGAGTTGTCGATAATCAATGCACGATCTCATGCTACCATTTTTCCTTTTGACTAACCACACCAGAGCACTCCTTAGCGAAGTACTCGGTCGAATGAATTTCTTTAACATCGACTCTTCAAGTCGAGACTCCATTTCCTTTAATTCTAAAGGAACATTCAATAAGAAACAATAGACATTGATCCCGTGCCAGGAATCAATTCTACAGTAAACTCTACTTCTCGCTCTGGAGGTTCAGAAGAAACTTCATCGTGAAGACATCCAGAAAGTCATTCACGACCTGAACGTTCGCCAAATCCAAACTAGTTTCAGTGGATGCAGATAACATACTAACATGTCATTCCGCACCTTGGAATGAAGATTGGCCGTCTAAGGTGAACTAGGTAACCGCTTCAGAATTTGTCCTAGACAATTCAACTGATTCTGAAGCGAAGCTGATAGTTGATTAATACCGACGTTTGCAACATGATTTGCAGTCATCCAATTCATACCCAAAATGGTGTCCACACTTCTCATAGGCAAACAATAAATTCTACAACTAAATTTCTGCCTCCTATGACAAGTAGACAATTCCGACACAAGGATTGGGTCTGGACACGACCCTTAGCCGCAGTTAAGATAGTCATCGGCTCGGATAGCGATGATAAGGCTAATCCCAACCGATTCTCATGCGATCGGGATATACAACAATAGGTTGCACCCGTATCATTTAATATACAGACGAGGTTATTGAAAACTGATCTCATACCCCTCAGTAGATTGTCTGCAGTTGTAACTGCCTAAACATCCAGAGTGTTGACTCGTCCTTGCCTTAGAGCTGCTTGTGACTCCTTGGAACTTTTCCTTA
Organism: Astragalus membranaceus; assembly: GCA_039519185.1. Classification (NCBI taxonomy): domain Eukaryota; kingdom Viridiplantae; phylum Streptophyta; class Magnoliopsida; order Fabales; family Fabaceae; genus Astragalus; species Astragalus membranaceus. The sequence continues at coordinate 97,714,105 of CM076846.1, read as the reverse complement.
CGGGGTACGCTTTACCATAGTGACCCTCTACATTACTATAATAGCACCGATTAGATCTTCGCTTGCAATCACCGCTGTGAGGCTTTCCACAGTTGGAACATCTTCTGACCTTTGAAGAATCAAAGAATTGCATCTGCTTTTCCTTTAATGAACTTATCTTAGGACTTTGCATTCGGAGTTGATAATTCAACTACCTTCCTTATTTTCCCATACTCCCTATGAGATAATCCTCGGCGACATATGCTGGTTGCATTAAGGCAACATAATTTGTAGCAGTATAAGAACTGAGACCATAAATCATAAAAGCACTTATGCCCGTCTTATACTTCTGCATTCTCCGTTCGTCATCCGAAGCTTACTTTACCACTTGGTAAAACTGAGACAACTCCTCAAACCTAGCGGTGTATTGTTCCACCGTCATGTCACCTTTCCCGAGGCTGCACCGGTTGAAGATTCCGAATGTGGTCGAGGATTGCATCTTGATCATCCAGTCATAATTCCGCTTATGATGCACTAAGTATTAAGTTGATCAGGCCCAATGTCTCTTAGCATCACAAGTGTAATTACAAAAAGGACTAACAAGGAATCGACTCAACCCTAAACTAAGTCCGACTAGGTCGAACTGCTCTGATACCAACTGTAACACCCCGATATTTATATTGACCAAAAATACCCAGGTGCACATTAGTAACACATCAGAGATATATTTCCTGCTTAGACACTGAATATCACTATAAATTTTTCGCTGAATATAACTCAAACAGTCTTATTTACAACAAGACAATATGGTTCTCAGACCATATACCATCAGCAATTATAGTATTCAGTATCATACAAGAAAGCGGAAGAAAGATATACATTAAATACATAATGTTTTAGTATACAGACAACAAAAGGGAAATAAGCTTAAACATAAAGCTAGGCTATCAGCATCCAGTCTGAGCTCAACCTACTCGTGCCTCTTGGATATCCGCTGTCCCTGTATCTCTGTAAAACAACAACATTTAAACAGTGAGATACAATCTCAGTGAGTTCTACCGAAACCCCTACTAACACCCTCGGTTCAGTTATTAAATCTTTTATAACTTAACACAACACCGACTGCAAAACATTGCTACTCTCGGTATGTCGTAACATAAACAAAGTGCGGCACCGACTGCGGAACATCGCTAACCCCGGTGTATCACACAAGAAACAAAATACGGCCCCGACTGCGAAACACCGCTAACCCCGGAGTACCGTATAACAATCTTTAACATAACACCGACTGCGGAACATCGCTAACCCCGGTGAACCCCCCTACCAATAGTACATTCTCCCATTGGCATGGAGCCTAGGGAAGGGGATCATGACTGCCCCGCCTAGTATGTTACACATGGGTCGTCACCCAACTCGATATACTATATACGTATATCTACAATACTATGAACCCACGGTCCATCAAATCAGACAATCAATGAAACACTTTAATCCACATTTCATAAAATCCAAGTTCACACTCGCACTCTAGTTGACCACATTTCGACACAATTTTCAACTTCGAAAGTATTTTATAAAACCCTTTTGAAACGTACGCAAAATCATGGCATAATAAGCCTAATATCATTATGGAAGGGTTAGGAAAGGATTAGGAGAGGATTGGAATCGAAACGGAATCATTTTGGGCACTTTGAAAATTTTGGACAGAACAAGGCGCACGGGTCGTGCCCCTGGACGCACGGGTCGTGCTCATTTGACAGCATTGCAAAAATGGCCTGTTTTATGAAAAATTGCTTTCCGATTGATCCCGATACTCGTTCCGCTCAATTCCGATTCTCGTTCCGATCGAAAACAGACCAAACAACCAACAAAATAGACCCAACTAAAACCACAAAATCAATCAACCCAATCAAAAACTCAATCAAACGGATTTTATCAAAAACGACATATTTTCCAATTAACGGTTTTTAAGTCAAAATCTTTCGAAATCAAACCACCAAAAATTCTGTTTCAACGCGACATAACTCGAGACTCGCTCCGATCGATTCCTAACCCGAAACAGACAATATCAAGTAATATTCCAGACCAGCGAAAGCGGTAAAACGATCAATTAATTAATTCGAAAACAAAAATCCTAAACGTGAGTAAAACTCACCCTTGAAGCGTGAACCACGTACGGCCGGATCCACCGAGTAACCACACGAACATTCCCCGCTCCGGCGACATCCAATCCGCTTCCAAAGCTTTCCACTCGATCGCGAAACCTCATTTTGACCGAAATACCGATTTCCCCGAAATTCTCCACGGACACTATTCATCATCTTCCTCCTCTAACTTCCATGACACTATTCACAAAAACCCCAAATCACCCAACTCGCTTCCAATCTTTCAATCAAACCTCAATCAACGATCCATCATCCTTGGGCTCGCTCCTAACCGAACCTAAACCTTCAAAACCAACCCAAAATCGGATTTCCCACAAAAGCTCCAAAAAAAACGAAAATGGCCAAGTGAGAGAGAGTGAGCTGATCGTCACGAAATTGGTACCAAAACGAAGAGGAAGTAGCGATGAACATTTTTCGTGTTGGACGGAAGTCGTTTTGTTGAGCCTAACTCTCTCCCCTTTTTCCTCTTCTTCCTCCTTCCCCTTTCTTTTCTCTTCTTTTTCTTTTTCCTCTCTTTTCTCTCTGTCTCTCGCTGCCTTCTTCTTTCTCTTCTTTCTTTTAATTAATTGTTTTTCTTCTCTTCACTCACATACGCATACATATATATATTTATTAATATATTTGTTGTAACGCGGTCAAATTACCATATCGATCGAAATCTCCTATTTCTATTCCAAAAATTCCTTGGTCCGTATTATCCGGTTAACGATCCGATGACAACCAATAAATAATTTTAGCACTCGATAAATTTACCAGTTAAGTACTAAATTAATTTAATTGGATTAACATCCAAATAATTCTACTAATTATTTTGCGGATGTTACAGAGCTTCTTCGCTCGCAAGGCAATACCGGTACCTATGGTTGGAGATAGCCTCAAAAACACATGATCTCCTTCGTCGAACTCTAAAGGCCTTCTTCTTTCATCGGCGTAACTCTTTTGCCGACTTTGAGCAATCTTCATTCGTTCTCTAATTTGTCAAATCTTTTCAGTAGTCTCACGAACTAAATCAGGACCCAACAATATTTGCTCACCTACATCCGACCAGCACAATGGTGTCCTGCACTTCCTCCCATATAATGCTTCGTATGGAGCCATTCCGATACTAGAATGGTAACTGTTGTTGTATGAAAGTTCCACCAATGGAAGATGATCCTCCCATCGGCCTCCACTATCAAGTACACATGCTCTCAACATATCTTCCAATGTCTGGATCGTCCTCTCGGTTTGTCCATCCATTTGAGGGTGATAAGCTGAGCTAACACATATCTTCGTTCCCAATGCCATGTTCAATGCCCTCCAAAACCGTGATGTGAACTTGGGATCACGGTCACAAACAATGCTTATAGGAATTCCATGCAACTTCACAATGTTCTTGAGATACTCATCTGCTAACTTAGCAACTTTGTGATTCGAACGCACCGGAATAAAATGGGCGGACTTGGTCAAGCGATCCACCACTACCCAAATAGAATCATTTTCGGCTTGGGACCGTGGCAATCCCATGACAAAATCCATAGAAATGCTTTCCCATTTCTATTTTGGCACATTCAACGGTTGTAACTGACCGCCTGGCTTCTGGTGCTCTATCTTGACCCTTTGACAAGTCAAGCATCGAGACACAAACTCTGCAACTTCCACTTTCATACCCGGCAACCAATACAACTGCTTCAAATCTCGATACATCTTGGTGGACCCAGGATGTATTGAGAACTAACTCTTATGAGCCTCTTCTAAAATCTGCCTCTTAATATTTTCATCATTCGGCACACAGATTCTACCATCAAAGAAAATTACACCATCACCGTCTTCGGTGTAACTTGGCAACCTCTTATGCGCTTGCAGCTCTAAATCACTCTCTTGGGCTGAGCGAACCAGACTTCTCAAGGGACTCGAAATCTAAATATGACTCAACACCAACCTGTCCCTTATTGGCTTCACTTTCAAATTAAGGTCTCTAAACGATTCCAGCAACGCCATCTCATGAATCATCAACTCTGCAGTGTGGATAGACTTCCTACTCAAAGCATCGGCTACAACATTAGCCTTCCCCGGATGGTACTTCAGTTCAAACTAATAATCATTCAAAAACTCTACCCACCTTCTCTGCCTATTGTTCAGCTCCTTCTGGTCAAATAAGTACTTAAGGCTCTTGTGGTCACTAAAGACTTCAAAACGAGACCCATACAGGTAATGTCTCCAAATCTTTAGGGAAAATACAATCGCCGCCAATTCTAAATCATGAGTTGGATAATTCTCCTCATGCGGCTTTAACTGTCTGGAGGCATAAGCAACTACTTGTGGACTCTGCATAAGGAAGCATTCCAAACCCCTACCAGAGCCGTCGCAATAGATTTGAAATCCTATGGACGGATCTGGAAGAGTCAGGACAGGTGCAGAAGTTAAACGACTCTTCAATTCCGCAAAACAATCATCACAGCCTGAGTCCCAAACAAACGGTTGACCCTGGCGAGTTAACCGAGTGAGTGGAAGAACTAGTTGGGAAAATCCTTGAATAAATCTCCGATAATACCCAACTAATCCTAAGAAACTTCTCACTTCAGTAACCGTAGATGGTTGTTCGCAGTCTACCACAGCTTCAATCTTACTGGGGTCCACTGCAACACCAGTCTGAGATATCACATGGCCCAGAAACTTAACTTCGGGCATCCAAAAATCACATTTGGATGGCTTAGCGTACAACTTCTTCTCCCGGAGAACGTTAAGAACAATTCAGAGATGCTACACATGTTCCTCAATTGTCTTAGAGTACACCAAGATATCATCAGTGAACACTACAACAAACTGATCCAGATAGGGATTAAAAATACGATTCATATAATCCATGAATATGGCTGGTGTAACATCCCCAATTTCTCTAATTTAAATTATTTAAATTAGCAAGAGGTCAAGATGATTAATTAGCTTAGTTGATTAAGTGAGTTATGTTATGCTTGGGTGCTAAATTATATTAGTACTTGAATTGTCGATTAAATGGTGAGCTAATTGGGATTTTAAGAGAGAATTCTAGGATAGGGGTATTTTCGTCCTTTCCACACATTAATGAGTTTCGGCTAAACCATCCTCCACAGAACATAACTATATGCAATATGTGATTCTTGTATACGTATTGTTTGATTAAAATTGACTTAAGAAGAAATTAAGGAAGTTTAAGCCAAAAATGGACATAAGGGGCACTATGGTCATTTCGGCCTTTTAGTGAATCTCAGTTGAAGCCTTACAACACAAAACAATCAGAATTCATTTTGCTGGAAATCAAAAGAAGAAAAGAGATAGAATAGAGAGAAAAGGGGGAGAGGGTGTGAGAGAGGAGAAGGAAGGAAGGAGAGGAGATTCCTCATGCATGTTTCATCCAATCACACCAATGTGACCCCTGCATCCTCCTCTTCAATCTGATACCATAATCATCAACAACACTTCCCTCTTCATCAAGACACCATTGTAGACCCTCCAAGCTCAAAGTGGGAGAAATGGTCTTCTCAAGCCTTGCATGTCAACTTAGAGAAGTATTAGAAGGATTGAACACCAAAATTGTTAATTGAGAACAAGTTTGAAGTGAATCAGTTCTGGGTTCGAATTGTGAAGAGCTGGGGATTCGGATTGGAGCTAAAATTCGTGGTCCTTGATGGTTAGGATTGAAGGTACCAACTCAAGGAAGATTCTGCTTGAAACCCGTTTGAACCATGTTCAGTGTTTAACCGATATCTCACTGTACACGGCTCAGATGAACGTGATCCTTGATGATTAAAAAACTAGACAAGAAATGGTTCGAAATAGGTAGAAGAATGAACCGATTTCATTGAGTATGGTGGAAGAAAAAGGAATTAGAAGTTTCAGTTTCTGTATTAGAGTCAGTTTTAACCCAGCCCCTTGTTTTCGTGATCGCTATCTGAGTACTGGGTGACTGAGTTTGAAACCGGAACCATATGAAACTATATAAAATTATCTACTCAATGGGCACTGGTTTGAAGGGTTTTGGCCACGATTTGACCAAGATAAACGTGTTACAAAACTGCTCACTGATGCTGGAAAACGGATGTGGAACTGGAAATGTTGGTTCCTCAAATTTCGGATCGAATTGCCAAAGTTCGAGAGACGCCAATTCCGTAGACAAGGAGGAAGTTCAGTAGCTGGGATTTGTGTTTGGTTGCGGTTCCGAAGTTCAGTTTCGAGTATCGGACGAGTTCGGTGTGAGTACATGATTACGGGGATCGTTCGAGAGGTTACGATTCGGTCGTTTCGTGTGAGGACGTGATTTCTCGCGAGGTCGTCAAATCGGTGAGTTCTATACTCGCTTAGGGATGTTTAATGTTGAGTCGTTATGTTTTCTGAAATGATATCCCTTTAAAAATCCACTTTGTGAAAATTAGACGAAACCGTTTTATCGAAAAATCGTTAATTGTGAATTGTTCGAGTTGATTGAATTATTGATTGATGATATGATGGTATGTGTTGTTTGACTGGTTGTCTGGACTGGAGTGTTGTTAATATATTAGGATATCGATCGGAACAAAACTGGAATCGAAACGGACTGGAAAAAGTTCCACGAAACTGGAAATTTTACTACTGTCATGGACGCACGGATCGTGCCTAACAAGGGCACGGGTCGTGCGCCTTGTTCGCAGTAGCCATGAAAATGAATTTTTGACACAGCACGGGTCGTGTGCCCCTGGGCACGGACCGTGCGTGACTTACGCAAATCAGGTTTTTACCCTAATTCAAAATCCTTTTTAATCCGTTCCAAACGATTCCGATTCCTTTCCGATTGATTCCCCAATGTTTCCCTAGAATGGAAACACACTTATGTCATGAAATGAAAGAAGTTTGAGGTAAATCTCACAAGTTATAAATGTTAAGGAAAAGCGTACATTAGTAAGACGCGAGTGTACACACGTTAATTCATACAAGTCAAGATAAGAAATGTTTAATTCAAAGACAAGATACCTTCCCTTGAGGAAGGGTAGACGGTACATGAATGAATTTTAGACGGCCCAATGCGGGTACATGTATATATATATATATATATATATATATAATATATATAATTGAGGTCAAGGGTGACGACCCTTAGAGGATTAGCATACTAGGGGAGGGGAAGCCATGAGCCCCAAAACCTAGACTCAAAAGGTTTCGCCCACTAGTAATAGCGGGATGGGTTCACCAAAAGCCAAAGAAGTGCCTAAAAATAGGTAGGCTGAGGTGTTAAGCTAAGATAATGAAATGGAAGGAAAGGTAATGCGTAGTCGTGTAACACCCAGGTATAATTAACTTGTAAAAATACCAAAGTGTTCCAAAATATAAACATCAGAGATAATAAATTCCTGTTTAGACACTGAATACCAACATAAAATTTTTGCTGAAATACGACATAACCATCTTATACACAAATAAGATCATACGGTACTCAAACCATAAATGTCAGCAACTGTGGTAATCAGAGTCATACAAGAAAGCGGAAAAGGATAAACAAAACACTAATGCCATAGTGTTGTAATACATGGGCAACAGAAGGAAAATAAACTTGAACATAAAGCTAAGTCATTATTCTCCTCCTGGGGTCACCTACTCGTGCCTCTGAGATTTCTTCTGTCCCTGTTTATCTGTAAAACAACAACAATTAAACAGTGAGATACAATCTCAGTGAGTTCTACCGGAACCCCTACTAACACTCTCGGTCCAATTTTACGATTGTTTGAACGTTACACCGACTGCACGAACGCTAAGCTGCGGTGTACCACATTCTTTAACTTTAAATATAAGGCCGACTGCGCGAACGCTAAGCTACGGCTAACATGTTATAACCCGGTACGGCACCGACTGCGCGAATGCTAAGCTGCGGTGAACCGCACTGTACGACACCGACTGCGCGAACGCTAAGCTGCGGTGTATCGCACAACAACAATTTAACATAACACCGACTGCGCGAACGCTAAGCTGCGGCGAACCCCATAGCCAATAGTGTTTCCTAATGGCACAGAGCCTAGGGTAAGGGATCATGACTGCCCCGCCTAGTATGTCAACATGGGTCGTCACCCAAACTCGATATAATATATATATATCTACAGCACTATGAACCCACGGTCCATCAAATCAGACAATTAATGAAACACTTTAATTCCACGTTTTATAAAAATCCAAGTTCACACTCGCACTCTATTTGACCATTTTTCGACACAATTTTCAATATCAAAAACAGATCATTTTGCCTTAAAAATAGAATATTCAGTTAGGCCTCTGAATAAGCTTTCCAACGCATCTTAGAACACCTCAATCGGGTTCCCGGATCAAAAGATATCGCAAAACGAAGAACAGTGTTAGGTTGCTGAAATTCTGTCAAACTGCGCTGAAGTCGCGCCTGGCGCGCGAGTTACGCGCGAACTGGCAGAAAGTTCTGTCCAATTGCGCTGAAGTCGCGCCTGGAGCGCAGGTGAGGCGCGAACAGGCAGAACGGGGGGTCTGTTAAGACAGATTTTGCGATTTTCGCGAAATCCGCTTTTCCGCTCAATTCCGATCTTTGTTCCGATCAAAAACAGATTTGACAACCAGTAAAATGAGTCCAATTCAAACCACAAAATCAATCAATCCAATCAAAAACTTAATCAAAACGAATTGTATCAAAACGCAACATATTTTCAAATAACGGTTTTCGTTCCAAAAATCTTTCGAAACCAATTGACATAAAAACTAATGAGACACAAAAATATCCTAAGCGTGAGTAAAACTCACCCTTGAAGCGAGAGTCGTTGTCGAGCCGAAATCACCGACTTGTCGAAATCGCCGAATCGAATCCAAACAACACCGAACCGCTCCTTTCTTCGTTTCAAATTCCCAAACGCGTTCCACCGCTCTTGGCTTCGTTCCTAATCACGTTTCCATCATCAATTTCATCTCACAACTCAAGATTTCAACAATTTAATTCCAAAAACCCCTAGAAATTCGTAGGTCATGAGGAGGGGGAAAAATTGAAGAGAATCTTACCAAGTTATAGGGTTTTGTAGAGGAGAGGGAGATGGTGATTGTGCTGAAATTTGAGGTGATGGGGTTTCCTCTTCTTCTTCCTTTCTCTTCTTCTTTCCTCTTCTTCTTTCTCCTTTCTTTCTCTTCTTTTCTTCCTCTGCTTTCTCTTCTGCGCTTTCTTTCTTCTTTTTCTTTCTTTTATTCTTTTTCATTTAACACACACACACATATACTTATTTAATTAATAAATAAGTGGTAGCGTGGTCCAATTACCGTATTGATCTTAATTCCTTATTTCGATTCCAAAACTTCCTTGGTCCGTATTATTCGGTCAACGATCCTGTGACAGCCAATAATTAATTTTAGCACTCAATAATTTTACCAATTAAGTACCAAATTAATTCAATTGGGTTAACATCCAATTAATTCGATTAATTATTTTGAGGATGTTACATTCTCCCCAACTTGAAAGAATTTTGTCCTCAAAATTAAACACAACATACCTCAAGAGAACAAATACGGATACCGAGTCCGCATATCGTCCTCCAACTCCCAAGTAGCTTCCTCGGCGGAGAAACCATCCCAAACCACCTTGACAATGGGAATTGACTTTGTCCGTAGCGTCCTCTCGCCACGTTCCATGATGTAATTCGGACTAGGTTGGAAAGACAAGTCCGGTCGGAGGTCAATCGTTTCAAAATCTAACGGTTGACTTGGATCGGGAATGTACTTTCGCAATTGAGACACATGGAATACATCATGCAAATTTGACAATGGAGGAGGCAAGGCGATGCGGTATGCAAGAGGCCCAACTCGCTCGATAATTTGGAAGGGTCCAATATACCGAGGGCTGAGTTTCTTCACCCGTAATGCTCTACCTGTGCCAATTGTTGGTGATAATCTCAAAAACACATGATCACCTGACTCAAACTCTAACGGCCTTCTCCTTTTGTCGGCATAACTCTTTTGCCTACTTTGAGCGGCTCTCATTCTTTCCCTGATCTGGCGGATCTTTTCGGTAGTGTCTTGAATCACCTCGGGTCCTAACAATCGGTTCTCACCGACTTCCCACCAACACAATGGAGTCCTGCATTTCCTACCGTACAAGGCTTCAAAAGGTGCCATTCCGATACTGGAATGATAACTGTTGTTATATGAGAATTCCACCAATGGAAGATGATCCTCCCATTTCTTTCCGTTATCAAGTACCGAAGCCCTAAGCATATCCTCTAATGTCTGGATAGTTCTCTCAGTCTGACCATCTGTCTGCGGGTGATAAGCGGTACTAAGAAGTACTTTAGTTCCCAATGCTTCATTCAGAGCTTTCCAAAATCGAGAAGTGAATTTCGGATCTCGATCCGACACTATACTGGTAGGAACCCCATGTAACCTTACTATGCTCTTCAAGTACACCTCAGCTAACTTGGATACTTTACTGCTAGAACGGACCGGAATAAAATGAGCTGATTTGGTTAACCGATCTACAACTACCCAAATGGAGTCGTTACCGGCTTGAGACTTTGGCAACGCCAATACAAAATCCATGGAAATGTCTTCCCATTTCCACACTGGCACATCTAGTGGCCGTAGCAGACCAGCAGGCTTCTGATGTTCTACTTTAACCCTTTGGCAAGTTAGGCACTTTGATACGAATTCAGCAATCTCTAACTTCATTCCTTGCCACCAATACATCTGTTTTAAATCTCTATACATTTTGGTGGATCCAGGGTGTACAGAAAATAGGCTTCGGTGTGCTTCCTCTAGAACTTGCTTTTTAATATCTTCACTATCGGGCACACAGATCCTACCGTTGAAACAAATCACCCCATCACTATCTTCCGTAAAGTCTGGCAACAATTTCTGCGATTGCAGCTTCACATCATTTTCCTGTGCCAAGCGAATAGAATCCCTTAATGAGCTAGAGATCCTCATGTGGCTCAGCACTAACCGGTTTTTCCTTGATCTTGCATCCAAATTTAAGTCCCTAAAGGATTCCAACAATTTCATTTCATGCATCATAAACTCTGCTACGTGGATGGATTTCCTACTTAGTGCATCAGCTACAACATTAGCTTTTCCCGGATGATACTTCAATTCGAAGTCATAATCCTTCAGAAACTCCACCCACCTTCTCTGCCTGTTATTCAACTCTTTCTGATCAAACAAATATTTCAAACTTTTATGATCACTGAAGACTTCGAAACGAGACCCATACAGGTAATGTCTCCAAATCTTTAGTGCGTACACAATGGCTGCTAACTCCAAATCATGAGTCGGATAGTTCTCTTCATGAGTCTTCAACTGTCTGGAGGCATAAGCTACAACTTGTTGGTTCTGCATGAGGACACATCCCAAACCCTTCCCAGAAGCATCGCTGAAAATTTGAAATTCCAAAGACGGATCTGGAAGAATTAGGATTGGAGCAGAAGTCAACCTAACCTTCAATTCTTGAAAACATTCCTCACAATCGGCATCCCATATAAACGGTTGGGCCTTACGAGTCAACCGGGTAAGTGGAAGAACCAGTTGTGAGAAACCTTGAATAAACCTCCTATAGTAACCAGCTAGACCCAAGAAACTTCTTATTTCTGTAACAGATGTTGGTCTTTCCCAGTTCAATACAGCTTCCACCTTACTGGGATCCACGGCAACTCCCGATTGGGAAATTACGTGTCCCAAGAACTTTACTTCCGGCATCCAGAAGTCACACTTCGATGGCTTGGCATACAATTTCTTTTCTCGGAGTACGTTCAGAACAATGCGGAGATGCTGAACATGGTCCTCAATGGTCTTAGAGTACACCAAGATATCATCAATAAAAACTACTTCAAACTGATCGAGATAAGTATGGAATACTCGGTTCATGTAATCCATGAATACCGCTGGAGCATTAGTCAAACCGAAGGGCATTACTACGAACTCGTAATGTCCATACCTCGTACGGAAAGCTGTCTTCGGAATATCTAAGGCTCGTACCTTTATTTGATGATAGCCCGATCTCAGATCAATTTTTGAAAATACCACGGCACCTCGAAGTTGGTCAAGCAAATCGTCTATCCTTGGCAATGGATATTTGTTTTTAATAGTCACCTTGTTGAGTTGACGGTAGTCAATACACAACCTCATGCTTCCGTCCTTCTTCTTAACTAGCAATACCGGAGCACCCCATGGAGAAGCACTCGGTCGGATAAATCTCTTCGATATTAACTCTTCAAGTTGAGACTTTAATTCCTTCAATTCTAAAGGAGACATCCTATAAGGGGAAATAGATATCGATCCTGTACCAGGAATCAATTCTATTGAGAATTCTACCTCTCTGTCAGGAGGTAAGGATGAAACTTCCTCTGGAAAGACATCTAGAAATTCATTTACCACTTGCACAGCTGACAAGTCTAAACCCGTTTCAGTAGATGCAGACAACATAATAAGAATAGCTTCCGCACCTTGGAATAATGACTGGCTTGCTTCGGTGTAAGAGATCGTTGCTTCAAAATCTGTCTGTGTCAAGCCTACGGATTCGGAGGCGAAGCTAATGGTTCGATCAGCACAGTTGATAATCACCTGATTTTCAGCCATCCAATTCATACCCAGAACAATGTCCATACTTCTCATAGGCAAGCAAATAAATTTCACAACAAATTGTCTGTCCCCTATGACAAGTAGGCAATTTTCACACAACGATTGGGTCTGGACACGACCCTTGGCAGCAGTTAATATAGTTATCGGTTCGGATAGCTCAGACAATGCTAAACCCAACCGATCCACACATGCTTGTGATATAAAACAATGAGTTGCACCAGAATCATATAAAATATTGACTGAGTTATTAAAAAGAGATCCCGTACCCCTTAGTAGATTATCTGTTGGTGTGATGGTTCGTGCATCCAATGTGTTGATTCGTCCCTGACTAGGAGTATTAGGTGCCCTTTGGAAATTTCTCTTAGCTGGGCACTCATTTGAATAGTGACCCACTTCATTACAATTGTAGCACCGGTTCGGTCCTCGCCCGCAATCCCCACTGTGATACTTTCCACACTTTGTACAATTTCTGGTCTTTGGAGGATCAGACGTTTGCACCTGCTTCCCTTTATAATTACTTCCTTTGAATGGCTTGGACGGAGTAGAAGATTCAGCAACCTTTTTCTTGCCCTTCCAATAGTCTTTCCTTTCAGCATACATTTTCCTCAGATCCTCCTCAGCAACATATGCTTGTTGCACTAAGGCAGGATAATTAACCAAGGTGTAAGAACTGAGTCCTTGGCTCACATCAGCTCGGAGACCTTCTTTGAACATTTGCATTTTCCACATATCATTTGGGGCATACCTTCCCAACTCATAGAACTGAGACAGTCTTTCAAATTTCGCAGCATACTCCCCAACCGACATATCACCTTGCTTAAGATTTACAAACTCTGCTTGTTTACTCAGCTTCTTCACCGAAGGGAAATATTGCTTCAGAAATAATTCCTTGAAGTTGTCCCAAGTTAGGGGAGTTTCTTGGAGTTCCATCATATGTCTTGCATTACACCACCAGGTGTGGGCATCTTCATCGAGCACATTTGCTGCAAATATTACCTTCTCTTCTTCCCCGCATTGCAAGGTTTGAAAAATTTTCTCCATTGAATCAATCCAATAGTAGGCGGTCATTGGATCTGATCCTCCCTTGAAAGTCGGGGGCTTCATCTTTTGAAATTGAAAATATGCCCGGTTAGGATCTTCCTGATGGGGTTGAACATTGGGCTGCTGCAGAGCCATTTGGTCATGCTGCATTTGCAACATATCCTGCATCATCTTTTGCTGATTCTCGATGATATTCTGCATCCATTCAAAGTTTGGATCAACAGGAGGAGGAACGCCTCTACCTCTTCTGGCCATGATTCTGCGAAATATGCACAAAGTATTAAGTTGATCAAGCTCAATGTCTAATAGCATACTAAGAGAATCACGACTGGAGAAAGTAAAGACCCTAACAGCTAAGTCCGACTAGGTCGAACCGCTCTGATACCAACTGTAACACCCAGGTATAATTAACTTGTAAAAATACCAAAGTGTTCCAAAATATAAACATCAGAGATAATAAATTCCTGTTTAGACACTGAATACCAACATAAAATTTTTGCTGAAATACGACATAACCATCTTATACACAAATAAGATCATACGGTACTCAAACCATAAATGTCAGCAACTGTGGTAATCAGAGTCATACAAGAAAGCGGAAAAGGATAAACAAAACACTAATGCCATAGTGTTGTAATACATGGGCAACAGAAGGAAAATAAACTTGAACATAAAGCTAAGTCATTATTCTCCTCCCGGGGTCACCTACTCGTGCCTCTGAGATTTCTTCTGTCCCTGTTTATCTGTAAAACAACAACAATTAAACAGTGAGATACAATCTCAGTGAGTTCTACCGGAACCCCTACTAACACTCTCGGTCCAATTTTACGATTGTTTGAACGTTACACCGACTGCGCGAACGCTAACACTAATGGAAAAAAGGGATTTCATATCGGTTAAATTTGACATTCCATATCGGTTCCTGAACCGATGCCGAAAAAGGAGATATAGAAAATAGAGACATTTCATATCGGGTTCTTAACCGATATGGAAAGTTCTTTTTATATCGGTTAGAGGAATAACCGATATGGAAAGTCAATTTTTATCAAATATTAGCGTATATTTTACATCGGTTTACTCAATAACCGATATGAAAACTAATTTTTAACATCGGTTTTAATAAAACCCGATATGAAAACTAGTATTTAACATCAGTTTTATTAGAAACCGATATGAAAACTAATATTTAACATCGGTTTTCAAAAGAACCGATATGAAATGTCTGATTTTTAACATCTAGTCATTTTAGAACCGATGTTAACTGGATAATTTTTTAAAAAAAAATGGTTTCAGCTCAGAGATGCTGCAGGGACAAAATGGTTTCTGCTCAAAGCTAGCGTGAGAATAAAATATAGCAGCACAAGCTAGCATGCAAAAAGAAAAATCACATGAATATATTTGACATACACAAAATGCTATGATTAATTAGAACATCCTAACATTTGACATTTGACTTACACAAAGAAATTTCATCATCATTGGGCTAGCTCCTACTCATGAAGAAGAAATACACACAAGTTGATAAGCCTCTGTACAAATACTACAGGTACAAGCTGGAACAAAATAGTACTGAAAAGTGAAAACAATACACAACTATCACAACCAACTTCGAAACCATCTGGAGCCAACTGAGTAATCCACTGGGTTGGATTGACTGATTGCTTCAAATGGAAAGCAGTTGCAGCAGCCAAACGTGTCCAAAACAACCACTGCATAAGAAAACATGAATGTCATGCAACTTGAAACAATCAATCAATCAATCAAGAAAACATGAATGTCACTGATAGAAACAGATTTCATCAACAATTTTTTGCTAAGCATTATAAAAGTGAATTGTATTTTCATTGATATCAAATGGAACAGATACACTGCTATATATAGCAGATTGATACAAAGGGTAGTTAGAGTAACTAACTCATAACTCTCAAAAACAGAAGCAACTAACTAATAACAAATATCCTAACTGAACAAATTGAGCAAGGCTGATTAGTTGAAAAAGATTTTGTTAGGAACTCAATGAATCAGTAAGAGGAAACAGAATTAAAATAGAAATGAGACTGTTCTATTACTTGATAATCTATTTGTTTTATCCAACTGGCTTTTGCCCCTCCTAACAAAAACATTACCAAACCTATTTGTTTGGCCCAATTCAGCCACACTTAGGTTTAACTTAGAACCACTGGCATCAATTAAGATTTTGCTGAAAGAGCAACTATAGTTTAACTTTTTATGCAGCAACAGTGTTTGTTTCAATGGTTTTGCTACTACATTCAGCCACACTTAGGTTTAACAGATGAATAGTTTAACTACTACATTCAAAACCAACCGTGTATATATACCATACTCTGCCACAATGTGAAATATTAAAACACTAAAGGGAAGTATGAAGTACTATGAACCTGACATACACAGTGTAAAAAAGAAGATATCAAAACACATTCTAGCAATGATCTAACACCCATAGTTGCATTCACACCAACACAGTAAACAAAAACCATGCTGTCAATAATGGATTTGCATTCACACCAACACACTAACAAAATAGCTATCCTTATATTTGTGTCAGCAACTGGCTTTTTTCATACTTCATTTTTTTTCAAAGCATCGTACAAAGTGAGTTATCAAACCTATTTGTTTGGCCCAATTCAGCCACACTTAGGTTCTCATCAGATTTCATCAACAGATAGAAACAGATTTCATCAACAAGAAGAAAATCATGCAAGACAAAATGATGAGGGAAACAATAGCAACTAATTCTGAATCAAAACTGTCCAGAATCAAAACTGTCCAGAAATCAAAATTCAATCCAGAATCAAAATCAAAACTGTCCAGAAATCAAAACTGTCCAGAAATCAAAATTCAATCCAGAAACAAAACTGTCCAGAAATCAAAATTCAATCCAGAATCAAAATCAAAATTCAAAACTCTCCAGAAATCAAAATTCAATCCAGAATCCAGAAATCAAAATTCAATCCAGCCAAAAGACAATACTACCCTTGGTTAATATATACGTAGGTAAAGACATAATGGATTTACCTTTCTAGCCTATTATCACCCAATAGGATGATTTCGGTAAAGTTCAAGAAATAGTTGTGCCCACCGACACCGAATATCATATAGATCGTCATCATTGAATGGTTCGGTATTGTTGAATCTCTACAATATGATATGACACAAGACCAAACATTAGTTAATCAACTAAAACACATCTTTAATATAACTTGTAAAAAATTCTATTACGTACCTCCAACCATAAGTCAACAATACTTGCAGAGACAATGTTGAACATATGTCTCACAACATAAAATCCACACTCAGTGTTGCCAGTTTGCCTTCGGGACTACAAATTATGTCATAGTAAATATTATATATAGTAATAAAATACATTATAAAAATTGTAATTAAATCTCAAGAGTTAAACTACTTACATCGGGGTTAATCCATATAGGTGCCTTCTTTCTAGTCCCCATCAACTTATGATATCCTTCCATAGCACTAATAAAAAAGAAAGACATCATACAAACTCTCTAACTTTGTTGTTACTTTTCTACACATGATGTATAATAAATAAGAGCTTACATATTAACTTTTTGCTTGAGGGATGCAGCCGGCTTCTTTCCAAGCGAGCAAAGGAAGACGATTTCATTACTCATAGGACAAATGATCAACAATTGCCAATGTGACCTACATTTGGAAACAATTAGTGACAAATCACATAAAATTTTAAGATAATTGATAAACATGTACTTACATATAAAGATAAGGCGCTAGGTAAAACTCCTTGGAATTAGCTGGAGTCAAAACGTGCTGAGGAATCACCGGAGACAAAAAATGTTGAGGGTCAATGAAACCATACAAATCACTATTGCCCTTCAAGATACAGTGACGTTGCATATACCTAAGATTTCATGCTAAATGTTAATTATACAGTTTGAAAGTTAATTGGTTAACTAAAGTATAAGTAAAACTAACTTACGTCAACCAAAATTGTACAACACTTAAGGTGAGCATTTGGTTACCACAACAAAGATCCATTATTTCTTCCTCTACTAGAAAAAATTCTTGAAGAATGGGATCATGTTCCAATCTTAGTTGTATAGGATTTTTAATAGGTACAATCAATATCATCAACTCTTGAATCGGACTAACTTGAGGTGCAGCACTTTTGGGTGGAATGTCGACCTTGCTAGATTTTCCAATTTCCTAGACAAGATAATATATTAATAAGTCTTCTCTACCATTACCAAGTTATTTCCAGTGTAAATATAGAAAGAAATGAGTAATATTGAAAACCTTATTTGAAAAAGGTTTAACAAGTCTTCTCGGCCACTGAATAAAATTTTGTAGGGCTTGTTCCACAGTTTGAACCTCATCAGTGGGCATAGGAACTTGAGCACCTCGATGTCGAACCTCTTCAACCACCACCCTCACCATATCATTCTCCAAACTCTTGTTATGAATGACTGAGCCCAAATTGAATATACGACCAATTGCCACCAAATGGTAAGGATTATCAACGTACAACTTACACCGATCTGGTATATCATCTGACTGATCTGGGTTATCATCAAATTGATCTTGGATATCATCAAACTGATTCTGGATATCATCAACAGAACAACTACCCTTATTACTGTTTGAGCATTGTTGGGAGTAGCCCATAGAAGCCAGCTCCTGCATTGAATTTCATAAAACATTAAAGGCATTCTTTTTACATTTTACTTTTTACCATAAGTGTTAATTTATATATACCTGCATCACATCCTGTCTAACTTTCTGTGTAAGTTTTTCGGTGAGGTTTTGAGTAATTTTTTCTGTGAGGATAGCTAAGTCTTCCTTGGTGACAACTTCTGAGGTGGGCCCACAACGTGAACGTCGTCCAAAGTAATTTATAATGCCCACACCTCGTCCAACACCACGAACACGACCGGGGGTGCTCGGGACACCCAATCGCACTAGCCAATATATCTTTGCGTCCATGTGGAACAAAGGTTCCTTGCGAAGATTCTTCTTCTAGAGAATCCTAGAACATGTAATTCACAAACATGCTTAAAACTTGAGCATTCTTGTTAAAATTAAAATTGAATATTTACTTACAATCTTCTCAGCAATAACGCGTGCTTTTTCAGATGTAAAAGCACCATTTCTCTTTTGTCTGGCTCTCTTCCATAATTCATGGCGTTTAGGTGGTGATGGTGGATTGAAAACTAGCGAAGGATCAGATCGGGATGCTTCTTCATTCTCTTTCTCCCTTTCTTTCAATATCTTTTCACGAAGCAAACCATAACCCCCACGAGACAAAGTGTGAGGGTAGAGATTATTTGACTGAACTTCTTTTGCTTTTTTCCTTTTCTCCTATTATCAATAATAACATGCAAATAAATACAAAAAAATTAAATAAATATATTAGGTAAACTATAATTCAAACTTACTTGAAATGTGGGTGTTAATCGGGACTGCACAAACTGCTCCCACGTCTCCTCATCAAGGAACGAATACTTTTCACAAGGAGATTCATCCTTTCGTTCTCCAAATACATATTTGCTTGTGAGTTGTGTTTTAAAAGCCTTCCAAAGATCACCCGCATATCGAATCACTTTCTTCTTCACTAATTCAGTATTTGGAACATCAAATGTGCTCTAAATTACAAAACAAAATGAAAAACTTAATAATATCGTTATAAAATGCATCATTGTTTAATCTTAGCCATAAACATGCTTCTGAATCATTCAAAAAGTGCTACCAAAGATTCTACCAATGTAAAAAACTAATTCAAAATAGAAGGCATGTCATGAGTACCATGATAGTTTCCCACATCTTATTTTTAACATCTTCATCAATATCTTTCCAATCCATTACCAAGATACTAGGCTTGCTTCGAGCTAAAAGGCCTATGAAACTGTTGAACCTTACTGCATTTGGCCCAATAGCAAGGCCGGTCAACTCATCAAATTGAACTGTACGCCTTTGATCACCAACACGGTCACGTGTTAAATCCTTTAACCTTGTAGCACGTCTACCCTTTATTTTCCTTGGAGAGATGTTTGATTGGTCATCCATGGGCCTGTTTAAACAAAAACAATAAAGTATAAACACATTGAGATAACAGATAAATAACATACATAGAAAAACTTATAAGGAGCACAAAGCAATAAGATAAAAATATTTTAAACATCATGAAACAAAAAGATAAACTTAACTTATTATCTATTCCCATATCCCTTCCTGATGATCATCACGAGTTGCATGAACATCGCCCAATTCAGTTTCATCAATAAAAATAGGCATTTGTGATAAGAAAGAAGGAGTCTCAGAAATATCAAGAGTTGAATCTTGGTTTTGATCATTAGCATGTATATTTTTTCCTTGGAGAACCACAGACCATCTTTGGCTAGAAGGATCACTAACATAAAACACTTGTTTCGCATGAGATGCCATGATAAAAGGCTCCTCCTTATAAGCTACCTTGTTAAGGTCCACCAATGTACATCCTAATTCATCAATTTGTACACCACTATTATTGTCTACCCACTTACATTTAAAAATGGGTACAGTAAATTTAGTGTAATCAACCTCCCAAATATCTTCAATAACTCCAAAATAAGATATGGATGCCATGACGGGGCGCTTATCCTTTGAACTAGAAAAGTGCATGGATTCAGCCACAACCATAACCCCACTGTTTTGCATTGTACTCTTGTCATCTTGGGTCTTTGTATAAAATGAAAACTTATTGATATCATATCCACCCCAACATATGATATCAAAGTTAGGCCCATGTGCTAGCCATTCTAATGTTTCAGAAACACTATCAGCATTAACGATTTGCTCTTTAAACCAATTTAGGAAAGTCTTGTTATGCTCAATCAACTTTTCTTTTTCGCTCATTCGAGGATACTTCTCCTTGACAATGTTTTTATGAGTAGATAAGTAAGGTTGAACCTCACTAGTGTTATTCAATATATACATATGTGCCTGAAGAACTTCTGCCCGACTCATGCTCTTAATAGCTAAACCTCGCGTACCCTTTCCTGCACATCTTCCCTCATGACGAGACTTAGGAATCCCTATAGGTTCCACCTTAGACATGTAATCTGAACAAAACTCAATAGCTTCTTCCGCAACGTACCTCTGAATGATAGATGCTTCAGGACGATATTGGTTCTTAACATACCCTTTCAATATTTTCATGTATCGCTCAATTGGGTACATCCACCTTAAATAAACAGGGCCACACAATCTAATTTCCCTCACTAGATGAACAATTAAGTGAACCATAATGTCAAAAAAAGAAGGAGGAAAATACATCTCCAATTGGCACAATATAATGGCAGCCTCATTTTCCAAGTCATCCAACTTCAAAGGGTCAATGACTTTGCTACATATAGCATTGAAGAATATGCACAATCTAGTTATGACATGTCGAACTTTTTTAGGCAAAATGTCACGAATAGCCACCGGTAGAAGTTGTTGCATTAAGACATGACAATCATGAGACTTTAGGCCAACTAATTTGAGATCCTTCATCGAGACAAGTCTCTTGATATTTGAGGAGTAACCTTGTGGTACTTTGACACCACGCAAACACTCACAAAAACTTTTTTTCTCTTTTTTGGACAATGTATGACATGCCGGGGGAAGATATGTGGATTTACCTCTTTGTTGCGGAGCTAACTCTCTAATACCCATCACAACCAAATCTAATCGAGCATTCACACCATCCTTTGTCTTTCCCTGAATGTTGAGAAGCGTTCCGATAACACTATCACATACATTTTTTTCCACGTGCATGACGTCAATACAATGTCTAACATCAAGTTTGGACCAGTATGGAAGATCAAAGAACACTGACCTCTTCTTCCATTTATTTTTCTCATTAGGTTGTTTTTGCGACTTTCCAAATATAACTTTGATGTCCTTAACTCGTTGATAAACTTCTTCTCCAGTTAAGGCTTTTGGAGCAATTTCATTCTCTTGATATCCATTAAAAGCTTTTTTCAACCTCCGATACGGATGATTATGTCTGAGAAATCTACGATGTCCAAGGTAAACAGTTTTCCTTCCATGTTGTAGTTGATGATAACATGTGTTTTCATCACAAATAGGGCATGCTTTATGCCCCTTAACACTATACCCAGACAAGTACCCGTATGCTGGAAAGTCATTGATTGTACAAAATAACATGGCACGCAACTTGAAATACTCATTTCTATATCCGTCAAACACATCAACTCCTTCCTCCCATAGCATTCTCAAATCTTCAATCAAGGGACTTAGGTAAACATCTATGTCATTCCCTGGTTGTTTTGGGCCCGAAATCATCATAGATAACATCATGTATTTGCGCTTCATGCACAACCAAGGGGATAAATTGTAAATTATCAAGAGAACGGGCCATGAACTATGGTTACTACTTAAGTTACCGTACGGATTCATTCCATCCGTAGCAAGTCCAAGTCTAAGATTTCTTGGCTCATTGCCGAATTCCGAAAACAAACAATTAATTTTCTTCCATTGCAAAGAGTCGGCCGGATGGCGAAGCTGTCCATCACATATTCGTTCATCTGAATGCCACCTAATGTTCTTTGAGTCATTTGCATTAGCAAACAATCGCTTGAATCTTGGAATTATTGGAAGATACCATAACACTTTTGCTGGAGAACCCTTTGTGCTCACATCACAACTAGAATCATCATCTTTCACTTTGTAGCGTGATGTCCCACAGGTAGGACACACATGCTTATCTTTAAATTCTTTCCTGTACAATATGCAATCTTTAGGACATGCATGTATTTTTTTATACTCCAAACCCACAGGACACAATATCTTTTTCGCCTCATAGTTACGGTCTGGTAATGTGTTACCTTCTGGAAGCATGTCTTTCAGCAACTCAAGCAATTCTGTGAAACTTGTATCGGTCCACCCGTTTTTTGCCTTTAGGTTGACCAATTTTAACACGGCTGACAACCGTGTGAACTTGGTGCACCCCGGATACAACGACTCTACGTTGTCGCTGCACAAAGTATCATACATACATGTTTGCTGAAAAGACTCTGGTCCAAGATCTCGAATCATCTCTTCTAGTCGATCATTCATATCTACATTAACCTCCTCTCTCTGGGATGTGCTTGGTATTCCCGACGATTCACCATGCCATATCCACCTTGTATAACTCTTGTTAAAGCCATCACAACGAAGATGATCGCGAATGTCCTTAACAACTAGTTTGTCAGTATTCAAACAATTGACACAAGGACAATAAAACTTACAGCTAACACAAGGACAAATAAACTTTTCATTATTTTTTGGACAGCTTCTTTTAGCAAATTCTAGAAACTCTTCCACGCCCTTCTCATACTCATCACTTAGACGGCTAGTATTGATCCAACTACGATCCATAACTACTTAGGCAGCTAGTATTGATCCAACTAGAGTGAAAGCATAGTAGTAGTGGAAAAAAGACCAAAGTAATTAAAGATAGAGTAGAGGAGCTTGGAATCCTCTGCAACGAAGGAAAAAAGCAGGAAACAATCAGCGAACAGCCCCAGTGGAAGCAGGAAAAAACACAAGCAACATGACTTCAGAAAGAAATATTTGGTGATTCTCTTTTTCGAAAAAACACAAGCATGAGTGCCATGCCTTATCTTAAAATTCAATGTTTTTGGTCCTCTAAATTAGTCAAAATATTCAAATGAAGCTGAATTAATCATTACAAAAATTGGTCACGTTTTCTAAAGCTAAATGGATGCTTACTATTATTTACGTTTTCCTAAGTTTAGCATTATCAACATCCAGAACATCCAAAAAATTTGCATTGCTTAAATAAGTCTTTCTATTTCATATCTTGTAGGATTATAAAGATGTCTACCTCTATATGATACCTTTTTTGTTCTATAGGCAGCTTAAATCAGGGAAAACAAAGGCTCTCTTCTGTATATCTTTCCAATATCAATCCTGCAAACATAATGCATACCTATTAGCTAAAAAGATAAATATTCAAAGATAGGGTGGAGGCGTGCAAAAGATAAACACATAAAATAAGTTGAAAAAACAAAAACAAAAGAAATCAGGGTTCTAAGATTTCAATTTAATCCAGACTAAGTACAATTTAATCCAAACAAAAACAAAAACACAATGTACAATTGTACATTATTTGAGTAGAAGCCTTAAAGGTCACTAATCCCAACTAAGTACTAACTAGTTTGAATGAATAAGGCAAACTGTAAAATGCAATTTTTTATTTATTAATGTCATGGATGAAATCATAAACACAATGAAGATTATAGGTCTACAGCTACTGCTATGCAGGTGCAGATTCTAGCAAAATATTGTTCTCATAAAAAACTTGAGAACTTTTTTAAATGAAACAACATTTAGCAAGCTAATGTGCACAGCCACCTAAGGACTACAGAGGAATGAGGTTGGAAATACTGTTTTGGTTTTTGCTTATGCTATACCTTGATGATGTTTATGTTCTGATTATTAACCATATGTTCCTATTAACTTGCTAGCCTTAGTTACATTGTAAATACTTAGTCAATGCACAGGTTTAATTTCTGTTATTGTTAAAGAAATTAGGATAATTCTTTTAACATTTTTCTTAATTTAGAAGTACTCTTAATAACATGTTAATATCACAGTCTAGTTACATTGAATTTTTAATTAAACAACAAAAATTAAAAAATCATCAAAAAAATTAATCGAAACTGTTGCTCTCCGAAACGGTAAATACAAAGTGAACTGTGAAGTGAAATTTAACCTTTGCAGATTTTCTGTTCTATACTTTTTTATTTTCTGTTTGTTTCCCTTGCGAGCATGAAATAATGGTTAGTTGTTGTGGCTATAGATGCAGAAGCAATTTGTGCTTCTTCCTACTAGAAAGGGGATATAATGGTTAGTTGTTGTGGCTATAGATGCAGAAGCAATTTGTGCTTCTTCCTTACATGATCTCTGTGTGTTCAATGTTTTAATAAAATCTTTTTTTTCTTTTCCTAATTTTACATGCTGCATTTCCTTTTTTGTTGCATCTCCTTTTTGTTGAATCCCCCCACTGGGTTAATGGTTTACTCTATGCTAATATTGTGTTTGTTGTTAAGCATAAGAATGTCTATTGTGAAACATAAGTTAGTAAAATGTTTATGATGGTTTAATAGTCAACGTTCCTAGTATTTTTTTTATGAAGTTGTGATTTATATCAAAAAATATGAAGATGAATCTTGGAACATAAATAAGAAAAACCCAAACGCTTCTTGGAACTCTGGTTTAGGTCCCTTTAGCTATAACTTTAGGTTTGATTTATTTACATGTGGCTTGCTCTTTTGCTATTAGGAGGCATTTATGCAGATAATCAAAACATGGCAGAGAAAGTGCAGTGAAGTTAGAAGAGCAGCAGTGTTTTTGTTGTGTCACTTTGAGGTGAGATGGCTTCGGCTTTGATTGTTTGGGAAGTGGAAGTAGCTTGTAGTTTTGAGGATATGAATTTGGTGGAAATATATGGAAGAGAAGTTGCTGTGAAGTGGCCTGATGCAAGTGTATTTAGCAGCAAGTGGAGGTAGCTATATTTAGCAGCAAGCGAATTTAGCAGGAAGTGAATTGGTTGGGGTAGCTATATTTAGCAGCAAGTGTATTCCCTATTAGCTGAAACATCATAATACTGAAGAAACTTAATGTACTTGAAAATCAATTAAAAAAACAAAGTTCTAAATTTGCACTCAGTATGTGATACAAACCTCCAATTGCATCGCTTCACTAGGGTCTAATATTTGACCAAGTATATTCAAACACTGTAAAAGCACATCATATCATAATTAAAACCTTGTTAACCTTTCTTTTTTTTTTTATATATATTCTACACTTGGCTTGAATTAAGTAACAGAAGAAGTACTAATAACTTTGCTACAATACTCCCAGCTAAAGGACTCCAATTGTGTGTTTAAGTTGTTTATTGGTCTATTATTATTTGCTTATTTTAATTATTGTATGGATATGTCCTTAAATGATCTTAAGCTTGTATTTTTATTGTAAATTGCCTCAATTTAGTTCATTTCAAGCACCTTCTGATTCAACAACCAATGATGGGCATCGTTTTTCTGATGAACTCCAAGAACTCGTACAGTGAAAAGACAATATTGGGTGGACAAAGTGAGAAGTATGTCAATTAATTTTTGTGTTGATGAAGTAGTTTGCCATTTTATAAAAATTGAAGGCGAAAACAAAAAATAAAAGATGATTCTCATTCCTTGGTTGCAAACAGCAGAGTAACAATATCTTCTCGCAATTACAGTGACAGCACCGAGCAACAACAACCAGAAGAAAAAAGAAATAAACAAACAAAAAAAAACCCTAACATTTCTGTTCTGCAGTTTTTGCAAGATCCTGATGTATATTTACAGAGAAATTAAACCTATTAATCGAATTGAAAACTTCTTAATAAGCGCTAATCTATCATGCACAAAACGACTGAGAAAGATACAAACCTGTTATGGGCGGTGATTGTGCGTCCAAGCCGGTTCGTTCCTCTTCGTTGGTGATTTCAGTTCGCAGGAAGCATAGAGAAGTGAGATGAGGGCTCGCCGGAGCTCCTGGCTGCGGGGTGGTGGTGAGGCTTGAAGTTGGGCAACAATGGCTTGAACGTAGGGTTTTCTGGTTTTCTGCGAGAGGAAGAAGATGCGAGAGAGATGCGTGGAGCTGCGGGGTGGTGGTGAGGCTTGAAGTTGGGCAACAATGGCTTGAACGTAGGGTTTTCTGCGAGAGGAAGAAGATGCGAGAGAGATGCGAATGAGAGGGGAGAGAGATGCGAATGAGAGGGTTTCTGCGAATGAATGAGAGTGAGAGGGAGCGGAGGGAAGTAAATTTTGCTTCGTTTCTATAACGGGTGGTCTCTGGACCCGTTATGGAATGCCTAATTTTTGGACTTTTCATATCGGTTATATATATGAACCGATATGAAAGATAATTTTTTCGCTTTCTATATCGGTTCCAATGCCAACCGATATAAAAAGAGTAATTTTAATTACAAAACTGCCACCGCGTCACTTTTAACATCAGGTTGTTTTTAACCGATATGAATTCCTGTTATAAAATGTTTTTTTTCCACTAGT